>CM056055.1:90314545-90938765 GCA_029574335.1 Rana kukunoris | reverse complement strand
GCTGCAATCGCAGCTGAAAGCATGAGATCTGTGTTTTTTTTTCCGATCTCATGCTTTCCAGCTGAAGGACAGATGTGAGGTTTTTGTTGAATTGTTTTGTTTAAAAATAATTGTCCGCCCTAGCTCTTAGTCAGAGGAACACGGTTTAAGTTGCCCTTATGTAAACGCAGTTTGTGATGTTGTTGGTTGCGCTTTTGAGCGAGAGCAATACTTTTAGCACTAAACCTCCTCTGTAACTCTAAACTGGCAACCTGTAAAAAAAAAAACAAGCGTCACCTATGGAGATTTTAAAGTCCTGAAGTTTGGCGCCAATATTAAAGCGTGACAAGTTAGGTATCTATTTACTCGGTGTAACATCATCTTTTACATTATCCCTAAAAATTGGGCTAACTTTACTGTTTTGTTATTTTTTAACCACTTGAGCCCCGGACCATATTGCTGGTCAATGACCGGGCCAGTTTTTGCGCTTCGGCACTGTGTCGTTTTAACTGACAATTGCGCGGGGCCGTGCGACGTGGCTCCCAAACAAAATTGGCATCCTTTTTTCCCACAAATAGAGCTTTCTTTTGATGGTAGTTGATCACCTCTGCGGTTTTTAATTTTTGCGCTATAAACAAAAATAGAGCAACAATTTAAAAAATATATATATTTTATACTTTTTGCTGGGGACGCTGATCATGAAGGGGAACTCCACACCAAATAAAAAAAAAAACGGCATGGGTTCGCCTCCAGGTGCATACCAGGCCCTTAGGTTTTGTCTGGATAGTAGGGGGAAAACCTACGCCGAAAGAACAGTGTCGGGGTTACCCCAAAATCCAGACCAAACCCTTATCCAAGCACGCAGTCTGGCCGGACAGGAATGGGGGTGGGGACGAGTCAGCGCCCCCCCTCCTGAGCCGTACCAGACCGCATGCCCTCAACATGGGGGAGTGTGGCTTTGGGGGCAGGGGGGCACGGCGGCCCCCCACCCCAAAGCACTCTTGTCCCCATGTCGATAGGGACAAGGGCCTCTTCCCGACAACCCTGGCCATTGGTTATCGGGGTATGTGGGTGGGCGGATAGAAAAAAAAAAAATCGATAAAAAAATTGCTAAAAAGAAATGGCAAAAAAAAATAAAAAAAAAATCGGTAAAAATAAAATAACAAAAATCGATAAATAACTGATAAAAAATAAAAAAAATCGATAAAAAGAAACGATTTTAAAAAGGATAAAAAAAATTGATTAAAGAAATAGATTAAAAAAAACGATAAAAATAAACTATTATAAAAACAATAAAAAAAAAAAATCGATAATAAAAAAAAAAACATTAAAACCCAACCCGATATAGAACACCTTTGGGGTGAATTGGGTTATATAGAGGGGAACTTCCTGTCTTAGATTATGCCTGTGTCCAATCACCTGAAGGTGGCATATAACCCACATAGTAATTACTATGTTCTGCTCTATGTCCCGTGATGTACGAAAAATAAATATATATATATACACAAGGTGATATCAAATTTATGAGACTGGTTTTGTAACACGGCAACAGATGGCAGCATGCACAATCACAGGGAGCACAGACTTTAAGTCGGTGTGCCAAAAAATATTGTCCCGTGTACATCGGGTGCTGTGCAACTGGTGCTATTCTGACCATGTGCGTTACCACATCTGCTATTTCATCATGGACGGCAAGTTAGAACAAATACATTTTGCAAAAATACTGCAATGAGTCGTTCGAGGGGTTTTAAGTTTGAGGTGTCCCTAGGCTGCTGACCCAAGAGTAGAATGTACACCGTGTGGAAGTCTGACCTCCGTTAGCGTGTCGTGGGGACGAACTTGACAGCAACTAGGCGCATGTTCAACTCACATGTGAGAATTGCCTGGACTGTTCTGTAACACGCACCAAGAATGGCAGCAATGTTGCCAAATGGTTTTCAATGTTTTGGGGGGGGTCGAGCTTGTTGAACTTCCTGATCGCTCCTCGTCTTCCAGTGATGTTCTTCCACTCTTGAAGAGTGTGTACCACTCAAAACGACTTACTGCAGCATCGCCATATACACGTCAAATGTCTCAGTGGCAGACATGCCCAGTTTCACACAGAATTTCATGTTTGCACTTCGTTCTAGCTGTTCCTGATGAAATAGCAGACACAGTAACGCACATGGTCAGAATAGCACCAGTTGCAATAGTGATGTACAAAGGGAAATGTGGTTTATTTACTAAAGCTGGAGTGCAAAATCAGGTTCACTTCTGCATAGAAACCAATCAGCTTAAAACCTCAGCTTGTTCAATTAAGCTTTGGCAATAAAAGCTGGAAGCTGACTGTTTTTTTATGCAGAAGTGAGCCTGATTGCGCACTCTATAGCCTTAGTAAACCCTCAATATCTTTTGGCACACCGACTTATGACAGTCAATGCTATCTGTAACTGTGAGTGCAGCCATCTGTTGGCATGTTGCAAAACTAGTCACAAAACTTTTTGATACTACCTTGTACACTTATGCAGTCAGATGCTCCGAAGGTGTCACCATGAACGTTTAACACAATTTTGAACCCTTTGATGTAAACATCCTCCTCCAGCAGACCCTGGTACAGGCCCCACCATTTTTTGCTATTTACTCTGATTTCTTACCTTACCCTGTGCCGATCTACTGTATGTTTTTTTGGGAAGGGAGATCGGGAACCTGCCGCACTGGCGGCATTAAGCCGACAGGTGCTGGAGGTCAGAACAGGAGAGACCCACAATTGTTTAGAGAAGCAGCGTGTACCTGGTGAAGCTGTGTGGGTTGCCATAGATATGACCATATCATGTCATATCCATAGCGAACCACACAGCTTCTTCCGATGCAGCATGGCCGGCTCACCGTTCTGCCTCCTCACAGGAACAGCATATACAAATATGCATGGGAACAGAGGCCTATTTTTCAATATATGTGTAAATGATATGCTTTTATTATAAAAAGTTAATTATTTGTTTAACCACTTAAGACCCGGACCAATACGCTGGCAAATGACCCAAGGGGTTTTTGCGATTCGGCACTGCGTCGCTTTAACAGACAATTGCGCGGTCGTGCGACGTGGCTCCCAAACAAAATTCGCGTCCTTTTTTTCCCACAAATAGAGCTTTCTTTTGGTGGTATTTGATCGCCTCTGCGATTTTTATTTTTTGCGCTATATACAAAAATAGAGCGACATTTTTGAAAAAAAATCAATATTTTTTACTTTTTGTTATAATAAAAAACCAATAAACTAAATTTTAGTCAAACATTTAGGCCAAAATTTATTTAGCCGCATGTCTTTAGTAAAAAAAAAATCGCATTAAAAAAAAATTAGCTACCTAGCGGGAACAGCGACACTAATACAGCGATCAGAAAAATGATCGCTTAGTGACGCTGGCAATAGGGAGTGAAAGGGTTAACTAGGGCAGTGATCAGGGGGTTAAAACTTTATTGGGGGGTGGGGGGGGGCTACCCTGACACTACTGACTGTCTGACTGTCACACTGTCTGTCACACTGACACTAAATACAGTAATCATACATGATTACTGCATTCAGTGACACTGTGACAGGGGGGAGGGGGGGGGGGGCGATCGCGGGGGTTAAATGTGTGTGTGTAGTGTAGTGTTGGTGCAGGACTTACTTGTTCTGTAGTGATCTCTCCTCAGCGGCGCTTGAAACAAACGCCGAGGGAGAGATCACGTCGCTTCCTCCTTCCTGTGTTTACACAGGAGGAGGAAGTGACAGGTCAGGCGGGCGCGCGCATTGGCTGGGAGCGATCCGGGAGGGGGCGGATGAAAACGGATAGCCGCCCCCACTTGTCGGATCGCTCCTGCAGCCGCGCGGACCGCCGCATGTACGGGGGGGGGGTCCGATCGGACCCCCGATCCCCCCCAAGGCACCAACGTATATATACGTTGATGTGCCTGTCGGTGCCATTCTGCCGACGTAAATGTACATGCGGCGGTCCTTAAGTGGTTAACTGCTTGCCGACCACCCACCGCAGTTATACGGCGGGACGGTGGCACTGCTGGGCGAGAGCACGTAGCTCTACGTCCTATCTTTTTCGGCCGAGTCCCACGCGCGTGCCCGATCGCCGCCGTCACGTGCGCTCGTTCGTTACAGAGCGGGGAACGAGAGCTATGCGTGTAAACACATAGCTCTCGTTCCTGTCAGCGGGGGAAACGCTGATCTTCTGTTCATACAATGTATGAACAGAAGATCAGTGAGTCCCCCTAGTGAGGCAACCCCCCCCACCCCCATACAGTTAGAACACACCAGGAACACACTTAACCCCTTCCCTGCCCCCCTAGTGTTAACCCCTTCACTGCCAATGGCATTTTTATAGTAATCCAATGCATTTTTATTGCATTGATCGCTATAAAAATGCCAATGGTCCCAAAAATGTGTCAAAATTGTCCGATGTGTCCGCCATAATGTCTCGGTGCTGAAAAAAAACACTGATCGCCGCCATTACTAGTAAAAAAATAATATTAATAAAAATGCCATAAAACTACCCCCTTTTTTGTAAACGCTATAAATTTTGCGCAAACCAATCAATAAACGCTAATTGCGATTTTTTTCACTAAAAATATGTAGAAGAATACGTATCGGCCTAAACTGAGGAAAAAATGTTTTTTTAGATATTTTTTGGGGATATTTATTATAGCAAATGGTAAAAAATATTGAATTTTTTTCAAAATAGTCGCTCTATTTTTGTTTATAGCGCAAAAAATAAAAACCGCAGAGATGATCAAATACCACCAAAAGAAAGCTCTATTTGTGGGAAAAAAAGGACGCCAATTTTGTTTGGGAGCCACGTCGCACGACCGCGCAATTGTCAGTTAAAGCAACGCAGTGCCGAATCACAAAAGGTGCTCTGGTCAGGAAGGGGGTAAATCCTTCCGGGCTGAAGTGGTTAATAAAACCTTGCTAGAGGTTTCACAGCTGCTGTGAGTTTATACACACATTTTTACAGACTTTACTGTTAACAGTTAGATTTTTTTTTTCTTTGTTAGCTCTAAACTACAGAAGTCTTTAGTTCACATGTTGGTATTTAATTAGAAGATCAAATATACAGAGGAAAGACAGACGGTTTTCATGTCATTTTATTTCCGCCTCATACTTGCAAAAAATAAATAAAAAAGAAAGAAAAATCAAACATTCATATTTTTAAAGTCTTTTGTGTACGTCCACACCTTGGATGAAAGTGCTACAAATACAAAATGTAGATTGTTCTATGCCATATTTAACATCAGATCTTAACATCAGCTCATTTTCAGAATCCTTTTCAGGTTTTCCTCTGTGTCTTGGTTGGAGAAGACTTCTTTGCCCACATTAGAGATGCCATTATGTTCTCAACTTTCTGAAGGGTTGAATACTTTTATATAAAAGCTACTTCCTGTTTGTTTGTTTAGTTAGTTGTTGGTCCACCAGGAAAGAAGGCCCAGGCCTGGCTCACTTATGGAACCCTAGGATGTAACAAACAATTTACCATTTTAACTAAATTTAAGACTGTCGAAAATTAGAGATATTTATCTTGAAAAATAATTCACTTAAAGTGTCATAAAACATGCTGAATCCTTTTCTGACAGTATGCATAAATGCAGCCTCACTGGATTGGACTTTTTTCCGTGGGGCCGCATATCTGCCTTTATACTGGGAGCGCACCATTAGAGCAGACACTGTGTCCCACAGGGACTGAAAAACCCGGTTGGGGTCACCTGATCACTGTGATAGCCTCTGATTGGCTATCACAGTGATTAGTCCCTGTGAATCCCGTCCCTGTTCTCGCTCTCTGAATGGGTGAGAGAAATACATTATACAATATGAGAAATAGTTTGTCCGAGCACTGCTGGAATCACCTTTAAAATAAGGCACCTAATGCCGTATAATAAGTATTGAATTTGGAAGGAAACAGAGAGAAGGGATCATTTACGGTGCAAAAGGGTATAATGGTAGTGATGAGAAAGAACGGCAGTTTCTTTACAAAAAAACTAAATATTTTTATTAAATAGACATCAACATAAATAGACTAAAAATGATGAATAGTGGTCATTTAACAATGTGAGGTAAAAGCATGGAAGTCATACATTCCCTACATGTTTTGCTTCTTCAGGGGAAAATAAGATCCATGCCAAAATATTTGTAACTAAATATATACATAGGTTTAGCCATGTATAGCATAATAAATACAATATAATGTAAATCAATATATACATATGACACAAAGATGACTAGAGGCAAAGAATCCAGAGGGGGAAGAGTAAACAAAACAAATCAGCAGGCAGTGGCATCAACGCTGGCAGTGCTTTTTACTATTTTTTTGATGACCACAACACCCCGTTTTACATCTCTTCATTTTGGTGTCTTGTAACTTGCGGGCCTCGTAAGTATTCATTTTTTTTTCTGCTATTTTCATTTTAACCTATTCAACCTTTCAGGTTGAATTTATGTAGTTATTCACCCAATTCTCTATTTGGGTGAATTATTTCATCTGTTCCCCTTTGTGTTTTTTTCTATCTTCCATATTTCCAGTCCTCATTGCCTGTTCTTGCGGGTTTAGCATCTAATTGTGACAGACGGAGTTCAGTGTTGACCCATTCAGGGTCCATTTCTCCATCCCTGTGCCGGGAAGTTGGCGAGCGTCCATCTCTGTGGTTTGTGGTTGGTAAGCATTTGTTTTGTTTACTCTTGCCCCTCTGGATTTTTTGCCTCTAGTCATCTTTGTGTCCTATGTATATATTGATTTACATTATATTGTATTTTTTCTGCTATACATGGCTAATCCTATGTATAGATTTATTTTTGTTATTTAGTTACAAATATTTTTAGGCATGGATCTTATTTTCCCCTGAAGAAGCGAAACATTGCAAAACATGTATGGAATGTGTGACTTCCATGCTTTTACCTCACAATATACACTATATTGTCAAAAGTATGGCACAATATTGCGTTAGCCCTCCCTCTACAGCTATAACAGCTTCAACTCTTCTGGGAAGACTGTCCACAAGGTTTAGGTGTGTGTCTATGGGAATGTTTGACTATTCTTCCAGAAGTGCATTTTGTGAGGTCAGGCACTGATGTTGGAAGATAAGGCCTGGCTCGTAGTCTCTGCTCCAATTTATCCCAAAGGTGTTCTATTGGGTTGAGGTCAAGTCAAGTTCCTCCACCCCAAACTCAAACATTCATGTCTTTATGAACCTTGCTTTGTGCACTGGTGTGCAGTCATGTTGAAACAGGTATGGGCCCCACCACCAAACTGTTCCCACAAGGTTGGGAGCATGAAATTGTCCAAAATGTCTTGGTACGCCGACACCTTAACCTCCCTGGCGGTATGATTCTGTCTGGAATTACGTACCAAAAGCGGTACAATTATTTGCATGGAAGTTTGGCGTTTTATACTGTAGGCCTGCAATTCTTAGGAATAACTTGCTTAAATCTGTCCAAACAAGACATCCCGGGTATGATAAAGTTTGAAAAACAAAATCATAATTTTTTATATAATAAAAAACTATAAATAATTATAACAAATTATAATAAAAAATATTCAATAATGTAATCAACTCAAAAACACTGAAATTTGCTCAGTTGCAGAATTGTCGCTGTCATTATTTATTTTTTTTATGACAAATTTCCCCACAAATCGCTATCGCTCAATTCTGAAAGTAATTATAATTTATTATCGCTGTTTTCTAGCTGATCTAAAACCATTTTTGACATAAAGGGACACTTTTGGTTGTTATGGGCAATCTACAGTTTCCAGGCAGAAAGAACAGTTTTTATTATATAAAAGGACATGTAGGGCACAGGACAGACCACTAGGGACAAGGGGGGGGTGTATTTTTTACATACAGTACTGTAATCTATAAGATTACATTGTACTGTATGTAAAGTGTTTGTTTACCTTTTTAAATTTGGCGCCGTTCTCCGCTCCCGTGCGTCGTAACGTCGCAGGGAACGGAGATCGGCGGCACACGGGGACGCTGTGTGAATCGAGCGAGCACCCGCTCGCTCACACAGCGGGGATGCATCGCTGGATCCAGGAAGAAGGTAAGACAGCGCGCGCTGCAGGCTCTGCATGGCTACCCCGAGCGTGACTCGGGGATACCGATCTCTGCAAAAAAAAACACCCCGAGTCACGCTCGGGGATACCGCCAGGGAGGTTAAGAGTTCCCTTCACTGGAACTAAGGGGCCAGGCCCAACCCCTGGAAAAAAGTGCAACTTTCTGGACTTATGCCCTGTACACACGACCGGTTCATCCGATGAAAACGGTCTGATGGATTCTTTCATCAGATATCAGATGAAGCCGACTTTCATCAGTCTCGCCTACACACCATCAGTTAAAAAAACGATCGTGTTAGAACGCGGTGACGTAAAATACAAGACGTGCTGAGAAAAATGAAGTTCAATGCTTCCAAGCATGCGTCGCCTTGATTCTGAGCATGCGTGGATGTTTAACCGATGGACGTGCCCACAGACGATCGTTTTTTTAACCATCAGATAATTTTAGGACGCAGCACGTGCTTTACAAACGTATCCACATGTCCACTACATGTGAGGATACTTTCTTCCTGTTTTTTAACTTTTAAAATATAGTCAGTGTATCTCTCACTCTTTCCTTGAAGAAAAAAATAAATAAAAATGCCTAGATCAAGGTTTGATCTAGCTCAGTGCCAAGGTTAGTGTTTGGGTCAAGCAAGGGTCAAGTAAGGGTCAGTATATTTTGGGCAGGATTTTTTTTCTTCTAAAAAAAAAAAAATCATGCACACTATTGTTTGTGGGCCGTACTATGGGTACAAACAACAACATACACAAATGTGGTATTTATGCATTATTGAGCACAGAATTTATTTTGAGTTGACCTTTGGGGGTAGGTAATGTTAGTAGATGATTTTTTTTTTTTTTTTTTACTATATAGGGTTAGTTTTCCTTTAACCACTTAAGGACCGCCTACTGCACATTTACGTCGGCAGAATGGCACGGCTGGGCACATCAACGTATATATACGTTAATTTTAGTACCCAGCCGTGGGTCGCGGGCGCGCGCCCGCGACCCGAAGCACCGGGACCGCGGGATTCGCGGACCCGATCGCCGCTGCAGTGCGGCGATCCGTCCCTGGAGCAGAAGGACGGGGAGAGCCGTGCGTACACACGGCTTCCCCATGCTTCTCTGTGGCTGTAGCATCGATCGCGTCATCCCTGTAATAGGGGGACGCGATCGATGACGTCACACCTACAGCCACACCCCCCTACAGTGGTAAACAAGACACATAGGCACACATCCCCTACAGCGCCACCTGTGGTTAACTCCCAAACTGCAACTGTCATTTCCACAGTAAACAATGCAAATTTAAATGCATTTTTTGCTGTGAAAATGACAATGGTCCCAAAAATGTGTCAAAATTGTCCGAAGTGTCCGCCATATTGTCGCAGTCACGAAAAAAAATCGCTGATCGCCGCTATTAGTAGTAAAAAAAAAATAATTAATAAAAATGCAATAAAACTATTCCTTATTTTGTAAACGCTATAAATTTTGCGAAAACCAACCGATAAACGCTTATTGCGATTTTTTTTACCAAAAATACGTAGAAGAATACGTATCGGCCTAAACTGAGGAAAAAAAATGTTTTTTTATATATTTTTGGGGGATTTTTATTATAGCAAAAAGTAAAAAATATTGCATTTCTTTTAAAATTGTCGCTCTATTTTTGTTTATAGCGCAAAAAATAAAAACCGCAGAGGTGATCAAATAACACCAAAAGAAAGCTCTATTTGTGGGGAAAAAAGGACGCCAATTTTGTTTGGGAGCCACGTCGCACGACCGCGCAATTGTCAGTTAAAGCGACGCAGTGCCGAATCGCAAAAAGGGGCAAGGTCCTTTACCTGCATTTTGGTCCGGGTCTTAAGTGGTTAACTACTTAAGCCCCGGACCAAAATGCAGCTAAAGGACCAGGCCCCCCTTTTTGTAAATTGGCACAGCATCGCTTTAACTGACAATTGCGCGGTCGTGCGACGTGGCTCCCAAACAAAATTGGCGTCTTTTTTTTCCCACAAATAGAGCTTTCTTTTGGTGGTATTTGATCACCTCTGCGGTTTTTATTTTTTTGCGCTATAAACAGTTTAGGCTGATACGTATTCTTCTACCCATTTTTGGTAAAAAATAATTGCAATGAGCGTTTATCGGTTGGTTTTCACAAAATTTATAGCGTTTACAAAATAGGGGATAGTTTTATTGCATTTTTATTTTTTTTACTACTAATGGCGGCGATCAGCGTTTTTTTTCGTGACTGCGACACTTTGGACAATTTTGACTCATTTTTGGGACAATTGTAATTTTCAAAGCAAAAAATGCATTTAAATTGCATTGTTTATTGTGGAAATAACAGTTTCAGTTTGGGAGTTAACCACAAGGGGGCGCTGTAGGGGTTATGTGTTCCCTGTGTGTGTTTACAACTGTAGGGGGGTGTGGCTGTAGGTGTGACATCATCGATCGTGTCCCCCTATAAAAAGGGATGACGCCACAGTGAAGCACGGGGAAGCCATGTATACACACGGCTCTCCCCGTTCTTCAGCTCCGGGCACCGATCGCCGCACTCCAGTGGCGAACGGGTCTGCTAGTCCCACGGTCCCGGAGCTTCGGACCGGGTCACAGAAGCGTGCCGCGGGCGCGCGCCCGTGACCCACAGCTGGGTAGTAGTACAGGATGTACCTGTATGTGGATCTGCCCATTACTTTCTGCTATAAAGCATATAAAAAATAAAATTGTATTTATCAGTTGAGGCCCATATGTATTCTGCTACATATTTTTGGTAAATTGCAATAAACATACATTGATTGGTTTCTGGAAAAATTATCGCGTCCTCAAAATAGGGCATGGATTTATGGCATTTTTATTATATTTTTTTACTAGTAATGGCGGTGATCAGTAATTTCTAGCGGGACTGCAACATTTTGGGAGACAGATCGGACACCTGACATTGACACTTTTTTGGGAACCAGTGACATTATTACAGTAATCCGTGCCAAAAATATGCAGTTATTGTACTGACACTGGCAGGAAAAGGGGCCAACATCAGAAGCGATCAAAAGGGTTAGATGTGTTCCCTGCAAGTCTTTTCTAACCTTATGGGGAACCATATGGCTGGGGAAACACACAGATCCATCTTCCTATTTAGCAGAAAGACAGGATGTGTGTGATCTCCCCAGTCAAGGCAGATCTCCTTTCTGACAGGGGATTTCACCGAGATTTTGTCTTTCTGCTAAGCAGGAAAATGGATCTCTGTGTTATTCCAGGCAGCCCATCCCCCAGTTAGAAAACACACCCAGGGAACACAGTTAACCCTTTGAGTGCCCCTGATGTTAACCCCTTCCCTGCCAGTGTCATTAGTACAATGTCAGTGCATATTTTTAGCACTGATTACTGTAATGTCACTGGTTCCCCAAAAACAAGTGTAAAAAATGTCACTTAGGTGTCTGATCTTTCCACCGCAAAGTGTTGCAGTCCCGCTAAAAATCACTGATCATCGCCATAAATCTATCCAATAGTTTGTTTTTCCCAAAAGTTATAGCATCTACAATCAATATACTGTACACTTATTGAAGGGGAGTTTCCAAAAATATGTAGCAGAATACATATTGACCTAAATAGATGAAGAAATTCGATTTTTTTAATTGGATAAGTTTTATGGCAGAAAATAAAAAATAGTTTATTTTTAAAATTGACAATTGAAAAAACAAACAAAAAAATGCATAGGTGATCAAATACCACATAAATAAAGCTCTAATTGGGGGGGAAAATGGAACATCAATTTTATTTGGGTACAGCATTTCACGACCACACAATTGTCAGCTAAAGGAACGCAGTGCCATATTGCAAAAAAAATGGTCTGGTCATTAAGGGGGTAAAACCTTCCGGGGCTGTAGTGGTTAAAACAACCATTCCCTCTATGATACTTTCAGAATAATGGCCCTTACCACTAATGTGTATGGTGCCTCCTTGCGTTGTGTCTCTACAATATCTGTGGGGGATGAAGGATCTGCAGAGCTTGGTCCAGTAGGTGATGTATCTATGAAGGTCTCGTCTACGACACGGAATCTGATATCTTCTCCAATATCCATGTACAGATCATGAGCTCCTTCTTCTGTTTCGTACTCCCATACCCAAACCTGCTCTGCCTCATCACTGACGTGAACAGGGTCAGGACAAACAACATTTGAATGTTTGTTTTATTCAAAAGGGTAAAAGGAACTGCAGGTTATAGTGAAGGCACAAAATACAGTGTATTAACATATTTTCATTTTCGTAGGGGGAATCACCAGAACAAAAATAAATAGTAAAAAGATGCTGTAAAAATGTGAATGAACATTTTTTTATGTTTTTAACAGAATAATTAACACTTTAACCCCTTTGCACCCCGCTATAGCTGAAATACAGCTACAACCCAGGCCTGAATTGCCGGGAGGGCGTCCGCGGCACGCTCTGTAATCAGCGAGTCTACAAAACTCAGCTGATCATAGATCGGAGCAAGAGGCTGTCAGCTGATCACCTGATGTAAACAAAGCTGGAAATCAGCTATTTTTTTTTTCCTCAGGAGAGAAAAAAAAAAAACCCAATCATCAGCTTCTATTAGAGGGACATCAGTCACGAATACAGAGAGCTGCCCCCTCATCTGTGCCCACCAGTACCACCTATCAGTGCACATCAGTGCTATCTATCAGTGCTACCTAATAGGTAGCACTGATGGACACTATCAGTGCCGCCAATCAGTGTGACCTACCAGTGCAGCCTTAACAGCGCACATCAATGAAGGAGAAAAATTACCTGTTTGCAAAATGTTATAACAAACTATTAAAAAAAAAATAAAAAAAAGTTTAGTCCGTTTAGCAAAAAATAAAAACCCAGTAGTGATTAAATACCACCAAATGAAAGCTCTATTTGTGTGAAAAAAAGAGATACAAATTTAATTTAGGTACAGTGATTCATGAATGTGCAATTGTCATTTAAAGTGCGACAGCGCCAAAAGCTGAGAATTGGCCTGGGCAGGAAGGGGATTTAAGTGCCCAGTAGGCAAGTGGTTAATTAAAAATATTCAATTTGTATACCTTACTTGGCACTTTATTGTATAGTATAATTTATGAATGCACCTGTTGACAACTTTACATGTATATATGGATGAATTTTCCTTTTTGCACTTATAACACTTTATTCTCATCAGTGTATGGGCACTATTTTGATTATATGTACGTTTTATCATATTCACAGCGCAACACAATTTTTGACTGTAAAAACGTTGAACTCTCCCAAATATTCTTAAAAGGGTTTGTTATTTCTATTCCTATTGGAGAAATCACTACCTGTTTATCTGACCTCCTGCTACCAGAACAGAAGTAAAACAAAATCCCAATGGAGACAAAGAAAGCAATTAAAGCCCCATTAAGATTTGAAAACTTCCCACTAACAGAATCTGAAATGTAATAAAAAAAAATGTTTTGGCAAAGTTGAGTAATAAACTCAGCCTCGATCAGCTGCGCTGGACATCATATATAAATAAGATCTACCCACTTTACATATGACAACTGAAAAAATGTTTCTTGAAGAAAATTCCAGTGCTAAATTAACCACTTAAGAACCACCCACTGACTTTATACTGCGGCAAGGTGGCCCTATTGTGCGAAACAACATACCTGTACGTCGTTTTGTGCACGAGACACTGTGGGCTTACACCTGCTGCACAGCAGTGGTGCCAATGCGTGGGTCTGGTAGCCGCGATGTCAGCTGGCCACCTGCGATCACTCCTCAGAGAGGCAGAACGGGGATCTGCCGATGTAAACAAAGCAGATCCCCATTCTGACCAGAAGTGTCCAGTGAGATCATCCGTTCCTAGTGATCAAGAACAGCAATCTCTGTACTCCCAGTCAGTCTGCCCCCCCCCTTCAGTTAGAAACACCTCTCTAGGACAAATTTAACCCCTTGATCGCCCCCTAGTGTTATAACCCCCTTCCAGTGTCATTTATAGTGATTAGTGGATATTTTTA
The DNA here is from genome assembly GCA_029574335.1 of Rana kukunoris. Classification (NCBI taxonomy): domain Eukaryota; kingdom Metazoa; phylum Chordata; class Amphibia; order Anura; family Ranidae; genus Rana; species Rana kukunoris. The sequence continues at coordinate 90,924,751 of CM056055.1, read as the reverse complement.
GCTCTGATCACTGTAATAATGTCACTGGTCCCAAAAGTGTCCGCTCTGTGTGCTGCAATACCACTAAAAATCTCTGGCCACCACCATTACTAGTAAAAATAAATACATAAAAATGCCATAAATCTATTCCCTATTTCGTAGACGCCCTAACATTTGCGCAAACCAATCAAAATAGGTTTATCGCATTTTTATTTACCAAAAATATGTAGCAGAATACATATTTGCCTAAACTGATGAATAAATGTTTTTTTTTTTAATATAAACTATATATATATATACATACATACATACATATATATATATATATATATATACATATACATATACATACATATACACACACACACACACACACACATACACACACAGTGGGGATCGAAAGTTTGGGCACCCCAGGTAAAAAAAAAATATTAATGTGCATAACGAAGCCAAGGAAAGATGGAAAAATCTCCAAAAAGGCATCAAATTACAGATTAGACATTCTTATAATATGTAAAAAAAAAAAAAAAAAAAAGTTAGATTTTCTTTCCATCATTTACACTTTCAAAATTACAGAAAACAAAAAAAAAAATGGCGTCTGCAAAAGTTTGGGCACCCTGCAGAGTTAAAATCTTGTACAGCCCCCTTTGGCGAGTATCACAGCTTGTAAACGCTTTTTGTAGCCAGCCAAGAGTCTTTAAATTCTTGTTTGAGGTATCTATGACCATTCTTCCTTACAAAAGTCTTCCAGTTCTTTGAGATTTCTGGGCTGTCTGTCATGCACTGCTCTTAAGGTCTATCCATAGATTTTCAATTATGTTGAGGTCAGGAGATAGTGAAGAACATGGCAAAACCTTCAGTTCACGCTTTTTGATGTAATCCCCTGTGGATTTTGAGGTGTGTTTAGGATCATTATCCATTTGTAGAAGCCATCCTCCTTCACTTCAGCTTTTTCACAGATGGCATCAAGTTACCATCCAAAATTTGCTGAAATGTTATTGAATCCATTTTTCCTTCTACTCGTGAAATGTTCCCTGTGCCACTGTCTGCAATACAACCCCAAAGCATGATTGATCCACCCCCATGCTTAACAGTTGGGCAGAGGTTCTTTTCATTAAATTCTGTGCCCTTTCTTATCCAAACGTACCTTTGCTCATTCCAGCCAAAAAGTTCTATTTAAACCTCATTCCAAAATGCATCAGGCTTGTCTATATGTTCATTTGCAAAGTTGAAACGCTGATTTTTGTGGTGAGGACGTAGAAGGAGGTTTTCTTCTGATGACTCTTCCATGAAGACCATATTTTTACAAGTATCTCTTTATAGTGGAATAGTGTACCACAACTCCAGTGTCTGCCAGATCTTTCTGGAGGGATCCTGCAGTCAAACGTGGGTTTTGAATTGCTTTTCTCACAATCCTACGATCTGTTCTCTCTGACATTTTTTTTGGTCTTCCAGATCTTGCTTTAACTTCCACTGTTCCTGATGACTGCCATTTCTTAATTACATTCCAAAAAGAGGTTATTGACATCTAAAAACGCTTTGCTATCTTCTTATAGCCTTCTCTAGCTTTGCGAGCGTCAACTATTTTCAGTTTTCTAGACAACTGCTTAGAACAGGGATCCTCAAACTACGGCCCTCCAGATGTTGTAGAACTACAGATCCCATGAGGCATTGTAACACACTGACATTCACAGACATGACTAGGCATTATGGGAATTGTAGTTCCTGAACAACTGGAGGGCCGTAGTTTGAAGACCCATGGCTCAGAAGAACCCATCTTGCTGATTGTTGGGGCAAGGTCAGATGAGTCTGGGCATTTAAAACCTTTGAGATTAACATCACCTGGTCTTCCAAGACGATGATTGAGAACAATCCATGACACTGGCAGATCTCAGCTTTATAAAGGGGGCAGTGCATGCTATAAATTCTGCAATATTCTGTAATATTGAGAGTGTAAATGATGGAAATAAAATATAACTTTTTTTGACATATTATAAGAATGTCTAATTTGAAGGCCTTTGGAGATTTTTCCATCTTTTCTTGGCTTCGTTATGCACATTAATACAAATTTTTACCTGGGGTGCCCAAACTTTCGATCCCCACTATTATAAATAAATATAAAAAATTTTTTTTTCAAAAATTGCCATTTTTTTGTTTTTGTTTATAGCGCTTAAAATAAAAGGTGATCAAATACCACCAATAGAAAGCTCTATTTGTGGGGAAAAAAAGAACATCAATGTTATTTGGGTACAGCGTCACAGGCCCACGCAATTGTCTGTTAAAGTAACACCGTGCCATGTCACAAAAAATAGCCTGATCATTAGGGGGTAAAACCTTCCGGTCTTTAAGTGGTTAAAACAATGTTTGGAGGGGCTGAAAAGCAAGTTATTTTAAAGCTACTCTGTAACATTACACAAATCACAGCAGACAGAAAGTCCAACCTTTGCTCTCTTGCAGAGTTATGTGCGTCACCATACATCCAGCACTTCCAGGTGTGTCAGATAATCTGTGCATGCTGCTTCTGTTGGATTTTTTCTTATAGCGACAGGGTCACTTTAAAATAGCAGTGTATCACAACTGCCGTCCCACAACCTACTCTATCTACACCAAGAATATAATACTTTGTCTCAAATTTGGCACTTCCAAAATACATGCAAACCATCACTGTAAGAACCAAGTACTTTTTAAAATATGTTAAATATTACCCAAATCATTCTTTAAACTAGACTCCTGTAATTACTCTGTACATTGGTGTTCAGCAAAGTTAGCAAACCAAGTGTCACGTGTATTTTTGTATCTCTCCAAATGTATTAAAAGTTAGTGTCACATATGTTTTTTTTTTGTTTTTGCATTCAAGTCTCAAAGTACTTTTTTTTTTTATACCTGTGGTTACATACTGTAGTTGGTAAGGCTGACTAAAGATACCAGTCTGAGTTCAACCTGTGAATGTGTGTGTTTATGGCACTACTAATTTAGTTCGCCAAAAAAATCATTGAATATTTTTTATTTTATTTATCAATACCTCACACTGACACCACGAACTATGGAAGGGAATTCCACACCCTTACTGCACTGTCAGACTAAATGCCGATCGTCCAATACGCAGTGAAGTAAAACACTACGACAAGCCGAGAAAAACCAAGTTCAATGCTTCCGAGCATGCGTCGACTTGATTCTGAGCATGCATGGTTGCAATTCTCCTGTCAGCAGCATCTTTGGAGCAGTGAGAGGAGCGGTATGTACACCGCTCCTTCCCATTTAAAACAATAGGAAACCGCAGCAATTTTTTTTAGATAGATGGAGCTTTCTTTTGTTGCCATTTAATCACCACCACTGGATTTTTGATTTATGCCATTTAAAAAAGAGAGGGGGGGGGGGGGGAATAAATACATTTTTTTTTTTTTTTTACATAAACAAAACATTTACGGTAACAAGTTTTTTTTTCTCGCAAACAGCATAGACACGATTACAAATTACACCACAAAACACATTCTGCTACACCTTCAGAGTTTGAGAATACCACATGTGTGAGACTTTCACTGCCTAGATCCCCAACCAAGGAGATTAAATTACACATCTAATTTCCTTATTTTTCTGGCACGCCAGGACATGTGAAACACCCACACATGATAGGGTTGCATCCGGGTATTGAATCACGTGTCCGGGTTTTAGGTTGACTGAAACCCGGACACATTATTCAGACAAACCTTTTGCCATCTGCAGGGCAGGGCGATGTCAGCAAAAGCAATTTGGCCACACTACTCTCCTTGGGGCATCCAAAGTGTTAGGGTTTGGCTTGAAGAAAAGGTGGCAACCCTAACACATGACCACATTTTGGAAAGCTGCTAGCATCAGTAAATAGATCGGGCGGTATATATTTGTTTAAACTATTTTTTTTTTTTTTTTACTTCCTGGTCTCCATGCTTATTCAATTAATGTCATGTCAAGATTTGTTTTCTCAGCTAAGCACATGCTTGTTTGCATGCCTGAGCCGAGGGTAGATGGATTCCAGGACAACAATGCTACATAAATCATCTGCCCTTACTCAATGTCACTGAAGCTAGAAATGCCTGGGGGGTGTTTTTCAATGTGATTTCTCAGCTAAATAAAGCATGGAGATATGGATGGAAGGGGGTGATTGGCTTTGAATATTAAAAACATTAATATGGTGTTTTTGGTTTGTGATACTCAGATTAACTTTACCCCTTGACATCCGGAAGGTTTTACCCCTTCATGACCAGGACATTTTTTGCTGTTTAGCACTGCGCTACTTTAACTGGTAATTGCAACACTATGCAAATGAAAAACATATTGTCACACAAATAGAGCTTTCTTTTTGTGACATTTGATTACCACTGGGTTTACAGTTTTTTTTTTTTTAAAAACCCCATAACTTTCTACTTTTAGTTATAGGCCAAAATGTATTCCGCTACAACAAAACGTCCGTAATAATCCGCCTCCGTAAAGATCCGGTTTTCCAGACGGAAGAAAACCATATTTTTCTTCCGTCTGGCGGATCGGATGCATACGGAGGACAGACGGTCCGTATGCATCCGATTCCCCATAGGGGAGAGCGGAGGAAAGACAGGGCGGTCTCTGCACAGTGTGCGGGGACCACCCTGTCCACCGACAGCTCAGCGGGGATTACGGATGATCACCGCTGAGCCGACGGACACACACGGAGCGGACACAAAAACGCTCCGCTCCGTGTGAAAGGACCCTTACTGATATGTGTTGTATACAGTGCCTTCAAAAAGTATTCATACCCCTTGAAATGTTTTCACATTTTGTCATGTTACAGCCAAAAACATAAATGTATTTTATTGGGATTTTATATGATAGATCAACACAAAGTAGCACATAATTGTGAAGTAAAAAGGAAAATGATAAATGTTTTTTTAAAATCTTTTCCAAATAAATAAGTGAAGTGCTGCATGCATTTGTATTTAGCCCCCTTTACTCCAATACCCCCTAACTAAAATCTAGTGGAACCAATTGCTTTCAGAAGTCACCTAGTTAGTAAATAGAGTCCACCGGTTTGTAATTTAACCACTTCCATACCAGCCACTTACACACCTTCCCGCCCAAGCCAATTTTCAGCTTTCAGCACTGTCGCAATTTGAATGACAATTGCGCGGTCATGCTACACTGTACCCAAATTAAATTTTTATCATTTTGTTCCCACAAAATCTTTCTTTCTTTTGGTGGTATATGATCACCTCTGCGATTTTTATTTTATGCGCAACAACTAAAAAAAGACCAACATTTTTGAAAAAAATGGGCACTGATGGGCACCGATGAGGTGGCACTGATGGGCACTAATAGGCGGCACTGATAAGCACTCATAGGCGGCACAGATGGGCACTCATAGGCGGCACAGATGGCATTGCTGGGCATCATTAGTGAGTGCCCATGTTGCCAGTCAGTGCCCATTTGTGGGCACTGATGGCATCGATTGTATTAAAACATTTTTGTTTGTTATTGTTTTTTTTTTCTATTTATGTTATTTGGTGGTCCAGTGTGGGGATCCAAGGGGGGGCTGCACTAACAATCAGCGCGAACCTCCCGTCAGGAGAGCCGACGATCGGCTCTCCTGTACTCGCGTCAGACGCGAGTGAGGAAGAGCCGTTCAACGCCTCTTCCTGTTTACATCGTGATCAGCCGTGATCAGCCGTGATTGGACGCGGCTGATCACATGGTAACGAGCCTCTGCCGGAGGGCTCTTTACCGAGATCGGAGATGCAGGGTGTCAGACGCTCACAGAATACCCCAGCTCTGCTGCCATGGGCGCCAGGTCGATAATTCTAGGCGCAATGGTGACCTGGCGCCCGGAATTTGTCGAATACTGCCCTATTGCATTTAAGCTACTTTCACACTGGAGCAGTGAGCTGTCGGCAGTAAAGTGCCGCTTTACCATCGTTTTTGGGGCACTATTTGGCAGCTAGCAGGGTGCTTTTAAACCCCACTAGCATCCGAAAAAGGGTTTACTACCGCCCACAAAGCGTCGCTGCAGCGGCGCTTTGCTGGTTCTGCCTATTGATTTCAATGCAAAAAAAATCATCTCGTGAATACAAAAAGTAAAAGATGATGGACAACGTAGAAATTTGGATGGGTTCTGTCAAATGCCTAATCACAGGCCTTGAAGGAGAAATGGAATAGCCCATCACCTCACATTACACACATAGAAGTGCATTATAATTATCCTTTAACACTTCAATTCATATACATTTCATGTAAAGGATACAATTTAGCTGGCTGCTGCAAGGACTCTGGAGGTATAATGATATCATCGAAAAATCCCAGAGACACTGAAAAGGAGAAGAGCAAAGTATTATCCTGCCTGCTCTGGAAAATCTCACAGACAATATAATGCAAGTGTCTTGTTAAATGACGACACATTTCACACCAAGAAAAGATGGTTTCCCCTGGGACAGGATGTTTACATTAAGTTTCCAGTAAAATTAAGTCGTAGTCTCACTTCTTCCAGAAGAGTTTTGTTGAAGAATACGTCTTAAAATTAAAAGTATAAAGCCCGTACACACGATCCGAAAAATTCCGCTTTCAAATCGATCGTACGATAATCGGATCATTCGTAAATAGCTTTCAAGAGCCTATCAGGACAGTTCATTCTATCAGACATGCACAGAAAATGTTTTCGTACGATGCCAGATCGGATGATTTTCGTTTGATCAGTACAGCTGTCGTTTTCGAAAATGCAATACAAATGCATTACAACACATGGCATCACTTCCGAAGTTTTATTCCGTCATACGAGAACATTTGTGACTTTAGTAAACAGATAATCGGGTTGTGTGTACCGGGCATAATTACTCTAAAATATAGAACTTTTTTTCTCTGCCATAATAAAAAAAAAATCAGATTGTACCAGGCTAGGACGGACGTTAACCATAACCAAATCCGCCTGATCTTATGGCACATTTACATTGATGCAAGTTTTACCACAACCTTTTTTTGAACAATTGGTAAAATAAAAAAAAATGTACAAATGTTTACATTTTGGGTTTGTACACACATGAGTAAGGTGCTAAATATACCATATAATGAATTAAACATCATTTTAAAAAAATCACTATGATTAGTAATAACAGATGCATTTTTTTGCTGCAGGCTCATTTAAAGTGGTAGTATACTCTATACTACCACTTTCACTTACAGGGAAGCCTATAAATAAGGCTTACCTGTAAGTATAAAGAATATCTCCTAAACCTGTACGGTTTAGGAGATATTCCCCCCGCAATGCGCCGCTGATTGCAGCGGCACATGCGCAGCGGGGATCCTCAGCGAAAGGACCGGCAGCCACCGGACCTTGCCGAATTGAAGTCTCCTCGCAGCTCCAGCCAATCACAGTGCTGGAACAGCGATACCCGGAAGACACGCCGGAGCAAGAACGCCGCCTATAAGAACGATCAAGCGGCAGAACCGCCGCTTTGATCGTTCTTATGGTGCACAGAATCGCCGGCTGAAGACGGCGATATCTGAATGATGCCTGTGGCTGCAGGCATCACCCAGATATCCCTACACAAATTGGAGGAGGTCATATGCCTCCAAGCTATACTCCAATCTTACCTTCAGTCATACAGGCTACTCACTTGTACTAAAATTGCGTACTTCACTGCACACACTGAGCTTCTCACTGTGCTTTAGAAGCTATAGCAAGTTCAGATACAACCCACCTAATTTTCTGTCAGAAGGAAGTCCTTTTCTCCCTAGCCGTATTGTCCATGGCCTATCCCTTTCATTCCAACAAGGAGTTCTGGAAGTGATGGTATACGTAGAATTGATTCCTTTGTTGGAGGGCAAAGGGTGGTCTCACCAAATTTTGATGTAATTTTTGATTTCTCTTTTTTTCATTTTGTTAATTGATAAAAAAAAAAAAAAAAAAAAAAAAAAAAAACTTATATTTCTGAGAACATTCTTAACCACTTGGTTACTGCCCCACGTCAAAAGACGTCATGTTTTTAAAGATGGATATCTCGGTAACGGCAGCTGCTGCTGTCACAACCGAGGTATCTATCTTTAGTGGCAACGGTCCTGTAAACGATAACGGCAGTCTCTGCGGCCGATTCGCCACGAGATCGCCGTTATCGGTGGCGGGAGAGGGGCCCCCCCTCCCGCCGCCGCTTACCGGAGCCGTTGGTAGCGGTGGAGGCGATCTGGTCCGTTCGGCAGCTGTGCGGGGATGCGTCTGAGGAAAAAAAAAAAAAAAAAAAAAAATCGCCCCCACCCGTCCCCATAGATCTGCTGGGCGGAAGTGACGTCAAAACGTCAGTCTCACCCAGCGTCTTAACGAAACATTTTTTTTTCTGTCATTTGAAAAAATGACAGTTTATTTTTTTTTTGCATTTAAGTCTAAATATGAGATGTGAGGTCTTTTTGACCCCAGATCTCATATTTAAGAGGACCTGTCATGCTTTTTTCTATTACAAGGGATGTTTACATTACTTGTAATAGGAATAAAAGTGATATATTTTTTTTTATTTTAGTGTAAAAAATTATAAACTAAATAAAAATAATTAAGAAAACAAAAAAAAAATATTTTTTAAAACGCCCCGTCCCGACGAGCTCGCGCACAGAAGCGAACGCATACGCGAGTAGCGCCCGCATATGAAAACTGTGTTCAAACCACACAAGTGAGGTATCGCCGCGATCGTTAGAGCGAGAGCAATAATTGTAGCTCTAGCCCTCCTCTGTCACTCAAAAAATGCAACCTGTAGAATGTTTTAAACGTCGCCTATCGAGATTTTTAAGGGTAAAAGTTTGACGCCATGCCACGAGCGGGCGCAATTTTTAAGCGTGACATGTTGGGTATCATTTTACTCGGCGTAACATTATCTTTCACAATGTATAAAAAAATTGTCTTTTTTTTTTTAATTCAAAGAAGTGTTTTTTTCCCAAAAAAAAGTGCGCTTGTAAGACCGCTGCGCAAATACGGTGTGACAAAAAGTATTGCAATGACTGCCATTTTATTCTCTAGGGTGTTAGAAAAAATATATATATATATAATGTTTGGGGGTTTTAAGTAATTTTCTAGCAAAAAAAAAAAGTTTTAGTCTCGTAAACACCGAATCTGAAAAACAGGCTCGGGGCTCAAGTGGTTAATTTACAGCATTTTTTTCACACCAGTCAAACTTTTGCACATTACTATAAGTACGCGAAGCCCTGCATGGCATGCATCTCCCTCTCCTGCTGCATTCATTCTGTGAATCTATGCCTCCCACACCCGACCTGCTGCATTTTAAATATATCCCCCTCCACATACAGACAGTGCAAAACAAGGCATAATTTAGCACTGGAGGGCAAAAAACAAAACAAAAGGCAATACTAATTTTCTTTTCCCTCCGCTTGTTGTTTTTGAGTAAAGTTTTCATGGTACGGGTCCAGAAATGTTTAGTCCAGCAAAAATGGCAACATCAAATAATGAAGTGTTGTAAGGACACTAGTCAAGGCATCAGCAACTCAACCAACTGTTTTTTGGTCAAAATCAAAATAATATAATTTTGGGGCAGTAATGCACGATCACACTCACCATGTACACCTTCTGGGCTGCAGCCTTTGATCTTTCCCATCAGGATTTCATCCAGAAAAGGATGAAATACAACATATCGGAAATTAACTGAAACAAAACAGAAAAAAAATAAAATTAAAACCACACACCAATAGGGACATATAAAAAAAAAAAAATCTTCTCCATCATCCAAAGCCAATACTAATAAATAATATCCATAATCCAACTACATCCAAAACTTTATTTTAGTTTTGGATAGAGTGACTTTTTTTTCTGTATCTGTCGATTAGGGAAATGTCATACCCCTCTGACACCTGTACAACACTATATTGTAACAGTCACAATGGTTACTTTAGGAGACATGGCGCAGTGTTTTTTGGGTATTATGTGGTGCAGGTATGAAGGTGTATGTATTGATGAATCTGGGGGTTCTTGGCACTGTAAATTTTTTATAATGTAGCATTAAATGCTCTCACCTCCTATTAATCTGTATTTCTTTGCCTGCACGGGACCCTGGATGGTCTTTAATCCTTAGTGGTTGCGTTTACTCAAATGTGTCATAAGTATTGAACGATGTCTTCTATGTATATTGGAGTGCCATTTTTTAGTTACGTTTATGTAAAACTTTTACAAACACCTTAAAAAAAAAAGTAACAGTGGCCCTGGCCCTGTTAACATGTATTTTGAATATGGTGGATAAGGCTACGTTACAAGAAATAAAATGTTTCTCAAATTTTTATTCAAGCCTGCAAATTAAAAATGGCTATCCCCTTTTCCCCCCACCTCGGAGGAATTAAAAACACAAATAAATCATACTTTATCTAAAAGAAAGGCTAAATTTACCAATGTGAAAAAACATTTGGAATGGGTGGCTGGTTACCCCAGGTTTAGCTCAGTTTTCAATAATTCTGAATAGATTATGGTCTTCAAATAGGGGAGGCTGGTTGGTGTACCCTATATTGGAGGGTACTTAGGTATTCATGGTGATTAGCCAGTTATATTGTTTATGGTTGTATGAAATATAAAAGAAATGTCTAAAAACTAATAAAAAATTATTGTAGTAAAGAAAATTTTGTTTTTCTGTCATAGTGGCTCTATTGAAGAGATTTACAAATCACTTCCCAAATAGGACACAGCCACAAGATGTCCCAACCCTTTCCTGCTCTATACAAAAGTAAGTAAAAGGTTTTGGCTTCTCCAATTTTCAGGAGCATTAAAATAAAACTCAGTTCTGCAATCATTCATGCTTTTGTTACTCTGTCTTTTTCTAAACTGCTTTTCTGTTGATGTCTGCCTTGATTAACATCCAATCAATTTCAGCACTGAAAAATATGAGAGTAATTACCTTAGAAAGCAAAGTACCAAGAATGAAATACCAGAAGTTGCCTTGTAAACCAGTGCAGGCTTCTGGAAAGAACAGTAACCAATCACACCAGCAGAAAACGAAAAAGTGCCATTTCCAGTCTTGGGTCTTTTATAGCACCTAAGGCTACAAACCCCTTCCCTTGGTATCCGCTGTTACATCTCTCTACAGAAACTGGAGTAACACCCTGAAAAGCTGTTTGCTCCCCTAAATGCTTACTAGACTTGTAACCATTTGGAGAGGATTTTGTACAAATGTGGGCTATCTTAGCCCTTTTCACTGCCAGGTCTGTACATCGTACAGACCTACAGCACTGCTTCCAGCTGGCCAGGTTGTACGGACCTGACATTTCTCCTTCTGTAAAATTTGCTGCGTTTTTAGCTGCCAATAATCATTTTAGTGCACTTTTAGTAAAAATATTGCTTTGACAAACACTTGTGCAAATATCACGGGGGCGTGCAGTCGATTTTCACCAATTTTGTAAAGGGGTGCAATTTTAAAAGTTACAAATATTTGTTATTAACTCAATACGGTTAAGATTTTAGGTTTAGTAGAATTTTTTTTTAAATGTGCTGTTTTTTCATCTGCCAATAATGATTTGTGTGTATTTTTAGCAAAAATATTGGTTTTGACAAATGTTTGCACAAAAACCGTGAGACCTTAAACATTAGTAGCACCTTTTTTTTATTCAACTGGTCCTGTGCTTTTAGAAAATATATGCTTTGGGGAGTCCTTCTACAAACTGAAAGCCATAAATTTCCCCCGTACTCTAAAACATTTACATCCGCCCAATCATCAGCAAACAGGACCTGCGCTACCACTCTTATGCTGACGACACGCAACTATACTTTCGAATCACCAACAAAAACACCAATATCAGGAACTAGGAAAATGCCTCACACTGATCGATAATTGGATGACTGAAAGCTCACTCAAACTTAATGGATCGAAAACAGAACTCCTTATCCTTCACGCAAATCGGAAATCGAATTCTAGGACCACATGGACACCACCCACCATTCTTGGATAAACCATCAACCCAACCAACAAAGTCAAAAGCCTCGGAGTCATCTTTGACTCAGACATGACTATGGACGCACAAATAGGAGCAGTAGTCAGCGGTTCTTACCACTTTCTCCGCATGCTACGTAGACTCCTCCCCTTCATCCCGGAAGCGGATAAAGCAGTAGTGGTTGGTACAATCAATTCCCGACTCGACTACGCAAACTCCCTCTACTTAGGACTAACCAAATACCAGATTTCGCATCTTCAAGTCATCCAGACTGGTTACCGTGGGAGTCCATCGCCCCGGTCTTGCGGTCCCTCCACTGGCTAGCCGTAAAGGATCGGATCACAAACAAGACACTCTGCCTCACTCACAAATGTGCACAAGGTAGCGCTCCGCAATACTTAAACGAGAAAATTAAACCCTACGTCACCAATCGGGTGCTCCGATCAACTAACCAAAACCTTCTGGAAATCACCACAGCCCGCTACAAATCTAAGAGAGAACAAAGATTTTCAATCCAAGGACCTTGGCTTTGGAATGCTCTACCCACGTCCATTCGCATGGAAGAAAACCATCGGGCTTTTAGGAAAAAAACTGAAGACCCATCTCTTCTGAAGGATCAGCACGACTCTGGATACAAAGAGCCTTGAGGCGATTCGGTTTGCATTTGTCAGCGCTATACAAGTTACTCACTCACTCACTAATTAAAAAACAAAAAAAGAAATTGCAAAAATGATCCGGTCAGTTTAAGGGCCTGGAGGCGAAAGGGTTAACCCTTTGCAGGTAAAAGAACGTGCATTTATCCTTTTTTAATGCTGCAGCAGATGCAATGCCACGATCCTGCAGACTCTGTCAACGGTCTGAGGCAGACAATTTCTACACTGCAAGAAGAAACAATGTGCTACAAGAGCACTCACCGGCACCCTCTCTGTTCATGAAGAACTACAAGCGGACTGCCGCAATAGTAGACAGTACTTATACTTCAAAGGAAACTGCCAGCTGCACTGTTTTGGAATTGGGTGTGGGGAGAGCATCCCCTGCCCACTTTTCGATTGATCAACTTGGATACAACCACTCTGTTGGATTTTTAATGCAATTATTACTAGCAGTTATAGCGACTAGCATTAATCACTGTGTTCTCCCAGCGGGGACAATTTGCCCTGCTGAAAGAACACAATGAGGTTTATTTAATAAAGGCAAGTCCACTTTGCACTACAAGTGCACTTGGAAGTGCAGTCGCTGTAAATCCGAGAGGGGGGGGGGGGGGCATGCAAGGAAACAGCATTTTTGCTTGCACCTAATTGGATGATAAAAAAAACAGATACCACAAATACCCAATTAGGAGGTCCAAACTTAATCTGTATAGTGACCTTTAATTAAAAACAAAACAGTAGAATAAAACTCATGCAATAGTAAATAATGCTACAGGATTTCATCTTGGTTTCTGAAGGGCAAGAACAGAAAAATAATACAAACTAACCTTTGGTGTGAGAAGCTCCATCGCCAGGGAAAATATAGGAATCTTCCAACTTAGTTATGTCAAAGAGGCAGATGCAGAGACCCACATTATATACAACCTAGAAAGAATAGGTTTTACTACATTGTATAAAATCAACATCTGAGCCAATTTTAGATCACTATTCACTATGTACAACACAAAGAAAAACTGCAAATAAATAAAGCCTACGAAAATTACAGTAAAAACATCTTATCATCGGCCCCCAGTCAACTATATGATTACTCAAGTAATAACTAAAGTACCTCTTTATCCTTGGCACATGACAGGACACCTTTTATATTTATGCAGTATCACTATCTTCCAGACATTTTGCCCACACTTTATCATTTGGGAATACATCCTCCGTTTATATACATGGCTGTGTTTAGCGGTAGTTGTGAATTTATCAGCTGTTTCCAAAAAACAATTTAGAGAATCCTGGGCTTTTCCAGTGACTAGTAATAGCCTTCCCGGTGTAGAATAACAGACGTCCTAGTAGTGTTCTGCCAGCATTTGTAGACCAGAGACCATCAACAAGGGCTAGAAAGCAGCTGCTATGCGAGGGGATGAGCAACACCCGAGTTATTTGACAGATGAAAGACACCACAGCCTCCCAGTACACCTGGATAACCAAACAAGTCCAAAAAATAGGGAAGAAATCCCCCACATCTCTATCACATCGGCAACAGGATGGAGGGACAGTGGGATTGAGCCAATGCAGCCAATGAGGTGTGTAGTAGGTCGTATGTAATATCTTAAATTGTACCAATCTCTTAAGGAGACCAGAAAGGTGCATCCCACATATCTGTCCAGTCCTCATCGTCCATAGCCAAGATATATAGTAACCATTTTTGTCAGAGAATAAATAAATCTGGTAGAGCTACCATAAGAAGATGGTTATAGAGAGTGATGAAGCCAGTTTATCCAAGGGTTCTCAATGGAGGAGTGCTTCTAGGTCAGAACACTCAAAGGAGTTGTAAAGGTTTGTTCTTTATTCTCTAAATATGTTCCTTTAAGCTAGTGGTTCACTTATATTTTCCTTCAATTTCCTTTCTAAATATTTTTTTTCTTTGTTTGAATTTCTCACTTCCCGTTTCTCCTCAGTAAGCTTTCCACCATCATCCGAGCCGTTCTGGATAGCGGGTTAGTCAGCCAGAACAGCTTACTGAGGAGGAACAGGAAGTGAGAAATTCAGACAAAGAAAAAAGGAAACAAACATTTAGAAGGAAAAGAAAAGGTAAGTGAACCAACAATGCACTAGCTTAAAAGGAACCAATTTAGAAAATAAAAAACAAACCTTTACAACCCCTTTAAGACAAGAACTGACCAGTGAAGGTGTGAGCAATCACTAAGTCACCCATCCTTACCTGCTTTGCTTAAAAGCCTGAAACTATAAATTTACACACACAACTAAAAGAGTTAGTTACTCCTCTAACTCCTTCTCACTCCCTGCTTTATCGGTTCAGAAAGCTCTATGGTATTATAATAAACGGGAGTCTGAGGCCGCGTACACACGAGGGGATATGTCCGCTGAAAACGGTCCGATGGACCGTTTCAGCAGACATCTCCGCTCGTGTGTATGGGCTAGCGGACAGATTTCTCCACCCAACAGATTTCAAAGCAAGCTTTGAAATCTATCCGGTGGGGGATCTGTCCGCCCGACATGTCTGCTGGTTAGTACACTTACCAGCAGACATGTCGTCCCCCACCGCGCCGCTGCCGAATGGATTCGGCGCAATGCGTGGAAGTGTTTTACTTCCTGGTGCGGTGACGTGGCGGTGACGCGGCGGCAACGTCACCGCCACGTCACCGCGCCGTCCGGCGGCGGGGAATTTGATCCGATGGTGTGTACACGCCATCGGATCAAACTCCCGATCGGACATATCCGATGGAAATGGTCCGCGGACCGTTTTCATCGGATATGTCCGATCGTGTGTACGAGGCCTGACATAAAACTGCTTCATCTGTGCTCTCTCTTTTACTAAAGTCATTCTAAAGGCATTGTACCTTAACCACTTCCCATCCCGCCCATGTACATATGACGTCCACAGGAGGATCCTGCTGCTAAATAAGTAAGTTTTCTCCTTCACTGATGAGCACTAATAAGGTGGCACTGACAGGCACTGGTAGGCAGCACTGATATGCTGCACTGATGGGCATTGATAGGTGGCACTGGTGGTTACTTATGGGTGGCACTGATAGGCAGCACTGATGGCACTGGCAAACATTGCTGATGGGCACTGAGTGGCAGCTGCCTGGGCACTGATTGGCATATCCCTGGTGGTCTAGTGTGGCATACCTGGAGGTCCAGTGTGGTGGCAGCCTGGTGGTCCAGGGTGGGCTGAACTGAAGAACAATCAGCACACACGCCCCCCCCGTCCATCCGTCCAGAGAGCAGCCAATTGGCTCTCCTCTACTCACGTCTGTCAGACACGAGTGAGGCAAAGTTGATCCATGGCTCTTCCTGTTTACATTGTGATCAGCCATAGCCTCCATCAGAGGCCCTTTACCGAGTTCAGTGTAACGGTGTGTCAGACTGACACGCCACACCACCGTTCGCCGCGATGCGTGCCCCCACGGGCGTGTGGCAACTGTTATCCAGCTGGATGTCATATGACGCCCAGTCAGGATAACTGAACCACCGCCCGGCCACCATTCTGCTAAAAGGGGTGGTGCAAAGTGGTAAAATATTAATGCCAGAGTGCAGGCATTGCAAATGGAAATGGTGAATACATCAAACAGGAAGTCATTTTATCTGTCAATACATACAAGCACATGTTTATTTACATACATTAGAGGCAATGTACGTAACCTGGTTAACTACATACTTTTACTTTATTAATTTTGTAGGAAAGACTAAAAAAAAAAAAAAAATGTTCTTTATGATTTGTCACAATGCAAAATAGTTATATGAAATCGCAATTGTTCAACATAGTCCACGTTTGCTTATGATGTTGTTTTTAAACCTAATTCTGCTTACCTTATTTGCCAATTTCTTATTTAGTTCTTCTGCAATGGAGTCATTTAGTTTACGCTCAAACTGCCAAGGAGTTGTCCGTACAGTGTCCACCATTTCAACTAGGACAAACATAGTGGATGGTAGCAAAGACTGCAGAAAATAATGAAAGCATATTACTCTATAGGTACAGCATCCCATAAATCATCATTAGCATCTATTTAGTAAAAGGCGCAAGAACACATACAGCGGCATACCACAAGGCTCTGTACTAGGTCCTGTTCTATTTAATCTTTTTGTCAGTTGATAAGTTTGATGAGAAAGAAATGTCTATTTGCTGATCATATTTAGGCTGGCCATAGATGAATTGAAATTAAGCCAGTTCAGAAGGGACCAGTTAAATTACTATCGCTCCCACTTGGCAGAAGTAACAAATAGCGCTTTCTTTTGGTGGTATTTGATCACCCCTGAGGTTTATTTTTTGCGCTATAAACAAAAGAAGAGCGACAATTAAACACAATGTTATATATATATATATATATATATATATATATATATATATAAAAAAAGGTTTTTGCTATAATAAATATCCCAATTTAAAAAAAAACAAAGACAATTTCTTTTCCCTCAGTCTAGGACTCTAGGCCAATAAGAATTCTTCTACATATTTTTGGTAAAAACAAAAAAAAATTAAAACCTAAAAAAGCGTATATTGAGTGGTTTACACAAAAGTTGTAGAGTCTACAAATAGGGGATAGATTTATGGCATTTTTATTATTATTAGTTTTAATAATAATGGTGGCGATCTACGATTTTTAACAGTACTGCGATATTGTGGCGGACAAATCGGATAATTTTGACACATTTTTGGGACCAATGACACTTACACAGCAATCAGTGCTATAAAAAGGGAAGGGGTTACCAATAGGTGAACTGTGTTCCCTAGGTGTATTCACACGGTTACATGCGTAAGCACATAAGGCGCGTGTTCTTAGACGCAGGCTTTTGGATTCCTTGTTATGGACCTCAGTTTCCATGCGTGTCAGTTCCGTGTCCTGTCCACACCAATGTTGATGTCACGTCCGTTTTTCCCCCATGCAGAAAACTGAATACACATTGCAGATTCCTGAGCAGAGAGATCTGCACGTGTGGTGTGAGCACGGCACATAGAGAACCATTGACTGCCGTCTCAGCACCATGGTGTGAACAAGGCCTCAATGTGCACTAGCAGAGTTTTTGAAGTAAGCTTGGCTTGTGCGCTGTGACCACAGAACTCCTCCGCCGCTGTGGAATAGCATATAAACCACAGGACATCCCCTGGAAACAAGAACAGAGACAGACATGACCTTCTGCTACCCGAAGCCATACCGTACACCGATACAGATCGGTAACTCTTCACACAAGCAGCACCATGAGGTTATCCCTTCCCTATCAGCACACTCTCCATCACTTCCGCTCAGCTAACGTCACCAA
The DNA here is from genome assembly GCA_029574335.1 of Rana kukunoris. Taxonomy (NCBI): domain Eukaryota; kingdom Metazoa; phylum Chordata; class Amphibia; order Anura; family Ranidae; genus Rana; species Rana kukunoris. The sequence continues at coordinate 90,906,947 of CM056055.1, read as the reverse complement.
GGCAACGGTCAAGCCTTCTCAGCGCACCAATCAAAGTTGTACAGGGCGTGGCATGCGTACTACGAGAACGCTGTAAAATGTCACTCACGGATTCTCCCAGCGCTTATACCGCGCATGCGCGCTAGAGTCTAACCTTGTCTTGTTCGCGCATGCGCAATAGTTTATTGAGCCTGAACTATGTAAATAGAGGCGACTGTCTTGGCAGCGTGTATCTGAATGTTTAATGGTATATTTACTGATACAGGGGCCTTAAATAAGATTGCTTTATAAATAAAGGGATAATGAGAATGGTAAATCTGCATCAGTTTGTACCAAAATAAACCCGTGTCATGTTCGATTGCATCAATTCGTGTTTTTTCCATCATATAAAACAGTTGCGTAGTGTCAGTGGGTGTTCTCCGACCACAAAGGGGTTAACAAGCGTGTGCACAGCATAGGAGATCGCTGTGTCCAGGTCCATTACTATTCACACTGTGACTTTAATGGGACAGCCCTACAACAACCACTCCTTCCTTCCCCTGTCACACACGTCAGTCTGGAGGGTGTGCAGGAGAACTGACATCCAAAATAACAAGGAAGACCGGAGGAGATCGAGCCCTATCGCTGGGTGTCCGAGGTGAGCAGGCTTCTTATAGATATATATATAGATCTATATATGTACATTGGGGGGATCTATAGGAGGCAACACATGTCCTCTCCATCCCCTATAACAAAACACCATCTTATGCATCGTGCTAAAATCCATCATCGATTATATTCCAACCTGCCAATGTAACGTTTACAAGCTTGCTTCAATCCTGCATGTCAAACTGGACACGTGAGCTAGCAATCTAAACAGTGCTTGTCACATTGCAGCCTTCCATTTACACGAATATTGAATACAGTGCTGTCATTATTTTCCGATCTTTATGGCCAATGCTGATTCATGGGCACAGAATATATATGTTTGTGTATAAATTGATAGATCGATATGGTTCTGCACTAGATAGATAGAATAGATAGATCGATATGGATCATACATTGTATGTATGCCCACAGGCACTGCTCATGGCATACCTGGCACCCAGTGTCATGTTTATCCTGCACTCCCCAGGCTTAGTGTTTATTATGTGAAGATTTCTGTAGGTGTCATATTCCCAGCAGAGCCCCTTCTGATTTCTGCATGTATTTGTGTGTTTTGTGTCTCCCAGAAACATACAATCCAGACAAGATACAGTGTTACTAACACACAAGTTGTGTGTTGTATATTTTTATTCTCTGTACTCTCCTGCTCCTAAAATGAGACACAAAGAAACCCAGACATTGGAATGGCAAGGTGTTACATATAATCTGCAGAAAATCCCCCCCCCCCCCCCCCCCCCAGGGACCAGCCTAATAACCAAAACAGGCAGCCTTTTTGCAGAGCTGCTGTTAACAATACTTGTGACATGGCTGGCATTGGGTGTTGTGAGGATCTTGTCTGCAGAGCTGCTGTAAACAATACTTGTGACATGGCTGGCATTGGGTGTTGTGAGGATCTTGTCTGCAGAGCTGAGCTCAGATCATGCCATGCTCTTCTAGAATGGAGGATAAGAGAACAAATGACTCATCCCTAAAATGAGGGGTAGAACTGGAAGGGGGCATAGAGATGGAGATCCATCATCTTCCTTGGGGTTGGCAGGGAGGACAGTTTTGGGTAATCTGAGAGAAGCTGTTAATGTCTGAAGCTCTCTGAGGATTTGTACATGAGTATGGAGAGAAGCATATAGTGTTGTGTAAATAATGCCTTGTGTAATTTCACATACAGAAAAGGGAACATGCACTTAGAATATAGTGTTCAATGGGAGGTTTCATTGCAGAGTGTAAATAGGATTTTGGCTGGTAAAAGGTAAAGCAGATTAACGTTATTATCGTATTAGGGCATGTGATGTATTTGATATATATCTGGGGAATCCCCCTGCGTAACGATCAGGGATACCCCACTGGCTGCACCACTATGATGAGATGATTGTATTCATTGTGGCTAAGAAGCCATTTTAAATGTTCTTGTCACTAGACAGGCACTCCAAGGTTAATCCTGTAAGAATAGCTAGGGGCTTTGATGCCATTCTTCCAATGTAGTCAGTAAGTATTACACAACATATTGCAAGTGAAAGGAGGATCAGATGAATCCAGATCAGGCTGGGTAGGGTAGTTTGCATGCATTAAGGAGATGGCTGCTCCTTGACACACCTTCTGGAAGAGTGCTATTTTTAATTGAAACTGCGTACATGTGTTTACATGCAAACCTGAATATTTCAATCAGAATCACCAGTTTCTGCCCCAGTTCAAAATAAAGAATGGCGTCACCAGGGCTCTACCTGCATGGAGTTTGCATGTACTCCCTGTGCTTGTGTGGATTTTCTCTGGGTAATCCATTTTCCTCCCACACTCCAAAGACATGCTGGTAAGTTAATAATCTCTTGTGTAATGTGGTCCTAGTATGTGTGTGCATGTGAGATAAGGACCTTAGATTGTAAGCTCCCTGAGGGCAGGGAGTGATGTGATTGTACAATAAGAAAACACTGCCCAAATGGTCATCACTGTATAACTATTTATAATAAATACATACATAAATAAATAATATTTAGAAAACAAGGGACTGGGGAAGAAGGAATGCGCAAGTTATTCCACTAATAAACAGGCGTAGAGTAGCCACCGCCTGTATAGGTCTAATACCTGACTAGGTAGTGCTGCTGTAACCAAAAATCTAATATTAAACAAGAGGGGAAGGGAAAAAGAGACGGGATAGTCGGCCCATCGGGGGCCTAAAGGGGTTACCTTAAGCAGCACAGAGATTATCTGAAAGATGATAATGATACACCATATAATTATTCATTTGTTTAATAGTATCAAAATTTTAAAATGTTTAAGCACAATGGTATAAAAATTGAACTGACCGTATGGTAATTAGACAAGTATTGATTACCATTTATGCAAAAGAAAACACATAACATTTAAACAAAACAGGAACACACACAGACATAGACAAGAAACATGGTTCGGACACTTTTGTATTCAGCCTGCACGAATGGCAACACTTAAATCTATAATGATGCGACTAACCATATAGTGATGGCAGGCGGGATCAATAGTATCCACTACCAATAGCCGCGATTGACCAATCGGTGTTAGCGATATGTGGAGGCTGGATACAAGCTCGTTGTGGGGTGGAGGGGAAGGGAAGGGGGAAGGAAAAGTGATGGGAGGGATATGCCTTGGTTGTGATAATAGATCCACTGTTCGTTAACCAAGGTGTATATGATTTGGATGTTTACTAGCATTAATGACTTGGTATATATTGAGCACTGACATAGTCCAGGTAGTAACAAGCAAGTTGGTAAATAATCAGTCCTGATTGTCCTGGTAATGACAATAATAGTAAATAAATAATAGTAAACTGTGCAGCAGCCATACGAACCATCTGTGGATTGCTGAGACCTGTTTGGTTCCTAGAGATTACTGTTGTGTGCATGAAACTCAATGCAAGATTTAGTCAAAAGTGATATTTGTGTTCCCCATAAGTGGATTGAATTAAATATGGCCTATTATATTTTCTGAAGACATCAGCAACATCACTTCACCACAATAGTTTGCATCTTTTCTCATATTGACATTGATGTCATTTTCACACTGCCGGCCTTCCAATATTTTTGTTTTAAACAATACCAAAATAAATCCAATAGGACAGCATGGCACAGTATAAGTATATATTTTTGGTTTTAGAGGTATGCTTTGTTTAGGATGTATCATATAGTGACAGAGTCATTTTAATCCCTTGGGTTACATTTTTTCCCCCCATATAACTCCCTTATATTAAGGCAATCTTGGTTTCCGGGGACAGTCCCTGATTTGAGCAGACTGTCCCTAGATACAAAATGTCCCCAAATGTGTCCCCAATTGTAGCCTTGGCTAGGAGCCCCTTTAGGCTTCTGAAGCATCTCAGCTCAGGCATAGTTGCTAAGACCCTGAATCCCTCTACTCCCTCCCTCTACTCCCCACCTCTTGATTGGACAGTGTGACCCAGGAGAGAGGGGAGGAATATGTCATTTATTTTGGCAGAACCAGAAGCCAGAAACTTTAGCCTGAGAATGGACGCCTAATCCGCTACCACCTGTTCAAGGTCAAGGAACCTGTTCAATTCACAAATGGTCAATACAGGGACAGCACTGAAAATAGGAGAGTTTGCAGACATTCTTAGCTACAAACTGAGCCTCGGGAGTGAAAGAATGATGGAGACTGTGTGTACTGCCTGTATTTCACTCTGTACTTTCTGTCCTCTCCATCAACTGCACCCCTCTCCCCATACTGCCTGTCACCACTATCAACTGCCCTCTCTGTACTGCTTGTCCCTACTGTCAACTGCCCTCTCTGTACTGCCTATCCCTACTGTCAGCTGCCCTCTCTGTACTGCCTATCCCTACTGTCAGCTGCCCTCTCTGTACTGCCTATCCCTACTGTCAACTGCCCTCTCTGTACTGCCTATCCCTACTGTCAACTGCCCTCTCTGTACTGCTTGTCCCTACTGTCAACTGCCCTCTCTGTACTGCCTATCCCTACTGTCAACTGCCCTCTCTGTACTGCCTATCCTTACTGTCAACTGCCCTCTCTGTACTGCCTGTCCCTACTGTCAACTGCCCTCTCTGTACTGCCTATCCCTACTGTCAGCTGCCCTCTCTGTACTGCCTATCCCTACTGTCAACTGCCCTCTCTGTACTGCCTATCCCTACTGTCAACTGCCCTCTCTGTACTGCCTATCCCTACTGTCAGCTGCCCTCTCTGTACTGCCTATCCCTACTGTCAACTGCCCTCTCTGTACTGCCTATCCCTACTGTCAACTGCCCTCTCTGTACTGCCTATCCCTACTGTCAGCTGCCCTCTCTGTACTGCCTATCCCTACTGTCAACTGCCCTCTCTGTACTGCCTATCCTTACTGTCAACTGCCCTCTCTGTACTGCCTGTCCCTACTGTCAACTGCCCTCTCTGTACTGCCTGTCCCTACTGTCAACTGCCCTCTCTGTACTGCCTGTCCCTACTGTCAACTCCCCTCTCTGTACTGCCTGTCCCCACTGTTAACTGCCTTTCCCTGTTCTGTCTGTCCCATTAACTGTCCCCCTCTGTACTTTTTGTCTCCACAATCAATTGCCTCCCTCATTACTACCTGTCCCCAGATTTCCTTTTGAAAAGCTGGTCATCCTACCTTGAGTCCTTAAGCACTTTTTCTCTTCGGTAATGTCACAGTTCCTCGCCTTTATATCCTTTAGGCTTTGCAGTCTACCCTAACATCCTTTTTCTTGCAACAGATAGTGGGGTTGATTTCCTAAAGGTAAATGGACTGTGCACTTTTGGCGAATGCTCCGAGCAGGTAGCCTTGTTTTTTTTTTCAACTTGTCTGTGATCTCCGACCCCTGATCCTTCCAGTGGTGTGAGTGAGTGAGTGAGAAACTTATATAGCACAACACATGCGAACTGAATTGCCTCTGGGCGCATATCATATCTGAGGTGCATGTCATATCTGCGGTGCATTCCACGCTGGTACAGCGCGACTTCCTGACTCCTCGAGGCTCCAGGAACTGTCTCATCCCTTACCGAGCTGCTGGAATTGTATTACCATCTGAGGCACAAGGATGATTGCCAAGAGATCCATATACAGATGAGCCAATTATTTATGTACATCTTGTAAGATTTTTGATACATTTTTAATATAATATACCTACTGGGATACTACACTTAGTTGGCATTTCCTCTCTCCTGTGCTTTCTTTGGTTTATACAGAGCCATCACAACTCTGAGGACAGCAGCCGCAGGTGGTCCCATGTATATCTCTTTAGCATATGCTAATATCACAGCCCAGTGATTTCTATGGGCTTCCTCTTGTCCTGTATCATTCATTTTCTTAGGCCGCGTACACACGATCGAACATGTCCGTTGAAACTGGTCCGCAGACCAGTTTCAGCGAACATGTTCGATCGTGTGTACGGCCTATCGGACAGTTTTCCAGCGGACAAAAGTTTCTAAACATGCTTAGAAACTTGTCCGCTGGACAGGTTCGATTGTTTGTACGCCCAACCATCGGACCAAAATCCCGCGCATGCGTCGAATTGATTTGACGCATGCTTGGAAGTATTGAACTTCCTTTTTTGAGCACGTCGGTGTGTTCTACGTCACCGCGTTCTGGTCCGAGGGGATTTTGGTCCGATGGTGTGTACGCACAACAGATCAAAAGACCACTTCAGACATGTCCGATGAAAACGGTCTTTTGGACCTGTTTCATCGGACATGTCTGATTGTGTGTACGCGGCCTTAGAGACATTTTTGCTGGCTGGACTGTACACCATTATCCTATGCGCCAGTATTTTTTCCTTTTTTGCACTTTTGCAAATCCAGTTGTTCCAGAGCTTAGTAAATGAGGGAGGGCTCTGCTGACTTCCATCATCCAATCATGTGCAAGCAAAAATGCTGTTATTTATTTTCCTTGCATGTGATTGGGTATTCATTGTAAAGTAAAGCTTTACCCCATTTACTAAGCTGTGAAGCAAATGCACTTGCAAAAGTGCACAGTCTATTTGCCTTTAGTAAATCAACCCCATAGGGTTTGAATTTAATAGTACATTTTTGTTACATTTATTTTTATTTGCAAGGTTTTAATAAGGAAAGAAATAGTGAAAAATGTATAAAAATGTATTTTCCTGTAATTCTTCGTAATTTAACTTTTACATATTTAGAGCAGCTACATATACATTATGTACCACAAACTATAACCATCAGAGTCTGCTAATTAAAAGGATATCAGATAAGTGTCGCTCTTATGTAACATAACAAAATGGTAAAGCTCAAAGCTCATGAGATTACATGTGCATATAATTAATCAAATGCATGCTATTTGCCTGTTAAAGCATTGCTTGTGTAGACTAGACTTTCAAAAGGCCTAAGACTGCTGCAGGGCACTGCAATATGTCAGCAGCTCTACCAGACTCAGAGCTGTCACTGAAGTGACACTCTATAGCAGGGGTAGACAACCATTGAGAGGTGGAGCTCTACCTGGACAACATGGAAAAGATCAAAGGTCACCTGGGTGTGGCACCCCCCTTTTTTTTTGTTAAAGAAGTTCACTTTGCAAGTCCTCAATAAAAAGCAAGGACAGCATGAAGAAAACTATATATATATATATATATATATATATATATATATATTGAGGACCAGGCTGACCATTTCTGTGCTAAGTGCATGGCACTTTTTACATGGGAACGCTTAGCACGGAACATCTCATCATCCTCTACTTATGTCTGCTTTGCTCCTTCAGGTAAATGTCTCCACTCATCCCTGCAACACTAAGCCATTTTGCATGACTGCAATCCACATTTGCCTTGCTGTTGCCTTCAGTAACTGACTGCACTCTACTCTGAAACACTGGGCTACTCTTTGGCAGCCAATTAGGACTCTTTTCTGACAGTCGGAAAATTGGTCTTAAACCTGCTTCTGATTGGCCGGATTGAGGATCAGCGTTTCAATAGCAAATATTAATTCGCTGTTGTAACACCTGGGTAGCCTCTAGCACTAATTAGGTGCTTCAATAAACCACCCCTGAAAGGGGCCAGACGCATGAATAGGGGGTGGTAGTGGTGGGTGTGGATAGAGCTCATGTTTTGAATGAATCTATCTATTCATATTGGGGGTGGCAGCCATGGATAGAGGGGGCAGTGCCACCACAGGCGTTGGGGACAGCCAGTTAGTGAGCAGTGTGCGGCGAGGGTAGCCAATTAGTGAGCAGTGTGGGTGGTGAGGACACTCAGTCAGTGAGCCGTGTGCAGTAAGGACACTCAGTTAGCAGTGCGTGGTGAGGACACTCAGTCAGTGAGCCGTGTGCAGTAAGGACACTCAGTTAGCAGTGCGTGGTGAGGACACTCAGTCAGTGAGCCGTGTGCAGTAAGGACACTCAGTGAGCAGTGCATGGTGAGGACACTTAGTCAGTGAGCCGTGTGCGGTGAGGACACCCAATGAGCAGTGCGTGGTGAGGACACTCAGTCAGTGAGCCGTTTGTGGTGAGGCATCCAGTCAGTGAGCAATGTGTGGTGAGTGTAAGGGTTGAAGCAGCACAGAGGGAGCATAGAACTCCTGTAGTGATGAAGGTAGACCTCTCCTCATCATCCACTTACCCCATGGCTGGAAATAGAAGACTCCCGGGCTGCCCCCCACTCATGCCACTGCCTAGCCTTATCTTGTTGTCTCCATCCTGCTTCACAACTTGTCTAGGGCATACCTCCCAACTTTTTGAGATGGGAATGAGGGACACCTTCTTGCAAAACCCCTTAGGCCGCGTACACACAATCAGACCTGTCTGATGAAACTGGTCTGCAGACCAGTTTCATCGGACCAGTTCGATGGTGTGTACGGCCCATCGGACCGTTGTCTGTCGGACCGTTGTCTGTCCGTCGGACAGATTCGATGGTTAGTATGCAAAAGCATCGGACCAAAAACCCGCGCATGCTCAGAATCAAGTCGACGCATGCTTGGAAGCATTGAACTTCGTTTTTTCAGCACGTCGTTGTGTTCTACGTCACCGCGTTCTGGTCTGATTGGATTTTTGGTCCGATGGTGTGTACACAGATCAGACCATCAGACCACTTCAGCCTGGTCCGATGAAAACGGTCCGTCAAACCAGTTCCATCGGACCGGTCTGATCGTGTGTACGCGGCCTTAAAGGAAAATTAAGCCCAAAAAAAGATAATTTAGGACTTGGATCAAAGGTTTAGAACTGGGAAACACTTTTTAAAGATAAATAGGGAATTTTATATACAACTATATAGATCAAATCCCTGAAACATTGAACAATGAAAAATGGGAATGCTTTAGGAACATATTAAGCAAATGCATCACCGAGTGCATTCCATGGGGTAATAAATATAGAAGAACAAAGGTTAAACCAAAAAGTAAAATGTCATATGCAGCACAAAAAAAATGGCATTTAAAAAGTACAAAACGGAGGGGTCTGTGTCAGGATTCAAACAATACAAGGAATGCAATGAGGGCGGCTAAAAAAAGACTATGAGAGACACATAGCGGAGGAGAATAAAAATAATCCCAAGAAGTTCTTTAAATATATTAATAGTAAAAAGGCAAGCGTGAAACACATAGGGAAGGTGGTTACAGATGACAAAGAGAAGGCAGCTGTGATAAATGTTTTCGTCTCCTAATGCCGCGTACACACGACCGTTTTTCATGACGAGAAAAATTAAATTTTTTAAATTGGTCATTATAAAAACGACCGTGTGTAAGCTTCAGAGCGTTGTTCTCTATGTGAAAAACGGTTTTGTGTACGCTTTAACGATGGGAAAAAACACGCGCATTCTCAGAAACAAGTTATGAGACAGGAGCACTCGTTCTGGCAAAACTAGCATTTGTAATGGAGATAGCACATTTGTCACGCTGTAACAGACTGAAAAGCACGAAGACTGAAAAACGCGAATCGTCTCTCACCAAACTTTTACTAACATGCGGTAACACGAAATCAGCAAAAGCAGCCCAAAGGGTGGCGCCATTCAAATGGAACTTCCCCTTTATAGTGCTGTTGTACGTCACCGCGCTTTGCTCGAGCATTTTTTTTCACGATCGTGTGTATGCAAGGCAGGCTTCACAAAAATCACATCGAGAAAAATTACGTTCTTTTTCATGACATGAAAAATGGTCGTGTCTACGTGGCTTTAGTCTTCACACAGGAAAAGGAGGAGTATACCGACTATGAAAGTATTGTTAGTAACATGTCACAGGATCTACCCTTGTGGCTAACAGAGTCCAGAAAGGATTAGAGAAGCTTAATATAAATAAATCCCCGGGACCAGATGGCTTACACCGAAGAGTCCTTAAGCACTTAAGGACCCCTTCACGCCGATATACGTTGGCAGAATGGCATGACCGGGCACAGGCACGTACCTGTACGTCCTCTTTAAGAGCCCAGCTGTGCCGGCGGCGCACTCGCGAGCCGGTCCGAAGCTCTGTCACCGCTCCTGCGGGACCCGCGGACCCGATCGCCGCCGGGTCCTGCGATCGGTCTCAGGAGCTGAAGAACGGGAGAGGTGTGTGTAAACACACCTTCCCTGTTCTTCATCGTGGCAATGTCAGTGATCGTCTGTTCCCTGATATAGTGTCACTGATGTCACACGTCCAGCCCTCCCTACAGTATGAGGTCACACTTAACCCCTTCATCGCCCCCTAGTGGTTAACTCCTAAACTGCAATTGTCATTTTCACAGTAATCAGTGCATTTTTATAGCACTTTTCGCTGTGAAAATGACAATGGTCCCAAAAATTTGTCAAAATTGTGCAATGTGTCTGCTATAATGTCACAGTCACTAAAAAAATCGCTGATCGCCATTAGTAGTAAAAAAAAATTATTAATAAAAATGCCACAAAAATATCCCCTATTGTAAACACTATTAATTTTGCGCAAACCAATCGATAAATGCTTATTGCAATTTTTTTTACCAAAAATAGGTAGAAGGATACGTATCGGCCTAAACTGAGGACATTTTTTTTTTATATATATATATCTTTTTTGGGGATATTTATTATAGCAAAAAGTAAAAAATATTGATTTTTTTTTTTAAAAATGTGTACAGGTGTCGCTTTTTTTGTGTTAATAGCGCAAAAAATAAAAACCGCAGAGGTGATCTAATACCACCAAAAGAAAGCTCTATTTGTGGGAAAAAAAGAACGTCAATTTTGTTTGGGAGCCACGTCGCACGACCGTGCAATTGTCAGCTAAATCGAAGCAGTGCCGAATCGCAAAAACTGGCCTGGTTCTTTGCCTGCATATTGGTCCGGGTCTTAAGTGGTTAAAAAACGTAAGTTGTAGCCAGACCGCTATTGCTAAGCTTACTGACAGGATTGGTACCAGTTGATTGGCCAAAAGCCCACGTGGTACAAATAATAAAAAAAGGGCAGAGATCTATTCCTGGGAACTATAGGCCTTCCAGTCTAACGTCAGTAGTTTGCAAACGATTTTAAGGGACCATATCCAAGAATTTGCTGATGAAAACAGTATAATTAGCAGTAATCAGCACAGGTTTACAAAAGGTAGCTCTTGTCAAGCCAACCTATTAACCTTCAATGAGGACGTGAGCTGCCATCTGGACAAAGGTACGCCGGTGGATGTGGAGTTTCTGGATTTTGCAACATCATTTGATAGAGTTCCCCAATAACGCTTAATCTACAAGCTGAGGTACGTAGGCATGGACCATAGGGTATGTACTTGGTAGGAAAACTGGCCAAAGGGTTGTGATAAATAACGTATACTCAGAATGGTCTAGAGTGGTTAGTGAGGTACCCCAGGGCTCTGTCTTGGGACCAATTCTGTTTAATTTATTTATAAATGATATAAAGGAAAGGATAAATAGCTTGATCTCAGTGTTTGCTGAGGACACACAAATATGCAGGGCAATAACAACGCAACAGGATATAGAAACTTTACAAGCGGACCTGAATAAATGAATGGAGTTGGCTACTACATGGCAAATTAAAGGGGTTGTAAAGGTATGAGTTTTTTTACCTTCATGCATCCTATGCATGAAGGTAAAAAAACATCTAGCAGCACCGCCCCCCCCGAGCCCCCGTTGTACTTACCTGACCGTTCGAATCTCCCGGGCGCGTCCACGTCGTCCTCTTCGGTTCCCAGCCTGGCCGTTGATTGGCTAGGCTGGGCGGATTGATAGCAGCGCAGCCATTGGCTAGCGCTGCTGTCAATCAGAGCGGATGACGCGGCGCGCTGGGGGGCGGAGCCGAGTGATACAGTCGGCGGCTATGGCCGCCGCTGTATCACGGGAGCGCGCTCGCAAAAGCTTTCCTCCATGCGAGCGCCCTCGCATGAAGAAGGAAAGCTTTTGCGAGGAGGAGCTCAGACAGCCGCCGAGGGACCCCAGAAGACAGCTTTCCGGGCCACTCTGTGCAAAACGAACTGCACAGTGGAGGTAAGTATCACATGTTTGTTATTTTTTTCAAAAAATATCCCTGACTTTAGTGACCCTTTAAGTTTGATACTGGTAAATAAAAGGTAATGCACTTGGGGGGTAAAAATATAAACGTAAGTTACACTTTAGAGGGAGAATCTCTAGGTGCTTCCAGGATGAAGAAGGATCTAGGGGTCCTAGTAGAAGACAGACTAAGCAATAGCATGCAGTGTCAAGCTGGGGCTTCCAAAGCCAGCAGAATATTAGTGTACATTAAAAATGAATTTACTCCAGAAATAAAAGGATAATCCTGCCACTTTATAAAACTCTGGCTCAGCCACATCTGTTGTATTCTGTCCAGTTCTGGTCACCAATCCTCAGAAAGGATGTGCTGGAGCTGGAGAACATCCAGACAAGGGCAACTAAATTATTATGGGGACTGAAGGACCCCACTTATGAGGAACGACTACAAACGCTAATGTATCTTCCCTGGAGAAGAAATGCTTGAGAGGGAATATGATTGAGATGTACAAATATCTCAATCGTGATCCCAGCATAAGTATGAAACTTTTCAGATCCAAGGAATATAAGAGGGTACAGGGCCATGTGATGAAACTGGAAGAGAAGCGGTTTAACCTTAAGCTGCATAGGGGGTTTTTCACTGTCAGGGCAGTAAGGATGTGGAACTCCCTTCCACAATTGGTGGTGTCGGTAGGAAGTATGGTTAGTTTTAAAAGACTCTTAGGCCGCGTACACACGATCGAATTTATCTGCTGAAACCGATGGACCGTTTCAGCAGACAAATCCGATCGTGTGTACGGGCGAGCAGACAGGTTTGTCCATCGGACAAATTTCAAAGCATGCTTTGAAATTTGTCCGCTACAAACCTGTCCGTCGGATCTGTCCGCTGGGTAGTACACTAACCAGCGGACAGAACTGTCCGCGCATGCGTCGAATGGATTTGACGCATTTTATTTCCGCGTTCTCTGGCCGTTCTCACACCATCGGATGAAATCCGGAGGAGACATGTCCGCTGGAAACGGTCCGTCGGACATGTTTCAGCGGACATGTCCCTCCGTGTGTACGCTGCCTCAGATGTGCAACTTAACGTGCACAATTTAATTAAGGGGATATGATAAATGATTTTTCTACACACACACATGCCTACACAGGTTCAACTGGATGGTCTGTTGTCTTTATTCAACCTTACCAACTATTTGACTATGTTAGATCAGACCAAATTGAGGGACAAATGAGGAGGAAAGAGGGACAGAGGGACGTTGCTTGAAATCAGGGACAGTTGGGAGTTATGGCCTAGGGCAGAAAACCTTTTACCATGTGTCTGTTTATTAAAGTGGAGTTTCGCCATTTGTTTTTGTTTTTTAAACTACAAATACTGCAGTTGCCATATTTTAAAATAAAGACACTTACCTGTATTGTTTTATTTCTGCATGTGCCCTGTTAAGGAAAATAGCCCTGTTTACCATTATCATTAAAAGGGAAAGTAAAAAAAAAAAATCACAAATTTTGGGTTGTCCCCAGAAAAGTAATAGAGGGAAAATCTTCCAATGGTGACACTAATAATAGTAATGCGGTGCGCATAGCGTGCCACATCAAACAGTGGGTGTGGCCAAATTGCTCTTGCTGACATCATCACCCTGCCACCACCCAGATGGCTGCTCGCAGCTCCCAGACGGAAACAGATTTCGGTCCACCTGAAACCCAGACAAATGATTCAAAACCTGGATTGTCTGGGTGAATCCTGGACAGGTGGCAACCCTAGTTATAACCCTCTCTGGTTCTATCCAAAATAAAAACGTTTGCCCATAGTTCTTCTTTAATTGATTAATTGTCTATAACCTCCCCATACTCCATCCAAGTATAAATTTAGTGCAACTCTTGGGATGGCTGACGAGGGGTAGGCTGGCCATTTCTGCACTAAGTGCATGGCACTTTTTACACACTAACTAAGGCACTTTAGCAAAGGCAATTACAAACATTAGTGCTTCACACCAAGTTGTCTGCAAGTTCCCTTTCATCTTTTCTCTCTCTCCCGCCTTATTCCCCCTCCAACATGCTCTAATGCCCTCTCTCCTCAAACTGTCACTTCTTTACCCCCTCCTCTCCACCCCATAACCTATACATATCACCCACACTCCTGCCCTCTCAATACTACTGCACTTATCTCCTGCTTTTTTCGAGCCCACATAATGTCACCACTACTAGTTCACTGCAGCATTTTCACTCATATACAGTAAATCATGCTACCACCTCACCCTCCTACTCTTACTTCCGGTGATATCACCCCAAACCCTCGCCCTCCACCATCATGTTTAAATTCCCCTGCTTTCACGAGTCAGCCCCCCTCATATGTGCCCTCTGGAATGCCTGATCAGTCTCTAACAAACTTGTCTCCGTCAATGACCTTTTCCCCTTCAGCTCCCTCAATCTACTTGCTATTACTGAAACCTGGCTCTAAGAATCTGACTCTGCCAGCTACCATCTCCCATGGCGGCCTCCTCTGGACTCACTCACCCAGACACAGCGGACAAAAAGGAGGCTGAGTTGGACTTCTCATTTCCCCACAAAGCACCTTCCAGGTTCTTCCTACACCTCTCTCCCTGTCCCTCTGCTCTATAGTGCGCTGTATTCGTCTTTTTTTCTCCAGTTTGCCATAGAATTGCAGTAATTTACCAGTCTCCTGGCCCAGTGTCACACTCTCAGTGAGTTCTCTGCACGGCTACTCTAGTTTCTCTCCTCTGAAGTACCCACCTTCATCCTTGGCGACCTTAATATTCATGCCAATGTTAACCACTAAGCCACTTCTCAACTACTCAATCTAACCTTCTCTTTTAACCTAACACAACGGACACAAACCACCACTCACTCCAATGGCAACACCCTTAACCTTACATTCTCACTTCTGCACTCCCTTCAACCTCTCTAACACCCCTTTTCCTCTCTCTGATCTCGACCTTATCAGTTTCCCACTCTTCCTGTCCCCAACCTTGAAACAGTTACCCATAGAAACCTTTGCCACCTCAACCCTTCCCTTCTTCATTGTGCTACTGATAGCCTTTATGACAAAATCCCACCGCTGTCCTGTCCAGACCTGGTCACTTCTGTCTACAACAACTTACTGTTATCCTCCCTGGACACACTCGCTCCTCTCTTTACATGCAGAACCAGGCCTTGCCTGCTAAAACCTTGGCAAACAGATGAAAGCAGAAGTCCAAAGAGACACAGCAGCACTCTTGAGCAAGTGGCACCAGACTAAATCCATGCAAGACTTCAACCTCTCCATCTCCACACCTTTCTCTCCCCACTCAAACATGCATTGATTACCCCCATACTTAAAAAACCTTCACTGGACCCCACCTGTTTGGATAACTTACGACATACACAGGGGAGGTCTGGCAGCCTTAGGCCTGGGGGACAAGTCCAGTCAAGTGGCCAATAGAGTGTGAAAAAGTAATGGATCGAGGAAAACAGTCTAAGATTTTTCATTATCACAAGAGTCCTCACAGAGCCTCCCCTTACATCAGAGTCCGCACAGAGCCTCCCCTTACATCAGAGTCCGCACAGAGCCTCCCCTTACATCAGAGTCCGCACAGAGCCTCCCCTTACATCAGAGTCCGCACAGAGCCTCCCCTTACATCAGAGTCCGCACAGAGCCTCCCCTTACATCAGAGTCGGCAGAGACCCCATATACATTAGATCTGATGTAAGGGCGGTTCTGGGAAACTTGATTTAAGGCTGCATGCTGTGGACTATTGTGTAAAGAGGGTCTCTGCTCACCAAAGCCTGCCCCCTTCCCATTTAACAAGGTCCAGAGCACCCCTTTTTATACACTGGGAGGCAGGAGAGACTAGAGAGGGTGAGGCTTGTCAGGATGGAGGCTGAGGCGCAGTCAGGCTATCTAATGCTTTTTTGGGTTCAAACTTCCTGTCCAGTGTCCACACATGCCCGGGGAGTGTGGGCAGGGCAGACTCAGAAGGAGGAGGAGGACCAGATGAGCTCTATCTCTCCTCCTGTCTGTGCAGAGAGAGAAGGGGATGTCAGCGCTGGTGTGCGCTGAGGCTGAGCTATGTGTGAGACATAGCTCAGCTCTGCCGCAATCTACCTCGAAGCTGAAGCAGGCACGGCTGCACAGTGGAAAGGTGAGCAGCAGCCGTGACCTGTGTTAACAGAGCTCCAGCAGGCATATTCCTCCTCTGCAAAAACAGCATTTGGTAGTGGCGGCCGGTGGCTGTGCATAGTGTCACCAGCCCGGGGGAGATTTCCACCCTGCCCCCCCTGCCAGCCCTCCCCTGGACATACAGTATCTCCCTGCTCCCTTTTGCTTCCAAGCTTCTCAAACACCTTGTCAACAGCTGTTAGGCGGCGTACACACGATCGGATATATCCGATGAAAACGGTCCGTGGACCATTTCCATCGGATATGTCCGATCGGGAGTTTGATCCGATGGCGTGTACACACCATCGGATCAAATTCCCCGCCGCCGGACGGCGCGGTGACGTAGTGGTGACGCGGCGGTGACGTTGACGCCCCCGCGTCACCGCCACGTCACCGCACCAGGAAGTAAAACACTTCCGCGCATGCGCCGAATCCATTCGGCAGCGGCGCGGCGGCGGTGGGAGCCGACATGTCTGCTGGTAAGTGTACTAACCAGCAGACATGTCGGGCGGACAGATTCCCACCGGATAGATTTCAAAGCATGCTTTGAAATCTGTCGGGTGGAGAAATCTGTCCGCTAGCCCATACACACGAGCGGAGATGTCTGCTGAAACGGTCCATCGGACCGTTTTCAGCGGACATATCCCCTCGTGTGTACGCGGCCTTAGAGTTGCTACCTCACTGACAACAACCTTCTCAATCCTCTACAGTCTGGCTGCCGCCCACGATATTTCACTTTAACTGCCCTACTAAAACTCACTACGACCTACTAACTGCTAAAACCAATGACCATTACTTCATAATCGTACTCTTTGACCTTTCCGCTGCCTTTGACACAGTTGACCACCTGCTCCCCCTCAATAAACTCCACTTTCTTGGTCTCCGTGACTCTGCTCTTTCCTGGTTCTCCTATTACCTATGTTAGTGCACTTTCATCATCACATACACCTCCTCCACTCCTCTTCCTCTTTCTGTTAGGGTGCCCTAAAGCTCTGTGCTTGGGCCCCTCCTATTCACTCTCTACACCTCTTCCCTAAGCCATTTGATAACCTGCCATGGCTTCCAATACCACCTCTAGGCCAATGATATCCATTGTGCAACATTTTAGTATGGATGTCACACCACTTCCTCTAACTCAATCTTTCTAAATCTGAGCTTGTAATATTTCCTCTTCCCCGATCCCCCATGACTTTACCATTGAGATCAACAGCACAACCAATGGTCTGTTCACACATGCCAGAGTGCTGGGTGTAATCCAAGGGCCAGATTCAGGTAGAGTTAGGCTGGAGTATCAGGGATACTCCAGCCTAACTGTCACTTTAAGCCGGCGTTTCTGTTTTCTATAACCAGAAAACAAGAAACGCCGGGTTGAAGTTCCGATGCGAGCAGCGTAACTGAGTTTCGCCATCGCATCGTTACTTCAACTTAAAAATGGCGCCGGGGGCGTTCCCGCCGATTTCCGCTCAAAAAATATGTTAATGAGCGGAAATCTGCAATTCACGATCGAATTCCGGCGCGACGCAATGACGGTACGACGTTTCCGGAAGGGATACGCGGCGCGAAGATATACCTACATGGGGTTGGAGTATCCTATGTTAGGTATAGGCATCGTCATCGCGTCGGGAAAAAAAAAAATCACGTCGCTTGCGTAAAAAGTTCATGAATGGGAATGTGACGTCATTGACGTTCATTCACAGAATTTGGAGCATGCGCACGGGGATGTTTGGACACTCGACGCATGCGCAGTACGTTGGCGGCGGGATCGCGCTTAGTTAGAATACTACACGCCCCGTACCCGCCCAATTTGAATTCCGCCGGCTCATTTGCGATGCGCTGCCGCAACTTTAGGAGCAAGTGCTTCGTGAATGACAGCACTTGCTGCTAAAATTTCGGCAGAGTAACGTAAATGAGAAGCGTTACTCTGGAGCAAAGATGCTCCCATCTACCTGAATCTGGCCCCTTGACTTTGACCTCTCCTTCAGGCCCACATCCAATCACTGGATAAATCTTGCCAGCTTAACCTCTGCAATATTTCCATATTTCTGACTAAAAACATTACAAAACAACTTATTCACTTCTTGGTTATATCTCACCTTAACTCCTGCAACTCCCTCCTCACAGATGTCCACTTCAGTCTAATATGATGGCTGCTGCTAGACTTAAACACCTTACTAATTGATCCGTGACTGCTGCCCCTCTATGCCAATCCCTTCACTGGCTTCCACTACCCCAACATATAGAATTCAAAATACTAACTACAATGTACAAAGCAAAGCACAACACTGCCACCAGCTACATCATCAACCTCATCTGCAGATATTGCCCAAATAGTCCTCTCAAGACATCTTGATCTCTAGCTCCTTTGTTACCTCCTCTCATGCTCGCCTACACCACTTTTCCAGAACCTCTCCCATCCTCTTGAACTCCCTACCCCTGTAAGTCTGGTCAGCTACTACCCTGTCCACCTTTAGACGATCCTTGAAAACCAATTTACTAAGGAAGGCCTACCCCACCTCCACCAAAAAAACTGTAAGGCCATGTACACACGATCGGTCCAAACCGATGAAATGGGACAAAAGTCCAGTTTCATTGGTCCAAACCGACCGTGTGTATGGCCCATCGATCCGTCATCCTTCGCACCAAAGTTTTAAAACTTGCTTTAAAATCGGACTGATGGACGCCTGACCATCGGTTAGTACGCAAAAGCATTGGTTCAAAAACCCGCGCATGCTCAGAATCAAATTGACGCATGCTTGGAAGCATTACATTTATTTTCAGCACGTCGTCGTATTTTACGTCAACGTGGTCTGACACGATCGGTTTTTGAACTGATGGTGTGTACGCACCTCAGACCATCAGGCCACTTCAGCGGTGACCCGATGAAAACATTCTCATCGGGTTGGACCGATCGTGTGTACGTGGCCTAATAGAGCCACCTCCATCAGGTCATCCTCTGTAGGTATTACCTTTTGTACCACCTTCCTCTACCTTTGGATTGTAAGCTCCACAAGCAGGGTCCTCCTATTCCTTCTGCATTGAACTGTGTTGTAATTGTACTGTCCCCTGTTATATTGTAAAG
This sequence comes from Rana kukunoris, assembly GCA_029574335.1. NCBI lineage: Eukaryota > Metazoa > Chordata > Amphibia > Anura > Ranidae > Rana > Rana kukunoris. The sequence continues at coordinate 90,887,732 of CM056055.1, read as the reverse complement.
TGCTGCGCAAACTGTTGGTGCTATATAAATCTTGTATAATAATAAAACTAATGTCACTTTAGAAATATTAACTTAGACTAAGTTACATGTTAGCTTCAGCAAGAAACTCGGAATTCACTTTAATTTACATTTTTTTTTCATGTCTGGGGAATAATTGGTCACCCCACAAGACTGATACAGGAATCCATCATGAAGGCAGAACATCTGGTACTGCAGGCTGACCTTCTCGACTAGTTTCAGGCCTGGCTGGCCTCAGTGCTAGCCTGGCTGCCTGCTAGGGTTGCCACCTTTTCTTCAAGCCAAACCCGAACACTTTAGCGGCAGCATTTTTTTTTTTTTGGGGGGGGGGGGGGGGTATACACTGCAAGTTGTAAAAGACCTGGGACACTTTTGGTGGCCTGAAAGAGTAGTAATGTGGTGCATAGCTTGTCGCAAAAAAATAGTGTGTGGCTGAATTGTGACTGTGTGCTGCACAGAATGCAGGAGTCAGATATGTCCTGGGGAGAGGGCTAGTGCTAGCAGGGGGGTTGGGAGAGATAGATATGTGCTGGGGGGCAGTGGCGGTAAGTGTGCAAACATATACATATATCATTTTTTTTTGGCCGGGTGGACGCAAACAAACTGATTCTGTAAAAAAAGAAAAACATCAATTGCAGCCACTGTGCCCACCATCATAGAAAGCCTCTGTGCCCGTCATATGCAGCCACTGTGCCCATGAAATGCAGCAACTGTGCCCACCATCATATGCAGCCACTGTGCCCACCATCATATGCAGCCACTGTGCCCACCATCATATGCTGCCACTGTGCCCACCATCATATGAAGCCTCTGTGCCCATCATCATATGCAGCCACTGTGTCCATCATATGCAGCCACTGTGCCCATAGTATGAAGCCTCTGTGCCCATAATATGCAGCCAATGTGCCCACCATCATATGAAGCCTCTGTGCCCATCATATGCAGCCACTGTGCCCACCATCATATGAAGCCTCTGTGCCCGTCATATGCAGCCACTGTGCCCATGAAATGCAGCCACTGTGCCCACCATCATATGCAGCCACTGTGCCCACCATCATATGCAGCCACTGTGCCCACCATCATATGCAGCCACTGTGCCCACCATCATATGCAGCCACTGTGCCCATCATCATATGTAGCCACTGTGCCCATCATATGCAGCCACTGTGCCCATCATATGAAGCCTCTGTGCCCATCATATGAAGCCACTGTGCCCATCATATGAAGCCACTGTGCCCACCATCATATGAAGCCTCTGTGCCCATCATATGCAGCCACTGTGCCCATCATATGCAGCCATTGTGCCCACCATCATATGCAGCCACTGTGCCCACCATCATATGCAGCCACTGTGCCCATCATATGCAGCCACTGTACACAACATCATATGCAGCCACTGTGCCCACCATCATATGCAGCCACTGTGCCCACCATCATATGCAGCCACTGTGCCCAACATCATATGCAGCCACTGTGCCCACCATCATATGCAGCCACTGTGCCCACCATATGCAGCCACTGTGCCCACCATCATATGCAGCCACTGTGCCCACCATCATATGCAGCCACTGTGCCAACCATCATATGCAGCCACTGTGCCGACCATCATATGCAGCCACTGTGCCCACCATCATATGCAGCCACTGTGCCCACCATAATATGCAGCCACTGTGCCCATCATATGCAGCCACTGTGCCCATCATATGCAGCCACTGTGCCCGCCATCATATGAAGCCTCTGTGCCCATCATATGCAGCCACTGTGCCCACGATCATATGAAGCCTCTGTGCCCATCATATGCAGCCACTGTGCCCACCATCATATGCAGCCACTGTACCCACCATCATATGCAGCCACTGTGCCCACCATATGCAGCCACTGTGCCCACCATCATATGCAGCCACTGTGCCCACCATCATATGCAGCCACTGTGCCAACCATCATATGCAGCCACTGTGCCGACCATCATATGCAGCCACTGTGCCCACCATCATATGCAGCCACTGTGCCCACCATAATATGCAGCCACTGTGCCCATCATATGCAGCCACTGTGCCCATCATATGCAGCCACTGTGCCCGCCATCATATGAAGCCTCTGTGCCCATCATATGCAGCCACTGTGCCCACGATCATATGAAGCCTCTGTGCCCATCATATGCAGCCACTGTGCCCACCATCATATGCAGCCACTGTACCCACCATCATATGAAACCTCTGTGCCCACCATATGCAACCACTGTGCCCACCATCATATGCAGCCACTGTGCCCATATGGGGGGGCGCGCTTTGTGGGAGAAGAGAGAGATAGCACGTCACGCCTTCCGAAAATACCCGAAGTGACACTCGGATGTTTACGGCGCCTGCGCAGTCAGCTCTACACGGCAGGCGCAGGCACAGTATAGCGCCGTAAACAGCCAAGTGTCACTTCGGCTATTTTCGGAAGGCCAGACGCGCTTTCCAAGCCCGTCAATCAACTGCGCTTGATTTAGGAACGCCTACTCCCCACAGGATTCCCCGCTCGGAGCCAATGTAAAGAGACCTAAAACGATAAGTACAAAAAAAAATCCAGCATACTGCAGATGTCAGCAGTATGCTGGATCTAGTGACAGAAAGTTGATTTTTGGGTGAACCTCCGCTTTAATACTGGGAGCTTGCTGACCCAATGCAATCATTGTACACCTGGCAGGCTGGGGGATGTTTGGCAGGGATGCTTGAATCATAGGGACGCCTGACTATTTTATTCTCCTGCATTATTGTGCCTGACTAGTTCCCGGCAAAGCCAACAGCATGCGACCAATGGAACTTCTCTTCTTGTTTCTCATGTAAATACTGACACCAGAGACTATGTTACCTTACATTGGAGCATTCTTCCCACTGACCAACAATGTAAGGTGCATTTCTCCCACTGATCAACAATGTAAGGTGCGTTTTTCTCAATGACCACCAATGTAAGAAGCATTCTTCCCATGGACCACAAATGTAAGGAGAATTTTACCCACTAACCACCAATGTGAAGAGCATTCTTCAAACTGACCACCCATGCAAGGAACTTTCTTCCCACTGACCACGATATAAGGAGTGTTTTTCCCACTGACCACCAGTGTAAGGAGAATTCTCACTGACTACCAATGTAAAGAGCATTCTTCCCATCAACCACAAATGTAAGAAACATTCATCCCACTGATCATCAATGTGAGGATCATTCCTCCCATGGACCACCAATGTTAGGAACATTATTCCCACTGACCTTCAGACTGGGTTGACACTAGTGCGAATCGGATGTGTTTTTTCCATCCAATTCGCATTACAGGAGAGTGAGCTTGGCTCCCAATAGAGCTGGTTCATACATCTCTGTGGTGGCCGCCGAGCGGATTGTACAGGGGTCCTGTGTTTCTTTGGCTCTGTTCCAGGCCTGAATTCAGGCAAAAATTAGGGTCTGATTTATCCCTGAAATGGAAAACAGGGATGCACTGGATCCCTGCTGTCAGTCGCGTCCGCACTAAGTGTGAACCCAGCCTCAATGTAAGGAGCTTTCTTCCCACTGACCACCAATGTAAGGAGTAGTCTTCCCAGTGACCATTAATGTAGGGAGTATTCTTCCCACTGACCATCAATGTAAGGATTATTCTTCCCAGTGACATCAATGTAGGGAGTATTCTTCCCAGTGACCATCAATGTAGGGAGTATTCTTCCCAGTGACCATCAATGTAAGAAGTATTCTTCCCAGTGACCATCAATGTAGGAAGTATTCTTCCCAGTGACCATCAATGTAGGGAGTATTCTTCCCAGTGACCATCAATGTAGGAAGTATTCTTCACAGTGACCATCAATGTAGGAAGTATTCTTCCCAGTGACCATCAATGTAGGAAGTATTCTTCTCAGTGACCATCAATGTAGGAAGTATTCTTCCCAGTGACCATCAATGTAGGAAGTATTCTTCCCAGTGACCATCAATGTAGGAAGTATTCTTCCCAGTGACCATCAATGTAGGAAGTATTCTTCCCAGTGACCATCAATGTAGGAAGTATTCTTCCCAGTGACCATCAATGTAGGAAGTATTCTTCCCAGTGACCATCAATGTAGGAAGTATTCTTCCCAGTGACCATCAATGTAGGAAGTATTCTTCCCAGTGACCATCAATGTAGGAAGTATTCTTCCCAGTGACCATCAATGTAGGAAGTATTCTTCCCAGTGCCCATCAATGTAGGGAGTATTCTTCCCAGTGACCATCAATGTAGGGAGTATTCTTCTCAGTGACCATCAATGTAGGAAGTATTCTTCTCAGTGACCATCAATGTAGGAAGTATTATTCCCAGTGACCATCAATGTAGGAAGTATTCTTCCCAGTGACCATCAATTTAGGAAGTATTCTTCCCAGTGACCATCAATGTAGGAAGTATTCTTCCCAGTGACCATCAATGTAGGAAGTATTCTTCTCAGTGACCATCAATGTAAGAAACATTCATCCCACTGATCATCAATGTGAGGATCATTCCTCCCATGGACCACCAATGTTAGGAACATTATTTCCACTGACCTTCAGACTGGGTTGACACTAGTGCGAATCGGATGTGTTTTTTTCCATCCAATTCGCATTACAGGAGTGTGAGCTTGGCTCCCAATAGAGCTGGTTCATACATCTCTGTGGTGGCCGCCGAGCGGATTGTACAGGGGTCCTGTGTTTCTTTGGCTCTGTTCCAGGCCTGAATTCAGGCAAAAATTAGGGTCTGATTTATCCCTGAAATGGAAAACAGGGATGCACTGGATCCCTGCTGTCAGTCGCGTCCGCACTAAGTGTGAACCCAGCCTCAATGTAAGGAGCTTTCTTCCCACTGACCACCAATGTAAGGAGTAGTCTTCCCAGTGACATCAATGTAGGAAGTATTCTTCCCAGTGACCATCAATGTAGGGAGTATTCTTCCCACTGACCATCAATGTAAGGATAGGAAGTATTCTCCCAGTGACCATCAGTAATCATCAATGTAGGAAGTATTCTTCCCAGTGACCATCAATGTAGGAAGTATTCTTCCCAGTGACCATCAATGTAGGAAGTATTCTTCCCAGTGACCATCAATGTAGGAAGTATTCTTCCCAGTGACCATCAATGTGACCAGTGACCATCAATGTAGGAAGTATTCTTCTCAGTGACCATCAATGTAGGAAGTATTCTTCTCCCAGTGACCATCAGGATGTATTCTTCCCAGTGACCATCAATGTAGGAAGTATTCTTCCCAGTGACCATCAATGTAGGAAGTATTCTTCCCAGTGACCATCAATGTAGGAAGTATTCTTCCCAGTGACCATCAATGTAGGAAGTATTCTTCCCAGTGACCATCAATGTAGGAAGTATTCTTCCCAGTGACCATCAATGTAGGAAGTATTCTTCCCAGTGACCATCAATGTAGGAAGTATTCTTCCCAGTGACCATCAATGTAGGAAGTATTCTTCCTCAGTGACCATCAATGTAGGAAGTATTCTTCCCATGTAGGAAGTGACCATCAATGTAGGAAGTATTCTTCTCAGTGACCATCAATGTAGGGAAGTATTCTTCCCAGTGACCATCAATGTAGGAAGTATTCTTCCCAGTGACCATCAATGTAGGAAGTATTCTTCCCAGTGACCATCAATGTAGGAAGTATTCTTCCCAGTGACCATCAATGTAGGAAGTATTCTTCCCAGTGACCATCAATGTAGGAAGTATTCTTCCCAGTGACCATCAATGTAGGAAGTATTCTTCTCAGTGACCATCAAGGAAGTATTCAATGTAGGAAGTATTTCCCAGTGACCATCAATGTAGGAAGTATTCAATGTAGGAAGTATTCCAGTGACCATCAATGTATTCTTAGGACCATCAAGTATTATTCTTCCCAGTGACCTTCAGTGATTCTTCCCAGTGACCATCAATGTAGGAAGTATTCTTCCCAGTGACCATCAATGTAGGAAGTATTCTTCCCAGTGACCATCAATGTAGGAAGTATTCTTCTCAGTGACCATCAATGTAGGAAGTATTCTTCTCAGTGACCATCAATGTAGGAAGTATTCTTCTCAGTGACCATCAATGTAGGGAGTATTCTTCCCAGTGACCATCAATGTAGGAAGTATTCTTCCCAGTGACCATCAATGTAGGAAGTATTCTTCCCAGTGACCATCAATGTAGGAAGTATTCTTCCCATTAATGTAGGAAGTGACCATCAATGTAGGAAGTATTCTTCCCAGTGACCATCAATGTAGGAAGTATTCTTCCCAGTGACCATCAATGTAGGAAGTATTCTTCTCCCAGTGACCATCAATGTAGGAAGTATTCTTCCCAGGGACCATCAATGTAGGAAGTATTCTTCCCATGTAGGGAGTATTCTTCCCAGTGACCATCAATGTAGGAAGTATTCTTCCCAGTGACCATCAATGTAGGGAGTATTCTTCCCAGTGACCATCAATGTAGGAAGTATTCTTCCCAGTGACCATCAATGTAGGGAGTATTCTTCCCAGTGACCATCAATGTAGGGAGTATTCTTCCCAGTGACCATCAATGTAGGAAGTATTCTTCCCAGTGACCAACAATGTAGGAAGTATTCTTCCCAGTGACCATCAATGTAGGAAGTATTCTTCTCAGTGACCATCAATGTAGGAAGTATTCTTCCCAGTGACCATCAATGTAGGGAGTATTCTTCCCAGTGACCATCAATGTAGGGAGTATTCTTCCCAGTGACCATCAATGTAGGAAGTATTCTTCCCAGTGACCATCAATGTAGGAAGTATTCTTCTCAGTGACCATCAATGTAGGAAGTATTCTTCCCAGTGACCATCAATGTAGGGAGTATTCTTCCCAGTGACCATCAATGTAGGAAGTATTCTTCCCAGTGACCATCAATGTAGGGAGTATTCTTACTTCTGACCACTAATGTAAGGAGCATGCTTCCCACTGACCACAAATATAACAGTGCATTATTACTTTTACTGTCCAGCGTGGCAGCTCTTCTCCCACTAACCACTAGAGTTGTGGTGAATATATGGTGAATTTTCTTCCTGAATCAGAAAAACGTTTATTGAGAGAGGGGGGGTTCTGTAGTCCAGCAGAGAACTTGGGCAGGGCTGACAAGACTGCTTGGGATTTCAGTGCAGCAGGGGCAGCTCTGATTAAGCAGGCTGCTGACACCACATCTACTCTACCCACACTATGGGTACCCCCTTATTTTATCTGGGGTGAAAGTCATCACCTGGTTGGTTTAAAATGGTGGCAAACTGAAAAGTTATATCAGCTGGTAATTCCCACATGCCTTGTTGTATTGTATGTTATCTGTATATGTAAAATTACTTTTTCTATTTAAGATAAAAAATATATTGACAGGATTTGCCAGCCCCAGCAATGACAACTGTGGAAATGTAAAAGTTTATTATTAGAACATGGAACTTGTAATAACCTAGAAATCTGGCTATACAAAACCTCAGCGAAGCGAAGAGTGCCTGAAAGGGTTTGAGCAGAAAGTTCTACGAAATCATTGGCATGTGGGGACTTGTGTGACTACAGAACATATGGGTTCAAACAGCTGCCTTATAAGTGACATCATAGATCACAATCTTCACGTTGTCAGAAGGTTTTGACAGGGCATGCATTAAAGTTGCAGATTTGTTTACTTAATGAGCTAGAATATTATCTCAAATATCAGCCTGAATCAGTAAGGGCCTTTCCTCAGAAAGCTCAGCTACAGTAAAAGGAGGCAAATAATATATATTTTTTTTACTATCTATCGGGAGGAATCTCCCATCCACAATTAAATTTGTGGATGGAGGAATCAAGTAATTTTTTTTTGTTCAACCCGCTGGTTGTACAAAAAAAAAGACTTGTGTATGGCCAGCCTAGCACTGTACCCTCCCAGTCCCTGCTGTACTTTCATTTCCGGGACGCTGCGCTGTCAGTGTCCATGCAGCCGGTCCACTGGTCCTATGATTTCAAATCACTGCTCTTCTCCATTTCTTCTTCCCAGACAGACCAGAGCTATTCACAAAGCATCACTCTGATCGCTGTGAAAGTGTCACTTTAACCACTTAAGGACCTTAGGTGTTTTTCAGATTTGGTGTTTGCAAGACTAAAACCCTAGAGAATAAAATAGTGGTCATTGCAATGCTTTTTGTCACACCGTATTTGCGCAACGGTCTTAAAAGGGCACTTTTTTAAAAAAAAATTAACTTTTTTGAATTAAAAAATAAGACAACAATAAATTTGGCCCAATTTTTTTATATATTGTGAAAGATAATAGTGATCAAATTATTATTTTTTCAGTGTAAAAAGTAATAAAATAAATAAAAATAAATAAGAAAACCCCAATTTTTTTTTTTTTAAAGCGCCCTGTCCCAACGAGCTTGCGCGCAGAAGCGAACGCATACGCATATGAAAACGGTGTTCAAACCACACAAGTGAGGTATCGCCGTGATCGTTAAAGCGAGAGCAATAATTCTAGCCCTAGACTTCCTCTGTAACTTAAAAAATGCAACCTATAGAATTTTTTAAACATCGCCTATCGAGATTTTTAAGGGTAAAAGTTTGACGCCATGCCACGAGCGGGCCCAATTTTTAAGCGTGACATGTTGGGTATCATTTTACTCGGCGTAACTTTATTCCTATTACAAGGAATGTAAACATCCCTTGTAATAGAAAAAAGCATGACATGTCCTCTTAAATATGAGATCTGGGGTCAAAAAGACCTCAGATCTCATATTTAGACTTACATTGAGGGGAAAAAAAATTGAAACTGTCATTTTTTCAAATGACAAAAAAAATTTTTTTCTTTAAGATGCTGGGCGGGACTAACGTTTTGACATCACTTCCGCCCAGCAGAGCTATAGGAACGGGTGAGGGACATTTTTCCCTCACTCGCATCCCCAGTCAGCTCACGAACGGACCCGATCGCCTCCGCCGCTACCGACGTCAACGGTAAGCGGCGGAGGGCGTGGGAGAGCGGCGGGAGGGGGGGGCCCTCTCCCGCCACCGATAATGCCACGGAGACCGCCGTTATCGTTTACAGGACCCTGCACGCTAAAGATGGATACCTTGGTTGTGGCAGCAGCTGCTGCCGTTACCGAGATATCCATCTTTAAAAAAAGGACGTATATATACATTGCAGGGTCCTTAAGTGGTTAACAAAACAGGTACAGTATGTTATTATATTGTGTTACTGAGAAATATTTTATGGACCGAACGTATATTATTGGTGTATAAGGTTTTTTTTTTGTTAAAATGTTACTAAACCTGCAACAGTAAAATCAGTCTTGTATATGCAGTAAAGCATGCTTGTTATACTCACTGTGGAACCTAAGGGGTTAATCTTCTGCATTGTGTAAAAAGTCTGTTTGATCCTGTCTCCTCTGTTCCTCCCCTTCTTCCACTGTTCCCCGATGCATTTCCTGGTAGAACAGAGTCTGGGGACAAGCTGCACATGCTCAGTTTGGTGTGTATTGCTAGAGAGTTGTTTTTTTCCATAAGAGGGTGCATGTGTGCAGTCCAGACAGAGGGTCAGGGGTCCTGCATTTTTATAGAGCAGCCAGGGGAGAATAAAAACACCTACTAAAAGCTTTTTTTTTTTTTATCCAACAAAATTTTATTTCGTTTTCAGAGGTACAAGGCATACATAGTCCCCTTAACATTGCGGGGAAAGACAAAAAGCAAAGACAACGGTATACACTAACAAATCAAATCTAATCCTGGATTAGGACCTCCTAAAAGCTTTAACCAGACACTGATAGAAGTCACAAGACTGCTCTAACTGCTGATGAAAAAAGATATTTAGCAGTTTATAGTTACTAAAACAATTGCATTTCCATGTTCTGTGTACTGTGGGAAACCAGATATAGTGAATGCAGGGCCCTGGGTATAGTAACACTTTACACAATACGGTCACATTTTAGTTTTGCTGATTCTGTGTTATTATTATTATTATTTTTATCATTATTAATAATAATTTTTATTAATATTGTTGTTATTATTACTAATCTCAGTTATTGATTATTACCATAAAACTTTTTTTTTTAGGTAACAAGATATATCTTGATACACACCAACATGTCCTCTGACTCCACTACTCCACCTCATCCTCTTCAGTCGCCAAAGTCACCAGTCACCCCATCCTATCCTTTCCATAGGGAGGGAAGTCGACTCTGGGAGAGAAACCATCTTTTTTTAGGAGACCTGCCCAGCCCACTTCCAACTAAAAGAACCCGAACATATTCCGCGTATGTATCATACAGGTTTTATCATCATTGTATGTTCTCCTGTTGACCAATTATATAAAAAAAACAAAAGTTAAGGTAAACTTTTAGCTAAAAAGTAAATAGGATTTGCCATTGCTGACATGTTGGGGATTGCAAGTGGCAGCAAAGTAACAAAGGCAAATGTGTATGGATTAAAAAGTGCAATAGTCTGCATGTCATATTTATACTATCCCCTAACCTAACCTTTTTTTTCTAGTAATCTCAAAGTCCAGCACTAAAGACAAACATAAGACCCCTTTCACATTGCAGCGCCCGGTCATTAGAGCTTAAGCACGGCTCGTTTTACTGGTGTTTTTGCGGACACTTTTCCGCTGCTAGCTGGGTGTTTTTTACCTTAAAAACAAGGTAAAAAGTACAGTTTTGCAGAACTTTCAAAGTGCTTTTATTGCGCTTTGTAAGCGCTGCCTATTTATTGCAATGGGTGGGGCATTTCGGGAGCACTATTTAAAGCGCTTCCAACCCGCTCCAAAGATGCTGCTTGCAAGACTTTTCGTAATGTCCCACAAGCGCACCGCCCCAGTGTGAAAAGACACACTGCAATGAATAGGAGGCACTTTTCAGAGGCTATTTCTAGCGCTAAAGCGCCTGAAAACTGCCTGGGGTCTCACTGTTCCGTTTAGCAGATGGTGGACATACATGTATACTCATTTATTTAAATAGTTATTGTCTTGAAGAAGAACTCCATGAAAATGTTTTCTTCTCAGGTGCACCAAAAGGCTATACTTACTCGATCCTTTGATCCCCCGGAAAACCATGTTACCCCACATCAAGCGGTGGATTATTCCCGCTGTCCTCGTGTCCAGCGCCGGTCTATGAGTGTGATGAAGTCAGGAACAGTTCATTCACAAGAAGGAGGGACATGCAGGAGCATCAGGGACCGGTCATATGCTTGGAGGATTAGTGGATAAATATATCTCTGCTTGACAAAAACGAGCAGTTAACCCATGCAGTGTAGGCACGGTCCCACTGCATGGGAAAATAAAAAATATTTTTTGTTTAAAGTATTCTTTGGGCCAGTGCTAACCCCCTGCTGAATTTGGTAGTTCCATGGCTGTTATGCTAAACTTTAGGCTTTCTAAGCCATTGAAATTAAACACATAGGGCCAGATTCTCGTACATGCGAGCGGGGAGTAGCATATCCTATTAATGCTATGCCGCCGCAACTTAGAGACGCAAGTGCCGTATTCTCAAAGCACTTGCTTCCAGAGTTGCGGCGGCGTAGCGTAAATGGCCCGGCGTAAGCCCGGGTAATTCAAATGTGGACGAGGTGAGCGTGTTTCATGTAAATCAATCATGACCCCACGTTTTTGACGTTTTTTTTTAACTGCGTATGCGCCGTCCGTGGACGTATCCCAGTGCGCATGGTCCAAATTTCGCCACAAATACATTGGTTTCGACGTGAACGTAACTTACGCAAAGCCCTATTCGTGAACGAGTTACGCAAACTATGTAAACGACGGGAAAAAAACGACGCTGTCCCGACGTCCATACTTAACATTGCATATGCCGGACCTACGCAACGTTACCCCTCATATAGCAGGGGTAAGTTTACGCTTACGCAAACGAAGTAAACTACGACGAGCGGGCGCAAATGCGTTCGGGAATAGGCGTATGTAGCTCATTTGCATATTTGACGCGGAACTCGACAGAAACGCCACCTAGCGGCCAGCGTAAATATGCAACTTAGATACGACAGTGTAAGTGACTTACGCCAGTCGGATCTAAGGTAAATCTATGCATAACTGATTCTAAGAATCAGGCGCATAGATTCGACGCTGCAAAAACAGAAATACGACGGCGTATCTGAAGATACGCCGTCGTATCTCCTTTGAGAATCTGGCCCAGACAGTACAGATGCATATTTGTTCAGAATGAGTGAGCAAGGAAGCCAGATTATCAGCATGACAGCCAGGTAACTAGAATTTCAAAAAATATATCATCAGTGACACCCACTGACTTTTCTAACAGATTCACTTTTAGGTTTTTCAAGCAAGAAAAAAGCAGAGCACTTTAAGCCTAACTTTCAGCAATTTTTTTAAAAATTAAATAGTCTGGCTGCAATACTTACCTTTAACCAGGAGCTGCCCACCCCCCCCCCCCCAAAGTACCTATATTTCTCCACAAGCTGAATAGTGCTCTTCATCACGCCATACAGAAGGTAAGACTGTGTGCAGGGCAGCATGGCCCCGCCCCTGAGCACACAGAGCCATGCACTCCCAGTGTATTGATGCAGAGAGGGACACTGCTCCCTGCATTATAGAGGACCACCTACCAAAAAGAAAAGACCAAAGAGGAGAGGGACCCTGAGCCTCCTGTGACCAGCCAGGAGACACCAGAACAATGTAAGTATAAAACATAGTGCTGGCAGGGACTCCAGGGATAAAGAGCAGGTCCTCTGGAGGGTGGGGAAAGTACAGATTTCAGAGTTAAGAGATCTCAGAGTATCTGTTTCTGTAGTTCCTAAAAACCATTTAAAAATCCTTGATTAAAATGTGGAAAATTATTTTTACTTGCAAATGACAGATTTATGTCCTTAAAGAGGAGTTCCACCCTAAAAATTTACTTTTGTTTAATCCCCTCCCCTCCCCCTTACATGCCACATTTGGCATGTAATTTTTTTTGGGGGGGGGAGTGGGGGCTTCAGTAGGAGTGGGACTTCCTGTGTGCCCACAGTCGGGATGGAGACGCCAGCTGGGGAGGGGGGGAGAGGAGCGGAGCCCCGGTCGGCGCATCGCTGGAACGCAGGAGCAGGTAAGTGAGTGTTTATTAAAAGCCAGCAGCTACACTTTTTGTAGCTGCTGACTTTTAATAAACACAATTTTGGGCTGGAACACCCCTTTAATAACTGAGTAGCATTTTATTGAGTGGGGGATAGATATTGGATGGCAGCAGAAAAGCTCTGATGCCGCGTACACACGGTCGTTTTTTGTGATGAAATAAAACGACGTTTTAAAAAACGTAATTTAAAATGATCGTGTGTGGGCAAACGTTGTTTTATGTCTTCTGAAAAACAACCAAAAAAAATTTTGAACATGCTTCAATTTTTTATGTAGTTTTTCAAAATGTCGTTTTTTGTGTCATAAAAAATGATCGTGTGTGGACTAAAATGACGTTTAAAACAATGTTTTTAAACCCGCGCATGCTCAGAAGCAAGTTATGACGCAAGCTTGAACAGAGTGCCGTTGAACGCGGTGTACGTAACCGCGCTTTGCAAGAGCATTTTCAGAAAACGATGGTGTGTAGGCAACGTCGGTTTTTAAAATGAAGTTTGAAAAACGTTGTTTTTTTTGTAAGATAAAACAAAGTTTTTTTACATCACAAAAAGTGATCGTGTGAACGCGGAAAAAGGATCTTTTTTCTATAACCCTATCCTTTTCTTATAACCTTGTCCCCACCAAAACGCAATGAGCGCTTTAAAGCCACCATTTGAATTGACTTGAATGTCAAACTGCAAGTCAGTGAACCCTAAAAGCAGCATGCAAGGCTTTTTTCCAACTTACTGTAATGCAGACCGTTGGTGGGAACAGACAGCTGAAACGTAAGAAGGGTTCTGATTTCCATGGATTTTGTCTTTGATGGAAGATGCAGCATCTGGTAAAAAGGAGCCCCTATAGGGGGGCATGCTATATAGGAAAACTGCTGGGTTAAAAACCGCCGGAAATCCCAGCGGGAAAAAAGAGAGCTGGTTCCGAAACTGTCGGGAAAACTGCGATAGAGCATACACACAGCTGGTTTTCCCAGCCAAAAGCTCTCATGGCAGTTTTCCCGATGGGAAAACTGGTTGTGTGTACAAGGCTTAAGTCATTCATTTTTCTATTAGGATTTGTTACTTATCTCTTAAGCCCTGTACACATGGCCAGTATTCCTGGCGGTATAAAGTCCGCGGGGAATCCTGACAAGAAAACCGAGAACCTGCTTGGTAAGTTTCCCTGTGTTTACACGGTCGGGTGAGCTTTGGCCGGAAGTCCCGGCCGTGTGTATGCTCCCTCACAGTGTTTCCCCATAGGAAAACTGCTGGGTTTAAAACCGCCGGGAATCCCGGTGGGAAAATAGACAGCGGGTTCTCTATTTTCCCGCCCGGGGATTCCCGGCAGTTTTCCTGTCGGTAAACTGCAAGGAAGCATGCACATGGCCGATTTTCACGGCCAAAAGCTCTCCTGGCAGTTTTCCTGGCAGGAAAACTGGTCGTGTGTAGGAGGCTTTAGTGCTAAGTACTTCACAAACACATGTTTCATACTTCATCCACATTTTTGTGATTTTTGACTGAACATGTCTCTGGCCTAATTTACAATGGTTTCTTTTAGAACTGCCCGGGCTTCTGCAGGACCTATTTACAAAGGTGTATGCAAGCAGTTTTCACGGTCCCAGGGACATGGGTTCATCATTCCTGAAAATGGAACAGAAGATATATTTGTGCACATTTCGGAGTAAGTGTCCTGCCTGTTTCTGGCTCATTTTGAGTATATATTTATACATAAAGCAAGGTCTATTGCCTTTTATTGGCAAATATTGTATAAATTCAGGTTACATGTGCATTCTTAGTTGATCTTGGTGTGTGTTGTGTATTACATAGGAGTTATGTATTATGTTAGTTATGTTATTCCTTGTGCAGGATGACTGTTCTTGATCCCCCCCCCCCGTAGTTTTCTGCAGACAGCCTGTAGAGCAGGGGTGCCCAACCTTTTGAAGACGAAGGGCCACTTAAGCAACTTGGTAACCAGTCGCGGGCCACAATGAGCGGAGTGGGCAGATGAAGGGTCCAGGCTGCTTTATAGGCCCTCCGATCCACCCAGATGGAAGGGGACTAATTCCCTTCTGTTTTTCGGATTAGAGGTAGGGGGGCGTAAACGGACATCTGTCACTCTATAGAGGTGAATTGAGAGTCCCATTTGGTTGGGCGGATCGTGTGAAAAGGGCCTAAGACTGCTTTCACACTAATGGGCTGCAGTTTACTCATGTGTCTATTCTGCAGGTTAGCTGAACTTTACCATAGACTCCGCCTGTGGCAAAAGCCAGCACTGTAGAGGAAGCATCGGCTTATGAGGCTCTGCTCCGCAGCCGCTTTCTTCCTCTACCACCAGCTTTATTCACAACACTGATGCTGCGGTATGGGGGGTCGGCAACCTGCGATCTGGACTTGCCAACCTGCCATTCCAGAGCAAGAGGTTGCGGGCCACATCAGAGGGCTCTGCGGGGCACTGGTTGGCCACCCCTGCTGTAGAGGGTGGGCTTTCTGGGTCCCCACAGTTCTGCTTTCTGCGTGGGGAGTATTCAGCACAGTTATGATGTCACTGCTACTTTACTAGGTCATAGCCTGGTTTGCAATAAGATTTGGTGCATACAAAGTGGAATTCCATCCTTTATAGCCATTGAAGAATATATTTAAATGAGTACAGCTTTAATCAAAAAACAATGAACAAGTATGAACAAGTACAGTTACAGTGGAGTTTAGTTACCCTAAAACTGACTATAGTTCATAATTTAAAGCGGAGCACCACCCAAAAGGGGAAGTTCCACTTTAAGGTCTCATTCCCTTGCCCCTCCTCTTCTCCAAATGGCACTTTTTTCAGGGGGGGGGGGCACCTGGGGAACATCACAGGTCCCAGAAGACTATGGGACCATTCATAATGCTCAGCAAGACTTGCGCATGCGCAGTGGTCACACAGCTGTGAAGCTCCAAGCTCTCACAGTTGGGTACCAACAGTTGAGATGCCGTAGCTGGGAAGAGAAGACAGAGAGAAAGGACGGCTCAGGTAAGTATGGATTCTGGAACAAGTGAGTGTGTGTTTATTAAAATTCAGCAGCTACATTTTTTTGTAGCTGCTGACTTTTATTAAACACAAAAACTACTGGAGCTCCGCTTTAAGAGCCAACAAGGTAAGTGACATGTGCAAAGACATGTGCAAAGTAAAGTAAGTCATGGAGGGGAATTTACTAAAACTGGAATAGACAGAATGGAAAGAAGCAGAGCATGATAGCTTCTAACTTTCATTTTCAAAGCTTGACTGAGCAAGCTGAAGTTAGAAGCTGATTGGGTATTACGAAAAGCCGCTCTAAATTCTGCATTCACTCAACTTTCCTCTTGTTCATTATGTGATTACAAATGGTTAACTAGTTTATATTGTTTTCTGCTAGTGACGAGAACAACATCCCAAACGGCAAGCCACATTTGTTTACAATGGCATACACACATTTAGTTGCTTTAGGACCGGCCGCCATCGTTTAACGGTGGCACAATGGCTCTCCTGCGTGAATCGCTGTAGCTGTACGGCGGCTCACGCAGGCTAACTTGCCCGCGTGTTGGGAGACGACTTGATGTCCTCTGGCTGCCCGCGATTGCCTTGTAAACAAGGCATTTCCTTGTTCCGACAGGAGACATGACAGGGATCTACTGTTCCCAGTGGGCGGGAACCGTGATCTCTGTCATGTCCTAGTAAGCCCATCCCCCCACAGTTAGAAACACTCAAAGATAACACAGTTAACCCCCTTGATCTCCCCCTAGTGTTAACCCCTTCTCTGCCAGTGACATCTACACAGTAATCAGTAGCTATTTATAGCACTGGTCGCTGTATAAATGTCAATGGTTCCAAAGAAGTGGTTAAATAGGAACTCCAATTGTTTACAAAAAATAAAAGCAGCTATAAATACTGTAACTGCTGACTTCTAAGAAACAGACACTACCATAAGAAGTTATTTGGAAGACATGGTTGTTTTTATCACTGTGTGAAAATGTCTTGGCAGCCTCACATGCTTGGTGTTCTGGTCATGGACATATGTGTTTAATTTATTTTCTTTGTAATTAGTGTAAAACCTGGGTATCAGGGAACAGATATTGAAGGAAAGTAAATTGCTTTTTACCACCTACTCCATGAGAAAGGGATTTTTGCAACCCTAATAAATGAGGAAAAAAAAATTAGTTCCTTGCTTTGTATGCCTTGCTTGCTTTCTGCTTTATACCAGTGGGGGCTGGTGTTTTCTTTTTGTTTGGGAGGGCGGCTAACAGCCAAACCCCCTTCCTGCTGCCTGCTGGTCAGTCCAACGGCACTTACCCCATCTAGGTGGCCGGCATCGGTGGGCATCTGAGGAGCAGTGGCAGGGATTGGGCATCTGAGGAGCAGCAGGGTTCCGAGGAGCAGCGGCGGGGACCGGGCATCCAGGCATTGGCAGGGCCATCCAGCCATCGACTCTTTTCCTCCTCACTTTCACTGTGTGTCTCCTCTCCTCCTCCTTGGCATTCAATAGAATTGTCTGTCCTTTCAGGAAATAGGGTGACGGGTATCAGACCCACTTCCCGATTGGCCAGATTGAGGATCAGTGTTTCAACAGTGAATATTCATTCGCTGTTGTAACACACCTGGGTGGGCTTCTGGTCGCACTCTCTGTGACCCAAGCCCACCCTATTTTGAAGCCTATTAGAGTGTATGGCTCTTCTCAGGTGCTTAAAAAAACTGCCTACCCTAATTCATGCACCCGGTGCCCTGAAAGGGGTCGAACGCATAAATAGGAGGTGGCCGTGATGGCCATTGATAGATTCATGCTATGGGACTGCTCCCAGGCACTCCTAATGGATGGGCCGCCCCTGCTTTATACCACTTTGTTCTTTATAAAATAATACATTTTAAAGTGTGATTTGTTTAAATTACAATTTCGTGAACAAGTTATATATTATATTTAAAGTCTAACTCCAGGTTTCATGTGACTTTAAATAGTAACTATTTGATTCAGTAACAGATGTGCAAGCTGTCAGTGTTGTATGAATAGATTTTTAACAGCGGGATGGGGACTTCCCCTCCTGGTCCTGGAGCAAAATCGAGCATTATATTTCATCAAGGAATACAGGGCTTACTTTGCTTGTCTGAGGTGGAGAGGCGGGCGGTTAATTTTACAATCTCCACCTCAGCCAAATCGCAGGAAACCTTATATTCATTGATGAAATATAAGGTTTGCAGTGAATGGCTGAGCAACACTTTTGTTCCCGGGAGTGGGACAGAAGGTCTGCATCCAAATGGCCTCTGTCATAAATGCTTCTTCCCTGCCTGCGAGCGGTAATGTGCACTGGGTCACACATGCACAGCTCAGAAAACATTTACGGTACCTGCTATTTGCTGTGATGAAGTGACTCCTGTGTGCAAGCGTGAAAGTGATAGACCGTCTGTGACAGAACCCACTGTCACTGTGTGTTTTGGAAGAGACTGTGGGCGGGCCTTTTACCCACAGATTATGGCCCAGAAGAGACTGGAGACCTGGGGACAAGCTGGCATTGAGATAATGTAATGTAATGCTACATCCCTTTTCCCCCATCCCCCCCTCTTGTTGTTGTGTCTAATTGTGTTGGTAAATGGCACATAGACAATGGTCTGGACTGGAGACATCTCTCCGCAGGGGATGTGTATTGAGAGGCTGCCTGCTTACCCTAATCTCTTTATGTTTATCTGTAGTCTCAATGTACAAGTGTTCAGTTCCCATTGGTTGTTCCTTGTAACCTACCCCCTCCCCTCTATGACAAAGCTAAGGAGAGTGTCCCTAACTGTGTGTAAAAATGTATGTCTTGTATTTAATAAACAGTTTATGCTCTGCACGTTTAACCCTCAACACCTGTGTGGCTTGTCTCACGATTGAGGGGTTAAGGGCTGGTTATGGCGAATCTGCAGGCTGCGGGTGCGTTTGGAGGACAGGAGACACAGGTCTGGCGGATGTGCCCACCTGGGGTATGCGAGATCCGTCACACCGTCCAAATCTAATGGTCCCTCTAACACTATTTACTCCAGACAATGCTGATGTTCAAGGTTGTCTCTGTTGCTCCTTCATATATAGAAAAACCACCCTAAAAGAGAAAGTGTGTTACTGGCCAGATCACCTGCTGAAATGAAATGGAAAAAGACCCAAATAAGAAAACTAAAGCAGTCATGCAGCCATGTAGTACATCAATTCTGTCTATGTCTTATTACAGAGACTTTGTCTACCCATGACTGAATATGTAACAATAGGTGCACATTTATGTCATAATTAATGTGGTTACTTTATGCCCATTTTAATACTAATAAAAACTCTTTGGAATTAACAAAAAAGGTTTCCCAGAGATAGCAAGAGTGAGGTTTGCCATTGATGGGTAAACCTACAATCTGCCATTTCTCGAAAATGACATTCGGTGGCACTGTATTTCTTTCTTATGTCTCTGTACAACATTCAAATTTTGCTCCCTAAGCCGAATGTGAATTCAATATGTTTCTGATTTCATGTTTTACTGTGTTGCAGCATTGAGGGAGAATATGTGCCCGTTGAAGGAGATGAGGTAACATACAAGATGTGCCCAATTCCACCCAAGAATCAGAAATTTCAAGCTGTGGAAGTCATTCTCACTCACCTTTCTCCTCACACAAAGCATGAGACATGGTCAGGACAGATTATTAGCTCCTAGACTGTCAAAGCTTTCTATAAGCAGTGGGGACCAAAAAGAGACAAACAGTACAACTGCCATATTGCCCACTATCTACATGTCCATTAATGATTCCAGATCTTCTGGAAAGATTGAGCCAGTATTCAGACTGGCATTTGTTTATTTAATTTGTAGAAGACAGATATGGGCTGGTTCAAGCTGTCCCTAAAATCTGGGGTGAAATGTTAATCTGTCCCTTGTACTAAAGCCAACACAACCCAGCTGGATCACAACTATTGTGTTATTGGGACCGCCCTGAGATCAGCATATAACAATGAATTGTAACAACAATGAGAAGTTCTCAGCTGTGCTTTTTTTCTTGCAAATGGGCTAATGTGTCTTTAATGATGATATTCTTCACAAAAATGTATAGAGGTTTTGGTGTACAATTCTTTTTGGGCCTCTGTTTTATAATATCCTACTCAGAGTTTGCAGGACTTTAGGTTGTAAAGCATTACAAATTAGCTGCATTTATATATTTTGTATCACTGAAAAATCATTGCTGCATTGATATTTCTACCACACAATTTTCTAATGAATAATTTTGAGTATCTTTATTCAATCAATAACCGCACCACAGTGATTAATCTTCAGTCTTCACACATAGTGATAACCTAGGTGGAGACGGGCATATAACATAAATATCCACAGATTTCAAATGTTAGTAAATTATTGTGAACTATTTTTGTTTTTATATATATCTATATCTATATATAGATAGATATATCTATCTATATATAGATATATACACAGTATATGTGCGTGTGCCTTAAATCTTGTATTTTAGTACATTGTTTTGTATTGAACGCAAAAAAAAGTTTTGTTTTGTTTGTTTGTTTTAGTTAAATGTATTTACCCATTTCTTTATTTTTTATTCTTTGGTTATGAAGTGTCTTTACTACCTATAACACCACAGTGCAATTGTGAAACAACGTATTCCCATTATATTATTGATCTGTGTGTGATAATTCTTTGTTACATGTAATACAGCACTCTAAATTGATAGAGTTTCTTATAACTGTTTCCCTCTGATCAATCTTCATGGTCAGAGATATATATATATCTTTTTCTGCAAAGAAATCTTGTTGTCACTAAGAATGGAAACACTTAAAAATATACCACAACCAACATAGATAAAACAATACTGTATTCTGTTGTGAAATAGTTAAACATTTACTTACTTGGTTTTACAAATCTATTGCAAATGTTCACACTTAAATTACCTGGATATTGTTTTGTTTATTTGTACTTGTAGAATGTGAGTTTTGATCCTAGACAGGGTATTCAAAAAAAATGTTTTCTGATTGACATGTTCTGATTGATAGAAATAAAGGAAAACTGCGCTAATATTGGTAAAGGAAAAAGCTGCCACATACAAACAAACAACGTCAACAAAATATAGAAACGAAAAATGTAGCGCTAATATGAAAATCACATTTGTATACGGTGAGTATATAAGAGCCACTAGCACTGAACATGTAGTGGCCCAAATGAAGTGCTCAAAGTAAATAGAGTTCCAAAGTCTATATGTAGACGGGTGGGTGATCATCCAATAAGGAGAAGACAAGCGAATTTCTATAGGTCACAATCTCATCGTGATCAGAGGAAAACGTAAATGCGCTTACCAGATGGGTTGGACTCAGATACTGTACAGTAGTGAGTCAGACAGGCACTGTGGTATTTAGGAACCGGGACCACTGGAAACCGGAAGGCAGGATCACAACAGATGACTGGAATTAAAGCTGGGAATCCACATCAGAACCAGGTGTACCTTGAATGGTGTGGAACGTCAGGTTGTAGATTCGGTAGCGGTATCTAGCACCCCATATTGACAATTTGTGATCACTTTTTAATATATGTCATATTTTTGTTTTTATGACTTTTATCAATAAACCTTGATTGGTTGTACTCATCTGCACTATTGGAGCTTCCTGTTCTTCCTCTTTCCACATATCATCCACCTTGCGGCTTTGGTGAGCCCCAGCCATATTCTAGGCCTCCTACCTTTGATTTTTGGCTCAAGGATCCCACCTGGAATCTACAACCTGACGTTCCACACCATTCAAGGTACACCTGGTTCTGATGTGGATTCCCAGCTTTAATTCCAGTCATCTGTTGTGATCCTGCCTTCCGGTTTCCAGTGGTCCCGGTTCCTAAATACCACAGTGCCTGTCTGACTCACTACTGTACAGTATCTGAGTCCAACCCATCTGGTAAGCGCATTTACGTTTTCCTCTGATCACGATGAGATTGTGACCTATAGAAATTCGCTTGTCTTCTCCTTATTGGATGATCACCCACCCGTCTACATATAGACTTTGGAACTCTATTTACTTTGAGCACTTCATTTGGGCCACTCCATGTTCAGTGCTAGTGGCTCTTATATACTCACCGTATACAAATGTGATTTTCATATTAGCGCTACATTTTTCGTTTCTATGTTCTGATTGATATTCATGTAAATTCTTGCACAGTGCAGCAATGTGGCTTACTGGTTGGGATTGCAGCAGTGGGATTTGAGTTTGATTCTCATGAGGGAAACATCTACAATGAAGATTGTTCTTTGTTTGACTGCTTGGGTTTCATGCTGGCCCTTAAGTCAGATGGCAGTTTTTCACTTTGGTCATATTTTCAACAACAAATTGTAGCATGCGTTGCTAAAGTTATAGCACGCCGTAGAATGTGGTAGGAAACTATTTCATATATCTTCCCATTATGAATGCCACTTTGGTGGGGTCTTTTGTACCCACTATGGCACAAAGTAAAATAGGGCTTCCCTGGGAGGGACATTCACCAGACATGTTTTAAACAGTGGAGATCCCGTAGATACATTCCTGTCTGCCAGTGGAGTACTACAGGGATATTATCATGTTGCATATGACCTCTAATATAAGGCCTGGCCTCAAGATCTGAAATGTTGTTTAAAAAGTGCCCTGAATGCTGTACTTTGTGTTTGTTGACCTACAACTTGCCATTTTAATCAGTTGAAATTGATTTAAAAAAGAAAAAAAGTAAATAAAGGTCATATCAACACACACTGCAATTAAATACATGCATTCTGGTGTATAAGAATGTATAAGTGTATGTTCAAAAATATATCAATGGATCAATAACTGCTGTAAAACATTAAAAGAAATTTTTTTTTTTTTTAATTAAAGTTTTTTTCAAACATTACAAATCAGCATATTGCAATTCTTTTTCTGCAGATTAAGCATGTTATTTCTTTACAATAACTTTCTCTAATTTCAAATAATCTCCAGATTACCATTATATCACTCACTCACTAAGAAAACAAACAACCAAACAAAGAGACAAACAAACCAACAAACAAACGAGGGAGATAACAAAAAAAAGGGAAGAGAATTTTTTTTTTAAATACATGCATTCTGCTGTATAAGAATGTATAAGTGTATGTTCAAAAAATATATCAATGGATCAATAACTGCTGTAAAACATTTTAGAATATGCTGGAGTCTTATATATTGTATAAGTAAATGTTTGCTGAGTATTGTTATTGAGTTTGGGAAGCAGCATGTGAAAATGTTTCTAGACCATTGAACTTTCAGACACCAGTAGCATTGTCGTTGGTCCCAATATATAAACAAGTAATTGTTTAGCAGTTTTGCAATTTTAATTGCAAGCAAGATAAGGCAGACTTTGGTCACTCATTTGTCTGGGAATTACCAGGGACTTGCATGTTTTGATACAAGAGGTTGTTATATACGGGAATAAGGGCATGGGTTACAGATAGATAGGAGGTAATAGAAAAGTATTTCACAGAGTAAAGTAATTTTGCTTGAAGTCTTTTTCCTTGAACTTTACATTTTGCGCAGGGCAGAAAACCACCTATTAGGCATTTTATTACAGATTTTAAGTATTTGTGATCATTTTGTAATGTTGAGCAGTATGCTATTACCCATTTGCCCCATCAATATCACCGCTTTGACTTTACAATAGTCCGACTGAAGTGTATATTATCCTCATTGATAAAATACAACATTCCTTCTGTAATGCAGAAGAAACACAAGTAATGAAAAAGTTGATGTGCTTGTGTTGACTTGCAATATTAATAGGTTTAACTCTGGCCGCCGTGGCCTTAAGGTTGTCATAAACAGTTCAACATTTACAAGCAATGCTCCCAAATTCTAGCATCACTTTCACTAATTGGGCCACCTCTGTCCTAACTAAAGCACATACATTTGTTCTTTTATTCATTGGAGGTGCTTGTTGTGGCAAAAAGGGCGACCTATGCTCCCTGTAGATAAGGAAAGGAAGACAGTGCCATACATGGTGCTAGTGTCATCTTTGGCTGGAGATTGTGGTATGGCTCGGCACACCAGTTACTTTGGGGTTCATCTATTTAAGGCTCAGAGATATATCTGCCCATCTTTAAAGAGTTCATTTCAGCATGAGGCTTGGTAGGTTTACCTCCTAATGGCAATTAGATTAGATGGTTGGATTTTTTTTGCGCGTGCATGGCATGATTACAGACCTATTTCTTCTCTATTTTTATACCTGCATGAATTGTGTATTATAGAAACACTAAATATTGCTTTGTAACAAAAAAAGTACAAAACCTACAATAAAAAGGTATTTACTTCTTGAGAGCATGGCTTTTAGTGTGTTTGAGATTGTAAGTTACTCACAGCAACTGCTTAGAAATTACAATTAAAGTTAGCCCAGTAAAAGATTCTGATTGCCTGCTATGGGAGCTGCACTGTGCAATTTTACTCTTTGTACTTTGATGGAATCAGTACCTGCCAGTGTAGTTATTTATACTTGGCCTTGTTTGCTATAAATACAATATTAGTAATGTGAGTAACATTACTTTTCCACATGAGAAAGCCGATCTTTATGGAACGCCGTCTTTAGTCTAGATCTTGATGGAGGAATTAGCAACTGAAGAGTGTAAGTAATCTTTTTGGTGTTTTTTTTTTTCATTTTGTTCTATGCCTTGTAGCTGCCAGAAATGTTTGCGTGATGTGTTGAAACTAGTTGGGCTGCAATAATCAATGTATGCATCTGCTTTGGAAACTTGGAAAGTATACAGATTTGAAAGCAAATACATTTGCAAAGGCATGCTAGTTAGGTGTACAAAAAAATTACCTAGCTTAAATGTAAGGCTAATTTAAACATTTCTAAACTAGGTTTAATAGTTACAATAGCTTTGTGGCCTCTAAATTGCCTTATATATTTTTTTGTATATGGGTGTTTCAGAACATGATGGCAAAATGCACTGCATGATTCTACTGGGTAGCTATAATTAATTGTGTAGTAAAGTGAAGACAGGTAATGGCACAAGAGCTTGCTTCCAAATTACTTATACAAACTATAGCTTGTATCACAGGACAAATTATAGGAACAAAACTGTAGCGGTTACAAAGATAGTGCCCATTGTTCCTTGGCCTATGGCTCATGCATGTACCACACTGTGATAAAGCCTTAGGTGCTATCCTACAGTAAAGAATATGTATCATAGGGCCCATTATGTTGCTGGTCAATGGGAGGGAAAAATGCCCCAGTGTAAGCTGCAGAATAGAAAAGGCATGTGGTCAGTGTGTGCGTGTGGGGGGGGGGGGGAGGGAAAACAATAGTGACATTTGTGCCAGCAGGGTGTGGTGGATGGGGAAAACAATAGTGCCCAGCAGGGGGTAGGGTGGGGTACAATAGTGCCCATCAGTGGGTGGGGGAAAAGAACATCTGATGTTAGTACAGTAATCTTCCCTGCTGTTCTATTGTCTTCTGACAGGGGGAGAGCCCCCCACCAGAACATTCCTGTCAGCGCTCTCAGCCATTGGCAGACACCGCCCGAATGTCAACCAATTTTTATTGAACCGACATTCGGGCCGCGTGTACTAGGCTTTGCTTTGCACTGAAGTCTGTAACTCACATTGCTGTTTTTAGTTAGGTAGCAGATCACTCTGCTGCACACCGTCTGCAGAGAGATGGAGCCGGTGCTAAACCCAGCATTTTGCTCTGGTAAATGGCTTGGATCCATGGATTGGTGCAGCAGAATCGTAGATGGTTGGAGGGTACTGAGCACACACAGATCCAGAGTAACAGTGGAGTCTATAGGCCAGATTCAGGTAGATGGGAGCATCTTTGCTCTGGAGTAACGCTTCTCATTTACGTTACTCTGCCGAAATTTTAGGAGCAAGTGCTGTTATTCATGAAGCACTTGCTCCTAAAGTTGCGGCAGCGCATCGCAAATGAGCCGGCGGAATTCAAATTGGGCGGGTACGGGGCGTGTATTATTTAAACTAAGCGCGATCCCGCGGCGAACGTACTGCGCATGCGTCGAGTGTCAATACATCCCAGTGCGCATGCTCCAAATTCTGTCAGTGAACGTCAATGACGTCACATCCCCATTCATGAACGTTTTACGCAAGCGGCGCGGATTTTTTTTTCCCGACGCGATGACGACGGCTATACTTAACATAGGATACTCCACTAGGGGGCTGCTTTATCTTTACGTCGTGTATCGCTTACGGAAACGTCGGAAAATCACTGCGTCGCGCCCGAAAACGATCGTGAATTTCCGATTCCCGCTGATTAACATATTTTTTCAGCGCTAATCAGCTGAAACGCCCCCGGCGCCATTTTTAAATTAAATTTGTGATGCGATGGCGAAATTCAATTGCGCCGATCGCATCGGAACACCAACCCGGCGTTTCTTGTTTTCTGGTTACAGAAAACAGAAACGCCGGCTTAAAGTGACAGTTAGGCTGGAGTATCACAGATACTCCAGCCTAACCCTACCTGAATCTGGCCCTATGTCTTGTCAAATGTATACACAAACTGATTAAATGTTTTTGCAAAAATCACACACATAGGTTCTAAGCATACAGGAGAATTGCAAAGATTGAAGGAAATAAAACAAATCTACACTGATAACCATTCCTGCTGTCTTAGGCAAAGGAGGAGTTTAGACCCCTTTTACATACCTGTATGTCAGTGGGCGCCTTGTTCTGTAGACATTAAGACTAGGTTCTCACTTTTCCCTACATCCAATTTGCATAGCAGGAGATTGTGACTGGCTCTCTATGGAGCTGGTTCACACATCACCGCAGCAGCTCCAGTGTGAATTGTACAGGAGCCCTGTGAGTCTTTTGGTCTGTTTCAGGTCTGAATTCAGCCCAAAATTTGGGCTGAAATCGGATGGTGAATGGAGATGCACCGAACTCTTGCTGTAAGACGCTGCATTCTCCAGTGTGAACCCAGCCTTAACCACATACCGACCAGAGCGCGACGATATACGTCTGCACAATGGCACGGCTGGGCAAATGGGCGTACAGGTACGTCCCCTTTAAATTGCGCTATTGTGGGCGCACATGCTCGCCGTGTGCTCCGTGACCGTGGGACCTGCAGACTCGATGCAAACAAGGCATTTCTCTGTTCTGCCTAGGGACAGGACAGAGATCTACTGCTCCCTGTCATCAGGAGCAGTGATCACTGCCATGTCACTGGTAGCCCATCCCCTGCACAGTTAGAATCACTTCCTAGGACACACTTAACACCTTCAGCGCCTCCTAGTGTTTAACTCCTTCCCTGCCAGTGTCATTTACAGAGTAATCAGTGCAGTTCTATAGCACTGATTGCTGTATAAATGACAATGGTCCCAAAATAGCATCAAAAGTGTCCAATGTGTCCGCCATAATGTCGCAGTCATTACCAATAAAAAAAAAATAATAAAAAATGCCATAAATCTATCCCCTATTTTGTAGACGCTATAACTTTTGCTCAGACCAATCAATATATGCTTATTGCGATTTTTTTTTTACAAAAATATGTAGAAGAATACATATATATATATATTTTTGGGGGAAATTTATTATAGCAAAAAATAAAAAATATAGCCTTTTCTTACAAGTTGTCGCTGTTTTTTTGTTTATAGTGTAAAAAATAAAAACCACAGAGGTGATCAAGTACCACCAAAACAAAACTCTATTTGTGGGAAAAAAGGACGTCAATTTTGTTTGGGAGCCACGTTGTCAGTTAAAATGATGCAGTGCCGAGACGCAAAACATGCTCTGGTCAGGAAGGGTACTTCTACAGCATGATCAAATCAGTAAAGTAAAAAGGCTAATTTCAGTTTATAAGATTTTTAGTTAACGTTACTTTACTTTATGATAAAATGTAAGATATGCTTGGTTTTCGCTACAATATGGTATACAATAGATATGCTTTTTTTTTCTTCTAGGAAGCACACAAGCTACAAAAAGACATTTGCTATTTCAAATACATATTTTAATACAATGTTGCCTTTAATTACATTTGAACTACAGTTAGTCTCCATGCACACTGGACTTAAAGGCTCCATGCACACTGGACTTAAAAAACGTTGATTCTACAGGTGTTTGACATTTTTTTCTCCTGCCTCTAGAAGCACTTCTATTGTGCTCTATGTGTCTTTGCACATTATTGACTGCTACAGGCGTTTTCTGTCAGGGATGTTCAGAGGCAGGAAAAAAAAACCTTCTCTATCGCGTTTCCTGGAGGATTTTAGGAGCTGTAAAAACGTCAGTCTCTCCTAAACTCGTCTTATCTCTTCTGAACGTCAAGTGCCAAAGTTTTTTTAGGTGTATAGTGGGAGTAAAAACTTTTGCAGAGGGGAGTTTAGTGCAAAAAACGCCTATAAACTAAACTCTCATAGACTCGCCTAAACTCTCATAGACTCGCCTAAACTTTGTACAATATGCTTTCATGTTGCGTCTTTTATGCCACGTTTTCAAGCTAAAAACGTTGACCTTTTTTCTCTTCCTAGTGTGCATGGAGCCTTAGAGAGATATATATATATATATATATATATATATATATATATATATATATATATACTGTATATATATTAGTTAATACTTGCAATGTTCTGGTAAGAAATTAGAATTAGAAAGATTTCATAGCAGCCCTAGACATTTGAAACAAACCTGTTTAGCATTCATTCACTGCCTGTTTCATTCTTTTTGCAGTTAGATTTTCTGTATTTCATGTAGTGGTGTCATTTGTAGGTGTTCAGTGAACCATACTGTACTTCTTGTGTTAGGACTGGTTTACACCAGACATTGGTCATGCATTTTGCATGGACCTGAGGAGCTCTTTACACCAATGTGTTAGAATGCAAATGATTGGGAAATAGTCTTGCATGCAGCATTTGTGATTTGGCCTACAATTTGCATTTTAAGTCAACTGACATGATATTTTTCTAAAAAAACATGTCAAATTCACACCAACACAATGCAGGTTAATGAATAGATTTTATAGGAAACACTCCTAATGGAAATACAAAGTATGGTAAAGTACCCTTATCTTTTTTTTTTTAACAGAAAAGTTTTATTGTATAACAAATCAGCATTACAAAGTTATGATCAGTAGAAATACATCAAAACATTTGTAAATTTTAGGAGGAAGTCTATATCAATCTAGG
This sequence comes from Rana kukunoris, assembly GCA_029574335.1. NCBI lineage: Eukaryota > Metazoa > Chordata > Amphibia > Anura > Ranidae > Rana > Rana kukunoris. The sequence continues at coordinate 90,858,592 of CM056055.1, read as the reverse complement.
GATCTAATCCCAAATCCGGTGGCATACATCCTAGAGATCTACAGAACAATTGCTAGCATCAACCAAGGAACTCCATCAGCATCTTCTTTCCACATTCTATTCCCTTATATTTAGCCCGCATACCCGAGGGATGGGATAATTCCGGGGGAAGAAAGGAAAGGAGGATGAGGAAACTGGGATCCAGATGGGACGATCTCTCCCCCAAGTGCGCCATCACATCCACCACAACTACTTTTAGCCAATAGCATCTATCCATCCCGACCAGAACTTATCGAATTTCCCTGGGCATTGCCTGCTTTCATATGTGAGCCTATTAAAGGGGTAGTACTGAGTTTATTGAAAGGGAGAATGTCGACCCTTATCTTAACTACATAAAAAATAAAGTCTGTCTTAGTCAGCCTTTAGGCAACTTAATAATTAATCATGAAGTAGTGACATGGTTGAGACTCTTTATAATAATAAACTCACAAATATGTAAGAACGATCTTAAAACTCTATATGCAAAATAAAAGTACCTAAAGTCAAAGCGTTAAGCATACTGTCTACAACACAGGTGTCAAACACAAGGCCCGCGGGCCAAAACCGGCCCTCCAGGTCATTTCATGTGGCCTTCACACCCCCTTGTCTCAGCAGTCAGCAGCTGAGAGGATAGGACTCCTCCACTAGATCCTTCTCTGTCCAGCCCTCCTGGCAGCAGCACAAGGAAAGGGGGTTCACTGATGTAAGGGATAGTGGGGGGGGGGTGCTTGATTTCTGATGGTTGGGGGCTCTTGACATCTGATGTAAAGGGGGTGGGGTGCTGATACAACTGGCCCTTTGAGGGCAACCGTAATGCTGATGTGGCCCACAAGCAAATCTAGTTTGACACCCCTGGTCTACAGTGTTGAAATTGTGATAGTGACCAATAGGGTCATGGCTTCAATGGTTTTAGGATTGGGGTGGTTAGGATGCTCACTTGTACTTCCATGAATACATTTCTTTCTAAAGTGCCAGAGACAGCCCACAGTAAGCATTTTTATTACTCAAAAGGATCTATGCTGCAAATTGGTCAGGTCTGCCCAAGCACTGTTTTAATATTAATATGTTTTATATTTTAAGAAGAATAAAATGCCTTTAAGCACTAACCTGAACACTGCTGAAAACAATACATGCAGACTCATAAATGTAATGAGAGCTAACTATTTTAAAACCGTTTAGGGAATTCAAAATTAGATTTACAATTTAATGGACTATCTGAGGCCTCGTACACACGACCTTGGTGGCAGAGATTTTTTGCCAGTGGAAAAGAGTTGTGTGTATGCTTTTCATTGAGAAACCTGTCGAGGAACTTGACGAGGAAAAAAGAGAGCAAGGGACAGGAGTCTCAATTTCCTCGTCGGGCTGATTTTCGACGAGAAACACGTTGGTGTGTATGCTTAGAAACCCGCTCCACCTTTGGTAAAAGTAGCGTTTATAATGGAAATAGCACATTTGTCACTCTGTAACAGACTGATGTGTCTTTTCTGACGAGTTCCTCGGTCGTGTGTACAAGGCCTGAAATCTGCTTCTTGCCGCACTTTGAAGTATCATAGTGGATTTGCCAACATTTTGACCTTTGTCCCCATGTAACTGATTGGAATCAGAAGGCTTCATTGTAGAGTATCCAGATCAGCCATAACATATTGGAGTGCTCCACTAGGTGGTATTGCACTGAATGCTAAATATATAGGCCCAGATTCATAAAGCAATTACGCCTGTCTAACTGGTGTTAGACAGGAGTAATTTCAAATTTCGCACGCCGTATCACTAGTTTGAATCCTCAAACCATGATACGGCGGCTTTGGGCTTCGATCCGAGAGGCTTACGTCTTCGTAAGCCTTCGGATCTACGCTGCGATATTTTTGCAGCCGCTGGGAGGAGTTTGCGTCGTTTTCATGCGTCGGGATATGCAAATGTGTTTTTACGACGATCCACGAAGATACGAGCGGTCTTCGCAATCGCTTACGTCTGTTTTTTTTTACGTACTGTTAGACCAGCTTTTTGCTGGTCTAACGGTGCGTAGCCCATGTTAAGTATGGCCGTCGTTCCCGTGTCGAATTTAATTTTTTTTTTTTGCGTAACTCGTTCGGGAATAGAAATGTCCGTAAACGACGCTACTCAAACAACGAATGACGTAACGACGTGATTTCGCGCAATGCACGGCGGGAAATTTGCGAACGGAGCCTGCGCAGTTCGATCGCCGCGGGAACGCGCCTATTTTAAATCCTTCACGCCCCCTACTCGTCTAGATGGATTGCGACGGGAGAAATACACTACGCCGCCGTCGTTTACTGGACAAAATCTACCTGGATTCCACGTAGAGCCAGGTAAAAAACGGCGGTGTAGTGTATTTCTGATACGCTACGAGAATCCAATTCTCTCTGAATCTGGGCCATAGATTGCAATTCCAGGTAGTTCTTTAAAGCCTAAAATGTCTGTTTTATTCAACTGAAAAAGTTATGGAACTGTATATATTGCTTGTGGTTTTAGAAGTGGGGAGAAAATAATATATTTTATATAGTGTAAGTCACTGGAACAATGTTGTTCATTTAATAACCAACCCAAGTACAGCTAGTCTTAAATCCACAATTGTATGCTTACATCTAAACTCTTATCTTATGGTATCCATGTGATCCTTGTTTCTTTTCAATGTGCATTATAAATAAAAAAAAGTTTATACTACAGATCCTGTTGCCATAATTCTTACAGGAAAAGCACTGCTTTGCCAGAACTTTTCTCAGTGAGCTTTCACACCTTGGGGTGGATTTTCTAAAGGCTTAATAAACTGCTTACTTAAAAAAGGGCATTTTTACTTTGCAAGGGAATTTTCACCTAGCTTAGTGAATGGGCTAAAACTCTCCCGACTTCCATCATCCAATCATCTGAGTCATCCTTGCATGTTCTTTTTAAAAATATTTTTACCACAAGTGGTTGAAAAAAAGCTATTCAAGCCTATTTCCTTTTGGGCATGACCACTGACTGTCCCATCCTCTATTTTTACAGCAAGCGACTCCTAGAAATAATGGCTTGGTCAAATGAAAAACATTTGATAATTGAAGAACTGTCTTTCTCTAGTCATTCACAAAAACATACACACACTCAATAATTTCAGTGGCATCTGTACTTATCCACCACTATACTGCTGTATACCAAGTCCCATGCCACCATCTTCACCGTTGACGTCCGCAGGAGCCAGCTGTCTACTCCTAGTTCTTGCAGCTTGTTCCGGATGAAACAGGGCACGTGCATTTTCGATAAATGCCCTGAAGTCTCCATGGGTATCCTAAAAGACTGCAGGTGGATATTGGAGTATTGGTCAATAAAGAGGACCTGTCACACACTATTCCTATTACAAGGATGTTTACCTATACATTCATTGTAATAGGAATAAAAGTGTTAAAAAAATGTTTTTAAAAAGGGAAAGTGTAAAAATAAAAAAATTCAAATAATTTATTTTTTTCAAAGCACCCCCGCGTGTTGCCACACAGATACAAACGCATACATACGTTACGCCCACATATTTAAATGGCATTTAAACCACACATGTGATGTATCGCCGTGAATGTTAGAGCGGGAGTGACAAGTCTATCCCAAGACCTCCTTTGTAACTCTAGACAGGTAACCTGTAATTATGGAGATTTTTAAGTACCAAAGTTTGGCGCCATTCCATGAGTGTGCGCAATATCTTTTTACTCAGTGTAACATCATCTTTCACATTATACAAAAAAATTGGGCTAGCTTTTTTTTTTTTCAATAAACTTTTTTCCCCAAAAAAAGCATTTAAAAAAATGCTGCACAAATGCTGTGTGACATAAAAAGTTGCAATGGCCGCCATTTTCTAGAAGTAAAAAAAGATTTTTATATGTAGGAGCGAAGTGCCAGAATTGGCACAGATGGGAAGTGATTATTAAGGTCTTGGCCAATGCCTTATTAGAGAAGACCAGGTACAACACTGGAAAATTATACAAAAGTAAATGTTATTGGTATACGGCTATGTGGTCTTTATTAGCCACACTATTTCCTTTTTGGTTGGTGTCTGCAAAATAGTTGTGGCTTATATTTATACTTGTACACAAAACAAATCTATATGCAGTTTTGCGTAAAATTAATCTGTAAATGTAATTCTACCACCTAGAGATGGGATTGTAAATAACTGCTATTTTTTCGGTGAGACAAATTATAGTATACTGGTTTATAACTGGGTACCTGAAAAAGGAAACCTTTTCTAAAATAAAAATATTCTATAAAAGTACTAATAAACATTTGGCCGTTTTTTTTTTTTCTTTTCAGCAAATTTTGATAACAATTTTTCCAAGTGTACAAGTCATAATTTTATAGTAGAATGCGACCCTAAATGAGTACCAGTCAAAAAAAGTTATCCATTTACTATAGGAAATATTTGTCAGCCATTCAGGAGTTGCTATAATTTCAATTTGTTGAGTAATTTTATATCTGTTTTCTTCTTCACATATATAGGATACAAGCTCTTCGTCTTTTCCTTGTAGAAAAAACTTTTTTACAAGAGTTAAAATGTCTGTGTGTTTACAAGCCAGAGAATTGTGTCAGCTTGTTTTACTGTTTATGCGTTGGCAATAAATCAATGAAAATGCAATAAAACTTGTTTGGCTTATGCGTTTTTATTATTTGAGTATTTTGGGGGAAAAAACGGCACTTTAAATACATTTTTAATAATATAAATTTATTAGGCAAATCAAGTAAGATATAATTACACTTCTCAGTAGAAATCATTTATTTTTCACAGTTCATGATAATTGAAAGCATTTTGTCTCCTATTGTATTATTACATGTATGTTTTAGCAGCATTAAACATATAAAGAATACTTATTTTATCACATGTAGTAACCAAGACACCAAGTACCATAACTACACAAAATGTGACTCTTTTAAAATGTTATGAATCTCCCATGGCTGCCCTACATTATGAACTAAGATTTAAAATGTCATGGCTGTTGTGTACAACTGAACATCCATTTGTGTTTTTTGTCTCCTTTTCTCATTTGTTTATCCGGCTTGCTGTAATGTTAATGTTGGAGACCATACAGCTGAATAAAGGCCGTTTCCATTATGTATTCCAGCACCATCTATTGAGAACCCAACACTTTGTGGTGACAAGAATGAGTGTCTGCAGTCAGCTAATATATATATATATATATATATATATATATATATATATATATATATATATATATATATATATATATATATATTATACATACATACATACATATAGTAAGATTGGGGTGATCAGACTCCAGCGGTAGGTGCGTTCCATTCAAGCTCCCATCTCATAACTTGCTTCTGAGCATGCGCGGGTTTAAAACTTTGTTTTTAACGTCGTTTTAGCCCACACACGATAATTTTTTACAACCCAAAAAACAACATTTTTTAAAACGACGTTAAAAAATGCAGCATGCTCGATTTTTTTTGGTCGTTTTTCAGAAGATGAAAAACAATGTGAAGCCCACACACGATCATTTTAAATGACGTTTTTAAAAACAGTTTTTTTCATGCCGAAAAATTATCGTGTGTACGCAGCATTAAGCTCTCTCCTAGCTTACTCCTGATCAGCACCTTGCTGCTCTATCACGAATGACATCTGCCTCCTGCAGACATACATGCTCTAGCTGCAGCCATGCAGCATCCGACTCCTCTCAGAGGGATGGGAGTCCACCTGACTCCCATGCACAGACTTCCTGTCTGTTGGATGGGGCCCTGAGCCATAGTCAGAGTACAACTGAATAGCCCAACACACAGCAGTGCAATCAGCGTGTCTTTCTCTACAAAATCTGGTGTAAACCAGCAATGTTTAAGGTCGCACAGGGTCCCACTGCCACTAATATATATATATATATATATATATATATATATATATATATATATATATAATGTGAAAAAAGTGGTAATACTGCGCTGTCTATGTGAATGATCTAGAAAAAATGCTAGCAACTTAAAATGTGAGATACCCACAAAAAAATACAACTAAACAAGAAAAAGCTGCGCAAATATAAACACTACAATGAAGAACTCCCATAACAGTCCTGTGTAGAATGAGTGAAAGTTCCGTATTGCACGTGATGAGTAAAATAAATTAAAAAATCCATTAATCAAGTGCGGAAAATGTTATGCATCTGATGGAAACTGATTGCAGAAACAATTATTCTTTCCTCCAGATAGATGGTGACATCAAATGCAAACCTCAGAAACAGTGCATGGATAGATAAACACCTCCACCTTTCAATCACACCGCCCCTTACCAGAGGGGAAGATCCCAACTAGAGCTCTTCTGACAGCAGATGGCTTAATCCCCAGCCAGGGGTTAACGTGGCAGGATATCCAAAAGCCGAGACTTCTCCAACAGTGGACCGATGATCCGTGTTGAAATAAAACCAATATGGAGAAGAAAAAAAGCTACATAGTGTGAACCCATATAACTTGTTTAATAACATTTTTTAAATCACACTTACAGGAAAGTAGATAAAATTTGCATGTGAAAATATAGCCGGCCAGCTAGCACACCCGTTCACTCCGGGACACAGTTTGCGGTTTAGAAGGACGTCAGCACGCCGCTACCCTACGCCGTTTCGTCTCAAAAAGACTTCGTCCTGGGGCACAGGATTTTAAATTTTTTATTAAACAAGTTATATGGGTTCACACTATGTAGCTTTTTTTCTTCTCCATATTGGTTTTATTTCAACACGGATCATCGGTCCACTGTTGGAGAAGACTCGGCTTTTGGATATCCTGCCACGTTAACCCCTGGATGGGGATTAAGCCATCTGCTGTCAGAAGATCTCTAGTTGGGATCTTCCCCTCTGGTAAGGGGCGGTGTGATTGAAAGGTGGAGGAGTTTATCTATCCATGCACTGTTTCTGAGTTTTTTTGCATTTGATGTCACCATCTATCTGGAGGAAAGAATAATTGTTTCTGCTATCAGTTTCCATCAGATGCATAACATTTTCCGCACTTGATTAATGGATTTTTTAATTTATTTTACTCATCACGTGCAATACGGGACTTTCACTCATTCTACACAGGACTGTTATGGGAGTTCTACATTGTAGTGTTTATATTTGCGCAGCTTTTTCATATATATATATATATATATATATACATATATATATATATATATAGTTCATTGTGAGTTTACAGCTTAGCATTCCTTTTAACCAACTATTGTGTCTGTTGTTATTGGAGAAAAGGACGGTCTCCTCAAAATTGATGGATGTGTGACAGAACCCCATTGACTCACACTACTGATTATCAGTTTTGGATTAAAAAAAATAATCACGGTTATTGAAATTTCCAATGTATTGTTTTTTTAGATTTAAATATATTACTGTATCAAAAACTATTTACAGGTGTTGGCTTCCCAGCTCAAACAAACAATGTATATGAAGATGAAAAATGTAAATGAACAATGTAAAAGCAATTGCTTTTGTTTCATGTGTGCTGGTGAAGGTAGATGTAAGGATAGGTTTACACTACTGTATGTAGGGAACGTGTGCAAAATCGTGCACTTTCCCTACAAGCAAGCAAACATGCTGCTCTTTAGCAGACGTGCTACATACAATTAATTTAAATTATTCTTTGTGGTGCGCTTTCACACATTGCCAAACCACGTGCTGCGGCAGCACCACGCAACTGGGTGTGGCTTAATTTTAAATAAAAGGTTGTGGACTTATTCGCCTGCTTTTCTGCAGAACACAGCTACAGTATAGTATGTCCACTCTAGCCTAAAGAGGGGAGATGTAAATGGAGAGAATAAAATAAAATCCAAATAAAAAAACAAGATTCCTCCCAACATTCTCACCAAAATGAGTGGTTGTTTAACCTTTAGTCTAAATGTTGCAAAAATAAGTAAAAAAAAAAGTGGATTTAGAGTCCTGACCTTAGTTCTAAACTGTTAAAAACTGTTAAAAAAGGAGAAAAAAAAGTGAAACAGCTTTGTATACAGGAATGTGTATCCCTGTGCAGAAAGTCTCATTGATCTCTATTGGGATGCACAGACACAGACGCTGCCCCCAATATGAAATCTGTGAGGATACAGGTGCATTGTCCTGAATGTAGACAGTGTGAGTTTAATTGTTTAAACCGCATGTTTATTAACCACTTAACGCCCGCCGCGCGCCTATTAACGTCTACAAAAGGGCTCGGACAGGCAGATGGACGTAAATTTACGCCCCTGCCTACTAGCGGGTTGGGGGTCCGATCGGGACCCCCTCCGCTGCGTACTGTCCGTTTCTGTCCGCCCCCTCGTGATCGCTCCCAGCCAATCCTGTGCGCCCTCGCCGTGTCACTTCCTCTGCCTGTAAAATGTAAACATAGGCAGAGGAAGTGATGCAGCGCTCATCTCGGCTGTATTTTCAAACCGCCGAGATGAGAGAAGAGGCACAGTAAGTCTGCACCAACTCTACACTGACACCAGTACACGCAGGCACATTTAACCCCTTGCGATCACCCCCCCACCCCCTGTCTAACTGTCACTGAATGCAGTTATCATATATGTATGATCACTGCATTTAGTGTCAGTGTGACAGGCACTGTGACAGGCAGTTAGTGTTAGGTTCAGGGTAGCCCCTGTACCCCCCCTAATAAAGTTTTAACCCCTTGATCACTGCCCTAGTTAACCCTTTCACTCCCTATTGCCAGTGTCACTAAGCGATCATTTTTCTGATCGCTGTATTAGTGTCACTGTTGCTGCTAGGTAGCTAATTTTTTTTTTAATGCAATTTTTTTTTACTAAAGACATGTGGCCGAATACATTTTGGCCTAAATGTTTGACTAAAATTTTGTTTATTCAATTTTTCAAAAATGTTGCTCTATTTTTGTTTATAGCGTAAAAAATAAAAATCGCAGAGGCAATCAAATACCATCAAAAGAAAGCTCTATTTGTGGGAAGAAAAGGACGCAAATTTTGTTTGGGAGCCACGTCGCACGACCGCGTAATTGTCTGTTAAAGCGACGCAGTGCCGAATTGTAAAAACGCCTCTGGGCATTTAGCAGCATATTGGTCCGGGGCTTAAGTGGTTAATGATATCACATTTAAAACATAATGTTATGTTTTTAAATAAAAATATTCATATCTATTACAGTGACTTTGATAAACATTAGATCAAATTTTAGGAGTAATTTTACAAACTTTATCTGAATGCTGTACCTGAAGTCCTAGAGGCAGGGGGCAGGTTATAAATATTTAAAAGTATGTGAAGAAACAGGGTGCTCTGATCGCATAGAGCCTCTCCTCCATAGGTCTGTGGACTCACTTGGTGGCTTTCCTGATGGTCCTTTGGGTAAGTCTTTTAAAGGGTTGGACAGAATGAGTTAATCATATTGACGGTTTGCTCAAATCCCATGAAGAACCCAATTTTGGCGGAAAATATTGGGATCCGAAACCACGCTCTATCTATGGTTCCGATTTATTGCACTGCTATAATGCCACTAAAATACCCTGTTGCTTCACATATATTCCATAGGGATGAGGTGCCGGATACTACACCGTCAAACAATTGCTATTCAAGCCAATTTAGAAGTATGTATTTTTCTTTTCAGAAATGGGTGTTCTGATCAGGCCTAGAAAACTTTGTTCATGCAAGGCTATAGACTAGTACATCATTGTCTACAAAGTTTGTGTCCATTATTCAACACCTGGACCCAAATACACTATATATAGTCATAAACCAACCCCAAAACATCTATATATAAAATGCACTGCTGGGAACCACAATCATTTATTAAAATAGACTATTGGGGACTGCTGATGCATGAGAAACAAAATCAAGAACTGTTCCCTTAAAGGGGTTGTAAAGGTAAAAAAAATGTTTCCTACATAGCTTCCTTTACCTTAGTGCAGTCCTCCTTCACTTACCTCACCTCCTCTTCTTCTGTCTGAGGCTGGGTTCACACTTGTCCTACAAACGCTCCGACATTAGGAGCTCATGACGCATGACGTGTGAAAATAAATGTTTCCCTATGAGAGCTGTCTTAACTGGTCCTACACAAGTCGGTCAGACTTTGAAAATGCTCCCTGTACTACTTTGGTCCTACATTGATCCTACTTCAGCCCATTGAATATCATTGAAGTCGGACCAAAGTAGAAGCCTTGTCCTAACCATCCGACTTTTGACATCTGACATGTGATTACAGCAGCAGTAAAAGGAATTTATCTCACTCTGGGATTGTTTTGATTGGTCAAAAACAAGTCAGACTATCACAAAGTCGGATCAAAGTAGTATCCTGTTCATGAAAGTAGGATGGATGTAGGACCAATGTAGTACCAATGTAGGACCAATGTAGGACAGATGTCGCAGAGCAAAGTAGGATGAAAGTAGTACTGCTGTGGTGTAGTATAGTGTGAACCCAGCCTGTAACTCCACACAGTAATGCAAGGCTTTCTCCCTGGTGTGGAGTGTGGTGCTCGCCCCCTCCCTTGGAATACAGGAGAGTCAGGACACCCACTAACACACAGCTCCTTTCTATATCTGCAACGTAGTGAGCGTCCCGACTCTCCTGTTTTCCAAGGGAGGGGGCGAGTGCGGCACTCCACACCAGGTAGAAAGCCTTGCATTACTGTGTGGAGTTACAGACAGAAGAACAGGAAATGATGGTTTCTCAGAAGAAATAAGGACATTTAAAAGCAAAATCGAAGGATGAGGTAAGTGAAGGAGGACTGCACTAACGTAAAGGAAGCTATTTAGGAAAAAAAAGTTTTACCTTTACAAGCCCTTTAAAACAGTAAATAGAAATATGTTGAATATTTTGGTTCATGATTAAGTAATGTGGTTTATTTATCAGTATATTACTGGGAAATATGTATAGAGTAATATACCATGGATTGAACTGTTTGGTCTGACTACATAGCGATATTATTCCAAATATTTTTGAACCACAACTAGTAGAAATCATTGGCAGTAATACTACAAAAGTGACTGACATTCATTGCAGTGTTGCTCGTTGACTGTATCAAAATATCCAAGCATGTGACACTCCCACTGGAATTGCATTTAAAATGGTAACACGTCTCTAGTTATTTACATGGTAGATATGTGCAGCTAAACATATTAATTATATACAGTAAAGCTCTTACATACAAAAATGGCTCACCAACAAATTCTTCACAAACAGCAACAACTTTGACCCCAGTGAACAGACAATAAAGTTAGTCTACAGAACATCCACCACATCATCAACTACTCATGTACGTATCATGTATATTTAGAAGCTGCTGGAATAGAAGTTACCAGGGCAGAACCCTCAATGTTGCTGTCTGTGGCCCTGTAGTTACTTTAGTCAAACAATGAAGTAGCTAGTGCACTTGAATACTGTAACAGAAAGGATACAAGAGTCCAATCCTGAACTATACAATGGAATTGTAGATTGTAATATAGCCAGCTCTTCTCTATGCAACGGTCACGTCTTTCAGGTAGAAAAAAAACAAAGCCTGTTTTATGACCCATTTTAGTAGACCATTCTGGTCATGCTCTTGGCATTTCATTACATCTGCATAGTGAATTCCAAAATCAAACTTCGTTGTCTCTTTCAGGGAAAAAGAGTTGCCGACAACGCTGTACAGTATCCTCAGGGGATGTCACTGTATGTCCCACCGTGCGAGGGTCTGCATAAATTTCATAGTCATTACCCCCCTGGAAGAAGATATAATAAGCAGAAAAATTAATTTGTTTTTTTTAATAAAACATTTTACAACAATACTTTAAATATACTGCAAGCTCTCGAATAACAAATCAATTCCCATTGCTATAAAACTTCCAGGCACAAGCGAATGTTTGTTAAAAAAAAAAAAAAAACAACATGAAAAGGTGTGCTCACAGAAGATAATGATCGTCTGCATGAAAGCCACACTTCCCACTTTAACTCATAATTTATTGCTACTTAAAGACACTGTCACCAGACTATTCATTATAAATAGAATGGCCCGGATTCACAGAGATGGGCGCATATTTATGCCGGCGTAGCGCACACATAGTACGCTACGCCTGGGCAGCGCGGAGAGGCATGCACTGCATTCAGCAAGCCATTTCTCACCAAGATGAGCCAGCGTAGCGTATTTTCGAAGACGCAGGCCAGCGTAAGTGGAAGTGGGCGTGACTTATGCAAATGATGGTCCGAGCATTTCGCAGTGGTTTACATCCGGCGTATCGCAAACGGCGCATGCGCCGTGACGTGGACGTATGTCCCGCACCCTTCTGCGCATGCTCACAACTACGCCCGGCATAACCCCTAAAATACGCCGGCCCACCGCGTACACCGAGAGCATAAGTACGCCCAGCCATACGCCCGTCGAGCGCAAAAGTACGCCAGCAGCTTGTCTTCCGTGGTGCAGGTACTTTTGAATTCTGAGCAATGTCAGATACTGAGGTGGACAGAGAGAGGAGGAAGAAAACATTTTCTGCTGAGGGGACGGCGATCCTGACCTCTGCCAGCTCTAAGCGATCCTGACCTCTGCTCTAGAGGAAGGCTTTGAGGAAGACAAGGGGTGTAGCCGGATCCCTACAAGAAGGGCTTGAGAGGGAACAGGCCAGCCAGACACACCACATGGGAGACAATTCCAGCAACCTCCATCGTGTGGCTGACAGCCTGGCCGCCTTTGTTGGGTCCTCGGCCAAGACCCAGGCAGAATGCAGTGCCTGTGCAGGACACCGCAGCCGCTATGCAGCAGTTCCTCACGCAACAGGCTGCCCATACCCTAGCTATTTCGGGCTGCATGCAGGAGGTAAATGCCAACTGCACCGCCATGGTCACATGTCTCTGCGACCAAACCCAGTTCCTCAATGCTATGCATCACCAGATGGTAGCAGGGGGTCCCTCTCCATCTGGGGACGTTCAGGCCACCCTGGACCGGCACTCTGCGGCTATGGGGGAGCTGCAGGCCACAGCCACAGGGATCCTTGCGGAGTTGAAGAGCCTGGGGGAGGTTGTGCAGGCCAACACTTCCACCATACAGATGGAGGGTCGCCTGAACAGACCAACGCCAGGCAGCTGCAGATGCAGGCGGAGACCAATAGCGTGCTAACACGCATTGCCGTAGCATTGGAGGGCATGCAGGCAACATCTGCCAGGAGCGACAGGCCAGGGGGATGAACCTCCTCAGGATGATCCACCCCCCCACCCCAGTAGTCCCCACGACTATTGAGTCCCCAGTAGTCCCCACGACCCTTGGCACGAGGCCTGGCCCACGAGAGGGCAAATGACTCTCTGGACATTGGCAGCTCAGAGTATGAGCTTTATGTTTGTTTTGTGTGACGTGCACAGATGTATGTGCCGTCCACCAGTAAGGGCATGCCATGTCAGACAATGGAATGATCCCTTTTTTTTTTTTGCACACGGTCAGGAGTGCAGGCTACAGTGTGACTGGTGTGTGAGTGTGCGTGACAATTCTGCCAGCAAGGCGTGTCACCTTGGTTCGTCGGGGAGAGGTTATCCCCACGACCGTGTGAATGTGGTATGAATGGACAGAAACATCATTGGGGCCTTGGCGTGGCGTTGCTGCTCCAAAGTCCCGTGCGGCGGACTTGGGCTAAACCAATGTAAGGTGGATGTGGCGTGTGTGAGTTAGGGACCACAGTGGTGTGCATGCGTGCATTGTCCGTGTGCCATGATGAATGTGTGTGTTTAACGTGCAAAGATACGTTCCACGAGGCAACTCCTGACTGCTGTTCCTTCAGCAGACGGGGTAGCCTCATCACATATGTCAATTTCCATGCCCTTTCTTATGGCGTACATCCTGTTCCAAATTATTATGCAAATTATATTTTTCTCATTTACCTAAATAATTGATGTTAACAACAGTCAGCATAATTCTCATGTTATCAACTTTTAAGAGTACAATTACAATTGTATTGAACAAACCTCCTAATGATAACAGTTTTTTTTTTCAAAATAAAAAACTTACAATGCTCTGTTCCAAAGGGGCTGATCAGCTCTCTTCCCATGATTCCCACTCAAAACATGACTCCACCACCACCTTGCTGATGTCGCAGCCTTGTTGGCACAGGGTGGTCGTCCACCAAATGATACACTCCATCCATCTGGACCATGCAGGGTTGCACGGCACTCATATGTGAACAGGACTGTTTGAAAACTAGTCTTCATGTATTTTTCTGCCCAATGCAGCCGTTTCAGCTTGTGAGCATTGGTTAGTGGTGTCCGAATGGAAGGTTTATGTAGAGCTACAAGACTCTGGAGGACTCTACACCTTGATGTCCGTGGGACTCTAGAGACACCAGCAGCTTCAAATATCTGTTTGCTGCTTTGTAATGGTGTTTTAGCAGCTGCTCTCTTGATTCGATGCATGGATCTAGCAGAAATCTTCCTCAATGTGCCTTTATCTGCACGAAAACCATCTGTGCTCTAAATCAGCCACAAATCTCATAATAGAGCGATGGTCACGCTTAAGTTTTTGTGAAATATCTAATGCTTTCATACCTCGTCCAAGGCATTGAACTATTTCACTCTTTTCGGCAGCAGAGAGATCAATTTTCTTCCCCATATTGCTTGAAAATGGTGCTCTGCTTAATAATGAGGAACACCCTCCTTTAGTAGTTTTTCCTTTAACCACTTAAAGACCCCCGCACGCACATATACGGCCACAACATGGCTCGTACAGGCACAAGGGCGTAAATTTACGTCCCCGCCTGAGTGCGGTTCGGGGGTCCCATCGGGACCCCCTCCGCGGCGTGCGGGGGTCTCCCTACCTCTGGGAGCGATCCGGGATCTGCGGGCGGATGTCCGTGTTTTCCGCCCCCCCCGCGATCGCTCCCAGCCAATGGGAGCGCGCTCCCAGCCTGTCACTTCCTCCTCCTGTGTTTACACAGGAAGGAGGAAATGATGTATTCTCTCATCGCAGCGCTGTTTCCCAGCGCTGCTGATGAGAGAAGACATGACAAGTAAGTGTGCACCAACACAACACTGACACACACTCACATAGGCATATTAACCCCTTGTGATCGCCCCCCCCACCCCCCTGTCACAGTGTCACTGAATGCAGTGATTTAATCACTGCATTTAGTGTCAGTGTGACAGGCACTGTAAAAAACAGTTAGTGTTAGGTTCAGGAGAGCCCCCCCACCCCCCCTAATAAAGTTTTAACCCCCTGATCACCGCCCTAGTTAACCCTTTCACTCCCTACTGCCAGCGTCACTAAGCGATCATTTTTCTGATCGCTGTATTAGTGTCGCTGTTCCCGCTAGGTAGCTATTTTTTTTTATTGCGATTTTTTTTTTTTACTTAAGACATGTGGCTAAATAAATTTTGGCCTAAATGTTTGACTAAAATTTAGTTTATTTGATTTTTTTTTAACAAAAAGTAAAAAATAGTGTTTTTTTTTCAAAAATGTCGCTCTATTTTTGTATATAACGCAAAAAATAAAAATCGCAGAGGTGATCAAATACCACCAAAAGAAAGCTCTATTTGTGGGAAGAAAAGGACGCAAATTTTGTTTGGGAGCCACGTCGCACGACCGCGCAATTGTCTGTTAAAGCGACGCAGTGCCGAATCGCAAAAACACCTTGGGTCATTTACCAGCGTATTGGTCCGGGTCTTAAGTGGTTAATTGGACTCACCTGGCAATCTATCTATCACAGGTGTCCGAGATTGTTTTCAGTGGTCAAAAGGGCCCTGAGACACAATGCCATCCACGAGTTAAACTGAAAAATAAAATATTTATTCTTTGTGACACTGAAATATAATTTGCATAATAATTTGGAACAGGGTGTAGTTGGGCAGCACACAACATGCACCGATGATCTAACACACAACGTTTGGGGAATACAACAGGGCCCCCTCGGAATTATCCAGGCATCGGAAACGGTACTTCAGGATGCCAAATGTACGCTACACAACTGCACGGGTGCGTATGTGTGCAGCATTGTATCTTCTCTCTCCTCTGGTTTGGGGATTCCGGTATGGAGTCAGGAGATGGGGCCCAAGTGCATATGCTGAGTCATCTGGAAGGGAAAAGAAAGGAGGATGTTAGCCGTGCATGTGCCCCTCGCGATGTCTGCATCATGGGGTCGGACAGTCATGCCTGACTCCCATGTCACTCACCAACCAGCCAGCCAGCTGTCCCCTGTACACGTTCTGTTCTAATTCTGTTGGGATGGTGCTTTGACGGTATATGTAGCTGTCGTAGCTGGCCCCGGGGTGTTTGACACGGACGTGCCATATGAGGCATTGGGCATCAGCTATCACCTGTACGTTGATGGAATGCCACTGCCAATGCCACTGCTTACGATTGCGGTATATGTGCTCTGTGGCACTGGGGGGCTGTAGTGGCACATGTGTGCAATCAATGGCCCCGACGGTATTATAGTATTCCCCTTCGCCCCTTACTCAGCTGCTACAAAAAAGCATTTGTAGGAAGGTGAGGGAAGGGGTAGAGGAGCTTGGCCAGCATATATTGTAATTGGAAAGGACTATGATGTGCAAAGAGAGAGAGAGGCTGTGCAATGGAATTGACTTCCTGAAATAGTAAAATTTTCTAGTAAGTTCAGAGGCACATTTATGAAAAGGAAAAAAAAATACTGCAAGTAAGCATTTAAATCACTTGATTTTGGGGCGTGACCGGAAGCCGCGCTGGACGAACGCTTAGGCTGAGAGCTCCCTTCCAACCCACAGCTAACAGGCGAAAAATCAGGGGCTAAACTCACCTTTCCATGGGTGGATCTCGCACCACACGCTCCTCATCAGCCCGGGGATCTTCCCAACCGCCACCGGGGCCATCTCAGTCGTTCCGGGCATACTTTACACAGCCCGCAATGTCGCCGGCCGGGCATAGCAAGATGGCGCCGGATGGCGAGGCATCCCATCACCGTGCCTCCACACCACCATCCCCACGGAGCCACAGCACACTCCAGGAGCCGCTGCCCTCCCTGCCACAGGCTCCGTCCTCCGGAACACAGCGAGCGGTGAGTCCCCACCAGCACCCCCTCCTTTCTCCGCCCCCGCCATGTGGGGAGCAGGCCGCGTTCCAGCCTCCATCGCAGTGCACGCAGTGTACTGAAGCATTCCCCCAGCTGCTCAGAACGGCATCGGACCCTGGCCTGCACGCCTCTGGTTCCCTCTCCCCCACCCCCACAGACGCAAGCGAGGACTTTCCGGCCCTCCCAGGCCCAAAGCACCCACGTGGGGCCTCAGGCTCTTCAGGAGGCACCAGGCCTCAATCCACCACTGGGCGGGACCTCTCCCCGCAGGCTCAGAGGCCTTCTCGTTCCGGGGGACACACCACCATAGGAGGGCACGCAGCAACCCCCCCATTCTACGCCCAGGCGGCTCTTGCCAGGTCGCAGCCCTCCCAAGGGGACCCACTCAGCAGTCTCCCCATGCCACATCATGGCCTGAGCCCTGGAACCCACCTTCACCAAGGTCTTCCCCCCAAGCCCAGGGAGCCCCTTCAGGGGACTATCCCCCACACATGGCCCCTCATCCGCACTTAGGCCTGGGTGGGGGAGCCGGCCCCCCCTGGCAGGCCTACCTCCAGGCAATCCCAACTAAGGAGGACTTCAAGCAGTTGATAGCTGATGTAAAAGCCACCTGCCGGACTGAGATCCAGACCCTCCAGGTTGGCCTAAAGCACCTGGCCGACAGAGTTGAGATGGCAGAGGAGGAGATCCAGGAGACCAGACTTGCAGTGCACCGGACCCAAACACAAGGCTCGGAGCACCGCCTTATGCTCCGTGACATGCAGCGCCACTTGGAGGATTTGGATAATAGGGGGCGCCGAAACAACATCCGCGTACGGGGCCTGCCTGAAGCGGAAGACGCTGAGGACCTCCAGATCACATTACAAACACTGTTTAATGGGCTCCTGGGGGAACCCGATGACAAAAGTATCGAGATGGACAGAGCCCATCGTGCCCTACGTCCGAAAGGCCCCACCTCCAAACCTCGAGACGTCATATGCTGCATACACTCCTTCCCACTGAAGGAGGACATCATGCGCAAAGCGCGGGCCGTACGCAATCTGACTTTTGATAACTCCCCAGTACAGATCTATCCAGACCTCTCCTGGATTACACTCCAGAAGCGTAGATTGCTGCAACCCCTCCTCGGTTCCTTGCAAGAAAAGAACATTATCTACAGGTGGGGGTTCCCCTTTAGCCTGACGGCTAAACATCAAGGAAAATCCGCTATCCTACGCTACCCAGACGACCTGGATTCCTTCTGTGATGCTTTAGACATTCCCATCCCCACGCTACCTGAATGGGACTTGGTGGCCACCCCGCCGCCAGCGGTATGGCAGAAGGTTCCACCTCACAAACGCCCTAGAGGACGAGACCAATCCCGGAAATCGACTAAGCACAAGAATAACTGACCTGCTCTCAAGCAGTCCTCTAGTCGCCTTTCTGCTCGCCCGGCCGGGCTACAGCACGCTTTACCCCGCATCTGTGTGAGATTCAGTGATCCACTGAACTGACACCCCCCCCCCCCCCCGATTGCCCTTGCTCTATTTTTGTTTTACCATTACGGGCTGGTCTGGGCCGTAGCCTCGGACTGGTCGGCTTTTTGGTCACTGACCCCCCTGTGGCTTGCCACCTAATAGTTCCCCTCCGGACTTCGGTCTGCCCCGATCTCCCCGGCCCGGACTTTCCCTACTTATTGGCTGGGGAGACCAATTGGAACTTTCCCCTTATTTGACTTTATATTTCCCCCCCCCTTTTTTTTTTTTTTGTTTTTGTTTTTTTTTTTGTGTTTTTTTTTTGTTTTTTTTCTCCCTCCCCCCCTCTTTTTTTGTTTTTTTCTCTCAGAGGGGGGTCGAATTGATGTCACCCGTTGTGATAACTGTTTATGTTTTGATCCCCCCTGGTGGCTATCCGCCAGAGAGTTCCTCCCTGGACCTTGGTCCCTCCGAGTCTCCCCGGCCCGGACCTCTTAAATCTCCCGGCCGGGGAGTCCGGTTGGAACTTGTGTGGCCCGTGACCTCTGGGTCGGACAGGGCATGCATACAAATGTTTACTGTGTTTATTCTGTGTGTTCTCACTCTTATTTCTTTTTCCCCCGCTAGAGCTCCCTGCCCCTGGTCGCCGCGGTCTGTGCCTCGTCCCCATTGGCTCCCGGCTTTCCTCGCCTGGTTGTTGCGCCCCCTGACCTGGACACGCCACCTGCTCCATCAGATAAGTATACGTGTAGCACACCCCCTCCTAGGCTATGGCTAGAATTTTCTCGTTAAATGTACATGGGCTGAATTCCAACAAGAAACGACACCTGGCGCTCCGAGAGTTTAGGCAGTCGGGGGCAGATATTATTATGGTGCAGGAGACCCACTTTGATAGGGGGGACTCCTTCACGTTTGCATCCCGATACTTCCCCCAGGTATACCAGGCCTTCGGACCACACAAAAGGGCGGGCGTAGCCATCCTCGGGGACACTTTCTTATTCTTAGGGGCCTGTGGCAGTCACAGGCCATTACCCTCTGCGTAGTTTACACACCCAACACACATCAACACCACTTCTTGACCAGGGTTCATGCTCGACTGTTCCGAGAGTCTCATGACTTTCTGGTAATAGGAGGAGACTATAACCTGGCTCACTCGGCCACCTGGGACCGCCTGGTGGCCAATACTCAGACCTCGCAAACCCGGGCCCTTAGGGACTCAAAGTTGTTCCGCCAGCTGACCAGGAGAAATGCACTTTTTGATGTGTGGCGAGCCCTCCATCCAGGAGATCGCCAATACACATTCTATTCGGCCCAGCATCGCACTCACACGCGAATAGATTATTTTTTTGTGAATAATAACACGCTTCGGATTGCAGAAGCGGCTAATGTGCTGCCTATCTCCTGGTCGGATCATGCCCCCATTACACTAACCCTGAACTTAAACGCTCCCCTCCGCCGGCCCTATAATTGGAGGCTTAATGACTTCCTCCTGCAACACGACCCCTCGAAACAGGCACTGGAAGAGACCCTTCAGCATTATTTTGCTGAAAACGACACTCCAGACATCTCCGCCTCCACCCTGTGGGCTGCCCACAAGGCGGTCCTTAGGGGACGGTGCATGGCCCTTTCATCGGCCATGAAGAAAGACGCCGGTGCTGCTAAAGCACTGGCTGAACGCCAGCTAAAGGCCCTGGAGGCTAAGCTCCTGCTAAATCCCTCCACGGTACTCCTTAAACGGATTGTCCAAACGCGCACGACACTGCGGGAACTAGCTTTAGGCAAAGTAGAAAAGGCGCTAACCCGCCTGAAACAACTCTATTATGACAAGGGCAACAAGGCGCAGGCTCTTCTGGCCAGGAAACTGGCGGACCGGGCCCTCGCCTCTACCCCACACCAGATAAAAGGCAAGGGGGCGATCTTCTGACACATCCTAAGGACATAGCGGGAGCCTTTGCGGACTATTACACAGACCTGTATAACAAGCCGGAAGTCCCACACGACCCCACATCTCCTGACCTGAAGGCCCGTATGACCCAATATTTAGAGCAAGCGGGTCTACCCCGACTTAAGACAGCGGACTTGCAGGGCCTGAACGCTCCCATATTGGCGGAGGAGGTGGCAGAGACAGTGAAAGGCCTCCCAGCCCATAAATCCCCTGGCCCTGACGGATTACCATACGAGTACTACAAGACCTTTCTCCCGTTACTTAGCCCCCACATGACCACACTATTTAACGCCTTTCTCCACCAGACCCCAATCCCGAGTGACATGCAGGGATCCTTTTTGACCCTTATACCTAAACCCGATAAAGACCCAGCCTCCTGCGCTAGTTATAGGCCCATAGCGCTACTGAACTCAGACCTCAAAATATTAACTAAACTTCTATCGATTAGGCTGAATGCTATTCTCCCCTCCCTGATCCATAAGGACCAAGTAGGTTTTGTGCCGCTACGCCAGGCAGGGGACAACACCAGGAAGGTCATTGACCTGATTGATGTAGCCAACAGGGACGGTGCGGAAGCTCTCATACTGAGCCTAGACGCCGAAAAGGCCTTTGATCGCCTGAGTTGGCCCTTTATGTTTGCTACCCTGCACCACATGGGGTTCAAAGGACCCTTCCTACGAGCGATACAACACCTATACTCAAACCCTACCTCCCAAGTTAAAACCCCCTTCGCCACATCCCCCCCCTTTCAGGTAGCCAACGGAACGCGCCAGGGATGTCCACTTTCACCTCTGCTCTTCGCTCTATGTGTCGAGCCCCTGGCAGCATCCATACGGGGAAATCCGGACATTAGGGGTATCTCGGTGCGGGGAAAGGAATTTAAGACATCCTTATTCGCGGACGACATTATTCTCACCCTGACCCTACCCAGAATCTCCTTACCTAACCTTCATGTTGAACTAGATAAATACGGGACATTGTCGGGTTACAAAACGAACGCCTCAAAGTCAGCGGCCCTCCCGATCAACATCCCAGAAGATGAGGTCCGTCATCTACAGTCGAACTTCCCCTATACTTGGGAGAGCTCATCCCTTAAATACCTCGGGGTCCATATTACCCCATCCTTCAGCTCCCTATACCAGGCCAACTTCCCTCCCCTATATCGGACAGTTAGGGGCCTTCTTCTAAAATGGAAGGCACATCATATCTCACTCCTAGGCCGCGTGGCGGCTATAAAAATGGTCATTCTCCCCAAACTCCTCTATTTGTTCCAAACGTTACCCATCCCGATTCCGTACGCCCACCTCCGCAAACTCCAGAGTGATATGCTGAAGTTTGTCTGGAACTATAAGAAGCATAGGATCCCTGGGTCGGTCATGACAGCCTCACGGGGGGACGGGGGCCTGGCCTTCCCCAACCTTGTTAAATATTACCAAGCTACCCAGCTGCGTGCAGTGGTCTCCTGGTTCCCCCAGAGGTCCTTTAATAAATGGACGGAGATAGAGAAGATATGGTTAGCTCCGGTCCACCCAAATAGCCTCTTATGGGATGCTGATGTGAGGGTGGAGCCTGGCCGTTTGTTAGGATCGATGTCCCTACTTAGGGGGCTCTGGCGTAAGATGTCTCGGGAGGTGGCGCTTAAGTCCGAGTGCTCCCTACTGAATTCCTTTGTCTGCAACCCCAAAATACCGGACAGCCTGACCCACCAGATGTCATGGCCCTGGGCCTCTCGAGACCTATTTCATTTTGGACACTTGGTGGACCCCAGGTCCCGCAGGCTGCTGACGTTCTCGGAGCTCCAGGTGAAACACGACCTGCCCAGACAGGTGTTTTATAGCTACCTACAGATAAGGCATTATGCCCAGACAATAGCCCCAAAGCTTCAATTCTCACAACCGTCTCCATTTGAACGTATTGTCCTGGAGGGGCGCCATAGACGGGGGTTGATCACAGACATCTATCAGCTGTTGAATGCATATGATTGGCAGGGGCGGGGGAAGCATGTATATATGCTGAGGTGGGAGAGAGAGCTAGGGGAGTCACTGCCGATGGAGGCCTGGCAGGCCGTCTGGAGGCAGGCTGCTAAATCGTCCCTGTGCACCTTGTATAAGGAAAACTCATATAAAATTATGTGCTTCTGGTACCAAACCCCGGACATACTCCACAAAATATTCCCCTCCACCTCTGACCGATGCTGGCGATGCCATCGGGACAGGGGCTCTCTCTTCCACATCTACTGGACGTGCCCCCTTATCACCCCGTTTTGGCAGTCCACGCAACAGCTGCTTACCCATCTCTTTGAGACGCCAATCCCCCTAACCCCTAAACTATTTTTGCTAGGTATCTCCCAGCCCCGCCTGGCCAAACCATATAAGAAACTACTTAGACATATACTAACGGCGGCTAGATGCCTGGTGGCCCTTAACTGGAAAAAATCCACCCCCCCGTCCCAGGAGGCCCTTTACGCTAGGATTAAGGACGTAGAGCTGATGGAGCGGATGACAGCCAGGATGCGTAATGGCATGGATGCCCACGAAGAGGTCTGAAACGAGTGGCACCGGCGGGAGGACCCGCCGGGGGCGGGCGAGGTGGCAGATGCGGTGACCTGATTCTCTCTTCCCCCTCTTCCCCTCTTTTCTTTTCTTGACCCTTCTCTCCTCTTATACAATTTACTGTTTAGGTGTCACCGTTGACACCATAGTTTAGGAAACGGTTTGCAATGCAGAATTTGTTGACACGACTGGCAGTAGAGCCAGCTTTTGAAACCGGGCCCAATGGGTCGGGAACTTAATTCCTCCTCTACCCATAAAGGGCAAGAGTAATACTTGTATTCTTGGATAAGTGTCTGCTTTGGTTTCTGTTATTGCCTGCATTTACCTGTATCTTGCAAACTGTTTCATATAAATAAAAAAAAAATTTATTTGGAATAAATCACTTGATTTTTCTGTGCTTTCACATGCAATGTTTTAAGTTGGTGACAGGATCTCTTTAAAGTTATTATATTTTAATACAGAAAAGACAAAAAAGGCTTCATAGCGATGTATTCCTAGAAAATGGATAATAGGTCTGGATATGTTATTTCCTCGTGTAAATAACAAATCTTAAACTCACCGGTGAAGTCTCATTTCCAAAGAAGTGAATAGTGCTAAACTGTTCTTCATCAAGAACATCCAGACAGCAGCGCTTGTCCCATCCTTCAGGAAAAACATCGAAGCTGATCATGCCACCTGCAAACAGAAGGGATGTAAAGAAAAAGAGTTTATTAATTTCATAATATAATTGTCTTATAATATACTTCTTGTACAGTCTCTTCACACACTGGAAGAGATTTACTAAACTGGAGAATGCAAAATCTTGTGAAGCTGTGCAAAGAAACCAATCAGCTTCCAGGTTTTATTGTCAAAGCTTAATTGAACAATTTGACGTTAGAAGCCGATTGGCTAGCAAAACTTTTAAGCTGTCACCAAGATAATTATATCTGATATATGTACTATATTTAATATAATAATATATAATTTACACATGAGCATCTAAAAAATTATATAGAAACACACTACTTAAGGAAACCTGCAGAAATAGAAGTGTTAATAGTTTATTTTGAAAAATTAACAAAATGGAAGGTAAATGAACAGAACAGAAATCCAAGTCAAATCAATAATTGGTGTGACCACTGTTTGCCTTCAAAACAGTATTGGTTCTTCTAGGTACACAGAATTTTGAAGGTAGGTAGGAGGGTAGGTTACAAACATTTTGGAGAACTAAACATGGATCTTCCGTGGATGTAGGCTGCCTCAAATCCTTCTGTCTCTTTGTGTAATCCTAGACAGACTTGATGATGATGAGATCAGGGCTCTGTGGGGGGGGGCAAACCATCACTTCCAGAACTCCTTGTTCTTTACGCTGAAAATTTCTTAACCTCCCTGGCGGTATGATTCTTTAAGATTTTAGGTGCTAAAAGCGGTACCATTATTTGCAAGGGAATTTGGCGTTTTATACTGTAGGCTTGTAATTCTTAGGAATAACTCACTTAAATCTATTCAAACAAGAGTCTAATAGGCATCCCGGGTATGATTTTTTTTTTTTTTTTTAATTAAAAATTATAATATAATAAATAATTATAAAAAATGATCACAAATGATAATATAATTATAGTAAAAATTATTCAATAATGTAATCAAATCAAAATCACTGAAATTTGCTCAGTTGCAGAATTTTTGCTGTCATTTTTTTTTTTTTTTTATGACGAATTTCCCCATAAATCGCTATCGCTAAATTCTGCAAGTGATTCTGATTTATTATCGCTGTTTTTTAGCTGCTCTAAAACAATTTTTGCCATAAAGGGACACTTTTGGTTGCTATGGGCAATCTACAGTTTGCAGGGAGAAAGAACAGTTTTTATTACATAAAAGGACATGTAGTGTACAGGGCAGACCACTAGGGACAAGGGGGGTGTGTATTTTTTACATACAGTACTGTAATCTATAAGATTACAGTGTACTGTATGTATAGTGTTTGTTTACATTTTTGAATTTGGCGCCGTTCCCCCCCCTACGTCGCGACGCTCGCAGGGAAGGGAATCGGCGGAACACACAGCATCAGGCGGACATCCGCCCGCCGAGTACTGCGGGGATTCATCGCTGGATCGCAGAGAAAAGGTAAGTAAACTTTTTCTGCATCCAGCGAGGTAAGCGCGTGTGTGGCACGGGGTTACCGATATTAGCTTAAAAATCTCACCCCGTGCCACACACGGGAAGACCGCCAGGGAGGTTAATGACATTGGCTGTATGTTTGGGGTCGTTGTCCTGCTGCAGAATAAATTTGCAGTGAATCACACATCTCCCTAAGGGTATGGTATGAAGGATATGTGTCTGCCTGTATTTCTCAGCATTGAGGACACCATTCATCCTGACCAAATCTGCAACTTTAGTCACAGAAATGCAACCCAAAACTTACAAGGAACCTTCACCATGCTTCACTGTTGCCTGCAGACACTCATTATTATATCACTCTCCAGCTCTTCAGTGAACAAACTGCCTCCTGCTACAGCCAAATATTTCAAATTTTGACTCATCAGTCCAGAAGACCTGTTTCCATTTTTCTGCACCCCAGTTCCCATGTTTAATACATAGCTGAGTCACTTAGTCTTGTTACCACATCGGAGATATGGCTTTTTTGTCTGCAATTGTTCCATGACGAGTACTTATGGCCAGACATCTCCAGTAGATGTGGTTCCCGCCAGTTCTGTGCTGATGGCATTGCTGGACATCTTTTATTGCTGAATGGAAGTTAGCATCATGTGCCTTTCATCTGGTGCATTGTTTCCTTGGCCAACCACTGTCCTGAAAGTTGTCTTTTTCTTTGCGCTTCTTTAAAAGGGCATGAACAGCACATCTTGAAACCCCAGTCTGCGTTGAAATCTTTTCCAGGGAGAGATCTTGCTGATGCAGTAAAACTACCTTGTGTCTTGTTGCTGTGCTCATCACCTCATTCAAAGTCCCAGGGCTGTCCCCTTTTGTCTTTTTGTGTACTAATAGGAATGGAGGTGTTAGCGGGGTCACCTTTATTTTCTTTTTCTGATTGAACCCGGGTGGAAGACACCCATTTAAGCCCACAAACTGGTCTGCTGTTACCATTAGCCATTGTTCATTACATCTAATGCATATCACCCCTTGGCCACCCATATTTGCATATTACTCCCAGGGGTCCTTTCAGGGTTGATCTGTTTCTCTTCCGCTGTTTTATTGGATGGCGGTGGTCTCCATCCAGCTCGGGGGCTGCGATGTGCATAGGGGAGTTCTATTCATGATCTCTTGCTGTCCTCCCCTGTCTGACAGGGGTGGCCACCTGCACATCGGCGGCGGCGCCATGTTTTCCACGCCCACACATGGACGTCTCCCTGATGTCATTGAGGTGTGGGCTGTGTGGGTCATCCTGGACGGTTGGGTGGTTGCAGCAGTTGCGCACCACCTTTGGCGGTGGACGTCTCACTGTCGCCTATGCGTCACCTCCCGTACATGACGCTGGGGGCGGAGCCTTCGGGCCCTTGTTGGCATATCTTGGACGTTCAGCACAGCTGGAACTTCGTTTCACAACTTGATGGTTGGATAGAGCAGTCACATCTTTAAGAACAAACTGAGGTACAACTTATATACTTTCCTTACCCCTATTGGGTCTGTTACATTGTTCTTTTATACATGTAATATTTATATCTTTTTACATTATCCCGTAGTCTCCCTGCCCATACCAACTTTGTAACCATGTTCGTTTGCATTCATGCATATACCATATCTCAGATAGTCTTTGATGTAAACATACTTTAGTAAGCTTAATTTATGTATTTACATCCTTATATATAGATTATACTCCATCTAGTAAAACCTTACACATTAAGCTCATTTTGCAACCAAGATGCCTTCTGATACATGTGCATCCTTGCAGATACTTTCTAGACATGATCACAAGGGGCTTAGTGGAGACTGCAGTCAGAAATACCACCATCCAGACCATGCTGATCCTCCGGATGTTCCCCTGTTGTGGCTTTTGTTTGCTCCGTCTCCTCAGCTCCCGAGCTGGATGCACTACACGACCGCTATCCTGATATCCAGCGTTTGGCAATTCATTTCAGCCCATGGGTAAGTACGAGGTCCCTCTTCAGACCTCTCTTCCAATCATTCCGCCTGCCCCCAATTTAACAATATACATCTATTGATTTTATCACTTACATTGCAGATACAACATTCATGCATCCGCCCCTAAAGAAGCGAGCGGGGTCTCACGAAACCAGTAGGGCTTTATTGATGCTTGTTTTATGCCTGTACATGCTGGATAATATTGATGTCTGTATTATGTCTACATACTTCTGTTTATATGTATGTCCATTTATTTGTTTATTGTATATGTGCATCCACTGGCCCTGCAACTTTCAAGTTTTATTGTTGCCCATTGATGTATAACAATTGTAATAAATCTTTATATATTTACTTTCATTTGTGCTGTGTACATTGGCTATTAGGCCGGGTAACTCACAATCATTGTTGTTGCCACTTCGTCATAACACTTTGGAAATAATAAATAGATTTGGTCTCATTGTTGGTTGTGAACATTGGCTAAACCTCTCTCACCTCATTCAAAGTCCCAGGGCTGCCCCCTTTTGTCTTTTTGAGTCTTGTTGCTGTGCTAAATCTTGCTATGGTGCATAACCTGTGATATGAAACAGTCTTCCACAACCTCACATTAGTAGCAGAGTTTGGCTTCTCCTCATCCAGTTTTATGCCTCCTACACAGCTGTCTCTGTTTCACTTAAAGCGGAGGTCCACCCAAAATGTTTTTTTTTTTTTAAAGCCAGCAGCTACAAATACTGCAGCTGCTGACTTTTAAAAAATGGACACTTACCTGTCCAGTGTGGCAACAATGTCAGCAGACGAGGCTGAGCAATCGCTCATATGATGCTGCTGCCGCCATCCTCGGCGAGACAGGTATCTGCACCCCCCTCCCCCCTAAAAGGTGCCAAATGTGACACCGGAGGGGTGGAGGGTTCCGAAAAGCGGAAGTTCCATTTTTGTGTGGAACTCCGCTTTAATGACGGTGTTTCAACCTACACATGAAATTGATGATCATTAGCAACTGCTTGGTATAATTGGCTAATCAAACATCTGACTTTGATCCTACAAAATCCCTGAATTTGTACAAGAACTGGTGTTGGTTTAAAGCCAAAGGATAGTCACACCAAATATTGATTTGCTTTAGCATTTTACTCTGTTTGCACTCTTTGCATTTTGTAAATTGATAAAAAGCATTCTTACTTAATCACATTTCTACACAGCTGCCCAAAACTTTTGCACAGTACTGTATATATACACCATATGGTAACGGGAATGTAAACACCCCTCAAAATTATTGAGTTCAGGCATTTCCAGCGAAGGGTGCTGGTAATGCTACAGCACACTAAGACATGTTTATAAAATTGTGCATTTTCAAGCTTGTAGCAGCAGTTTGGGGGAAGACCACTTTCAGTTCCAGCATGACTGTGTCCCAGAGCACAAATCAGGTTTGAAGAGTTTGTGTAAGCCACTCGAGCTCCTTCACACCAAAGTCATGAATTTAACCCTACTCAACAGTTAGGGGATAAGCTGTATTTCTTGCTCAGCCTGAACCGTTCGCCCAACTCTATTGGTGAACACTCAGGGCCGCATTTCATATTATTGGACCCTGGACAAACATTTTCTTGGCCCCCACCCCGCTCTGAGACATACAATACAGAGCAGCTAGACTCAAAATCAGTTTACTGCAGCAGATCAGGCAGCATTGGTTGCCAGAGGTTACAGCATATAATTTCTGCTTGCTGATTGGTTGATAGAGGTTACAGACCATTATTACCGCTCACTGGATTGGTTGCTAGAGGTTACTGTACATTATTACTGCTAACTAGTTTCTAGAGGTTACTGCAAAGGATTTTTGCTCACTGATTGGTTGCTAAAGATTACAGCAGATCATTACTGTTCACTGATTGGTTGCTAGAAGTTACTGCACATGATTACCTCTACATCACTTTGTGGGTGTGGCCACTAACATTGAGACATTGTTACATTGTAGAAGTTCAGGCGTGGACTATATACAGAAGAGAGCACTACGTGCAGAGTGCAGGGTTGAGGGGTGCGCTATGTGCAGAGTTTAGGGTTGAGGGGTGCACTAGTTGAATTTAGCCTTTAACCATCACTGTGTCTGCACCAACTGCTTATTAAAAATAAAAATAAATTAATTATATGGTTCAGCAGACATGTTTGGAAAACTGGGAACAATGAGGAAGCTTGGCGATGTGGCATCAGTAATTTCAGTTGTGACCAGTCCCTTCTGCTATGAAAGCTTGGAGAATTATTTGACATTTGGCAGTGCTAGTGATAGGACATTTTCCATATATTTGTGTTAATTATAACTATAGGTTTCTCGTGACAATTAATTTGGATATTAGAAGTCTGTAAGGACTGTATTTGGACTAGTAAGTGTTTTAATCTTGCTGAACACTTGCTATTCATTTCGTGCCTTACTGTTATAGCAGCTAATGGTCAGCTGATGAAAGCTGAAAGAGGCCTATGTCCTTGTGTGGGCTAGCCATAGCAACAAGATGAATGGAAGTTAGTTCGGCATGGCACAGAGACAAAAATAGCAGGGAATAGTGTTGTATTGGGGCCGATTCATATTATCTCTTGCCAAGAAAAGCAGAGCAGATGCTCATACTAATCAGAAAGTTTCCAGGACAAGTTAATAAACATAAATGAAAATATACGACAATAGGCTCAATTTACAAAGCTATAGGCCCGTTCACACCATACATACAGGAAAGCTGAAAAAATAAATAAAAACAAAATGCAGATTTCACTTGCAAGAGACACAAGTTTACATGCACTGTGACATTTGTATTCATGCATAGATGGACATCACTTTCTCTTCTCCCCTGTTCACACCACAAGGTTGATGTCCCGGCAGATTTCTGCACAGAAAAAATCTGCACGTGATACCAGTGTTATGGTGTAAACAGTACACATGAAGAACAATTGTTTTCTATGTGTCCTTGAAGAAAGTGTGTAAAAAAAATGGTCTCTACATATGGTGTAATGAGGCCTTAACTAACACCACCCAATATACAACAATTTCGGTCATGTGAATGTAAGTTTGAGATTTCACTGGACACCACTATAAAATAACTGTCACTAACTGTATTTATTGGCGTATAACACTCACTTTTTTACCCTGAAAATAGAGGGTAAACTGTACCTGCGTGTTATAGGGGGCTGTGGAAAAATTTTTCACTGAAATTTCCCTCCTTAACCACTTGCCTACTGTGCACCTAGACCCCCTTCCTGCCCAGACAAAATATAAGCTTCCGGCACTGGGTCGCTTTAACTGACAATTGCACGGTCGTGCGACGTGGCTCCCAAACAAAATTGCCGTCCTTTTTTTCCCACAAATAGAGCTTTCTTTTGGTGGTATTTGATCACCTCTGCGGTTTTTATTTTTTTATAAACAAAAATAGAGCGTCAATTTTAAAAAAAATGCAATATTTTTTCCTTTTTGCTATAATAAATAACCCAAAAAATATATAAAAAAAAATATTTTTTCCCTCAGTTTAGGCCGATACGTATTCTTCTACATATTTTTGGTAAAAAAAAAATGCAATAAGCGTTTATCGATAGCGTTTACAAAATAGGGGATAGTTTATGGCATTTTTTTTTTTACTATTAATGGCGGTGATCTGAGATTTTTTTTTTGGGACTGCGACGTTATGGCGGACATTTCGGACACTTTTCTGACATTTTTGGGACCATTTACATTTATACAATGAACAATGCTATAAATATGCATTGATTACTGTATAAATGTGACTGGCAGTGAAGGGGTTAACCACTAGGGGGCGGGGAAGGGGTTAAATGTGTGTCCTATGAGTGTTCTAACTGTGGGGGGAGGGGGGGGGTGGCTGGGGGAGGTGACCGATTGTGTCCCTATGTACAAGGGACACAACCGATCTCCTCTCTCCCTGACAGGGGCGTGCAGCTCTGTGTTTACATACAGAGCTCCACGTCCCCGCTCAGTTACTGAGCAATCGCGTGTGCCCGGCGCCGATCGTTGCCGCCGGGCACTCGCACGGGATCCCCGCAGAGCGGCGGGTGCGCGCGCCCGCCCGCGGCTTTAAAGGGACATCACGTCATATGACGTGATGTCAGGATAATGGAGTCCTCTGCCCGCCGTCATTTGACGGTGGGCAGATGACAAGTGGTTAAGTTAGGGTGCGTGTTAAACGCCTGTGCGTGTTATACGCCGATAAATACGGTAATTAAAAAATAAAGATACTTATCCTGGTTTGCTCTCTTTATAAAGTGAGCCAAATACTCTATGTACTGTTGCCAAAAGAAAAATATCAACTCACCCCTTGTAAACCTCAATCCTTTGCCTGCAAACTCATTCTGTAGAGCTGAAACAAATTTTTCTCTTATTTTTTCTTTCTGTGGGTAGAAATAATTTTAGAAATTCATAAGTGCTCTTTTAGTAAATCTCCCCCAATATGTTTTTTTTAATGTATAAATCCCTCCACGCTGAGAAATATGATAAATTGGGAGAAAGTTATATTGCAAAACTGTGAACTAAATAACGTATTCTTCTACCAATAACCAGCTTCTATAAATAAATATAAACCCTTAAGTTGGTATTAAAAGCTAAAATGTTTCTCCATTTCTCTGCCCCTCCCCACTTTTCCCTGTGTGAAGGGTAAGAGTGGGGAGAAAAGATCCAGCGCTGTGCACAATCTATTCTCCCCTCTTTACCCCTTTACACAGCAATGTAGAGTTGGCCAATGGCTCCTGCTGCTGTCAATCAAATGTAGTGAAGTGGAAGGGGGCAGGGCCAAGTCTCACAGTGTTCATTTATGGAGCTTGGCTCTATAGACACAAGGCTTGGAAACGTGCAGACACTGTATGCCTCTATAACAAGTGGCTTGCTATGGGGACACACGAAGAAGAGGAGGATCGGGCTGCTTTGTGTAATACCACTGTACAGAGAAGGTGAGTATAACATGCTTGTCATTTTAATTTAAAAAAGTATTAACTTTAGTAACACTTTAACCACTTAACCCCTGGACCATATTGCTGCCCAAAGACCAGAGCAATTTTTGCGATTCGGCACTGTGTCGCTTTAACTGACAATTGCGCGGTCGTGCGACGTGGCTCCCAAACAAAATTGCCGTCCTTTTTTTCCCACAAATAGAGCTTTCTTTTGGTGGTATTTGATCACCTCTGTGGTTTTTATTTTTTGCGCTAAAAACAAAAATAGAGTGACAATTTTGAAAAAAAATGAATATTTTTTACTTTTTGCTGTAATAAATATCCCCAAAAATATATAAAAAACACTTTTTTTCCTCAGTTTAGGCCGATACATATTCTTACGTATAATTTCCCCTTCTTGCACAAATCCTCCTTCTAAATCCCTCCTCCTAGCACAAAATCGTCTTCCCCCATCCCCCCAAACCACTCCTTAAGTTTCTCATCCTAGCACAAATCTTACATGTCACCCCCCCAAAATCCCCCTCCTAGCACAAATCATCCCCCAAATTTCCCCTCTATCACAAATACCCCTATCATCCCTACTAGCATAAATCCTCCCTCCCGGCTCAAATTATCTCTCCCACACCCCACACCCACAACACAAATTCCCCCTCTTTGCAAAAATCCTTATCCTCCCAGCACATATGCCCCCCCATGTAGTACTCATCCTCCCAGCACATATTCCCCCTAGCACACATCCTCATCCTCCCAGTACAAGTCTTACCCCCGTCACCCCCCCCCCCCCAAATCCCCCTACTAGCACAAATCCTCCCCCAAATTTCCCATTATCCCCACTAGCATAAATACTCCCCCCAATCCCCATTTTTAACAGCCCCAATATTTCCTGTCCTAGCACAACCCCCCCAAATACCCCTACTAGAAGAAAAATCTTATCCTGGCACCCCTCAAATTTTGCATCCCAGCACAACCCAAGAATTTCCTTCCTAGCACAATAGCACAAATACACCCCCACCATATCGATTCTACCTAGAAATAATTATTTTCTCCCTACAAATACTCTCAATCTTCCCCTTGTGTCCTCAGTGCAGTTCTCCCTTCCCTCAGCTTGGCAGCAGCTTTCCTCACACACACACAGACCTCGGATACAGTGCGGCACATCGCTCTGTGATGCCCTTCTTCCGACGCTCCTCATGTTGTCCTGTCAGAGCTGAGGAGGAGCCGATTTCTAAACTTGCCTGTGCGGCAGCTTGTGGGAGAGATCAATGCTGAAGGGGACCAGGATCGTGGTTCGAAGATGCCTGCTTCCTACCCACACTGCTTTCCAGTTCCAGCTAGAGCCAGGCTCCTCAGGTCCTCTAGGTTGCAGCGCCGCCACAGGTCTCTGCTCTCCTCTGAGACCTCCCACCCCGCCTTCAGCCGTGAGTGATGTCCCAATGCCGACCGATATTATGAGGCTCCTCCATAGGGGGAGTGAACAGTGAACCTGATCAGAAAGGGAGGTGAAGCCAGGGCTTGTTGTGTCGGATGCAAGAGTGAACTCGGCACACTTACAGACAATTTTTCGGGTACAGAGGCACCAGCTAGTGTGTATAATGACACCGCCCAGGGCATCTGCCCCTTCCTTGTACCGGCCCTGTCTGCTGTCTTCTGCTTTATATACCGTTGTTCAGTTCGTGTTAGATTTTCACTTCCTGGTCAACACTGCAGCGAAGCCTGAGCAAACAGCCAAGACATCTGATTCGAGGAAAGGCACACACCCCCTCTCCTCATAGGTAGAGACTTTCAGAGCTGATTGTTGAAAAGTTCAGGGCTCTGCTAACCTATTTATAGCATCCTCCACAAAACAAAACTCAGGTTGCTTTTATCTCAGTTGACGGAGAACTTGTCAGCAGTTATCAGGCTGATAACAGAAGACTAGAGCAGGAGACAGATACAGGACATAGTGCTTTAAAGGGAGATAAAAAAACACTGCAGATATATGTGCCTAGCTTAAATCTCATGAATCAGGTTTACATACACTTTAAGGTAATTTGTAACGTTCTGACCCCACTGGCAGGTAATTTGCACAAAAACATGGATTCGTATTTTACTGCGTGATAATCGGACAGTTTTTATTTGTACCCCTTTTTATAACCCCTCAGGGAATATATATATATTTTTTTAGGCATATTGGACTTGCTGGTCTCTTATCTTTAGGAGTAAGTGACGGACATTACAACTACAACTGACTACAATTCTCCTGCAGTTGAATTACATACCTTATCCAACTCAGAAAATTCAATCCTCTCCTCTTGATTGCAGCTACGGCCAATAGGTGAGATGTTCAACATTCCATTACGAAATTCAATAAATGTTCCTCTGTGGATGAAAATGGAAAAAAAATAATGTAGTTAAAAATAGTTATCTACATAATTGAAAATGTGATTATAGTAATTCACAAACTGAGGCTCTGAGACAGAAGGCTATAGGTATTTGAAACAAAACAGGTTAATATCAACAATTTAGAGCATCTTTCAGTGTGGCAGCCTATGGAATACATTGCAACTAATGTTACCAAACATCCTATAACACATATACCAGTCTCTGTAGGTTTAACACAATAGATCCATAATATTCCTTACTATGTCAGATTTGAACTTTTAAAATATTAACACTTACATCTGACATTCGAGTACAGTGCAGATCAGTTGCCAGTGTAAAGCTGAATGTTTCATTTCTTGTGAAAAAAAAAAAAAGCTGAATGTTTCTTGTGTGTTAAATTGGCTAACGTATCCACATTCTGTCCCTTATTCAGTGCAAAGTTAGCGCAATATTAAACCCATAAGCAAACATTTATAATATTGCAGTTTACCAATCCTTAGATGTGAAGGCTGCATTAGTTTCCTTTTTTTAGGCTTCCTTTCTTCTATATTCATCTGTTGATCAAGCCAGTAGGTCTGTTTTCTTTCAACAGAAAAGCTTTCTTGCAGTTACAGGGATGAGACAGACCATTTAACATGGACAGGCATCATTAAAATGATCAGCTTTTATTTATGTTCAGCATCAATTTGCTACTGTATTTAAATCTGTGCCCGGGAGACATGTCGCCAGCCAAAGCAGTGTGACAGGACCGATGCGTGGTAAGTATATCATAATGAGCTAGTATGCTATGCAAAAAAGCAGCTTTATATCTTATTTTTAGAGTGCCCCTCAGCGCTCACGTAAATAGCCACCACTCTCCTCCCCCTATCTAAAAACTACAGAGGGAGGGGCTGAGAATCACCCACTGATGGCAGCCAGGAGGAGGGGAATGGAGGAGAGCCGAAGGTCTTCACATAAGCGCCGCTCTGAAAAAAGGTATAAAGCGGCATATTTTTTTATAAAGAACATACACTGGGGCACATAACGTAATCTAACATGGGATTTAAAAAAAAAAAAGCAAACAAAGGTATTTTAGCAGCAGGAGGGGCAGGGAGAATATTGGCAGAGACTAGCTGACAGGCAGAGAGAAGAAGAGGGGGAGCGAAGAGACACAGCGGGGTGACGGAGGCACGTAAACTGACCACAGTAATCATGGATCAGCAGAGACCATTTTCCTTGGTCCAGCATCTGGCGACTCAGGTAGTCCGCCAGCCAATTTTCCACACCCAGGATGTATATGGCCGGCAGGGCCAGTACACTCCTTTCTGCCCACCTCAGGATGTGAGGGACCTCTGACGCTGCAGCCGAGCTTCTTGTTCCTCCTTGATGATTAACATATGGCATAGCTATGGCGTTGTCTGACTGGACGCCCCTGTAGCCTCTGAGACCATGTGGTTAGGCACAGCCTGATCGCCCGAAGTTCCAGGACATTGATCGCCAAGTGGGATTCCTCCGGAGACCAGCGACCCTGGGTCGACTGAAGCCCCCAGACTCCCCCCCAACCAGTAAGGCTGGCGTCTGTCGTGATGACTATCCAGTGAAAGGAAAGAAACGACTTCCCGGACAGAAGAAGTGACAATGAGGTCAGCCACCAAACTAGAGAGGTCCTGACCAGGTGGCTCACCCAGATTTGACAATCCAGGGAAGATGGGCACTTGTCCCATCTGGACAGAATTTCCTTCTGTAACACTTGCATGTGAGATTGCGCATATGGTACCGCCTCAAAGGAGGCCACCATGAGGCCCAGGACTCGCATGCAAAAGCAGAGTGGCGACCATTTCTGGGATGTCAACTGCCACACCGCAGCCCAAAGGGTCTGGAATTTTTCCACAGGGAAAAAAACCTTTGCCTCTGAGGAGTCCAGAATCAACCCCAGATATACTAGGCATTAAGTCGGTACCATTACTGACTTCTGAGTGTTCAGTACCCAACCAAAGTGTCGGAGGGTTTGACAGGTTATAGACAGGCTCTCCTCTAATTCTGAGCTTGAAGTGGCCCTCAGAAGAAGATCGTCCAAGTAGCCCACGATATCGATGCCACGGTGTCTTAGTAGGGCGAGAATCGGGGCAAGCACCTTGGTGAACACCCTTGGTGCCGATGCCAGGCCAAAGGGGAGAGCCACAAATTGGTAGTGATCTTCACCGACCGCAAAATGGAGATATCTCTGATGCTGGATGCATATGGGGACATGCAAATAGGCATCCCTGATGTCCAATGAGGCAAGGAAGTCCCCAGGCTGGAGGGCAGTGACGACAGAGCGAACCGATTGCATCTGGAATCTCTGTACCCTTACAAAGCAATTGTGGGCCCTGAGGTCCAGGATTGGACGAATGCCCTCCTTCTTTGGTACTATGAACAGATTTGAGTAAAACCCCTGAAACCGTTCCTGTATACCACTCCGCGTTTCAGCAGGTCTTGAACTGCCCCAAGTAGGGCATCCTGACGAGTTGGCTGTAGCTGGGGGTTGGAGGGAAAGAATCTATATGGTGGGCAAGATAGGAATGTGTCAGGAAGCATGAATCAGACGTACACAGATGTAAATGAAGAAGAAGGTCTTTATTAAAAAAAACAAACAGCAAGGTAAAGTCCAAACAAATTATCAACAGCCAGAAGGGTCCTCCGCCGAAGCCAGGGTCAATAGCCAGGGATGGAAGTCAGCCAAGCCGGAGTCAGTAGCCAAAGGGTGGTGAGACGAAGCCGGGGATCAGGAACCAGAAGGAACGTCCGTAGGAGCCAGGTCGGTGATCCAAACAGCAGCACGATCACAGGAGGCTGTAAGACAAGGACCAAGCAAGGGAGTACTGCAACAGCCGTGGTGTATATGTGCTGAGCATCCAGCTCCTCCCAATAGGAAGGAGGAGCCGCAGGGAGTAGGAAGTTACAAGAAGCTCACTAAGCAAGATGGCTGCCAGCACATGTCAGTGATAAGAAGCCAGGAAGGAGGTAAGTCCATGACAGAATGCTATCTTGTACCCTGAAGACACTACTTTGCAAACCCACTGGTCGGGGACCTGAGATGTCCACCTGGTCACGAATTCGCAAAGACGTCCCCCCACTCGAGAGATGAGTGGGGGCAGACCTTCATGCGGACGGAGATTTGTTTGCAGGCTTGTTAGGTTTGCGAAACCAGGGTCGTCTCTGTCCCTGAGAAGGCGCTTTATCGGCCTGAGGTCTTTTATCTGCCGCACTGGGCAGGTGAAAAAAACAATTGTGCGCGGTAAAGAAGGGCCCTTGCCTAAGGCGTGGCTCCTTCCCCTTTTTGGATTGTGGGAGCAGCGTGCTCTTACCTCCTGTGGCATCTTTAATTATGTCATCCAGGGGCAAGTCCATCAGGGCCTTCTTGGAAGATTGGTCCGCAGATAAATTCTTTAACCAAAGTAGACGGCGTAACACCACTGCATGGCTTGAAGCCCTGGCCAGCAGAGGAATCGTGTCCAAGGCTGATTCGCAAACAAATTTTAGGCCCTGTACCAGTTGGTCAGCTAGGGCTACCTCGTCCGGTGAAGCCTGACGTGCTTCTAACCCATTATGCAACATCTTTGCCCATTCCGTGAGTGTCTGAGACACCAGGGCACCTGGGGGCCACAAACAATATATATCCAAATCCCCAGGGGGGCCATATTAAATCAACAGGTGGGCCACATTTGGCCCCCGGGCCGGACTTTGGACATGCCTGCCTTAAGGCATAGAAGCTGAACTATATCCTTACCTTCAGTCTTGCAACCTGTACAACTGTACAGGTTCCTCTCCTTTACTGAATTAGTTAGAGCCTGTCTCATTTCCAGGCTGGAGGACATCCAGCCACATGTATCCCTTGTTTGCATTAGAACTGAGGGCTTTGGATTAGAAAACTGGCAATGTGCTGTGATGTTTTTAGGTAGCTACATTAAACACCCTACCAGTCACCCTCGCACCATTTATGATCTGCCTGCATTGCACATAGATGCACAGAGACCCAGTGATGATCCCGGGGAAGGAGGTAGGGGAGGTTCTGTCTCTACCTGGGAAGGTGTTTCCAATATGTTCCCACAATCTTGGTTATATGCCTTCTTTCTTTGGGGCAACTTTATAAGGTGGAACCTTATGTGCCCGGTATGAGATTATATATAATGATATATGATATATAAATATGTTCATCAGCTGTACATAGAGGGACGTTTTTATTGCAGTTATGTAGGACATACAGGGTCCCGAGGACTTGGCGTTTTAAATATGCACAGCTTTGCTGTGCTGCATTAGCTCAGTTTGGGGGAGGTGTTGTTCGGCTCTATAATACTAAATTGTAAGCAGTTTTGCTGGATTCAGATCCTGTAAAGCTGGTCTCTAGATATTAGGCAGACCTGGGTCCTGGTAATTCACAACTGGTTGAGCGGGTTTAGACCCGTTGGACTGCTATTGCGCCAGAGTTGTCAGATGAGATGCGGAGTGAGGTGTTTGCTATGTATTTACCTACAGTTATTGCCTCAATGGACAGGATAATTCAGCTATGTCATCTACCCAAGGCATATTATACTCCTGTACATGTATTTTGTAGGCATAAGAGAGATTTGGTGCTGTCAAATGCCAGCTGTGTAAGGGTACCTTTCTTTACATGGTGTGGGAGTGCTCCAAGACAAGACCTTTCAGGTAGCAGAGTTCATAGCAAAACTTTCGGCTTTCCTAACATCTGTAACTCCCTTAGGAATTGTGGGTGTTATTGAGGATGAGGAGATGGATTAGGCTACAAAATTGTTTCTTAGAAACTCCTCTTTCTTTTTCCTCAAGCTTATTGCTGGGAGGTGAATTCATATAGAAAATTTAACTAGAGGACTACCGGTGCCTCCACAATTTCAGGAAGGTGTGGTCTTGTTGGGTTGATTCTACTAAAACTCTAGAGGGTGAAGTGGATATCTGCATGACTAAGAGGAGGGAACAGGAAAGCACTATGGACCCATGGCTGTAAGGTAGTAATAGGGGTCTCACACACTCTAAAGGACCTGTATATTCTGTGACTGTTTCTTGTTTGTTTGTGGGTTTCTGTTTCTTAGATGTTTTATTACATAGTTTTATCTGTGTTGAGGTAAACCTTAAAGGATCACTAAAGGATTTTTTTTTTTAGCTAAATAGCTTCCTTTACCTTAATGCAGTGCTGTTTTCATGTTCTCATTGTTCGTTTTTGCTTTGAAGTTACTGTAATTCTGCTCTGATCTCCACACTTCCTGCTTGTCTGACTCCTTATGAAAAATCTCATGGCAGCTTTTCACTGTGGTCCAAGCTGTGTGTCTAAAACTCCTCAGAACCAATCAGATTCATTTTAAAAACAAAACACTGCCCTGGGATTCAATTTAAAAAACAAAACACTGCCCTGGATTTGTTTGTTTTTGTTCTGTCTCTCTCTCTACCTCACATAAACACAAAACCAGTTTAAAAAACTAAAGTGAAACTAGAGGCATATTATATGATTGATTTTTATCTATTTTGAATCATTTTTAAAAGAATCAGTTAACTTTTATGTCTCTATACCCTGTAAACACTTAAACCTTTAAAACACTTGGCTAGGAGGAGATTAGTCGGTCCAAGTTTACTATTGTGGGTATGGATGAAGTTTGCATATGTATGTACCCTTTGATGCTCTGATGTCTTATAAAAAATAAAAAAAACATGAACATTTTGATAAAAAATTTTTTTAGCATGTTGATGGAATGGCTGTAAATGACTCTCCTGCTTAATTTTAACAGAGATTATTTATGCACATCACATCCTGTCTGTGTTGGGGTCATAAACCCCAAACTGTGAAAGTGGAGAAAGACCGAGAACTGAGCAACATGACCGTACACACAGCTGCTACTGCTGCTGTATTTTCACCCAGACCAGAGGCAGAGAGTATTAAGCAAGCATTCTTATCTTCTAATAGTTTAACTGCAGCTGAACATGCTCTAAATTTTGGCGTCGTTTTTCACGTTGTCGTTTTTAACATCGTAAAAAATGGTCATGTGTAGGCTTTAAAAGACGTGAAAATAATGTGCATGCTCAGAAGCAAGTTATGAAACGGTCTTTAACTCGTCAGCTGGACCAGTATCTGCTCCTTTGCGCAAGGAGGAACATGATGAGCACTGCCAGAGCCCTGCAAAATGACCTCCAGCAGGCCATTAGCGTAAATGTCTCTGACCAAACAATCAGAAACGGACTTCATGGGGGTGGCCTGAGGGGCCAACGTCCTCTAGTGGGCCCTGTGCATACTTCCCATCACCATGGAGCTTGATTGGCATTTGCCATTAAACACCAGAATTGGCAGGTCCGCCACTGGCACCCAGCGTTTTTCACAGATGAGAGCAGGTTCACCCTGAGCACATGTGACAGACGTGAAAGGGTTGGGAAAAGCCGTAGAGAACTTTATGCTGCCTGTAACATCCTTCAGCATGACCGGTTAGGTGGTGGGTCAGTGATGGCCTGGGGAGGCATATCCATGGAGGGACGTACAAACCCCTACAGGCTAGACAATGGGACCCTACGCTGGTGCACGACAATAAAGTCCAAAATATTTAGTGTCAGAAGAGTGCTTGTGCTCAAATTAAAAACAAACAAATCTGTGCTCCAATTGCTTAGTGATCAGACCAGGTGCCCCACATGGATGTAAACTTAACCTGGGTGTTGACCACCTATCTCTAGTGTGGTCACTTGTGTTTTAGTTACAGTTCTCCAAAGCCTTAACACACTACACTTCCTTTCTTCTCCAAAACTCTCGTAACTGTCGGCACTCCTGGCCTCTCACTATTTAGGACACCTAAGGCTCCCCTTCGATGCACTGGGTAAACTGTGTTTTAGACACTGAGTGTCAACTGTTCTGTAACAATTTAGCTTTACTAGCACTCACATCAATATGATGTACTGAGCTCTTGGTTATACACTTCCTTATACCTAAATTATGCACTATACCTTTCACAATATGTTACATTGTGTACTAATGACATATTTTACTGCACCTTTTTTTTTTTCAAATAAATAGTTTGAACAATAAAAAAAAAGCTGCCTAATGATTAATACCATTTTCTAATAAACATATGTGGTTTCTATTTGCCCAAAGATACCTGCCTGGCAAACTACCATATTTTTCGGACCATAAGATGCACTTTTTTCCCCAAAAAATATGGGGGAAATGGCTCTGCTTCTTATGGTCCGAATGTACGCCCCCCGCCACTGCCCGCAAAAAAACTACCCCCCCGCACTGTACTGCCGAGTCCCGGTTCCCGCGGCCTCCTCCCGCACAGTTGTAGTGCTGTATGTCCTGACCTCAGGGTTTGCTGGCTGTAAGGAAAACCACTGCTTAATGAAGTAAGCACATTTATCATGGTGTAACAGACTGAAAAGCGCAAATCGTCTTTTATTAACACAAAATCAGCAAAAGCAGCCCCAATCCGAATGGAACTTCCCCTTTATAGTGCAGTCGTACGTGTTGTACGTCACCGCGCTTTGCTAGAGCATTTTTTTTCACGATCGTGTGTAGGCAAGGTCGTTTTAACGATCGGGTTGAAAAAAACATTGTTTTTTCTAGACCATTTAAAACGTAATTTTTTACAACCCGAAAAATGGTCATGTGTACGCGGCATCAGAATTACAGGCCTACAATATAAAACGCCAAATTTCCATGCAAAATAATTGTATCTGAAATAAACATACCGCCAGGGAGGTTAACCTCCACCTGGTTAATCAGGGCTGTAGATGGAGGCTTCAGTCTCCCTCTAGCAGTGGTTAACCCCTCAGGGTTTGTTACTAAGCAAACTATTTACTGCATTTAACTTTTGCACAGGTTCACACTGGACTGCGGGAATGAGGCTGTGCAGCTTGTCAGTCTTGATTATGGTCGCAATTTCAGAGACATCTGTGCAGGTTTCTGTGCGGATGTCAATATAGGTTACGGTTCGAAATCGCAAAGGTAGTACAGAAACTGCATTTTGAAATCGGTGCAGCGCCGCAGATGCAGCATTGCACTGATTAGAATGGAGCAATTGCCGTCCATTTGACATGCGATTTGACATATCAGGTTGCATGTCAAAACGCACCAGTGTGATCCGGGGATATGGGCTGGTTTGCTAAATAGTGCGCAAACCCTGTGGAGAGGTTATCCATTAGTAATTACCAATCTCAAAGCAAACATGCTTCAGGCTCTTCAATAAGAAGACGTGGATAAACATGACTGTGTGAATCTTGCTTTGATTAAGCAACAAGAGATGAGGATCATGATACCTGATACAGGTTGACTTATTTATTAAACAATTGGCCAATACACTCAAAGGAGTTATTCCCACTTACCCTGAAGAGTTAAAATTCTCTAGCAAGAAGCAGTCTCATAGCTTTCCAAAGCAAACATTCCTCTTCAGGCTCTATAAGAGGAATACATGGATGGGCATGACAGTATGTATCCCACTGGCTCAAGCAGTCAGGGATAAGGATGACACTTAATAGGTTGTCATATTTAACAAACACATTGCCAAAACACTCTAAAGGGGTGGTTTCTGCTCACCCTTTGAAAGGGTTATCTGCTCTGGCAATGAGAAGCTGCCTAACCATACCAGGTGAAGCTGTCCATTTTCAGAATTTCTGGATGGGCATGACAGTATGTATCCCACTGACTCAAGCAGCAAGGGATAAGGATGACACCTAAAATGTGGT
Organism: Rana kukunoris; assembly: GCA_029574335.1. Lineage (NCBI taxonomy): Eukaryota > Metazoa > Chordata > Amphibia > Anura > Ranidae > Rana > Rana kukunoris. The sequence continues at coordinate 90,815,619 of CM056055.1, read as the reverse complement.
TACATTCAATAAACACATTGCCAATACACTCTAATACCTCGTACACACGATCAAATCTGTCTGCTGGAAACGGTCTGCTAGACCGTCCCAGCAAACAGATTCGACCGTGTGTACGGGCGAGCCGACGGATTGGGCCAGCCGACAGATTTGAAAGCATGCTTACCAATCTGTCGGCTGGGAACCCGTCCGCCCGACATGTCTGCTGGTTAGTACGCTAACCAGCAGACATGTCTTCTCGCACACGCGCCGAATGATTTTGACGCATGCGCAGAAGTGTTTTACTTCCTGGTGCGGTGACGTGGCGGCGTCAACGTCACCGCCATGTCACCGACACGTCAGCGCGCTGTTTGCTGGCGGGGATTTTGGTTTGCTCGTGTGTACACGCGAGCAAACCAAAATCCAAGCAGACAGATTTGTTCAAATCGGTCGGTCCGACCGATTTGAACAAATAGATTGCCTCGTGTGTACAAGGCCTAAAGTGGTTTCTGCTCACTCTTTAAAGGGGTTATCTGCTCTAGCAATGAAAAAAAACAATTACTAAGAGTAGAAATTGATGGTCGAACTTTGAGGCAGATCGGAAGTAAATTAAAAAATAGAAATTTTATTACACGCTTAGAATATTACATAAATACAAAGAGAATTACATAAAAAATTACATAAAATACTGGAAAAATCCTTTGAAGTCCCCTACGCGTTTCGCCGTGGGGCTTCTTCAGAACGATATAAAACTAATTTTTGATAGTATGAAAATATTATTTTGTTGTCTGAAACAATATATATTACATTAGTACATTTATAACATTTTTAATGGTTAGGCTCTGGCAATGAGAAGCTGCCTAACCATACCAGATGAAGCAGCTCATTTTCGGAACTTGCGGATGGACATGACTGCATACATTCTGCTTTGTTCAGGCAACCAAGGATAAGGATAACGACACTTAACAGGTTGTCGCATTCATTAAACCTGTGGTCAATACACTCTAAAGGAGAGTTTCCACTCACCCTGTGAAGTCTCCAAGCTTTCTCAGGCAAACAATCTGCCTCAGATCCTTCCTAAGAGAAGACAGACGAATATGACTGCAGGAATGTTGCCTAGTTCAAGCAACCTAGGATAAAGATGACAACGACACCTAACCAGTTGTCACAATTAAACATATGGTCAAGACACTCTAAAGAAATGGCTGAATTCATCTCTTGCAAGGGCCATCTATTCTGGCAATGTCCAGCCTTCTTTCAGGGTCTTCTCAAGCCAATCAATTCTCTTCAGTCTCTTCTAAACAGGAAGATGAGGACAACCTGTGTTCAGATTGGTAAGGTTGGTGAAATGCCTTTAAATAGAAGTAAAGCTTTGGAAGTATTTTAAGTACCTCCAGAAGACAGCTTGACAATGCTTTTATGTTGGATGAGACAAGTGCTTGTTCTACTAGAGTGGAGTATATTGTCACAGCAGGATGTCAAAGTTATGCCCTTTTGAATGGGTAGATGTCCAGGGGTTGGGATCACCCCTCTGGTCAGTGTGTGTCCCTTGTAGGATTGGCCATATACATGACCTTACCATCAGAAGATATGACCTTCAAGGACAAATGCCATTACTGCATTTTTCTTGATCGTGGAAGGTCAAGCCTAAATTTAATAGTGGCCAATTTGGCTTCCTGCCTCAAGATGAATGTCTGCTGAGTTAAACAGAACTGAAAACTCAGGAGTCAGTTTTCACGCTCACTCTCAAGCCAGAGAGCTTAGCTTCTGCATTTCTAACTGGGAGTCCAGGAAAAACAGGGAAGCCAATGCAAAAACCAAGAAGTCAGTAAGAGCTCCATGTCAGGATGCTTTCTGTTATTTTGGGATTGTGCCACCCATACATGTCTATGTGGCTCCTCTGTGGACCTAGGTACAGCTTTGGTGATTGGCACATGGTTTCTTAAGGCAAGCATTTTAGGACATATTTGGAGATCTTTCATCCTTCACGTCTCAGATTGAGCCATAGAAATCGCCTCGCTCCTTGCAGCTCAGGTAGGCTCAGTTTAATTCTCCCTCCCGTTCAAGTTGGGTTTCTGGACCAGTGGCCTAAACTTGTGGTTGAAGAAACCAGCAAAGTGTAGGGGAGCCCTACTTCAAGAGCAATGGGCTTAGAGCCAATGGTCTTTAAGGATCCAAGACTCCGTCTTGGAGTTGAGAGCAGCTTTTCAGGCTCTTAGCCTTCAGTCACCTTAACCCGGGGTAAGTCAATCTTCTGCAGCCATCTGCGACCTATGTGCCTGTTCGGAAGAATCTTTAGGCAAAATACTTGTCCAGGACAAGTCTGGACGTCAATGAATTAACCAGACTACTGAAAGTCTTCCGAAAACAATCAGAGCTTGGTGTTTTTCTTCCAGAGGTAGACTGCTTACATTCCCAGTCAACTCTAAGTTTCTGAAGTTCCATTCCAGGGCCCAGAATCAACAAACTATCGGGGTGGAGGTGCTGACCACAGAATGGATATCCAAGACAGCGTATGCCTTTCTGATGCTCCCTCTGATTCTCAGCTTCCAGCTGAGGCTGTGGTGAGGGAAAGTGACAGTTCCGGTACTCTCTGCTCATCCTTATGAGTGTCAAAGAGCCTGGTAGATTAAATCTTCTCCAGTCCCATTCATCCAGCATCCAACAGGCTCAGGCTGATGGCCTGAGTCTGGAGAGGCAGAAACTAATGGATTTCGAATGCTTTGTGAAGATTTTGTATAATCTTATGAAACAGGAAAGAACAGCGCTAAGCGTGCCTATAGAATATGGCATAAATTCCCAGTATAATTGTTGATCAAGATTTTACGCTGGAATCTTCAGAAGTCTGTTCTGAAATGCCTGCAGGTGTGGCTTGATTTAGTTCTATGTGCAAGTATGCTATAGGCATGCATTTTGGCTATCTCTGCCTTTACCGGCATATAGCGGGCATCCAACGCCTAATTATACAGTTTTTCAAGATACAATTTGGTTGAAACTTCAAATTGTTTCCGGAATTAAATATTCCAAAGCTGTTGGATGTTATTGCATCAGATGCCTTCAATCACCCTGTGATACCTCTCACTGAAACTGATTTATTGGGGGCAATTACATCAGCATTGGTGTCCTTGGGGTTTAAAGAACCCATACTTGCATACTTCCCAGACAGGATGGTGCTCATGCCAATGCTTGAATATGTGCCTAAATTGACCTTCAGAGTCCATATCACACAAGAGGTTTTCCTCCTACATTCCCTTTGGGGAGTACTCAAGAAATTAGCCCATTGGATGTGGGCTAAGCTCTAAAATATTTAATCAAGGCGACTCCTGCCTTTAGGAAGTCTGCGCATCTGTTTGTCATTTTCAGGTGGAACACATAATGATTTTATGGCTTCCAGCAAGATTATTGTCTCTTGGTTGGTAAACTCATCTCCTTGGCCTGCAAGTTGAAAGGGTTGGCTGTGCCAGGAGAATCACAGCACTCTTCACTAGAAGGGTCTGGACCTTGAGAGTGGCAGCAGGCCGGGTGTCTGAAACTGAGTTTGGGGAGGCATCCTGGCTTCTGTTACTGTTTTAGTCAGAATTGAGGAGTGTGCAGCATTATCCCTCCACTGTTTTGGCTAGTTAGTTCCCAGCTGTGCTGACATAGAGCTGTCAGGAAAACGGAAAATTGAATTCAAATACTTACCGTAATTTTGCTTTCCTGACAAGCTCCATGGCAGCACAGATCCCACCCAGCTTGGTAGGACTATTTACAGAATGCCGAGACTGTAGGTGGGTTCAAATTTATATGAGTAAAGTCCTGTGGGGGACGGAACTTATACCCAGCTGTGCTGCCATGGAGATGGTCACGGAAAGGAAAATTAAGGTAAGTATTTGAATTCAATTTTCCGTTTTTAAACAAAAACAACAAGAAGGTGTTATTAACAGATTAATATTTAAAGCGGAGTTTCACATAAAAGTGGAACTTATGCTTTAAGCACTCCTCGCCCCCTTACGTGCCACAATTGGAATGTAATTTTTGGGGGGGGGGGGTGCTTAGTTTTGAATAGGACTTCCTGCTTCTGAATATGGGCTGCCTAGGCAACTCCTCCTCTCCCCCTAGGCGGCCCCTCCCTCTCTGCAATCTTCTGGCCGTGAAACCGCAAGATGTCACGCCCATGTGCCCACAGTTTCAATGGAGGTGACACGGAGAGGAGGGGAGAGGTGTGAGGCTCTGTGCGGCCGCATTGCTGGACTGTGGGACAGGTGAGTGTCGGTTTATTAAAAGTCAGCAGCTCAACTTTTTATAGCTGCTGACTTTTAAAACATAAAAAAAAGCCTGGAACTCTGCTTTAAGTACGAATCCTGTCATCTAAATGTTGGATTTACTCGCCCCTATAAAACATGCTAAGATGTTCATACCTCAGAATATCATGCCATCTGACCTGATATTAAAGTGAGCAACACAAACACTTACTAAACGAGTGGTATTCAAGGAATGACAAAATGCAACTGACTAGTTATTTGAAGCTTGAGTGGAATTCCAACATTGATCCATTGACAGGAAATTAACTTACATAATGACTCCATATATGTGACCATTAGATTGGTAATAACCTTCACTAAACATACTGGGCCAGATTCAGGTACACGTTAATTTGCGCAGTGTTTTCGAAATACTCTACGCTGCCGTATTTTACCAGGCTCTAAATCGAATTTTGGTAGATTTTTGCCCGTACGATACGGCGGCGTAGTCTATTTCTCGCCGCGTAATCGAAATACGCGATTAGGGGGCGTGAAGCATTTAAATCATGCGTGTCCCCGCGGCGATCGAACTGCGCATGCTCCGTTCAGAAATTTCCCGCCGTGCATTGCGCAAAATCACGTCGTTACGTCATTTTTTTTTTGAGTAGCGTCGTTTACGAACATTCCTATTCCCGGACGACTTACGTAAAAAATAAAAATAGACGTCGGAAAATGTTGATATTCGACGCGGGAACGACGGCCATACTTAACATGGGCTGTCTAATATTAGACCAGCAAAAAGCTGGTATAGTGTTACGCAAAAAAAAAGATGACTAAAGATGCCGTAAGAGATTGCGATTGAAGATCGTAATTTCGGGGATAGTCGGCAAAAGCTCATTAGCATACCCCGACGCGGAAAACGACGGGAAGTCCACCCAGTGGCCGCAATTTTATTGCAGCGTAGATCCGAAGGCGTACGAACACGTAATCCAGTCGAATTGAAGCCCGCAGCCGTCTTTTCATGGTTTGAGATTTCAGACTAGCTAAAAAACGCGCGTAATTCGAAAGTACTCCAGTCTAACACCAGTTAGACAGGAGTTACGGGTCTCTGAATCTGGCCCACTGTATCTAGCAGCCTGAAAAGTGAACTCCAGCAGGTAGTCTATATACCCAGATTAGGTTCATGTTGAATTTTCAGTTTAAGTTTCTGCAAACATGCTATTACCTACCGTTTCTTAGGCAGTTTAAGCATCGCAATGTAACTCAGACAGAAGTTAATAAGATCCTGAAGTAGTTCTTCTCCCAGGTGATTTTGTATGGCCTTGGGAAAAAAAAACACAGGTCAAAATGTTATACAAATTAATTCCAGGCATATGTAAAAGCATAAATGCCACTTTGTAATAATTAATACAGCATTAGATGCATTTTTTTTAAAAGCAGTGTAAGTACCTACACTTGCCCTGGCATCGACCTCTTGCAGTTCATGTACAGCAGGTCTGGGGTGTGAGAGGAAGCAGCAGCACAAAAGTAAATCAATTCATGTGCTGAAAATGAGCATGCTGATAGGAGGACAAAGAAGAGTGACAGAGATAAGCTGTGTGCTTTTTCCTTTCACTGTCCAGTCACAGGCAGAAGTTCAGGACGACCTGTGCTTAGAAGAAGTGGGTTTAATAATGCTGCCCATTAGACTTGGCATATCTAGTAACAAAAAAATGTGTTGTAAGGGAGATCTCTGGATTGAAGGTGAATATTGCAGCATGAAATGGTTTTGTTAATTCATCGTTTAATGGGCAATTAATTTTACCTTGTTATTTTTGACTGGAGTTCGGCTTTAATGTGCTCGGAGATGGTGGGTCAGTAACCAGTCAGCAATACCCACCAGCAATACCCATGATTCAGGTCAGTTGAGGTGCAAGTAAACCACAGTGCATCAGTGTAAATGCAGCCTTAGCCATATGCAGAGTGGACACAGACCTGTTATCTGCCCGCTCCACTCATTGTGGCCCGTGGCCGGTTACCAAGTCGCTAAAGTGGCTCTTGCTCCTCAAAAGGTTGGGCACCATTGGCTTAGTATTTAAATGCTGAAGAACAAATTTCTCACTGCCAGTTATTCTAAATGAGAAATCTGTACTTGGCTAATATCTAAATCCTTGTCGCTAGATTTGTTTACTGATTCCCGAAAGAGCAAAATTACTAAATAATTAGCATTTAGATTTTACACTAATAGATACCTTTCCAGTTTGTCGATTCCTATCATAAACCTTTTTCAACACAAAGTTCCTATTCCTAAAGTGCACCTAAAAGTAATAGGATTTTTGTGTCATATTTACCTGTAAAATCCTTTTCTTTGAGTACATTCCGGGACAGTTAGGCTATTATTCCTCAGAAACCTCTGCAGGGGGTAACTTAAAAGAAGGACGAACTAGCTCTTCCCCTTCATCAACCCAATACTGCTCCAAGTTAGGGGGGGGGGGATCTGTCTTGTTTCTTGCCAGCAATCCTGTCGCCTAACTCAGCTAAAGCTGAGGACAAATCATCCCTGGTGACAAAGGCTGTAACAGCACCGTTGGCAACAGGCACAATACCAGACAGACGAGCTGGCTCAGATTGCCCAAAAGCCTCTGGTCTCTCAGGAGATACAACACTAGCCTACTCTGAGCCTGTCCCACAGCTGTCATAGGCCATTCTTCTTTGCAAAATAGCTCAAGCTCTGTTAGATTGGATAGAGAGCATCTGTGAACATACATTTTCAAGTCTTGCCACAAATTCTCAATTGAATTTATAGGTCTGGACTGGGCCATTCTAGCACATGAGTATGCTTTGATATAAACCATTCCATTGCAGATCTGGCTGTATGTTCAGGGTTATTGTCCCGCTAAAAGGTGAACCTCTGGCCTGGTCTCAAGTCTTTTGTAGACTCTAACATGTTTTCCTCTAAGATTGCCCTGTATTTGGCTCCATCTATATTCTCATTAACTCTGACCAGCTTGCCTGTCCCTGCTGAAGAAAAGCATCCCCACAACATGATGCTGCCACCACTATGTTTCACGGTGGTTCAGGGTGATGTGCAGTGTTCGTTTTCCGCCACGCTTATCGTTTTGTTTTGAGGCTAAAAAGTAAAATTTTGGTCTCATCTAACCAGAGCGCCTTCTTCCACATGGCTTCTTGCAAACTGCAAATGGGACTTTTTATGGCTTTCTTTCAACAGTGGCTTTCCTCTTGCCACTCTTTCATAAAGACCAGATTTGTGGAGTGAACGACTAATCGATGTCCTGTGGACAGATTCTCCCACCTGAGCTGTGGATCTCTGCAGCTACTCCAGAGTTACCATGGGCCTCTTGGCTGCTTCTCTGATTAATGCTCTTTTCCTTGCCAGGCCTGTCATTTTAGGTGAACGGTCATGTCTTGATAGGTTTGCAGTTGTGCCATACTCTTTCCAGTTTCGTATGATGGATTGAACAATGCTCTGTAAGATGTTCAAGGCTTGGGATATTTATTTATAACCTAATCATGCTTTAGACTTCTCCACAACTTTATCCCTGACCTGTCTGGTGCGTTTCTTGGCCTTCATGATGCGGCTTGTTCATTAAGGTTCTCTAACAAACCTGAGGGCTTTACAGAACAGCTGTATTTATACTGAGAATAAATCACACACAGGGGGACTCTATTTACTAATTAGGTGACTTCTGAAGGCAACTGGTTCCACTAGATTTTAGTTAGGGGTATCAGAGTAAGGCCTCGTACACACACACACGGCTTAATTGTTGTACGACCGAGCGTCTGACTTTTGTCAAAAGCGCACGTGCATGATCTTGTTTAGCATACTAACTATCCTTAAATTGTCCTTTGACAAACATGAATGTAGTGACGTACTATGAGAGTGAAAAGCGGAGGTTCTTTTGTCAAAAGCCATCCTTTGGGCCCCTTCTGCTTATTTTGTGTTAGTAGAAGTTTGGAGATCGTTGATTCGCAATTTCGAAGATCATAAAAAAACTAGTGCCTTTCACCAGCAAAGCAGCTTCATTATTATCCCATTAAAGAAGATGAGAATGTGCGCTGCATTTTGACATTTCTTCAATTGTCACGTCATGAATGTTAATTCTAGATTGCGAACAGTCGTTTACAAGACCAAACTCTTCCCAGTCCTTCCTTGATTCCGAGCATGCGTGTTTTACTTTAGACTTTTGTGTGACGATTTCTGTACTGACAAACCAAAAATTAGATGTTGAGTTCACATCTGACAACATTTTTATAGCCTGCACATCCAGCTTTTGTCTGACGAAAAAGTAAAATCAGCTGTCGAAAACACAGTACCAACGATCTGAAAATCCGCAGACAGCTCGTCTTACGAATTTTGCCTTCTGATTTTCGTATCGTGTAAAGGGGGCTGAATACATATGCATGTCACACTTTTTAGATATTTATTTGTAAAAAATTCTGAAAACCATTTATCATTTTCCTCCCACTTCACAATTATGTGCCACTTTGTGTTGGTCTAGCACATAAAATCTTAATAAAATACATTTACGTTTTTGGCTGTAACATGACAAAATGCGGAAAATTTCAGGGGGTATGAATAGTTTTTCAAGGCACTGTAACTGTGTCTCGTGATGTACGATAAAGAAAATTATTATTTTTTGTTTCGAATAGAAAGAAGAGGGATCAGAACACCTGCCAAGTTTTGTAAAAAGGGTAAAAAACAACGATACAATATATTAGGGCCTATTTACAGCTATATGTTGTGGGTTCACATGCATTTTCATAATGCACATTACATGTGTTGTAATATCCTAATGCACTTAGGAAACACACAAGCATAGTGCATTACCTTAAACATTTTGTGGCACATTGTGGACAGCCCATTGATTTTAAAAAGCAAATGCAAGGCACAATATTGAGCAACATGACACAGATTATTGCACTACACAAATGCAAATGAACCCTAAATCTAACCTGTCATAAGAAAATAGCTTACCAACACCTCCTGCAATTGCTAGTTGTTTTGCTGACATGCTGACATGCTGACCCTCTGATGTCAATACATTGGGAATCCATGACAGTAAACAAGCATGCATCAGTAATTTAAAGTAAAGACCATTATCCTTATTTTTATAGAGAGCTTAAATGTTGTGTCCTTGTCTTTTTCATGAAAAAGGTCTGAGCTGAAATAAGAATTGATTGCATAAGCAAAGAATTTGCAGGTAGGCAGTAACCATTCTAACCGATTTTGGATCAAAAATATACAGTACACAATAAAATGAATCATCAAGTTTATTGAAAATAAGGTTATCAGGAAATTGTACCTTTGAGAAATGCACAAACAGATTTTTGTCTTACCTGTCTTGAAAGCAGCGCACCATCTTTGTACTGAACCGTGCCATTCTCTGCAAACAAGTAATCGAATTTGCGAACCACTAAGTATAAAAAAAACACAAGAAAGAGATCCCATGGTCAACAGCAGATAAACTACAACTAAGCCCAGGTTCACACTGGGTACAATTTGAGATGCGATTTCACATGTGAAATCGCATCTCAAATCGGCGGCAATTGCCGGCAATGACACCGTCCTAATCGGTGCAACGCAGCATTGGCGCTGCACCGATTTCAAAAAGTAGTTCCTGTACTACTTTTTGCGATTTCAGGACGCGATTTACATTGACATCTGTGCAGTTTCTGCACAGATGTCTCCTAAATCGCGCCGAAATCCGGACTGCCAGAGGGAGTGAAATTGCGCGAGTTCAGCTGAACTCGCGCGATTTCACTCCCGCAGCCCAGTGTGAACCAGGGCTCAAACAAAGAAATTGTGTAACAGACATTCTCTAATTGTCAGGGGGAAATTTGAACAGTTTTCCCAATTTTGTACAAGGTTGTAAAAATGTCACTGCATAAAGACTCCAGGAGACTTTCAAGAAAATGTATAACTTCATTATTATTGTACACTTTACAGTTATGCCGCGTACACACGATCACTTTTTGTGATGAAAAAAAAACAACGTTTTATGTGACGAAACAAAACGACGTTTTTCAAACTTCATTTTCCAAAACGACGTTGCATACACACCATCGTTTTTCCAAAATGCTCTAGCTAAGCATTGTGATGTACACCACGTTCGACGGCACTCTGTTCCATTGAAGCTCTGTCTCATAACTTGCTTCTGAGCATGCGCGGGTTTAAAAACGTCGTTTTCAACGTCGTTTTGCCCACACACGATCACTTTTATGACACAAAAACTGACATTTTGAAAAACGACACAAAAAATTCAAGCATGTTCGAATTTTTTTTGGTCGTTTTTTTGAAGACATAAAACGACGTTTTGCCCACACACGATCATTTTAAATGACGTTTTTGAAAACGTTGTTTTTTTTCATCACAAAAAGTGATTGTGTGTACGCGGCATTAGAGCGTTGCAACATATTTAAAAGCATGCCCATTCCTAGAACACAAAACCAGATAGTTTGGGTTCAGAGCAGATTTTTCGGCGCTGCACTGAGGGCATATGTCACATATAATACCATGTGTAAACACGTCATTTACTACACATGGTAATCGCCTTGAGGCGATTTAGTTCGCATTTGTAGCGCTATATAAGTTACACACTCGCTCAATAGGGATGAGCTTTATGTTCAGGTCGAATATGAGTTTGACTCAAACATTGGCTGTTCGCCGAACAGGGAACAATTTGGGTTGTTTGCAGCAAATTCGAAAAGCCACGGAACACCCTTTAAAAGTCTATGGGAGAAATCTAAAGTGCTAATTTTAAAGGTTAATATGCAAGTTATTGTCATAAAAAGTGTTTAGGGACCTGGGTCCTGTCCCAGGGGAGATGTATCAATGCAAAAAAAGTTTTAAAAACTGCAATTTTTTCCGAAGAAGTGATTTTAATAATGCTTAAAGTGAAACAATAAAAGTAAAATATTCCTTTAAATTTCGTACCTGGGGGTGTCTATAGTATACCTGTAAAGTGCTGCATGTTTCTGGTGTTTATAACAGTCTGTGCACAAAATGACATTTCTAAAAGGAAAAAAAAGTCATTCAAAACTATTTACGGCTATAATGAATTGTCGGGTCCCGGCAATACAGATACAAGTCATAAAAAAAAAAAATGCGTGGGGCTCCTCCCAAAAATCCATACCAGAACCTTATCCGAGCACGCAACCTGGCAGGCCACAGGAAAAGAGTGGGGGACGAGAGAGTGCCCCCCCTCCTGAACCGTACCAGGCCACATGCCCTCAACATGTTGATGGGGACAAGGGCCTCATCCCCACAACCCTTGCCCGTTGGTTGGGGGGGTCTGCGCGCGGGGGGCTTATCGGAATCTGGAAGCCCCCTTTAACAAAGGGGACTCCCAGATCCCGCCTCCCCCCATGTGAATTGGTAAAGGGTACATTGTACTGTTTCACAGAAAAAAGTGTCAACATTTTTAAAACGACAGGAGACCGCTTGGGACAAGTCCTTAAAAAAAAAAAAAGATTCCAGCGATGTAATCCATTCTCGATCTCCACCTGACGAATGATGCGCTGCAAGCCTGACAGCTCTTATATAGCCGAGGGAAGGGCCAGAGATGCAAGGGGAATCACCAGGGTTACCCAGTGATGTGTACGGGTGACCCCACCCCCTCTGACGCAACGCAGGTTTCCCGTTGCATCAGAGGGGTGAGGGGTCCCCCGCACAGGTCACTGGGTAATCCCAGCGATTCCCCTTGCGTTTCTGGCCCCAGCCCTCAGCTATATAAGAACTGTCAGGCTGGTGGCGCGTCATTCTTCGGGTGCCTCAGGTGGAGGCAGGATCGTGATGCGTCGTATCCTCACTGGAGATGATCGCTGGAGATCGAGAATGGATTACATCGCTGAAATCTTTTTATTTATTACATTTTTTTTAATAAAGGACTTGTCCCAAGCCGTCTCCTGTTTTTAACATTCTGACACTTTTTGTGAAATGGTAGTACCCCTTACTAATTCACATAGGGGGTGGGATCTGGGTGTCCCCTTTGTTAAAGGCTTCCAATAAGCCCCCTGCCCGCAGACCCCCACAACCACTGTGAGTAAGGCAGACGGATTAGCAGCAGGAGCTCACATCGGCGCACGTCTCCTAGGAGTAGGAACGTGTGTGCTATAGCTCCAGGCAGGTGTAGGAGGCAGACAGGCAGGCAGGGTCTAATTTAGCCCAGCTCAGCTCCAGCCTCAGTGCAGCTTGCTCTGAATCCAGCCTTCTCCTCCAGCATCCTTCCTCCCCTCCTTTGAAGTTGAGTCTGCCTGTCTCCCTGGGATCGAGGCCGGCGTCCTTTTCAGGATAAGCCGCGGCTTTCGATCCCGGGAAGCAGATGATCGAATCCCCCTCCTTGCACCTACTTCCCCGTCCACTGTCGAGGCATCCCTCCCTCGTCGCCGCATCCCCCCCCCCCCCCGCCGCTGATTCCCGTCTTTTTTGACGGTCCGCGCCAGCCTATGCTAGACCCGCAGCAGCCGCGTCTTAGGAAAGACCGCAGCTTCATCCGCGGCCTAGCGGCGCACAATACCCATGCCCAGTATTACCCCTAGATTTGCCCAGTATACCCCCCCTCACCCCTGGAGGACCCCATCCACCTCCGGGTTAATCAAACCAGCCGCCTCTCTGTTGCCAATCCACCCAGCTGATAGCCCCCCGGCCTGGGTTCTGTGTCAGGCCGGCGGCTATCTTGGTACACCCCCCCAGCAACAGAGATATCTCCTACCCCCATCCCCTCACAACCTAATAGTATTTGACCCAGGGTCTTGGCCGATCACCTTTCAGGGATCAGGAAGGATTTTTTTTCCCTGCCCCAGCACATTGACATAGCTCGGCCAGGTTTTTTTTTGCCTTCCTCTGGACCAAAGCCGGGAGAGAGGATTCAGTGAATCTTCTCGCCATCGCCATCTGACCACCGCCCCCCTCCCCCGGTGACGGGAAACCATGGCTAATCTGCGGTACTCTGTAGAAACCATTTGGGGTCTGAGGCGATTTGCCACAATACTACCAGCCGTCACCAAAAAGGCCCTAAGAACTGAGCAACTTTTGAGAATCGATCGATGATCGACTGTCAAAAAATTCAGTCACCCACCCCAACCTAAGCACATATCATGTGCTTTGATCAATACAAGATCGGCAGTAAAACACTGACTAGAAATCCATGATTTCATACTACAATACGATTTAGACTGCCTCTTTATTACAGAAAGCTGGCTCTCAGCCGATTGTAACACCATTCTAGGAGAACTGGTGCCAGAAAACTATCGTATTATAATGGAAAACCGAATAGGGCAAAAAGGAGGAGGCCTGGCGGTGATCCACAAGACGCACCTTGCGATCACTAAACCAGTCCTTCAAAACCCTCTTCCATTCATGGAAACCCTTACTCTACAACTGCAAACAAATCCCCAGGAGACCGTCCGTATTATTCTCTGCTATAGACCACCCGGGCCAAAATCGCAGCTTCTACCATCACTGACAGAGTTTATCTCCACTTATACCCTAAACATCAAACACCTTTTGCTGCTCGCGGATTTCGATCTCTGGGCCAACTCCTCACAGGATCCCATTGCCGACGCCTGTATTGACCACCTGGAAGGATTAGGGCTACAGCAACTAGTATGTGGGCCCACATATGCTTCAGGTCACACGCTCGACCTAATTTTCAGACAAAATCTGAAAATAAGTATTTTGGATAATGAACCATTGCCATGGACAGATCACCATGCAATTAAATTCATAATTTCCAAAATTCCCCCATTGATAAAAACACCTAAGCCGGTGACAACACACTGGACTAGGTCTCAGAATAAGCTCCATTCGGAACTCTTCAAATCTACCTTGGGAAATAAAATAAAAACACTCCAACCACTTTGAACAGCCTCAGATACACTGGATGCCATAAATGCAGCCCTACTACAGTCAGCCGACTTAGTAGCACCGAAACGCAAAGCACGCATCCGGAAAAACAAGTCCGGCTGGTTCAACAACCAGCTGTCGCTACTGAAGCAAGAGCGCAGAAGGGTGGAAGCCGCCTGGAAAAAAAGCACTTCAGTGGAGAACCTCATCAGCTACAAGGCAATAACAAGAAAATACCATAAAGAAATTTTCCAAGCCAAGAAACATTTTTCTAAGGCTATCAACAGCACCCTAAATCGCCCCGGCAAACTCTTCAAGCTGGTCACTCAGACCATGAATCCAGGCTGTCTTGAAGCCCCCAATTCAGATACCCAAGAATTTTGTGATGAATTATTGGATTTCTTCATCAATAAAATTGAGGGAATCCGGGAAAGCAATCAGCAAAACAATACCCCCCGCAACCCCCCTCCCCCCCTTAATCAACCACACAACACCCATAGAAACCTTCTACAATCAACTAAGTTCACTCTGGAATCCATCTCCGCTGATGCCACAAAAAATATCATCGGTACTTTGCGAAACAGCACAGCGCCTAATGATATTATCCCCACTAAACTGCTGAAGGAATGTGCCGACATCTTGGCACCACCTATCACGCAGCTTATAAACCGGTCATTTAACCACTTAAGGACCCCCGCACGCACATATACGGCCACAGAATGGCACGTACAGGCACAAGGGCGTAAATTTACGTCCCCGCCTAAGTGCGGTTCGGGGGTCCCATCGGGACCCCCTCCGCGGCGTGCGGGGGTCCCCCTGGCTCCGGGAGCGATCCGGGATCTGGGGGCGGATGTCGGCGAATACCCGCCCCCCCGCGATCACTCCCAGCCAATGGGAGCGCGCTCCCAACCTGTCACTTCCTCCTCCTGTGTTTACACAGGAAGGAGGAAATTATGTATTCTCTCATCGCAGCACTGTTTCCCAGCGCTGCTGATGAGAGAAGACATCACAAGTAAGTGTGCACCAACACAACACTGACACACACTCACATAGGCATATTAACCCCTTGTGATCGCCCCCCCCCACCCCCCTGTCACAGTGTCACTGAATGCAGTGATCTAATCACTGCATTTAGTGTCAGTGTGACAGGCAGTGTAAAAAACAGTTAGTGTTAGGTTCAGGATAGCTCCCCCACCCCCCCTAATAAAGTTTTAACCCCCTGATCACCGCCCTAGTTAACCCTTTCACTCCCTATTGCCAGCGTCACTAAGCGATCATTTTTCTGATCGCTGTATTAGTGTCGCTGTTCCCGCTAGGTAGCTATTTTTTTTTATTGCGATTTTTTTTTTTACTAAAGACATGTGGCTAAATAAATTTTGGCCTAAATGTTTGACTAAAATTTAGTTTATTTGATTTTTTTTTTAACAAAAAGTAAAAAATAGTGTTTTTTTTTCAAAAATGTCGCTCTATTTTTGTATATAGCGCAAAAAATAAAAATCGCAGAGGTGATCAAATACCACCAAAAGAAAGCTCTATTTGTGGGAAGAAAAGGACGCAAATTTTGTTTGGGAGCCACGTCGCACGACCGCGCAATTGTCTGTTAAAGCGACGCAGTGCCGAATCGCAAAAACACCTTGGGTCATTTACCAGCGTATTGGTCCGGGTCTTAAGTGGTTAAGGAAGGCATAGTGCCCTCCCTGCTGAAAGAGGGCACAATCCAGCCCATCTTGAAGAAACCTACCCTCGACCAAAAGGACCCAACTCACCGCCGTCCCATAACAGGCCTAAACGCTCTCTCCAAGATAATGGAGAAAGTAGTGGTACAACAGCTGCAACAGCATCTAGATACCCATAATCTACTTGATCCATTTCAATCGGGTTTCCGTCCCGGTCCAGCAGGTCATGATAACCAGACTGTGACCATCAGATAGTGGACACTTCTTGGGGTCTATTACTTTTGAGAAGACCTGTTGTAATAAGGGCCCTTTTACCACTTTGTTTTACAACCACTTTGCTTTACAACCACTAACTTAAATGGCTTGGCTGTTGAAAGTCAAATGCTGAAAGACAGAGGATTATGTGATCATCCACACCATGGATTATGCCTAGCAAGTCCATGGTTTTGCAAGATTTACCATCATACTTGGAAGACATATCAGTGTCCCTGGGCATCACTGCCTCTTGTCCGCATCTTTTTTTCAGGGTGTTATTCACAGCGGTCCTGTGGTCAGGCCTATGTTGTCACTGTGGGAGCTTAACCTCTCAGAAAACGGCATTCCTACTAGTTAAGTAGAGTCTTGGAGCTGGTGCCATTGTCATCCAAGCCTGCATTTTTTTTTTTGTCTCCCATAAGACTTGCTTTCCTGTCTAAGGTGGCAACAACTTTCCACTATAATGACAATATTGTGGTTCTGTTGCTTTTTCCCAAGCCAGTCCACCCTTAGAAGGTTACCTTACATTCTTTTGATGTAGTCAGGGTGAATAGGGCAGATTTGAAACGCATGTTTGTGTTCCATAGGTTATATACTCTGTTTGTGTTTGCATATGGGCCACATCCACTGCTACTATTATATGCTGGATAAGGCAAACCATTGTCCAAGAGTATACTATAAGGCACTGTGAACCATCATTTCCAGTTACAGTGCATTCTGCAAGATCAGTGCATCCTGGGATTTCCGGCCTTGGTCTCTCAGGCAGCCACCTGGTTGTAAGTTCATACTACAAGGGGGTTTTTAACCTTTACCTACTGTATCCAAAAAAAAGGATGGGCTATACATCCACTTTAAAAGTAGTCACTAGTGTGGTATTTGCATTTTACAAGCTTGTTTATTTATTCAAAGTATTAAATATAGAGGTTTGTAGACTATCCACTACAGGAATCTCTCAGCAGCTCAGTGCAATTACTCCTGAATAACAATTATTGAGATAAAATATTAGGGTATGCATTATTTTCAGTTAGTTACTAGACTCATGGATTTCCATTGTAGAAGAACAAGGTTTTACATCAATTTACACTAGTGTGTTGTAGCAACATGTTATTGTATTTTTTATGCATTTATTTGCATGCATTCTGAATTGCACCCCAATGAACCTTGCTGACAAAAGTGCATTGCTGCATTGTGCAAAGAGCAGCAACCAAGGTATATGCATTGGGATGTACTTCCAGAAATGTTACATGTACTTTTTTGGTGCATTCTAATAGCAATGCATTTTACATGCATTGGTGCAAATCAGTACTATTATTTTGAATGGCACCCCAATGTACCATAGGAACATGCGTTGCAGTGCGCTGCCAGAAATTACACATGCATTGGCGAATTCTGATGTGTTAGGCAACCCTTTCAAATGAATAGGTGCCCTTAAGGCAATGCATATCGATACATGGCATAACATGCATTAATGTGTCTGGAACAGTGTGAATGGGCCCAAAGAGAACAGGTCCAAGAATAATACATTCATTTTGACCTCTTAGGCAAGATGTGCAAGAGCCTTCTACTCGTCTCTCTGGAATCACTCCCTTGCTATCCCCTAATTCTGTTGAATATCCCTCACTTAGTGAAGGACAGTGGCGACCCGTCCATAGGGGGCGCCGCCCCCCCCCAAGCTTTTGACAAAAAAAAAAAAAAAAAGGTCACTGTAAAAGTGTTTGGGCACCAGACACACGGCAGTCTATGGGAAGCTTCCCAGCTTGCAATCAGCCGATTGCAAGCTGGGAAGCCGATTTACCCATGTTAAGGGAGGGTTCAGGGCGCAAGCACTGCGCCCGCAAACACTCCCACTCCTCACTGATTCGTATGTGGCCTCCTTTTCTATTTTTTGATTGGTGGGGAGTATGAGGATGGAAGAAGACTGGGTGGTGCTTTTTGCGGCCACTGCCGCGTCACTTCCGGTTTTCGGCTCACTGCTGTTGTGGAGAGCAGTAGCGTCACTCGCTATGGCAGTACAGTATGGAGCACCTCTTCCTTCTCCTGGCTTACCTCCTCCCTGTCCTCCAGCTCCTACACATAGGCGTGCTCCAGGTGGACATCTCTCGCGCTGTGACTGCCCCCAGGTAAGAAGATTCAGACCTCTCTCTGCGAAGCCTTGACTTCAGGGACTTGTTATGCCATGTGACTTTTCTCAGCTCTGCTGTCCTGTGTCTGAGTGTGAGGAGAGAATGTAAGTCAGCAACAGCATCGGCTTTAACCCCTACCAGGCATATTTTTGGAGATGGTGGACAAGTGCAGGAACAAGAAGGCAACGTGTAGGGGATGAGGGGGGTTAATATGTACACAGAGGATGCAATACATGAAGGGATGTGTAAAAGAAAGGGGGGTAAATGTGGGCAAGAGGGGTTATTGTGTACAGGGAGGGTGTACTACATACAGAGAGGGGAGTGTAATATGTACATGGAGGGGGGGACAGGGTAATATGTACAGGTGGGACAGTATAATATGTACAGGGGGGGTTAATATGCACAGGAGGGTGTAATATGTACAGGGGGGTTAATAAGTACATGGAGGGGACGGTGTAATATGTACATGAAGGGGGGTAATATGTACAGGGGGGATGGGGTAATATGTACAGTGGGGGTAATATGTACAAGGGGGATGGGGAAATATGTACAGGTGGGTGTAATATGTACAGGGGGGTGAGGAAATATGTACAGGAGATGGTAATATGTATAGGTGGGTGTACTATGTACAAGGAGGGGGGAAATATGTACAGGGAAGGGGGGGGTATGTACAGGAGGATGTAATATGTACAGGGAGGGGGGGTAATATGTAAAGGAGGGGGTAATATGTACAAGGAGGGGGGTTAATATGTAAAGGAGGGGGTAATATGTACAGCTAATAGGAAATGGGAGGGGTCAAAAAGGAAGGGCGGGGTCTGGCGCCCCCATCCTAAAACTTCACCAGCCGCCACTGGTGAGGGATATTTAACAGCATTAGGGGATAGCAAGGGAGTGATTTCACAGAGAAGTAGAAGAGAAGTAGAAGGCTCTTGCACATCTTGCCTAAGAGGTCAACATGAGTGTAGTGACATATTGCTGGCCCGACTAGCAAAAGAGCAATGCCACAGAGACTTAGAAGTGATCTCTTAGTGAACCCGATGTTCCAAACTTGTCGCAGCATCAGGATCACCTGTGTGGCCCTTAGTGACTGGCTCTGGTAGTACTTTGTGCAGATCTTCTAGTGCAGCCAGTGGTTTATTTTCCTAAAGCTTTGCTCACATAAAATTTCTCTTATTATTGGGACACTCTTTTTATGATATTACATCAGGGATGGCCAACCAGTGGCCCGGGGGCCACATGTGGCCCGTGGAGCCCTCTAAAGTGGCCCGCGGAGCCCTCTGATGTGGCCCGCGACCTCCTGCTCTGGAGTGGTGGGTTGGCAAGCCCAGCTCGCAGGTTGCCCACCCGCCATACCACAGCATCAGTGTTGTGAATAAAGCTGGTGGTAGAGGAAGAAAGCGACTTCGGAGCAGAGCCCTATAAGCCGATGCTTCCTCTACAGCGCCGTCTTTTGCCACAGATAGAGTCTATGGCAAAGTTCAGTTAACCCGCAGGATAGACACAGATGCACTACACTGCACCCGCGGTATGTGTAAACTGCAGTACATCAGTGTGAAAGCAGTCTTAGGCCGCGTACACACGACCGGTTTCCTCGGCAGAATTCAGCAAGATGGGAGACGTATTCTGCCGAGGAAACCGGTCGTGTGTACACTTTTCGCCGAGAAACCCGTCGAGGTACTCGTCGAGCCAAAAAGAGGGCATGTTCTCTATTTTTTTTTTTTTTTTTTTTAGTGTAATCAACTTTTATTATTATGTGACAACCAAGGACATGACATGTCAGGTAAAACATAGATTGCAGAATGATCGACCTCGCAGGGTCGAAAAACAGACAGCGATGGGCCATCTTATCGGCATGTACAAGCATGACCTAAGAGCATATGTTAACAAAGGAAAACAGAACTATGCGTTTACAAAGGGCTGACACATTAAAACTAAGAGGGGGGTGGAGAGAGGGTAGGTGGGGAGAGAATTAGGAAATTGGGTGTGAGGGGAGGGTGCAGGTACCAACATTGGGAGGGCATCAGTAAGGGGGTAGCCTAGCGATCCATGCCGGGGAAAAAGGGGGGGGGGCAAATTGCCTCCATCTAACCACCCCACTCCACGACACATGCCCAGGCCGTCCAAACATGTAGATTTACATTCAGACGGGAATATCAGCCTCCCAAGAAACATGAGGCTGTCCCGTGAATGGTGAGGCTGTATGGACCTGCCTCCTCCAACAGGGCAACATGTATATACAGTAAACATCTACAGGGAAACACGAGACATGGAGGAGGGGGGTGTAGGATAGGAGGATATAAAGCTCTCGGTGGAGAGCGGAAATGGAAAGAGAAGAGAAGAAAGGTAGATGAGTAGAAAAATAGAAGGGAAAGATCCCAAGGACCAGGTTACCTGCATATTGAGGGTGAGCATCTTCGAAGTCCGCACCGAGCGTTCCGCAATGTAGCTCCGAAGCCTCTGGACACACAGCTAACATCAGTAGGTCAGGTCACCGCCTCCCGCATTCTAGCCAGCCTAAGGGTCTTAAGCGTAGGGTCAGCTAATTCCAGTAGAGCAGCATCCAGGCTCGAGGGCACCAGAACCGGGTCCGAAACATATTCAGACCAGGGTGTCCAAACAGCACGGAAACGCTCCTCCGTCCCCCCGCAAGCAGCAACCCAATCCTCAGCCTCACGAACCAAATTCACACCTGTAATCCACTCTGCCCGTGTGGGAATCCTAGGCGTCTTCCAGTGGATCGGGATTAAGCGTCGTGCAACATTCAGAAGATGAGGAAGCACACTATTTTTGTATTGGGAGAGCGATACCGGAGGGACATGGAGAAGAAAATGTTTCGGGGAGAGGGGAACATCTATGCCGGTCACTAACTCTATCTGGTCCCTCAGGTCCTCCCAAAATGGCTTAATTAAGGGGCAGTCCCACCAGACGTGAAACAGTGTACCCTGATGCCCACAACCCCTCCAGCACTCCCCCGACGTCGAAGGGTAGATACGGGCCAGATCTGCAGGTACTCGGTACCACCTAGTTAGCACCTTAAAATTTGTCTCCTGAGTCTTAGAGTCTACCGAGGACGAGTGGGTAAGGTAGTATAAATGGGATAGCTGTTGATCAGTAAAAGTCAGCTCCAGGTCCGTTTCCCAGCGTCGAATGTACGGTGGAATGGGCGAGGGGGTAGCCGCACCCAGGAGGCGGTAAAGTTCTGACACAAGGTGAGGGGTCGGTTCGTCCGCAGCAAAAAGACGTTCGAATGGGGTGAGAGAGGAGGGGTCTCGGATTGAGCGGCCATGAACCTGAAAAAAGTGATGTAGTTGCCTATATTTCCAGAAGTTTAGACGCGTGCTGCGTGGGCCCGTGGGTAAGGCATCGTAGTCCAGGAGCTTACCTTCCTTCATGAGTTTACCACAGCTGGCGTATTCGTCATCTACCCAGGGCCCGAAAAAGCCTATACGTTCACCCGGGGGGAACCAGAGGAACCCGCCCAGAGGAGCCAGAGGGGACACAGGGGGTGCCAGCTGTAACAGCGAATTGGTCCGGTCCCACTCCGACAGCACATGGGCCGTCAGAGGGGAGGTCATCTCAGACAGCCCCCTGTATACCCGGGGCAGCCAGGGTGCGTAAGACAGATTCCTACCAGCCAAATATTTTTCCAATGAAACCCATTGCTTCGAATGAGCATGAAATCGCCAGTCGAGTATCTTCTGAAGTGCTATAGCTCTATAATACTGCCGAATATCAGGGACTCCCAGTCCGCCCTCACGTTTCGGCCGACGCAGCAGGCGTATTGCTATCCTGGGCTTACGGGCATTCCAAATGAAATCAGTCAACATTTTGGATAATCTATTAAAAAAATGTCTAGGTAGGGGGAGTGGAAGCATCTGTAGGTAAAAGAGTACGCGAGGGAGGACGTTCATTTTTACAATGTTCACACGACCTAGCCACGTGAAGGCCGTGCGCGTCCACTGCGATAAGTCCGCCTGGACCGCTTCCAGCAATGGGGGGTAGTTAGCATAGTATAAGGTGTCGAATCGGTCCGTAAGTCTTACTCCCAAATATCGTATGGACGATGTGGCCCAGGCAAAGGGAAAGGCCTCGCGGAGGGAGGAACGCATTTGGGGTGGTAAACATATAGGTAAAATCTCCGACTTTGAAAAGTTTATCTTAAAGTTAGAGAGTGAGCCAAAGAGCTCCAACTCCTTCAGCAGGATGGGTAAGGAAAGCAGGGGCTCTGAAAGATGAAACAGAATATCATCGGCGTAGGCCGAGAGTTTATGTTCGGTATTGCCGACTAGAAGGCCCCTGATGTCAGGGTTGGCACGGACCGTGCGGAGGAACGGCTCCAGTGTTAGCGCGAACAGGAGGGGTGAAAGGGGACACCCCTGTCGAGTGCCGTTACGAATGGGAAATCGGGGAGAGAGGGTACCGTTGACCCTAACTTGGGCGCAAGGCGATGAGTACAGTGCCAAAATAGAGGCCAGCATCCGAGGGCCTAGGCGCAGCGACCGGAGGACCGCGGTCAAATAAGACCAGTCCACCCGGTCGAAAGCCTTCTCGGCATCAGTTGATAGGATAATATAAGGGTGCTGGGAAGGACAACTGCGAGCCCAATGTATAAGGTGAACTGCTCTGAGGGAGTTGTCCCTAGCCTCCCTCCCCGCAATGAAGCCCGTCTGGTCTAGGTGAATGATACCAGGAATAATGTCTTTGGCATGTTCTCTATTTCCTCGATGGGCAATGGGAAAATTTGGCTCGACGAGTTTTTTGACTGCCGAATAAGGAACTCGACGAGGAAAACGATGTGTTTCGCCCGACGAGTTTTTCGGTCGTGTGTACGCGGCCATAGGCCCTTTTCACACGATCAGCCTGACCAAATGGGACACTCAATTCACCTCTATAGAGCGAAAGAGGTCTGTTTATGCCTGCCTACCTCCAATCCAAAAAACAGAAGGGAATTCTTCCCCTTTCATCTGGACAGATCGGAGGGCCTTAAGACCCCTTTCACATTGAGGAGTTTTTCAGGCGGTACATCGCTAAAAATAGCGCTGCTATACCGCCTAAAAAACTCCTGCCCCAGCAACCTCAATGTGAAAGCCCGAGGGCTTTAACACTGAGGCGATGCGCTGGCGGGAGATAAAAAAGCAGCAGCATCTTTGGAGCGGTGAGAGGAGCGGCATGTATACCGCTCCTTCCCATTGAAAACAATGGGAGACCGCGGCAATACTGCCCGCAATGCGCCTCTATAGAGGCACATTGCCGGTGGTATTAACCTTTTCGCGGTCGCTAGCGGAAGTTAATACCGCAACGCTAGCGACCGCAACTCGCTGCAATTCCAGCGGTATAGCGCACCTCCACTGTCCCATGTGAAAGGGGCCATAGAAGACCCTGTGACCTGTCATCAACCCGCTCATTGTAGCCCTCGACTGGTTACCGAGTTGCTTAAGTGGCCCTCGCTCTTCAAGAGGTTGGGCACCCCTGTATTATATAATCCAGAATGCAACATGAGCAAAGTTGGATCTGATTGTCTGCAAACCCACCAGGCTCCACATGTAAATAAAATAAAACTTTTTGGAAGCCATATGCTTTAAAAAAAATTGGTATGTGGTAGACAGTTACAGTAACATTCAACTTGCTTGTTAGCCAAAATAAAAAGGATGCGATTTGCCAGGCAAGGAGCTGGCATTTTTTAAAAAGCCTCTAAATGACTGTTTGCCTTTGTCAGTAAATATGTCTGTTGAACACAATGACACATCCTCCCCTCTGTGTTGTGTGAATATCAGGAAATATTGGACGCTTATCTTTTTATGGACTATTATTCACTATTGAAGGATCGCATATAGGGTTGTCCCGATACCACTTTTTTAGGACTGAGTACAAGTACCGATACTTTTTTTCATGTACTCGCCGATACCGAATACCAATACTTTTTTTAAATGTGTCCCCCCCCACATATTGCAGCCATGTCCCCCCACATATATTGCAGCCATGTCCCCCACATATATCCAGCCCCACATATATCCAGCCATGTCCCCCCACATATTGCAGCCATGTCCCCCCATATGATGCAGCCATGTCGCCCACAGATGCAGCCATGTCGCCCACAGATGCAGCCATGTCGCCCACAGATGCAGCCATGTCGCCCACAGATGCAGCCATGTCGCCCACAGATGCAGCCATGTCGCCCACAGATGCAGCCATGTCGCCCACATATTGCAGCCATGTCGCCCACATATTGCAGCCATGTCCCCCACAGATGCAGCCATGTCCCCCATATATGCAGCCATGTCCCCCATATATGCAGCCATGCATGTCCCCCCACATATTGCAGCCATGTCCCCCCACATATTGCAGCCATGTCCCCCCACATATTGCAGCCATGTCCCCCATATATTGCAGCCATGTCCCCCATATATGCAGCCATGTCCCCCCATATATTGCAGCCATGTCCCCCCATAGATGCAGCCATGTCCCACCATAGATGCAGCCATGTCCCACCATAGATGCAGCCATGTCCCACCATAGATGCAGCCATGTTCCCCCACAGATGCAGCCATGTCCCCCCACAGATGCAGCCATGTCCCCCCACAGATGCAGCCATGTCCCCCCACAGATGCAGCCATGTCCCCCCACAGATGCAGCCATGTACCCCCACAGATGCAGCCATGTACCCCCACAGATGCAGCCATGTCCTGTCCCCCATAGATGCAGCCATGTCCCCCCACATATTGCAGCCATGTCCCCCATAACTAGTAGTAGATGAGGCAGCTTTTGTTTGAAAACGTGTAATCCCCGCCGCGCCATGTATAGACACTGCCGTGTAAAGACACAGGGGGAGTGTCTATACACGGCTCCGTGCATAGACACTCCCCCTTGCTCAGGATTGGACAGATCCGTCCAATCCCGAGAAGGGGAGTGTCTATACATGGCGCGGCGGGGATTACAAGTATTCAAACGAAAGCGCCTGTAATGCACGGGGATTAACGCGGCGGCGGGGGGGTGGGGAAGTATTCTATTCAGGCATCGGGGGTATTTGCGGGAGTACAAGTACTCCCGCAAATACTCGGTATCGGTCCCGATGCCGATACTGATATCGGTATCGGGACAATCGCATAAATTGTTTATGCATGAGATTTATTACAGTTTTTAAAGTCGTTTTATATAAAAAAAAAATCAAATACTAATAATCATTTTGGATTTGGTATTCTATATCACTTATTTGAACTATATTTGTTTATATAGCGATGCTTATTTTGATTTTTTTGGGGAACGCTGCAATATTTGCAAAGAAATATTTTGTTAGTAGATATGTCCTAAACACAATCATCAATCCTCCCTCTGCATTGTGGTTATAAATACCATTCTGCTTTAAAAAAAAAAAACGTACGAAGCGATGCTTTGCTGTCATTTTGAGCATGTGAGGAGATGTACAGGTGCTGGCACTCCAGTTACAACCAAATAAAAATATCACCTTAAAAAAAAAAAAAAAGTGAAATAATTAAACCCACAAATAAAAATGTAATATGTTGCAGTTTACCTGTCCTTTATTGTGGTGGCTGCTTTAGTTTTGTTTTCCAGGCTGAAAACAACCTCCATCCCTTATACTAAATATGTCCAATCAATGTCCAAATCCTGATCACCCTGATCAACTCTCGCCTCGATTTCTGCAACTTCCCCCTCATTGGATTACATAGGATATTCCCCCTTCAGCCCATCATGAATGCTTCTGCAAGACGCATCCTCCTTAGCAACCGTTCAGTGTCTGCTACTGCCCCTTCCAATCCCTCCACTGGCTGCCACTCACCCAACTAAATTCAAAATACTAATAAGTACTTACAAAGCACTTTGGCCCCAGCTACATCACTGACCTAGTTTTAAAATACCAATCATTCTCTTTGTTTCTTTCAAAGACCTCCTGCTATCTAGACCCATCGTCACCTCCTCCCATGCTCACCTCCAGGACTTTTCCCATCCTATGGAACTCCCTACCCAAATCTGTCTGATTATATCCTACTTGGTTTACTTTTAGACCAGGGGTGCCCAACCTTTTGAAGAGCGAGGGCCATTTAAGCAACTTGGTAACCAGTCGCAGGCCACAATGAGCGGAGTGGGCGGATGACAGGTCGCAGCTACTCCTATAGGCCCTACGATCCGGCCAGATAAAAGGGGTTGAAGTCCCTTCTGCTTTTAGGATTGGAGTTAAGCATGTGTAAATGGACATCTGTCGCTCTATAGTCATGAATTGAGGGTCCCATTTGGTTGGGCTGATCGTGTGAAAAGGACCCAAGACTGCTCTTACACTGATGTGCTGTGGTTTACCCACACCACGGGTGCAGCGTAGTGCACCTGTGTCTATCCTGCGGGATAGCTGAACTTTGCCTGTGGCAAAAGCTGGTGCTGTAGAGGACGCAACGGCTTATGGGTTTCTGCTTCAAAGACACTTTCTTCCTCTACCTCCAGCTTCATTCACAACACTGATGCTGCGGTATGGCGGTTCGGCAACCTGTGATCTGGGTTGCCAACCCGCCATTCCAGAGCAGGAGGTCGTGGGCCACATCAGAGGGCTCCGCGGGCCACATGTGGCCCCTGGTTGGCCACCCCTGTTTTAGACGATCCCTGAAAGCACTTCTCTTCAGAGAAGCCTATGCTGCCCACACCTAACAACTTTACTTTTATTTTCTCCATCAGGTCATCCCCCACAGCTATTACCTTTTATTTCACTGGACTCTCCCTCCTAGATTGTAAGCTCTAACAAGCAGAGCCCTCCGATTCCTCCTGTATTGAATTGCTTTGTAACTGTATGGTTTGCCCTCATTGTAAAGAGCTGCCCAAACTGTTGGCACTATATAAATACTGTATACAAATAAAAATGTTTCATAATTTTTTTGGCTAAGCACATTTTTATTAAGTATAGTTAATACCTGTTTATCTTTCCAGAAATACAGTCACATTGTCACTAAGCTAAACTGGAACTAAAAGCATAAAGCAATGTTACCTTTCTTCTATAAACCTCTACTCCCATCACCCAACATATAAAAAGGGGATAAACAAAAGGCAGATATGTTTGAAGTCTAGACTGGGTGGCTGCCATAGTTCCCTCCATAGATACAATGGAGAAGTGGACATCCAGGGACAGAATCTGTGTGGTTTATGAGATCATCAAGTAAATCGAATAAATCCAAACAAAGTGTTAAAGAAAGCAGTTGCCACATCTAAGGACTGTTAGGCTGCAATACATGAAATGATTTTGGGCTTAGATACATTTTAACCATATGATTTGTCCATGCACTTCAAAGCAACATGTTGATTTTTAATGCTTTACCTGCTTATTTTCAACTTCCATTCACTCCCCAATCCCTCTGTTTGGTCACTGTGAGCAAAATGTTACATGCTCCCCATACCTAGAAGTACATTGTATTTGCTTCTGGGAGTAGAGTAAAATATGTGTCGATTGTGAGGCCATCATTAACCACCATATTGCTGCCCAACGACCAGAGCACTTTTTGCGATTCGGCACTGCGTCGCTTTAACTGACAATTGCGAGGTCGTGCGACGTGGCTCCCAAACAAAATTGGCGTCCTTTTTTTTCCCCACAAATAGAGCTTTCTTTTGGTGGTATTTGATCATCTCTGCGGTTTTTATTTTTTGCGCTATAAACAAAAATAGAGCGACTATTTTGAAAAAAATGCAATATTTTTAACTTTTTGCTATAATAAATATCCCCCAAAAATATATAAAAAAACTTTTTTTTTTCCTCAGTTTAGGCCGATACATATTCTTCTACATATTTTTCGTTAAAAAAATCGCAATTAGCATTTATTGATTGGTTTGCGCAAAAGTTATAGCGTTTACAAAATAGGGGGTAGTTTTATGGCATTTTTATTATTATTATTTTTTTTACTAGTAATGGCAGCGATCAGCGTTTTTTTTCAGTACTGCGACATTATGGCGGACACTTCGGACACTTTTGACACATTTTTGGGACCATTGGCATTTTTTTAGTGATCAATGCTATAAAAATGCATTGGAATACTATAAAAATGCCATTTGCAGTGAAGAGGTTAACACTAGGGGGCGGGGAAGGGGTTAAGTGTGTTCCTATTTGTGTTCTAACTGTATGGGGGGGTGGACTCACTAGGGGAAATCACTGATCTTCCGTTCATACATTGTATGAACAGAAAATCAGCGTTTCCCCCGCTGACAGGAACGAAAGCTGTGTGTTTACACACACATCTCCCGTTCTCCGCTCTGTAACGAGCGATCGCGTGTGCCCGGCGGCAATCGTGCCCGCCGGGCACATGCACGGGACTCGGGGGCGAGCCCTAGTGGCCGTCGAAAGTGGCGATGTAGAGCAACGGGCACTCTCGCAGGAGTGCCGACCTGCCGCCGTATAACTGCGGCGGCTGGTCGGCAAGCGGTTAAAACAATACTCCAAACACCAATCTTGTATAGCTTTAGTAAGAATAGTATCTGTTTCACATCAGCTGTATAGCAATAGCATGCTGGATTTCTTCATACAGCTTAAAAGGATGCTTTAGATAATATAGCTCTCGCTGTACTTTTTGGGCCAGATCCACAAACAATTACGGTGGATCCCCCCTCCATAATTTCAAATCTCTGCTGGCGTATCATTGTTTTGTATCCACAAAACAAGATACGCTGTTTTTTTTGCGTAGATACGCCGTCTTACGCCGTCGTCCTAAAGTTTCTTATTTACGCTGGACGCTAGGGGCGCAAATGAGCTAGATACGCCGATCCACGAACGTACGTATGGCCAGTGTTTATACGTCGTTCGCGTAAGCGTATGTCCGACGTAAAGTTACCCCTGCTGTATGGAGGCGTATGTAATGTTAAGTATGGACGTCGGCCCAGCGTCAAATTTTCCGTTGTTCACGTAAACCGTTCGCGAATAGGGATTTGCGTAAATTACGTTCACGTCGTTTTTTTTTTGATGTTTTGCGACGTGATTTGGAGCATGCGCACTGGGATACGTCCACGACCGGCGCATTTGCAGTTAAAAAAAAAAAAAGTCATTTACGTCAGGTCACGATTCATTTAAATAAAACACGCCCACCTCTTCCCCATTTGAATTGCGCGGGCTTACGCCCGCCCATTTACGCTACGCCGCCGTAACTTAGGACACAAGTCCTTTGTGAATACAGCACTTTGCATTCTAACTTACGGCGGCGTAGTGTAAATGATATACACTACGCCCGACAGACACTTACGCCAGGCTTCGTGGATCTGGCCCATTGTCCCTTATAACGGCCAACATCACTGGTGCAGGTATAATAGACACCAACACTTGGCCATTCACAAAATACACACCAGCAACATCATCACAGATGAGATTTTATGACTTGTCAAGCATAGACGAAGGAAGGGGCAAAACACAAGCGTTGGTGTATAATATAGTCGCAGTGCTAATGTTGACAGGGGAACAGAGGTACAGTAGAAGCTACATTATCCAGAGCATACAAAAGACATTTTAAAGTGTAAAAAAAGCCAGCATGCTATTAGTACATGGCTGACGTAAACAGGTACCAGAGGGGCATATCCACTCTAAAGCTAGTAAAAGGTGGTGCCTGTAGTTGGTTTTCAAAGTGAATCTGTTTTTGTCCAGCAAAAGCATAGCATACATTTTTTATAGGGCTCTTGCACATGGGCGTCTGAGCATGTGTGACATAAATCCTAAAGTTCCCCCCACCCAAACACTAAGGCCGCGTACACACGACCGTTCAAAATCAGTGAAAACGTACTGAAGGACCGTTTCATTGGTCCAAACCGATCGTGTGTGGGCCCCATCGGTCAGTTATTCTTCGGTCAAAAAAAAAAAAGAGAACTTGCTTTAAAATTTGACATGAATGGCTCTGTACCATGTTTACGGCATAATCAAGCAAACACACGTTTAGCGTACAGGCACATGCAAATAATTTTGTACTGTGGTGGGAAATTAACTGCCATGGGTGTCAAATATGCTAGTTACCCTACAACATTTAATATTTTTTTTAAAACGTTCTAAAATCCAATGATCACATTAATAAGACTGTAGGTAGAACCCTTTTAGCAGCCCCCCTCCCCCTCAAAAAAAAAAAAAAGAAGCAAGCTAGAAGGCTGATGTAATCTCTGGTTAAATCTTGACGGTTAGGAGACAATATAATAATTGTTCCATATGACTGAATTATATGGTGGTCCTATTTGAAATTATGGCTCAATGTAAGAAATCCAGTTTAATATGGCTTTTTAAACACAGGCACCTAATACAGTGTATATACAGTGCCTTGAAAAAGTATTCACACCCCCTGAAATTTTCCACATTTTGGCATGTTAAAACCAAAAAAACTAAAATGTATTTTATTGGGATTTTATGCGATACACCAACAACACAAAGTAGCACATAATTGTGAAGTAGAAGGAAATTATAAATGTTTTTAGTTATTTTTTACAAACAAATATGTGAAAAGTGTTGCGTGCATTTGTATTCAGCCCCCCTTACTCTGATACTCCTAACCAGTGGCGGCTGGTTGTCAACATTTTAGGGGGGGTGCAAAACAGAACTGGGCCCCTTCACTTGCTCTCCCCCAAGGCAGGCTCTTGCACTACATAGTAGTTGGCAGACCTATAGGAAATTGTACAGACTGTATTGTGTATGGTCTGATGAAAAAGGGGATTGGACAGAGTATGGTCAGCTTTGGGACAATACCAAAAAATAAACTGCTTTCATATAGGAAAGAGGAGGGATAGCCATGATATACACAATCAGCAGGAAGGGGTGTGCAGGGGTGGATGGACAGGTAGGAGGATGGATAGGTGGATGGATACGGTGGATGGATGGGATAGGTGGATGAATGGGGTGGGGTGGGTGGATGAATGGGATGGGGTGGGTGGAATGGATGGATGGGATGGGTGGATGAATGGGGTGGGGTGGGTGGATGGGATGGGTGAGTGGATGGGGTGGGTGGATGAATGGGGTGGGGTGGGTGGAATGGATGGGGTGGGGTGGGTGGATGAATGGGGTGGGTGGAATGGATGGGATGGATGGGGTGGGTGGAATGGATGGGGTGGGGTGGGTGGGTGGGTGGAATGGATGGGATGGGGTGGGGTGGGTGGAATGGATGGATGGGATGGGTGGAATGGATTAATGGGGTGGGGTGTGTGGAATGGATGGGGTGGGTGGAATGGATGGGGTGGGGTGGAATGGATGGGGTGGGGTGGAATGGATGGATGGGGTGGGGTGGGTGGATTAATGGGGTGGGGTGTGTGGAATGGATGGGGTGGGTGGAATGGATGGGGTGGGGTGGAATGGGTGGGGTGGGGTGGAATGGATGGATGGGGTATAAATACAGCAGTTTTGTGAAGCCCTCAGAGGTTTGTCAATAAACCTTCATGAACAAACCGCATCATGAAGGCCAAGGAACACACCAGACAGGTCAGGGATAAGTTGTGGAGAAGTTTAAAGCAGGGTTAGGTTATAAATAAATAATCCCAAGCTTTGAACATCTCACAGAGCACTGTTCAAGCCATCAACGGAAAATGGAAAGAGTATGGCACAACTGCAAACCTACCAAGACATGGCTGTCCACCTAAACTGACAGTCCAGGCAAGGAGAGCATTATTCAGAGAAGCAGCGAAGAGCCCCTTGGTAACTCTGGAGGAGCTGCAGAGATCCACAGCTCAGGTGGGAGAATCTGTCCACAGGACAACTATTAGTCATGCACTCCACTAATCTGGCCTTTATGGAAGAGTGGCAAGAAGAAGCCATTGTTGAAAGAAAGCCATAAGAAGTCCCTTTTGCAGTTTGTGAGAAGCCATGTGGGGGACACAGCAAACATGTAGAAGAAGATGCTCAGGTCAGATGAGACCAAAAATGTACTTTTTGGCCTAAAAGCAAAACGCAATATGTGGCAGAAAAAATAACACCGTACATTACCCTAAACACACCATCCCCACCGTGAAAACATAGTGGTGGCAGCATTATGTTGTGGGGATTATTTTCTTCAACAGGGAAAGGGAAGCTGGTCAGAGTTGATAGGAAGATGGATGAAGCCAAATACAGAGCAATCTCAGAAGAAAACCTGTTAGGCCGCGTACACACGATCAGACAGGTCCGATGAAACTGGTCTGCAGACCAGTTTCATCGGACCAGTTCGATGGTGTGTACGGCCCATCAGACCGCTGTCCGTCGGAACCAAAGTTTTAAAACATGTTTTAAAACCTGTCTGATGGACACCTGTTCATCAGACAGGTTCGATGGTTAGTACACAAAAGCATCGGACCAGGCCCGGACTGGCCATAGGGCATACCGGGCAAATGCCCGGTGGGCCGCGGGGGCCCGCGGGCCACCGATGGCCCACAAACGGCCCACGAACGGGCCACATGTCATGTCTCCCCAGTGGTGTACCAAGAGGTTGCAGGCCAAGAGGGAACTATTCTTACCTAATAGCCCAGTTTACCCGCCACCAACACAGCGCCAGATAGAGATGAGCTGGGTCAGATAGAGAAAGTTAAGATCAGCTCTGACATTTCACCCCTCTCCTTGCTGCCCGCACAACCAGTTAGATGAGAGGAGCTGCTTCTACTTCTCTCCCTCCTCTCCCCCTGTGTCTGCCCCGCTCACTCTCCCAGACAGACACTGTTCTGCTGTCTAAGGCAGTGTTTTTCAACTCCAGTCCTCAAGGCACACCAACAGGTCATGTTTTCAGGCTCTCCATTATTTTGCACAGGTGATTTGATCAGTTTCACTGCCTTAGTAATCACCACAGCCATTTCATCTGAGGGAAATCCTGAAAACTTGACCTGTTGGTGTGCCTTGAGGACTGGAGTTGAAAAACACTGGTCTAAGGGATGTGGGCCGGAATATTCAAACTAAAGCCCAGAAAACAGAAAGGAAAGACGGAGTCTGATATCCATCCATCCAGTCAGTCTTTCCTGCCTCTTGAGTGAGTACTATACACTGATGTAGGGGTGCCCTTTATTTCTTTCTCTCTCCCTATCTATCTTTATCTATCTATTTATCTCTCTTTATCTATATATTTATCTTTCTATCTATCTATCTTCCTTCCCTTCTTTCTTTCTATCTTTATCTCCCTTCCTATTTATCTATCTTCCTTCCCTTCTTTCTATCTTTTTTCTTTATCTATCTATCTCTCTTTATCCATCTTTCTTTCTCTATCTTCCTTCCCTTCTTTCTTTCTTTATCCATCTTCCTTCCTATCTAACTATCTTTATCTATCTATCTATCTTTCTTTGTATCTATCTTTTTTTTTCTTTGTCTCTCTCTCTCTCCCTCTCCCCCCATTTATCTATCTTTCTCCCTCCTGTTATTTATCTATCTACTATCTTTATTTCTTCCTTTTATCTATCCATCCATCTATATTTCTTTATCTCACCCCACATCCCATCATTATTGCTATGGGCAATTTACAGTTTGCAGGGAGAAAGAACACAGGGCAGACCACTAGGGACATGGGGGGTGTGTATTTTTTACATACAGTACATACAGTATCTATAAGATTACAGTATACTGTATGTATAGTGTTTGTTTACATTTTTGAATTTGGCGCCATTCTCCGTCCCCGTGCGTCGTAAGGTCGCAGGGAACGGAGATCGGCGGCACACGGGGACGCTGTGTGAATCGAGCGAGCACCCGTTCGCTCACACAGTGCGGATGCATCGCTGGATCCACGGAGAAGGTAAGTAAACAGTCTCTGTGGATGCTGCAAGGCGAGCCCAAGTCTGACTCGGGGTTACCGATCGTAGCACAGAAATCCAAGCCCGAGTCAGACTCGGGAACACCGCCAGTGAGGTTAAATGCCGGGCCTATTTTTTGTCCCAGTCCGGGCCTGCATCGGACCAAAAACCCGCGCATGCTCAGAATCAAGTCGACGCATGCTTGGAAGCATTGAACTTCATTTTTTCATCACGTCATTGTGTTCTACGTCACCGCGTTCTGGTCTGATCGGATTTTGGTCCGATGGTGTGTACGCACATCAGACAAGTTCAGAGTTGTCTGATGAAAATGGTCTGTCGGACAAGTTTCATCAGATCGGTCTGATTGTGTGTACAGGGCCTTAGAGTCTGCAAAAGCCTTGAGACTGGGGCGGAGGTTCACTTTCCAGCAGGACAACAACACTAAACATACAGTCAGAGCTACAATGGAATGGTTTAGATTAAACATATTAGAATGGCCCAGTCACAGTCCAGACCTAAATCGAATTAAGAATCTGTGGCAAGACTTAAAAAATTACAATTAAGTACCACTTTGTGTTGGCCCATCACATAAAATCCCAATAAAATACATGTTTTTGGTTGTAACATGAAAAAATATGGAAAATTTCAAGGTGTATGAATACTTTTTCAAGGCACTGTAGACAGCTTTTAAGGAATAAAAAAACATGTCTTATTACCTTGATCGCCTTCTCCGAGCTGTTCTGCAATCTTTGAATAATCAGAGCCTCCTACCACTCCAATCTTTACTCTTTGTCGGAGCTTCTGTAAAAATATGTCCACCTCAGGGTCCACTTTCTGTAAGAAGAATAAAAATGTAATTGTTTTCATGTGTCTGTACATAACAGGACTTTTGGTTTTCTTAACAGCTGTTATGGTAAATGAATGCAAACTGAAAATAAAAAAAAAAAATTTTTTCACTGTGGCAGAACATTGAAGTTAATAAGTGAAACTGTTCCTGTTGGTAAATCTCAACCCTACCCAAAAGTGACATACAGGCATACCCTGTTTTAAGTACACTTAAGTACAGACATCCCGCACGACACAGCCACAGTATGGTTTAGAAGAGGCGGAACTGCTGCCTAGAGTGAAGTGGCCGCCAGTAAAGAAGCCGCAAGTGAAGAGGTAAAGTTCCTGCCAGCCAGCACAGCGCTGCCCGCCAGCCAGCCCAGAGTTGCTGCCTAAAACGTAAGTGGATTACTGTACAGAACTATAAACTTCACTCCCTGACCCCCCACTACAGACCATGGCCCTCCACTATAGGCCCTGATCCCCCCCAACTACAGCCCCTGACACCCCAAAAAAAAAAAAAAAAGGTATTGCTTCACTGTAAGGACATTTACGTATTACACACAGGCTCTGGTCCCATTGTGAAATACGGGCTGGCACACATGGAATCTGCCGCGGAATGCCTGTTCCACTATGCAGGGGATTTCAAGATGGCGGCCACCACAAGGCAGTGGAGCAGGGCCCCAGCAATACACAGCGGAGCTGATCACTCGCCCACTTACCCTGGCAGGGTAAACCCGTTACCCTGCAGATCTAAGGGGGATGAGAAGAGGCTTCTCCCTGGACAGACTGTCTCACAAAGATCTAGGGGAGATGGTGCCAGCAGAGGGGGAAGGGGAGCCCTCCCTTAAGCTAATTATGGAGGCCATATACACTTGCCAAACCACACTGACTAAGCATATTGATAGGATGAGGGCAGAAATGTAATTCCTAAAGCAAGATGTACAGACCATTAGAGAAAGGGCTCAGAAGCTGAGCAAAGGATTAGTGATTTGGAGGATGTGGTCTGCTCATTAGAAAGCAAGGTGCAAACTATGCACAGAGAAGTGAATGCTCATGCTGACAAGTTGGGAGACATGCAAGACAGACAAAAGGAGGAACAATGTTCGCTTTGTAGGTTTCCCTAAAAAAGGAAAGGGTACACAGCCTGAAGATTTCCTGGAACTGTGGCTTAAAGGGGTGTTCCAGCCAAATTTGGTGTTTATTAAAAGTCAGCAGCTCCGCTACCACCCTCCCCCCCACCCCGGCCGGCATCCTCATTGCTCATTGAAGCCTTCGGCTTCACAGCCGGGCACCCACTGCGCATGCGCGAGCCGCACTGCGCATGCGCGGCTTGCCGCTGATTCGACAGGCGATCGTCTAGGACCTGTCACGTGTCCTAGACGATCACCTAGGGGAGGGGCTGCAGTAAGGCGATTAAGCTTAATCGCCTTACCAGCCCTCGGCGGAAGGAGGAAGTGGGACAGGAAGTCCCACTCCTCCTGAAGCCCCCACTCCCCCCCAAAAAAATTACATGCCAAATGTGGCATGTAAGGGGGTGAGGAGTGGAACAAGCTGAAGTTCCAAATTTGGGTGGAACTCCTCTTTAAGGATAACATGGCAGATAACACGTTTTCACGCTTGTTTGCAATAGAAAGGGCAAATAGGATCCCATCTAAACTTCCTCCTCCTGGCTCACACCTGATTATAGCCTGAATCCTACACTTCAGGGATTGAGAAAACATCCTCTGTGCCGCCCGTACCGTGGAGACCTACAATACAATGGGAACCACATTTCTACAGTATATATCCTGATTTCTCGAAAGCCACACAGAAGCAAAGGGACAGTTTTGTTCATGTGAAAAAGAGACTCTGAGACTGATGCCGCGTACACACGGTCGTTTTTTGGACACATGTAATTTTTTTGGGGCAATATCTTTTAACCACTTCAGACCCGAGCTATTGACAGAATACGTCAACAGCGCGGACCTGAGGCGCCAACTTGGCGTCTTTGGACGGGATTTGGGTGCATTACCCGCACGCCCCACTGGGTGGCGCGCGGCGGGTAAACACTGTCCCGCCGCATCGCTGGGGATCCGATGCATGTACCTGGCGGCCGCGATGTCCGTCGGGTACATGCAATCGGCGGGAAACCGAACAGATGACAGCAGGGACGTGGAGCTCTGTGTGTAAACACAGAGCTCTACGTGCTGTCAGCTGAGAGGAGACCGATCTGTGTCTCTTTACATAAGGGACACAGCATCGGTCACCTCCCCCAGTCACCCCCCTCCCCCCACACAGTTAAACACACCCAGGCAATACATTTAACCCCATCCTCACCCCCTAGTGTTAACCCCTTCCCTGGCAGTCACATTTATACAGTAATTAGTGCATTTTTATATCACTGATCGCTGTATAAATGTGAATGGTCCCAAATTTGTGTCAAAAGTGTCCGATATGTCCGCCGCAATAAAAATCGCAGATCGCCGCCATTACTAGTAAAAAAAATAATAATAAAAAAAAAATCATAATTCTGTTCCCCATTTTGTAGGCGCTATAACTTTTGCGCAAACCAGTCGCTTATTGCGATTTTTTTTTTTTTTTTTTTAAATATGTCGAAAAATACGTATCGGCCTTAACTGTGAAAAAAAAAAGTTTAAAAAAAAAAAAAAAGGGATATTTATTATAGCAACAAGTAAAAAAAAAAAATATTTTTTAAATTGTCGCTCTTTTTTTGTTTATAGCGCAAAAAATAAAAACCGCAGAGGTGATCAAATACCACCAAAATAAAGCTCTATTTGTGGGGAAAAAAGGACGCCAATTTTGTTTGGGAGCCACGTCGCACGACCGCGCAAATGTCAGTTAAAACGACACAGTGCCGAAGCTGAAATTTCGCCTGGGAACAACGGGGTTTATGTGCCCAGTAATGAAGTGGTTAACAGATGTTTTGAACTAAAAAACTTTTTTTAGGATTTTTGAGGGTGTGAAGTGACCACAACTTAATTGTTTTGTTTAAATTACCCACAAGGAGGTTGTTATTCCTTGTTTAATGTCGTTTTAATTTTTAAAATGTGTCTGCCTACTCACTATAACAATCTCTATATCTGTTTGTAAAAAATACACATGGTCAAAATTTGAAAACCAACAAAAAAAAAACTTTATTCAGGTTTAAAAGGTAAGAAATTAAAATTAGAAACATCTGGCAAACAAAAAGCAAAACCAAATAAAAACAAAGAAGCCAGGAAAAAAACAAAGGAGACCCTGCTTGAAGATGTAAACACAAGGGTCCACCGAGCAAACAATGAAGGCTGTGAAGGCAAAAAAAAAAATTCGATTCGGGGCACCATCTCCTCACTTCTTCCTCCCTGCAGCCTTCTCTGCAGTCTTCCCTGCAGCCCGAGTCCTCAGGGGCTGGGTTACTGGAGCCGACGTTGTGCCAGGAGCCAGGAGCAGGAAGAGCAGTAAGGACAGGAGTGCCAATCCGCCCAATGCCAATGTCGTCATTGAGCTGTCCCAGTGTGGCCATGCTTATGGCCTGGAATATGATGGATTTGCAGCGCACACGCTGGCCCAGCTCAAGATTTTTAAGCTTGGCTGCGATGAGCGCTGCGAATCCCTCTTTTTCACAGGGCGGCTCTCTGATGGCCAAAGTTGCTTCATGGAGCATGGCCTGGGTCTCCTCCTCCATTTGCATCAGCCTTCTGGCCCTTTTTGCTGGATTACGGATAGGAGGGATTTGGGAGATGCAATCACGCCGGCGTGACTCCTGTCTCCCACTGGGGCCTGCCACCTCCTGGCTCCCAATGGGGCCTGCCTCTTCCTGGCTCCCTGTGGGGCCTGCCTCCCCCTGGCTCTTTGCGGGGCCTGCCTCCCCCTGGCTCCCTGCGGGGCCTGCCTCCCCCTGGCTCCCTGCGGGGCCTGCCTCCTCCTGGCTTTGCTCTGCCTGTGTATAATTAAAAAAGGGACATAGTTTATTTTTTGGCTTCATTCATCACACACATTTTTAACTTAATGACATATCATAATTGAATGCTAAAATATATTTACCACAGGCCCTCCATCCCTAATTATGTGGCCCCTTACACAGCTTTAGATATGTGCCCCCTGGAGCTGGGGGGGGGGGGGTTGATGCTGGCTGAAATTCCCAAGTAGGGGGCCTTTACCCAACTGTTTTTTTTCTTTTGGGTGGACAAAATGTTAATGGCCAAAAAGGGTGTTTAACATCTGCGGCCACTGTATGGTGTACCTAATGGCGTACCAGAAAATGACACACATTCATTATGACCTCTGCATTTATGTATCTTGTCCCCATTCTGTTTTTCCACTATTGCCTAGTGATATGTTCCTAATTTTTTGGGCAATCATTTATATAATTTCGATCACTTGTACCATAAATTACTCATTATTATACTTTGCATTTCAAAAATTAATATGAAAATGCAATACCTGGCTCCATGGGTCCTCCAGGAACTCAGGCTCTTCCTCTGAGGTTGCCTGCAGGCTGACTGCATGGAAGACTGGAGGAGCAGGGAAGACTGGACTGACTCCTTGGTGGAAGGGTAGACAGGGATGGCCTGGACTCGAAGTGATCATCCAGGAACTGCAGCTGACCACAGGTTTGGCTTGTAGATGCTGTCAGCTGCAGCCCCAGATCTCATTGAGGCCAGGTGTGGGTGTGTTTTATGGTAGAAAAAGATGTCAATAAATATGGCAAGCTCAAGCCATCAGGCAGGCCAGGCCCAGGCAACCGGACGATCCCGGCGGAGGTACAAGGCCTCAAACATGGCCTTCCAGGAGATGGTGGAGATGGTCACCATATTACTAAGGGAGGATTATGATGGGAAGCATGGTTCTTACCTGCATCCAAATAAGGTCAAGGCCAACATCATGGAGAAGGTGATCAGGAGGCTGCGTGAAAAATTTGGCCAACGCAGGACTAGAGCGCAATTGAGAAAGAGGTGGTCAGACCTCAAAAAAAAGAGAGCCTGAACAACTCAATCAAATCAAAAGCCTGATTCGGGCAAAAAGTAAGTATATTTAGGTGCCCACATTTGTGGTGTTTGTTAATTGTGCCATGTGCTTTTAATTTTTAGGTTGTACTGTATCTATGTTTGTGGGCACAAAAAGTGGTCGGAGGAGTCGCCGTTCATTCGTTGTTTTTCGACCTACTAAACGACAATCTTCGTGCTAAATTGCATCATGCGCCTAGTTCACATGGACAAAATGGAGTATTTAAACACTAAATCATACAAAAAAAACGTCTTTGTATTTTTTCTATTTTGAACAAACGACGACGACTCCTACGACCAATTCATGTGTCCCCAAACAGGAATCTCGTGCCATTTTTGGTGTAATGTGACTTCACTTGTGATCTTTTGTAATGTAGATTTGTACCTAATAAAAGTAGATGTGAAAAGCTTATTAAATATGACCAATAAACAGAAAAAGGAGAGTCTGCTCAGCAGTGGATTATGCACATGTTTATATACTCTGTACTTGTATTTTTATTTCTCTTTCTCTCTCATATCTCTTTATAATCTTTTACCTTTCTTTTTTCCCTATCTTCAATCTCGTAGGGCGCAGTGAAGCAGCAAGGCAGGACGGAACTTCCCAAGCCCCACCCCCGAGGGATGATGACCCTGCCACCACATCCGGTACAGGTTTAAGATACCACCCATACACAGGTAATCTAGATGTAGGTCTTCCTAATTTTAATACCTTTTTTGTTCCCACATTTCAGGAGCAAGTCGTGCAGCGACAATGGACAGGGATACTGCCCAGTTCGTGCTGTCCGAAATATGGTCCTGCAGGGAACAAATAAAGGACATCCGGTTCACTGCAAGACAAGTGATTGAAAAAACAAAAGGGGTGGAGCTACAAATTAAACATTTAATTGATTATTTGGGTAGGCTTTGATTTTGGGAAATAAAAACTGTAATACAGGTTTTGTTTAAAAAAATATATATATATATTTAGTGATTTTACTTTTTGATTAATGAAAAAAAAACAACAACAAAAAAAAGTGATTGTATTTTTGGAATAATGGAAAAAAACTAAAAAAATTCCTTATTCCAAAAATACAAAGTGATTCTAATTTTTGATTAATGAAAAAAAAGAAAAAAAGTGATTGTATTTGTTTTGTAATGTTAAAAAAAAAAGTTTAATGTTAAAAAGTAATAATGTTTTTCAAGATGAAAAAAAATAAATAAAAAATATGGACAGTAAAATATGTGTGTCTTGTTATTTAAGCTCAATGATGAATAGAAAATACCTCAAACAACTGTAT
Organism: Rana kukunoris; assembly: GCA_029574335.1. NCBI lineage: Eukaryota > Metazoa > Chordata > Amphibia > Anura > Ranidae > Rana > Rana kukunoris. The sequence goes on along the minus strand of CM056055.1, from coordinate 90,774,751 downwards.
GCTGAGAACATTAAACAATGATGTTCATCACAAACACATGGCACTATGATAACCTAGGAGAGAAAAAAAAAAAAATCACACAAACCTTCTAAATTAAAGAACAAAGAAAATAGACTGTTTCAGGCAAATAATAAATGTATTGATTCAGCCAAGATCTGGCATTGGAATGGCCCTCCTACCCATAAAATAGTCCACATATGCCTGCCGCACAGCACGTGCGTTTCGGGGGGCCAATCGTGGATGGGCAGCCTCACGAGCCGCCTCTGGAAGCTCAACTGCCTCATCAGGCAATACAGTCAAATATGTCGTGGAATGTCTTCGCAAAAAATTATGCAGAATGCAGCAACACACAATGATGTCGTTCCACTTATATTCTGACAGGTTTATGGCGGTCAGAAATAGGCGGAAACGGTTGGCCATGATGCCAAAGGCATTTTCAACGACACATCTGCCTCTGGCCAGCCTATAATTAAACACCCTCCTCTTAGGGGTGAGGGCGCGTTGGGGAAATGGCCTCATGAGGTGGGGACCCAATGCAAAAGCCTCATCTGCTAAAAAAACGAAGGGCAGACCCTCTTCATTCTCCTCCGCAGGCGGCAATCCCAGGTCCTCCAACTGAAGCCGTTGGGCAAACTCGGTCTCGGCAAAGACCCCACTGTCCGACATCCGCCCATTTTTCCCAACATCCAGGTACAGGAACTCATAATTGGCAGACACCACCGCCATCAGAACAACGCTGTGGAACCCCTTGTAGTTAAAATAATGGGATCCACAATGGGGTGGTGGCACGATGCGGACGTGCTTGCCGTCAATGGCTCCTCCGCAGTTAGGAAAATTCCATCGCTGGGAGAAGTCCGCTGCCACAGTCTGCCATTCCTGTGGCGTGGTGGGGAACTGTAGATACAAAAAAAACAATAATCAAACAAACATTCCTAAGAGAACATCACAAAACATTCTTGGATCCTTAAAAAAAAGAAGATCATTAATTTGAAGTATTAGTAAAAATGGCAAAAATAATAAGGGATCACTAAAGCAGATTAATCACACCCTCTGATGGTCACAATCCTACAAAAAATAAGGTGAGGGGAGGCCCAAGATGAGTTTGGGACCTCAAAAAAAAAAAAAAAAAAGGTAATTTATACAATTCTAAAATAAAGAGGGGGGGGGGGGTTGTGCGTGCACTACAATAGAGGACAAAAATATAGGGGGATATAGGGGACTAGGCTAGGTGGGTTTGGCCCCCAAAAAATTGAAAAATGCTGGACAGGTTGGCAAAACAAAAGATGCATGTAGGAGCAAATATAAAATGAATACAGCATGCATGGAGATAAAAGGGAATATTCCCATCAGATCACAAACAGGTTAATTAGGGACTGTTTAAACAAAAAAACAAAAAACAAAAACAAATACAAAAGCCAAAATAAAACATAGTTTGTGCATTTAAAGGACACCACTTACCTTAATATAGTCCTCCTGCAGAACATGAATGATGGCCGAACAGGTCTCGGGAATTATGAGGCCCAGAGCCTGGGGGGAGATGCCCGTCGAGAAATTCAAGTCCTGCAGACTTCTCCCTGTTGCCAGGTACCGCAAGGTAGCAACTAGCCGCTGCTCAGCAGTGATGGCTTCCCGCATAACAGTGTCCTGCCTGGTGATATATGGCGACACCAAAGCCAAAAGCTGCTGGAATACGGGGTCAGACATCTGAAGAAAATTCCTGAAATCATCAGGGTTATTTTCTTGGATCTCCCGCAGCAGAGGCATATGAGAGAACTGGTCCCTGCGAAGAAACCAGTTCTTGGCCCACAAAGTCCTCCTCGCCCTCCTCAAGGACTTGAGCCGGGATGCAGCACACATCCTAACTAGAAGCACAGCACGATCTCGGCGACGAGAACGTACCCGCAACATGGCTAGAAAACGGTCGTCAAATCAGATCGCACTAAAACACTGCTCTGAAGTACAGAGAGGCCTCTGAAGAACGGACCTGCAAAACAGGAACGTGTAGACAAGAACGCACTGCCAAAACAGATACGATCTGAAAACAAGCACTGTAACACAAATACGACCCCAAAAGCACAAACTGTACGACAGAAAACGATATTTAAAGCACGAAGACTAAAAATCACGAATCGTCTCTCACCAAACTTTTACTAACACGCAGCAACACGATATCAGCAAAAGAGGCCGTCTTCCGCATGAAAATGAGCCTTTATAGTCCCGTCGTACGTGATGGACGTCACCACGCACTGCTAGAGCTTTTGGGAAAAATGATGGTGTGTACGCAACGTCGTTTTGGAAAATGAAGTTTGAAAAACGTCGTTTTTTTTTCATGATTGAAAATGTCGTTTTTTTTCATCGCAATAAGTGATCGTGTGTACGCGGCATGACAATTTCTATACAGTATGCTGTACCCGGCCAAATTGAGAAACGGTAGACAGAGGTAAAGTTTTCTTCTTTAACACCCCTCTTGAGGCTTTACGCTGGCTGGATATTAGGGGGCGCTCTAGCCCTGTGGCTCACCGCTGAGAATGTGGTGAATCATTTTCTGTACACATGTGAAGTAAGCCCTACATGCAACTTTCTGTTCTCTAGTGCTGGGGCTACATTTATTATCTGGCCTTCTATTCCTACTGCGAGATGTCCTGCGCAGATCTACACACGTACCTGAAAAATTGTCATAACTGACTAAGTTTACTTCCTGAGATATACAGTGCCTTGCGAAAGTATTCAGTTTGAAATATCCAATAAATTTCGTTTCACTTCATGATTGTGTCCCACTTGTTGTTGATTCTTCACAAAAAATTAGTTTTATATTTTTATGCTTGAAGCCTGAAATGTGGCAAAAGGTGGCAAAGTTCAAGGGGGCCGAATACTTTCGCAAGGCACAGCATTTATTTTTTTCTCGGTTTTTCCTTTTTATTTTTACCTGTTTTTATTTTTTTTTGCAATGTTTTTTGGTACGCTACTTCTGCGTCCTTGAGACAAGGCAGGGAAAGTGATTCTTACTGTTTTGGACGCTACCTAGCTCCTCCAGGACACGCTGCCTATTGAAATGCAGCGTCTGTTCTATTGCTAAAAAGACCTGTGACCCCCCAAGGTTGTTTACATTTCACAGTTATGGGATTCAAGCGCACAAGTTGGGGCTATGTGCAGGGTGGGAAGGGAGGGGTTAATGTGTTTTAATGGATTGTGCCGTATGCTGCTGTTCTCTGTTCTGATCTTCGCAGGGTGGTTAAACTGTTGGATGATGGTTCACATGATGTCCTCCACCACTATACTGTATTTATCTTCTATACGTATGAATGGCGTGTAAGATAACCCCGATGTCTTGAAATGTATGAGGTATGAATTTAAAGGTGAAGAGGTATGAATTCAAAAGGTATAAGAGATCTCTTATATTTGACTTTATAAAGGAGGTATAAACCCCATATTATCCTACTGCAGAAAACGCACTTACAGTGGTCTAAGGTTATGGCCTAAAAAAAAGCCAATATTATGAGGGTACTTCATGCTAACTACTCCACTCATTCAAGAGGGGTGGCCATCTTGGTCACCAAAAAGGCTGCGGCACACATTATGAAGGTCAAACTAGACCCTAATGGTAGATATGCTATATGATTATGTCAAATGTTTAATATATGCTTAACACTGGTGTGTGAATATGTTCCTCCCCCTCTCTCTCTTGAGCAGTTGGATGGTAGTTTAAGGAAGATGTGCTGATTGCACAGGGCCCACTATTGTTGCTAGGAGACTTCAATGTAGTGTTAGATGTGGCTCATGACTGACACAGATGTACATCTGACTCTCGCCATATCCTGTCCTCCTAGTTGGAGAACTTTGTTCTCACAAATGTATGGCAAAAAAGAAACCCTGGAGTCGGAAAATACTCCTGTCATTAGGAGACTCAAAGGACACTGTCTTGAATAGACTTACTATTATCCTCTGTAAATGGTCTCCCGATCATATCCAGTGTCAGATATTTACCAAGAGCCAGATCAGATGACTCCCAGTTGGAGATCAAATTAGATCTAAATGCTTCACGGTGAAGGAGGCACTGGCGTATGAATGTATACTGGCTACAGGAGGAATTTATCACCTTGAAATGCAAAACAGCTATTGATCACTAAAAAATAAAAAAGTGCAGCGCTAATAGTGAACATCAATACATGATACATATATATATATATGATAAACAGTGAAGTACTAAAACAAATGTAAATAATGATAATAAACACTCTGAAAAGGAAAAAAAGCTAAAAAAAAAGTGTTGAAAGCTTAAAACTAAAGCAGAGTCCCATTCATGAAAAAGGAAATCCGTGTGTAAGGTGAATATCCAAAGTGTCCAAATGATTCCAGAAGTAGTAGTTAATAAACGCCAATCTTCCCAAGCGAAAACTGTGTCTTTAAACACCCATAAGTGTCATTGCCTGCTTACCAGAAATAAAGACAAGCCCAGGAATAATGGTCGCCTCAAAACCAATCTGAACAGTAGCCAGTAAATCCAGGGATAACTCAGAGAAAAATAAAGGAAAAATTCTCTCATAGCGTAGAAAATTGCCTCTCAATTCCTGTATTTCCAACACCGCCGTCTCACAGGATGGAACACAATGACGTCACCGGCACCCTACGTACGTTTCGTCACAAGAGGACTTCTATGGGGGATTGGCCGAGTACAGACGCCATCGCGAATGGTGTTTAAATACACCTACAGACTCCATCTTGAGTACTGGCACTCCGGGGATCAAATAGACAAAACAAAAGCTCCACCATCTTAGGTGTTGGCCGTTAGAGAGGTAAAAAATTGTAGCAGAGGAGAATATAAAACAAAGCCACCTAGTGGCGCAAAATTATAAGACAGGCGGTGATAAGAACACTGAATGAGAGCAAGCTATTTGAATTAATGGAGACGTCCACAGATTATATGTGAACAAAATAGAAAATTATCTAGATTTCATATTAAAAATCCATCTGGTCTCAAGCTTAGAAATGGATCTAACCATATTAGTTCCTCGCCAATGTGGGCGGATGGTATCTAGGGCTAAAAAAAAATGTTCCCTTCAATTGTCTACCATGATGTTTATCATAGTGTCTAGACAGATTGTGTTTTGGGAAACTTCTTTTAATGTTTCCCACATGTTCACTAAGTCATATATGCAATTCCCTTTTGGTACGACCAATATACTGTTTGGAACACGGACATTGGGTCATATATACCACGTACTTAGTAGAGCATGTCATAAATGATTCAATGTGATAGGACTGGTTAGTAGCAGTAGATTGGGAATTTGAACATTTCCGCCCCTGTAAGTATTAATTTGGTAAATACTACATTTGCGACTAGGAAAAAAGCCTTTAAGAGACTGAAAAAAAGTCATCATTTTGGGTGGATCTATAACATTGGGTGCAATGCTTTGTCTCAAAGGTGGGGCACCTCTGTAGATCAGAACCGGATTATCTGGGATAATGGGACTGAGAACTTTGTCATTCAGAATATTGGCTTGTTGATAGAAATCAGAGATTTCGGAACAATTCCGCCTAATATGCTGAAATTGTCCCTTAGGGACAGCAGCCAACCAAGAGCTATGATGGCAGCTTGTTAGAGGAATGAAAGTGTTGCGGTCGTTTTCCCTAAAAGTGTTAGTGATCAAGCGCCCTTCTTTGACCATGATGTTTAGGTCAAGAAGGTGGATATGTGAATTACTAGTCTCCCTTTTTGTAGGAAAATACCTCTATTATTATGATTAAGTTTGAGAAAAAAAGCCTCTAGAGATGTTAAATCTCCCTCCCATATAAGGATCACGTTGTCAATATAACGTTTCCAAAGACGTAATTCAATTGGGGGGTGGGCATCTATAACTTCACGTTCCCAGTAGGCCATAAATACATTTGCCAGACTGGGGGCAAACTTAGCCCCCATTGCAACACCGCAAGTTTGTAAAAAGAATTCTCCATCAAACCAAAAATAGTTATGGGCGGTTGCAAACCGTAATAGTTCCAATATACATTTTTTTCTGTGAAGCGGATAGAGAAAAATCTTGTTGAAGATAGAATTCTACCGCTTCAAAACCATGTTGACGGGAAATTACAGTGTAGAGGGAGACCACGTCCGTTGTTGTGAGGATGAGACCATTCCCCCACTGAAAGTCATTCAACAAATTTAGAACCTCTGTGCTATCATGCAAATATGCAGGAGTAGATGCCACAAGAGGTTGTAAAAAAGTATCAACATATTTGCCAATTCTAGCAGTTACAGAATCAATGCCGCTTATGATAGGGCAGCCTGGCGGTTTGATCAGATTTTTATGGCGCTTAGGCAAATAGTAAATGACTGGTACTCGTGGGATGATGGGTATTAAATGGGCTCTTTCTTATTAAGAATCCTTTTTTCAAAACCAAGATCTATGAGAGTGGAAAGTTGTTTTCTGAATTTGACCGTAGGGTTGTGAGAAAGGGGTGTGTTAGTAGACTGGTCTAATAATTGTCTATGCATCTCTTCTATATACTGAGATTTGTCAATAATAACAATACCACCCTCCTTGTCAGCTGGTCTTGTGACAATATCATTGCGTTGACAAATCTTTTAAAAACCTGTATTGCTGGAGCTACAAATCCAGGTGGATTGAAAAGCGAGGCATTACTAAGATTAGTATGTTTGGTAGGAACATTGACGTTTCTCGTATTAATATCTTGTATTACTACTTAATTGACTACTAGGGCGTGTGGGAATCATATGGACAATTTGGGTGCTATTGCCAATAGGATTCAAAATAAAATGTCTTTTAAAGTTCATCCTTCGAACAAATTTGTTTATATCAATAAATGTCGGTTCCCGAGTAAAATAAATAAATAAAAAATGAGGAGATAGGATTATTAAAAGAAAATACATGAAGCAGAGATAAAAAATAAAAAGAAATTAGATCTTAGAGAGGCGGAGCAATTAGAAATTTTAAGAGCAGAACTTGCTAGTTGCCTAGATAGAAAAGAAAAAGATAAATGTAGATTTTTGGCAAACAAATTTTATGAACAAGGGAATAAGAGTGGCAAACTACTAGCTAGACAGCTACAAAACCAACAAGAACTTTTCCATATCCATAATATCCAAGTAAATAATAAGCAGTGTGAGGGATTAGCTCGGTAGCGGGTGTGTGTGACCCCCCTGGATGGGTTTACTACACGCTGAACTATACAGAAAGGCAGTTGAGGATGGTTGAAAACAAAAAAGATATGGTTTATTCTTCCATATTTCTGGATACAAGTGCAAGCATCAAAACAGCATAAACAAAACATAACATAAAATAAACCCTGGCCACTTGGGGTGTCTACCTTCACAACACAGGAACCTATCTATGGAGTCTGGCACAGCCTACTGCTGGGCAGACGCTGCTGGTCATATAGCAGAGAAACAATAGTCTTTCTGATTTTTATCATACAGAAAAATCAACAACCACCTCACCTCTTCAGAAGTCTTTCTCACTGCTCTCCTTAACTCAAAAAGCATCAGGATGCAGAAATCAGTAGTCATCCTCTGGATGACTTTTAGAGGCCTTAATTGCCTCATTCTGAACAGCTGAACTCCCTAAACCTTTCTGGCTATTTCTGCAGCCGACATCCGATAATAATTGGTAAATTGTCTAAACAAAGCAGAAATGTATCTCCCGTCTGTGACAACACCCATAGATTTACCCGACTTCCTGTCACATAACCCTCCCTCTTGTTTCAACCCTAGGGTTGGGACACAGGTTGCCAGGCACACATGTACTCGGGACAACCCATCTGCATTCCCCATTTTAACAGCGGGGCGATGCGTTACCACAAAACTAAATTCCTGGAGGGCAAGGAACCACCTAGTTATTCTCCTATTGGTCTCTTTGTTCTGTGCCATCCACTTCAATGGGGCATGATCCGTCACCAGTTCAAACTGTCTACCCACGAGGTAGTACCGGAGAGAATCCAAAGCCCATTTTACCACCAAACACTCTTTCTCAATGGTGACATAATTCTCTTCATGGGCCTTCAACTTTTGGCTGAGGTACATAACAGGGTGTTCCTCCCCCTTGATAATCTGGGACATTACAGCTCCTAACCCCACATTTGAGGCATCTGTCTGAATCACCAAGTCCCATGAAAAATCAGGCTTCGGGAGTCCATTTGGTCATGACAGACTCCTTCCCTTTGGTCAAATTGGTCAGGGGAGCAGCCTGTGAGGCAAAATGGGGGATAAAGCGGCGATAATATCCCGCGATTCCCAAAAATGCACAAACCTGTTTCTAGTTGGTGGAACATGGCCAATCCTGAATAGCCTCAACTTTGTTTATTTGGGGCTTGATTAAACCTCTTACAATGGTATACCCCAGATACTTCGCCTCTTCTAGCCCAAGGGTACATTTTTTTGGATTGGCTGTAAACCCGGCTTTCCAAATGGAATCCAACACAGCCTGAAATTTTGGTAAGTGTGATTCCCTAACCTCACTGTGGACGACAACGTCATCGAGGTATGCAGCAGCATAGGCTCGATGAGGCCGAAGGGTCTTATCCATGGTGCGTTGAAATGTGGTGGGAGCATTCTGTAACCCAAAAGGCATCCTCCGATATTGGAAAAATCCGTCTCGAGTTACAAATACTGTTTTTTCAGAAGAACCACCTACTGGGGAATCTGGGCAATCCCAGAGTTCCCAGAACTTTGGGAAATCCCTTCCCATAATGGCGTCATGTGGCAGTTTGGGAACTAAACCCACTTGGTGACACAAGTTACGAGGGAGGTTCAAAGGAAACCGTAGTCACCGGATATTCTCGAGTGTCCCCATGTACACAAACTACAGCCATTTTCCTAGGATGTAAGGTTCTTCCCACCACTAGATCACTTTTCACTAAGGTGACCAGGCTACCTGAATCCAACAATACCACAACATCTTTACCATCTAAGCACATTCTACATAAAGGTTTCTCATTCCCCTGTACTGCAGTGCATGTGGTTGCAAAGGAGGGACTGTCATCTCTCTGTCAGAAAGTCACACTGTATGGGTTCATCAACCACTGCTACATGTCCCTCTTCCCGGCAACAGAAACAAATCAACCTTCTGGTCCTCTCCTGTGGGATGGGTCTTCCAGGCCGCTCTCGCCAAACATTAGTAGTCCCGTAAACACCTCTAGTTGCTCTTGGGTCCTTCTCTCCACCCTCATCCCTTGATGCAGTCTTACCTATAGGTGGGTAGGGTCTGGTCTTGGGGTGAAAAGTCTGTGCGTCTCTGGGTGTCAGGGTCCCAGCGCTGTTAGCCCCCGTGTAGCGCGCAGGCGCGGTAAAATGGCGTTCCAGCGCGTGCCTGTGCGTCTAAGGCGCGTGCGCGGTGGCGAGGCGCGTGCACAAGCGCGCGCACCCTTCCGGGACCAATCAGAGGCTTGACCGCCCTATTTGAACCAGCCCCTCTAGTCGGGTTGCTGGTTTATCGTCAGCTCTGCCTGAAGCCTGGTTGCTTACCTGGTGTTTTTTGACCCGGATTTCCTTCCGACTCAGTTCTCACCCTGAAACCTGACCTCGGCTCTGTACCTGGATTTGCTGCCTTCTCTAACCCTTGACCTCTGGACCGTGACCTGGATTTGCTGCTTTCTCCTGACCTGGGCTTTGGCTTGTACCCTGGACTTGTCCCTGCCTGAACCCGAACTCTAGCTTGCACCCCGGATCCGCTACTGTCTGTTTGCTGTTCACTGTGCTGTGTATCGGCTGCTCTGCTTGCACCTACCTCAGTGATCGATCTGCAACTTCTCCCAAGTTCAGCTACTACTCTCCAGCACAAACTATGTCATCCTACTACTCCGCTGGTACCGGTACCTCCTCGTGCCTCTGCCTCCTGTTTCAACTCCAGGGGGCGGGCGCACTTGGTCGTAAAGGTGAGCCGTCCTCAGCATCTCGGCCTCGGTGAGTACTTAATTCTCTAATACTGGGTGAAGAGGACAAATTCTCTGTTGCTAGGTACCTTTCGACCAGGTCTACTAGTTTGTCTGCGGTTTCCGGACCACCATGGCTCACCAATTTCTACAGGGTGTTAGGCAGAGACCTAAGAAATTTGTCCATGACTACTCGTTCCAAAATTTTTGGTCTGGACAGAGTTTCTGGCTGCAGCCATTTCCTGGCCAAATGAATGAGGTCATACATCTGCGACCGAGGTGGCTTCCTCAGCTGATAACAATTGTGGACCCGCTGAGCACGGACATCAAGGGTTAAACCAAAACGGGCCAATATTTCCTCTTTTAACCAATCATAGTTTTTTGCATCTGCAAGCTCCAAATCAAAATATGCTTTTTGGGCTTCTCCAGATAATAGGGGGCCACTAGTCCAGCCCACTGTTCTTTAGGCCAACTCTCTTTTTCCGCTGTTCTCTCAAACGTGGTCAGAAACATCTCAGGGTCATCATCTGCTGTCATCTTTGGCAATAAGTGGCTTACCCGAAAAGTCGATATGTTACTGGCTTAACTCCCAGCCTTGGTCTGCTGTCTCTGAAGCTGTTTCACGATGGCCTCCATTTGCTGATGGTGTCTCTGTTCCAAGCCTGCAATGCTCTCTTGGTAAGCTGCAAGGCTCCGCTGCAAAGCTGCATTTGTTTGCTGTTGATTTGCATTTGCTATAGCCAGCTGTTTTAATATCTCCTCCATTTTGGGTTTACTTTAACTGCCCACGGCACTCCACCATGTGTGAGGGATTAGCTCGGTAGCGGGTGTGTGTGACTCCCTGGATGAGTTCACTACACGCTGAACTATACAGAAAGGCAGTTGAGGATGGTTGAAAACAAAGGATATGGTTTATTCTTCCATATTGCTGGATACAAGTGCAAGCATCAAAACAGCATAAACAAAACAAAACATAAAATAAACCCTGGCCACTTGGGGCGGAACCTATCTATGGAGTCTTGCACAGCCTTCTGCTGGGCAGACACTGCTGGTCAGACAGCAGAAAAACAATAGTCTTTTTGATTGTTATCACACAGAAAAATCAACAACCACCTCACCTCTTTAGAAGTCTTTCTGACTGCTCCTTCACTCAAAAAGCCTCAGGATGCAGCAATCAGTAGTCATTTTCTGGGTGACTTATAGAGGCTTTAATTGCCTCATTAAGAACAGCTGAAGTTTTCAAACGCCCTAAACCTTTCTGGCTATTTCTGCAGCCGACACCTAATAGTAATTGGTGAATTGTCTAAACAAGGCAGAAATGTATCTCCCGTCTGTGACAACACCCACAGATTTACCTGACTTCCTGTCACATTACCTACCTTCCGATTTTGATCAATCTTTGTTGATGCCTTGCTAATAATTTTTAAATTTTTCCTTTTTTTTGCGCCATTTATTTTATTTTTCTTAGTGTGTTCTTTTTTTTTTTTTTTTCTTGGGGCTGGGGTCGGGCCACCTTCGGGAGAAAATCTTACTCTTGTCTTCCCTTCTTCAATCCTCTTCTTCTTTCTCACTTCTTCATCTCCTCCTTTTCTTAGCAATTTCCTTTTTTTTTCTGCTTAAATTTGGGATTTTTTCTCTCTTGTTTTTTTTTTACAATTGTCTGCATATATAATTTAGAGTTTGGACTATTAACCTAATAGATTCCTTTATTAATACGACCCATTTTTTTAGGGTCAGTTCATGTATTTCAGAAACAATGCACAGGAGATGTATGCTCTTTTTCTTGTATGTCACGATAACTATATTTATCTTCTTGGGACTTTAGCTTTCTCATATTTAATTTATTTATCTTTCCTCTCACGTGCCACCTCCCATCCACAGTTTGAACCCATTAGGGATGGATGGGTAGTCCGGAGGCACACTAAGCCTGATATAAGGTATAGTCCTTTTTTTTATTATTTTCTTTAGTCCCTTATACCTGACATTTGCATTTTTTCTGTATTTATCTGATAAATATGAACATGCATTTGAGCACCAAACTCTACCGATATTTCAGTCATTATTGTTATGATCTGTATCCCATATTTGCATTCTTTATACTGCATTTGTAACTTGTTTTCTTATGCAAAACTCAATAAAAATATTAAACAAGATATCTCTCTCAAAACCACAAATTTGAGTAAGTGGGGGGACTAATCTAGTGGTTGAAGTGGCCGGCATCGGCTGAGAAGGGGGGGCTGAGTGATCTCCCACCCCACCATGGTCAGTGGTACCCTCTAGTTTAGTTTGCCACTTAAAAACCACTTTGTTGGAATAATCAGAAAAATCACGATTACATTTTTTATTTTGTTTGTTTTTTTGATCAAAGTACTCCTTTTCTAAAACCTGTCTAAGGTAATCAGATTGTAATTTATGTTCACTGGAGTCAAAGAAAATAGGGCTTCATCTGACAAATTTGGATGGTCAATGATTACCCGGTACTATAGTCAGCATTTCTCTTTAAAGAAAATTTTGAGGTAACATGTACTGAATAATAACAAAGTTCTCGGTCCCATTATCCCAGATAATCCGGTTCTGAGACAAAGCATTGCACCCAATGATATAGATCCACCCAAGAGGATGACTTTTTTTCAGTCTCTTAAAGACTTTTTTCCTTGTCGCAAATGTAGTATTTGCCAAATACTCACAGGGGCGGAAATGTTCAAATTTCCAATCTACTGCTACTAACCAGTCCTATGACATTGAATCATTTATGACATGCTCTACTAAGTACGTGGTATATATGATCCAATGTCGGTGTTCCAAACAGTATTTTGGTCGGACCAAAAGGGAATTGCATATACGACTTAGTGAACATGTGGCAAACATTAAACAAGGTTTCCCAAAACACAATCTGTCTAGACACTATGATAAACATCAAGGGAACTATTTTTTTAGCCCTAGATACCATCCATCCGCCCACAATGGCGAATAGAGATGTAAAGAACGGTTCGCCGGCGAACATCGCTTCTTCGTGTTCGCTGCCGAACATATGCAATGTTCGACCCGCCCCCTATTCGTCATCATTGAGCAAACTTTGATCCTGTACCTCACAGTCAGCAGACACATTCCAGCCAATCAGCAGCATACACTTCCTCCCTGACCCTCCCACCTCTAGAGCAGCATCCATTTTAGATTCATTCTGAACCTGCAGTCTTAGTTAGAGGAGGGACAGTGTTGCTGCTGCTGATTTTATAGGGAAAGCTATAGCTAGGTCAGTGTACTGAAAGACTCATCTGATCTCTGCTGTTAGAACAACGTCCTGACAGCACCCCAAACAGCCCTTTTTAGGGCTAATCAATCAGTCTGTTGGTTTACATAGAGAGACAGAGAGAGTGTAATTTTTTGGAGTTAGATAGGGCAGACAGGCAGGCAGGCTAGTCAGTTAGAGTTACAGTGTGTAGGGGATATATATGCATTTCAGGTTTTGTATATATATTTATACACTGTATTGAGTTTAGCTAGACTAGAGGTGCAGGGTGCTGTGTAATATAAAGGGGTCCAGTGGTGCAGGGTGCTATATAAAGGGGCCCAGAGCTGTGGGGTGCTGTGTAATAAAAGGTGCCCAGGCTCATAGCGTAAACTGTGCCCACCTGTCCAGTGCCACATCTCATCTATATTTTGTTGGCACAGTTGATAACATATAAAAACAAAATTCACTGCAATACAGGAAAAAAAAAGTCAAATGCACGATTGAAATAACCCATAGAGATGAGAGAATTGTATTTTTTAAAATAATATATTGTTTGATGCACTCCAGATTGTACCCTGTTTTTGTTACATTTCTTGACATGTATGTACATTTGGCAAATAAAAACCTTTAAAAAAAAGCCCCAATCAGATATTAGTACAGCGACCTCCCCAGCTGCCCATTTTCTGACGCTGATCGGGAGCCTGTCAGCAGACCTTTTTTGGTCATGAGCCTTCAGCCGTCTTCTGTTGGACTGGCTGCTATACACACAGGCCGAATATCTGCCATTTTCTATTGAACCTGTGGATGCCGGCTGACAAGAGAACTATGTAGGATTTTTCCTTGGAAAGAAGAAATTATTTTGGACTGCCGCACTCTGAGTGCGGCAGTCCAGGATAATTTCTTTTTTCCACGGATCAGCGCAGAGTCTGCACCTGTCAGTGCCACAGGGCGGGAGCACATCATAGGTCGCAGGGCTTCGAGTGGTACTTTTTTCCGTAGGATCTTTCCTTGCTAGGGGGGCCAGAACAGAGTTTTGAAAAAAGTAAAACCCCAACTTCTAAATATTTTGTTTAGGGCAGGGGTAGGCAATCTGAGTGGTGGAGCTCTACCTGCACCAGGGGCACACTGACAACTCATGGGGCCCCCTGGCAATAGAAGATCATTGGGCCCCCTGTGTCCCCACCCCCACGCAAGCCACACATACACAAATCATGGGACACCCAGTAAGGCACACAACAGGGCACAGGCACATCACAGGGCATGGGGCGCACAGCAGGGAACAACACAGGGTATGGGAACACAGGAAAGCACATGATGGGGCAAAGGGCACATCAGGGCACTGAGAACATCACAGGACACACAGTGGGGCACATCACTGGCTGGACACTGTGGGGGGAGAGGATAAGGGAGGACAGAGAGACTATCACAAGGCCTCCTGCTGTCCTGTTGGGGCCGGGCCCCCTACTCCTGTACTGTCTGCCGCACCACCCGCGATGGTGGCCATCATGGTACCTCCAGACAGGGGCGTACTTGGAACATTTGGCACCCGGGGAGAATCCTATATCTGGCACCCCCTCACTTTAAAATGTAAAAACACTGCACTGTGCCCCCTGCAAACCTCTGCACTCCCCAATATCTCATTGTCGCTAGTTGGTACACCCTCTCCACAACTGGACCCCTTAACATTACACAGCCCCCCGTGCAGCTCTGGGCCCCTGCACATCACACAGCACCTCTGGACCCCTTTACATCACCCTACACCTCTAGACTCCTTTACATTACATAAAACCCCCAGCTTTGGACACACTGCATGCTGCACAGTCATCTCTCCCCCCTGCATGATGCACAGTCACCCTCCCCCCCCCCCAAGCTTTGGAACCCCTGCATGCTGCACAGTCACCTCCACTCCCTCCAGCTTTGGACCCCCTGCATGCTGCACAGTCACCCCCCCTCTCTGCCCTTTCCTACCTTACTCACGCATAGGGAGAGACATTCCAGTGCTGAACAGAGGGCGGGAACTTTTCATATTAACAGTGCTAATGATTGGTTGCTATGACCACCTAGCAACAAATCACCTGCTAGTTGACTCCAGCATTTCCTTCTTCTATTCAGCGCTGCCGCTGCCCCACTGGCTCTCTCCCTACGGTAGATCAAGCACAATACCCACAGTTGTGTTTGGTGTTACTCACTGCATCTGTCAGCAGAAAGGAAAATCTGCTGCATAGGAAAAAAAAAACATGGTCTGCCTGACATTTCTTCACAGTGCTTTACAACGGATTGTCACATCTCTGCCTTACTGTGTAGAGCATGGGTAAATTCAAAGAGCAGCTTGGCTAAAACAGAGCCCAGCAACCGGAGCACAGCATGAACACAAGGTGGGCTTTAAAAGCAGACAGCCAATTAAAGAGCTGTGCTGTCAGGAAGCGGACAATGCCAACAGCCAATCACAGGTGGCAGAGGCTTCCCTGGTTCTACCACCTGTGATTGGCTGTCGGCTTTGTCAACTTCCCGACAGCACAGCTCAGGCAAGTTCAGATTAGTGCCCGAGCTGAGCTCATCCCTGCAATCTACCCATCACCTACTTGTGGTCAACAGGTCGATCGAGAGCGACAGGTTGCCAATCCAGGGTTTAAAGCAGGGGTGGCCAACCAGTGGCCTGGAGCCCTCTGATGTGGCCCGCGACCACCTGCTCTGGAATGGCGGGTTGGCAAGCTCAGATCGCAGGTTGCCCACCTGCTTATGTGGAGCAGATCCTCATAATCAGATGCTTCCTTTACAGCGCTGGCTTTTGCCACAGGCGGCGTCTATGGCAAAGTTCAGCTAACCCGCAGGATAGACACAGGTGCCCTACACTGCACCCATGGTGTTGGTAAACCACAGCACATCAGTCTTAGGCCCTTTTCACACGATCAGCCCGACCAAATGAGACCCTCAATTCACCTCTATAGAACGACAGATGTTCATTTACGCCCACCTACCTCCAATCCGAAAAACAGAAGGGAATTCTTCCCCTTCTATCTGATCAGGTCCGAGGGCCTATAGAGTAGCTGTAACCTGTCACTCCTCCGCTCTACTCAGTGTGGCCCACGACTGGTTACCAAGTTGCTTAAGTGGCCCTCGCTCTTCAAAAGATTGGGCACCCCTGGTTTAGAGTATGTGAAAGGGGACATGTAACAAATATGAAGTCAGTGTTATTCCATTTGGCTGAAAAAGTAGAAATACACTTTAATACTTGCCTCCAAAGCTCCTCCTTCTCAGGTCTCCCACCGATACTCTTGGCTCCTATCCATCAACTGCCCCCATAGCAAGCCACTTGCTATGGAAGCACTTGTGCAGGCTCGGCCCAGAGTCTCGCTGTCTGCATCAGCCCTGCCCTCTGCTTCCTCATCACTGGCTGTGATTGACAGCAGCAGGAGCCAACGGCTCCCAATGCTGTGTCTGGGCCAATGAGGAGGGAGCGAGCAACGAGAGCCTCTGCTCTCATGCACATCCCTAGATCAGGCTCAGGTAAGTATTTAAGTGGGAGCTGGGGGGACTGAATGCAAAAGGCATTTACATTAATTAATAGAATGCATTAACCACTTTAGCCCCGGACCATATTGCTGTCCAAAGACCAGAGCACTTTTTGTGATTCGGCACTGCGTCGCTTTAACTGACAATTGCGCAGTCGTGCAACGTGGCTCCCAAACAAAATTGGCGTCCTTTTTTTCCCACAAATAGAGCTTTCTTTTGGTGGTATTTGATCATCTCTGCGGTTTTTATTTTTTGCGCTATAAAATAAAAAATAGAGCGACTATTTTGAAAAAAATGCAATATTTTTTTTTTTTTTTTTAAATTGTTTATTTATTCATAACAGGAAGCCGGCCCACACGAGCCACATTAACATACAGTGCATAAGTAATAATAACATACATGGGACCACACGGGGAGCCTGGCCCTAGGCGTCATCCCCGACTCGCAGGTACTCCGCGGGGCTCAGCCTCCCGTCTTTTCCGTTTTCTAAGTTACAAGTATTAGTGTAGAGAGAGAAGTGTGAGAGATGAGGACATTGCCCAGAGGGCATAAGGGAAAGGAGAGTAGGAGAAGAGAGGGGGGGGGGGATAATGATGAGCAGGGGGGGGGGGACTCGCGAGCATGGACAGCTGTCAAGCATAAAACAGCGCACTCCTGTGCAGAATTTGACTATGTAGTCGAACTGTCGTCCGGGGGGGAGGTTTGCCCTATCTGGGAGCACAGTCTGCTGCCTCTGAGGGCCTGGCCCTCTTCAGAGTATGTAAACATATTCCATAATTGCCAGGTCTGGGTGTACTGTTCATTTCTGTCCTGCTTTGTCAGGATTAGGTCTTCCATCCTATTGATCTCGTCCACCTTCCGCAGCCACATGGCCACCGTTGGAGGACGAGGAGATTTCCAGCAAAGCGGGACGCATGCTTTAGCCGCATCCAAAAGGTGCCGAATGACAGATCTTTTGTACCTGCGGGCAGGGATGTCAGTCACATGCAAAAGGAAATACGTCGGGTCGTCAGGGATTGTACGGTCTGTGAAATTCTGAGCAATTCTCCTCACCTCCTCCCAGAATGTGCGGAGGCGTGGGCATGACCAGAAGATATGAAGCAGAGTCCCTTTTTCGGTCTGGCATCTCCAACAAAGATCGGACACTGTTGGGAAGAGTCTATGCAAAAGGACATGGGTCCTATACCATCTCATCAAAATTTTATAATTGGTCTCCTGTATCTTTGTACATATCGATGATTTGTGTGTAAATGTTAGTATGTGTTGTTTTGTGCTGGTAGAGAGGGGACCACCGAGGTCCCGTTCCCACTTCTCAAAACACGGGGTTTGATACCCCTCTTCTGGCGTAATTAGCAGTGTGTGTAGGGAGGACAAGGCGTGTGGCAGGGGTCCCGATTCCGAGCATAGCTCTTCTAGTGGCGTGAGAGGGTGCCCCGTACCAGGAGGGGGCGGCATAGTCCTCAGAAAGTGGCTAAGATGACCCGCTCTCATGAAATCCAGGTGGAAACCACCGTCTGGGTCTATCAACTCGGCTGGCGTTCTCCACCTGCCCGGTAGACTGAAATGTGAGGCCTGGAAAAGTCCAGACTCCAGCAGCATACGGAATTTAGCGTCCCCGATTCCCAGCTCAAAAGATGGGTTACCTAAAATTGGACGAAGCGGCGAGTCAACCGACGCTAGGCGATTGTGTGCTAGAAGTCTCCTGCACACGCTGATTGTGTTGCCTATCAGGGGATGCTGGCGCACCTCCTTTTGCAACAGACTGTGGCACCATGGGGCTCGCCGCAGTAAGATTCTGCTTTGTGCTTGCTCCATTCGTGTCCACAACTTGGTCGGTTCATGTCTGCACCAGTCAATCAGGCGGTTCAACTGCGCCGCGTGGTAATATCTACGTATGTCCGGCACTGCCAGGCCACCGTATTGCTTAGGTAGGGAGAGAATCGACTTGTGTATCCTGGGGTGCCGTCCTGCCCAGAGAAATGTTTTAAATACCGTTTGCACCTGCTTGAAGTATTCTGGTGGAATGTGAATGGGAAGGGCCTGCAGGAGATATAGGAATTTGGGCAGGATGGTCATTTTCAGTATACTGTTCCTACCGAACCAGGAATGCAGACCCGTGGTCCACTTATCCAATAGGCTACGGATCGTTTTAAGCAGGGGCGGGAAATTAAGTTTATAGACGTTATGTATTTTAGAAGGTATGCGCGTTCCTAAGTACGTCAGCGCTGTCTCTGTCCACTTTAGCTTAAAACTATCTCGCAGGTGTGATAGTTGTGGTAGGGGCACTCCCACCCCCATCGCCTCCGACTTGGAGAGGTTAATTTTCAGGTTGGAGAGAGTCCCATATATGTCAAATTCTTTCATTAGGTTTGGTAAGGATAGCAATGGCTTCGTCAGTGAGAATAGCATGTCGTCGGCATATGCTGAGACCTTACAGTGATCCTTGCCCACTACCAGTCCTGTAATGTCAGGGTTCAGCCGGATATGTTGTAAAAAGGGTTCCAGGGACAGGGCGAACAGGAGGGGCGACAATGGGCAGCCCTGTCTGGTCCCATTTGTTATTGTAAATGGGTCTGATAGCGTCCCGTTCGCCCTGACCCTAGCCGTCGGACCCGTGTACGCTGCAGATATCCACCCCAGCATCTTCTGTCCAATACCTATGTGTTTCAGGGTGGTGAACATGAACCGCCAGCTAACCCGGTCGAACGCCTTTTCGGCGTCTGTGCCTAGGAAGACACAGGGGGTACCCGAGGTATTCGCGATATGCAACAGGTTTAAGACCTTCGCCGTGTTGTCCCTTGCCTCTCTGGTCGGTACGAAGCCTACTTGGTCTAGGTGTATAAGGTCGGGGAGGAAGCGTTGGAGTCTGATCGCTATTATTTTAGTGAAGAGTTTAACATCGGTATTTAGTAGGGAGATCGGGCGGTAGCTACCGCACTGTCCCGGATCCTTGCCCTCTTTGTGAATCACCGCTATTTGAGCTTGCAGGGTACTAAAATGCAATTTCTTGCCTGAGCCTAATGTGTTAAATAGGTCTACCAGTCTACCTCCTAAAGACGGTAACAGGGCTTTATAATAGGCAGTGGTAAGGCCATCAGGACCCGGAGCTTTGCCGGGTTTGGAGGATTTAAGTGCCCCCTGCAGCTCAGGTAGCGTTATCGGCTCTTCGAGCAGCTTTCTCGACTCCAACGCTAGGGTCGGCATTTGAGAGGCTGTCAGGTAGTCCGTCATCTGTGTCAAGTCAGGGTCTGGGGAGGGCGGGGGTAGATTATATAGGGCGCGATAGAAGGTTCGGAATTCCTGTGAAATTTGCTGGGGGACCGAGATCTTGTGACCTCTATGCGAGGTGATATGCGGGATGTATGACGCCATGTGTTGTGACCGAATCGCTTGTGCTAACATCTTCCCGCATTTGTTCCCTGACTCATAGACTTTGCGCTTACAGATTTGTATCGCTGCCTTGGCTTTATATTGTAGGACATCAGTAATTTTCTTATGGACGGTATTCAGGTCAGAGTATATTTGATCCGTCGGGGTCCTTTTGTGTTGGGACTCCAACATCTGTAGCTTAAGAAGTAGGGAGTCTAGTAGTTCAGTTCTTAGTTTTTTAAGGCGGGCCCCATGTTTAATCAAGATACCTCGTATTACCGCTTTATGGGCCTCCCAGACCACCCCCGGGTCACTGTCCTGCGTAGTGTTTGTGGTAAAGTAATGGTTGATCTCCGTCGTTACTTCAGACATAACAACTGGATCCTGCAGCAGGCTCTCATTGAGCCTCCAGGGATGTCTCTGGGACGTCCGTATGTCTGATAGACGATAGGACAGCGTGACTGGAGCATGATCCGACCATGTAATGGAGCCTATCTTTACGTCTTTCACTGCCGCTAGGTGTCTGTGCGGGATCATGAAATAGTCGATGCGCGAGTAATTCTGGTGAGGTTTAGAAAAAAAGGAATAGTCTCTCTCTCCAGGGTGGAGGAGGCGCCAGGCATCCACCAATTGTGCTGAATGAAAAGCTGCATGTATACGCCTGCGAGTGTCTCCCGACATAGAGGACTTCCCTGACGAGGTGTCCTCTGATGGGATCAAAGGGGTATTAAAGTCCCCTCCTACTATTAGTTGCCCTTCCGCAAAGTTGGTCAGGTGGTCAATTTGCCTCTTCAGGAAGCTATCTTGTCGGTCGTTCGGGGCATACAGGTTTGCAATAGTAACCTGCGATGTCCCCACGCGTCCCTTCAAAAACAAGAAACGGCCCTCGTTATCTGTTCGCATGTCACCGTAAGTCCATAGGACCCTAGCTGATACCAGTATTGAGACTCCCTTAGACTTGGATGCCGCGTTCAATGAGTGATAGACCGTAGGGTAATATCTGTTCTTAAGCATGTGCAGGGCGTTATCTCTGAAATGCGTCTCCTGGATCAGGACTATGTCCGCACCAAGACGGCGCATATCCAGGAGGAGCATTCTCCTCTTTTCAGGGACATTCAAGCCCTTGGCGTTCAAGGTGACCACGGTTAACGTGTCCATGCCCGCGAGTCTGGGGAGGGAGGGAACCCCAAGGGTCGGAGAACGATCCGGCCTGGGGAGTAGGGAAGGAGGGGGTTCTACCGTAGATCAGGAGAGGAGGTAGAAAAGTGGATAGGGAGTGAGGGAGAAGATGGGAGAGGAGGAGAAAAGAGGTGAGAGAAAACAAAGGAGGGAAGTAACCCGAGAAGAAGGCTGACACTAGGGCGTGTGGCCTCCGAAGAGAAATCTAAATTAGCCTAATCGGCAAACGCACTCACCGGCAGAGAGCCAGAACCTGAGCGCAGACCTAGGTGGGTAGTTGGCTGAACCGGACCGTAGAGGCGAGCCCCCAGGTCCCATCACTCCCCCTCCCGACCAATCTTGGTGGTGTGAATCTAGTTAACAGTGCAATCAATTTCAGTCAAACAACAGAGACAGAAGAAAAAAAGAACAAAGAAAAAAGGGTAAAACAAAGGAAAACATAATACACCAGAAACTGTAAAACATAAGCTGAGCAGCAGCACGCCCCCCAACAGGATAGCGTAGCCACCCCTAGGGGGAGCATCGGTAAACATAAACAGTTCCCCAAGCAGAGAGAGCGGTGTGGCAGTCCTTCCACCCCATCCCCCCCCCCGTAAACAAAGAAACCTCTAACGTGTGCCGTTGCTCTCCACCCCAATGTCCCATATTGTGAAGAAGCTGGCCTGATCTTTAAGTATGCCGGGACTCCGTCACCCAACACCTCCTTCGGATCCTTTCGGGTGGGTGTCCATCACTCAGCTGACCGGAGGGGCTCCCCGTAAGGCCAGATGTACTATAAATCCATCACCCCCCGCCAACCCATCCCATCGGTGTGCCAGCTCAAAGTAAGCTAAATGTCACCCAGGGGACTTAGGTGAATGGTCCAGAATCCGCTGAATGTTCTCTCATCCGTCACTCATGAGCGTCTTAGAACAGTAGGGGAGGCCGTCCCCCTGGTGGAGTAAGTGGGTCCTCGTGAGGGGAGCTAGGACCTTGGGTGCGTTTTATTGGCACTGTGGCCCTCAGTTTCACCTGCATAGGGTGTGCAACATATCCGCAGGGGCCTACGGCCAGGGGGGGGGGAACCGAGCGCAGGGATGTGGTGATGGAGATGGTGGTTGCCAGGCCCCCCTCCCCGCTCCCCCCGGGACGGGCCGAGACGGCCCAACAGCGGTCTGCCGTGTGGCTAGTATGAATGGAAGGCGACCCCCCCTCACCTCAATAAACAGGCACAACTGGGTCCGGGGCATGGATGGGGACAAGAACACCGGGAGGCCTCAGCTCAATAACGATCGTTCTCATTAGGGGTCAGGGCAGGAACAATCCGGCAACAATTTTGGGTAGTCTGGGGGGAAAGCGGAGTGGGGGACTGCGGCCTAGGGCCTACTCACGTGCCTCATGTCCTGATGGTGCTCTGTCTCTCCGTCCTCCGGGCCTCCGTCGCCGGGGATGGGCCGCGGCTCTGTAGTTTGAGGGGCCCGAGCGGCCGACTGCACGCGGGAGGATCTGCAGCCAGTCCGGGACGTGCACTTGTTCTGCTCCAAGAAATTGGAAGAGGTCCGGGAGGTCCGCCGGGGACTGTAGAGTAAAGGCTGAGCCTTCTTTCCGGAAGGTCACTGAAAGTGGGTAGCCCCATCTATTGGTTTCAGCATGGCTCTTCTGCGTAGTGTCGCCCGGGAGACATCTGGTAGGATCCGGATCTCAGCGTCGTCCAGAGGGATTCCCCCCAGCTCCCACGCCCTGCGCAGTATTTGTTCCTTCTGGGTGTACCTCAGGAGCCTGCATACCACGTCCCGAGGCCTGTCCGGATCCGTGGACCTAGGCCCCAGGGCCCTATGCGCCCGGTCGACCTCCACCACCGCCTCCGGCTCCTCCAGCACCCCCCTGAACAGGGACTGAACATGTCCTCCCAGGGATTCCGCCTCTACCATCTCTGGTATGCCGCAAAGCCGTAAGTTATTGCGGCGGTTTCGGTCTTCCATCTCTTCTAGGTGAAGCTGTAGGGCCACTGCGGTATCCCTATGTTGGTCTCTGGCCCTTTCCAGGTCCGCCACACGTCCCACAAGCGCTTGAAGCGATCCCTCTCCTGTGGACACCCTCTCGCTCAGCGTGGAGACCTCCGCTCGTACCTCCTGGTAGTCTCGGCGGTGGGTCTCCTCCAGGCGCAGGATGAGCGCTTCTATATCGGATCTCGTCGGGAGGGCCTGCAAAAGCGCGCGGATGTCCTGGTCCGTCTGTGTACCCCCAGGTGAGTGCGGTGGTGTTGCCATGATCGGAGGGCGGATCGGCGATACTGCCGATGGTCCTGGTCCCGATGCTGGTGTCTGAAAGCTTCCAGGGGGGGGGCGCCGCGGGGGATCGCAGGCCTCTGTGGGGTCTCCACGTGCAGCTCCACGTGGAGCCGTCGCCCGGGCTCCCGGAGAGATCAGACCCCGGGGCTCAAAATAGCGGTGGATGTCACCGGCGGACACGCTGGAACGGGTCACCCGGATGGAAGCTCTTGTTCTCTTCTGTTTGGTCGATTGCATGCCGACTTTAAAGTCGTTTTTGGCCGGTTAGGGAAGGGACATGCCGGGAGCTCAAGAAAAAAGCAGCCTCACACAGCCATGTCCAGGCCACGCCCCCAAAAAATGCAATATTTTTTACATTTTGCTATTATAAATATCACCAAAAAGGATATAAAAAAAACATTATTTTCCCTCAGTTTAGGCCGATACGTATTCTTCTACATATTTTTCGTAAAAAAAAAAAAAAAAAAAATCGCAATTAGCGTTTATTGATTGGTTTGCGCAAAATTTATAGCGTTTACAAAAAAGGGGGTAGTTTTATGGCATTTTTATTAATATTTTTTTTTTACTAGTAATGGCGGCGATCAGCGTTTTTTTTCGGTACTGCGATATTATGGCGGACACATCGGACACTTTTGACACATTTTTGGGACCATTGGCATTTTTATAGCGATCAATGCTATAAAAATGCATTGGATTACTATAAAAATGCCATTGGCAATGAAGGGGTTAACACTAGGGGGCGGGGAAGGGGTTAAGTGTGTTCCTATTTGTGTTCTAACTGTATGGGGGGGGTGGACTCACTGATCTTCCGTTCATACATTGTATGAACGGAAGATCAGCGTTTCCCCCGCTGACAGAAACGAGCGCTGTGTGTTTACACTCACAGCTCTCGTTCCCCGCTCTCTAACGAACGAGCACGCGTGCCCGGCGGCGATCGGGCACGCGCGCGGGACTCGGGGGCGAGCGGGGGGGCGCGCGGGCCGCCGGCGGCGCGCACGCGCCCCCGAAAGTCCCGACGTAGAGCTACGGGCTCTCGCCGAGGAGAGCCGACCTACCGCCGTAGAACCACGGCGGCTGGTCGGCTAGTGGTTAAGGTAAAAAAAAACCTTAGTTACTTACCGGTAACGGTATTTCTATGAGTCTTTCAGGACAGCACTTGGAGAGAGCGCAGCTCCACCCACTTCCCAGGAAACACTGCAGTCACTGCTATAACTTCCGCCCACCTCCACCATGGCCTCAGTTGTACACGAGCACCTCCGGCCATACTGAAATGAGATAAGCAGAACATAGCAACCAAAACATGTTAGTACAATACACATATATATCCACCAGAAGAGAGAAGGGTGGGTTATCGGTGCTGTCCTGAAAGACTCATAGAAATACCGTTACCGGTAAGTAACTAAGGTTTTCTCACTTCGTCTTTCAGGACAGCACTTGGAGATGATAACCGAGTACTTACTCTAGGGTGGGACCACCGCTTGCAGGACCTTCCTGCCAAAAGACTGCTCCGCCGCTGAGAGCAGATCCATCCTGTAGTGGCGAGTAAAAGTGGAAAAACTCGTCCACGTAGCTGCCTTGCAGATAAGCTCTGGTGAAGCTCCAGCCCGTTCTGCCCAGGAAGTTGCTACTGCCCTTGTAGAATGTGCCACCACCCCTGGGGGAGGTTCTATACCCCTAGCCTTATAGGCCTCGTGTATAGCCATACGGAGCCATCTGGCTAGTGTACTTTTGGAAGCACCGTACCCCCTACGTGCACCCGAGAACAACACAAACAGAGAATTGGATTTTCTAATTTCCCTGGTGACTTCCAGGTAGTGCATAATGCACCTTCTGACATCTAAGGTATGAAACTTCTTCCCTTGAACCGGAAGGAGCCGGACAAAAGGTAGGTAACACTATTTCTTGTGTCCTATGGAAGGCCGATACCACCTTAGGAAGGAACCCAGGATCTGTCCTCAACACGACTCTATCTGGGAAGATGGTCAAGAAGGGTTCCACAATAGAAAGAGCCTGTAGCTCACTAATTCTCCTAGCCGAGGTGACGGCTACTAAAAGGACCGCTTTCAGGGTCCAAAATTTTAAAGATGCTTCTAACAGTGGTTCGAAAGGTCTTTTTGTCAGACCCCCCAAAACCACCGATAAGTCCCACTTGGGAAAAAACTTAAAGGGGGAAGGCCTAGCCCTGGCCAATGCCTTAAAAAATCTGATGACATAGGGATCTAGAGATAACCGTCTCTCTAGAAATACTGATAGCGCAGCAACCTGTGCTTTCAGGGTGCTGGCTGCCAGACCCTTGTCCATCCCGTCCTGTAAAAACTCCAGGACCGAAAAATTATTCATGGGGGAACAATTCTTTAAACTGCACCAGGAATTAAAGACTCTCCAGGTCTTGAAATAAATCGATCTGGTAACTTCCTTTCTGCTACTAAGTAGCGTATCCACTAAGCGTTTAGATAAACCCTTCCTACTCAGGATTAACTCTTCAGTAACCAGGCTGCCAGGTTGAGCCAATCCACGTTGGGATGGAGCAGGGGACCCTGGTATAATAAGTCCTTTCTGGCTGGAAGTAGCTGATGGGGTTCTATTGCCAGCTTCAGCAGAGTTGAAAACCAAGGCCTTTTGGGCCAGTATGGGGCTATCAGGATAAGAGTTGTCTTTTCTACCTGAAGTTTCCGCAGAACTAATGGAATCATTTGTACTGGGGGGAAAGCATAACACAAACGGAAGGGCCAATGCTGAACTAACGCATCTAGACCCTCCGCTTGATCCAGTCTGTTGAGGGAAAAGAAAACCGGAACCTTGGCGTTGGCTTGGGACGCAAACAGGTCTATCTGAGGGGTTCCCCACCTGTCTGCTATTTTCTGGAACACCTCTGAATTTAGACTCCACTCGGACTCCAGAACCATCCTTCTGCTTAGGAAGTCTGCCAGGTGGTTTAAACTGCCCTTTAGGTGTACTGCAGACAGAGATGCCAGGTTTGTCTCTGCCCAGTAAAGCATGTGTAGGGCCAGATTCAGGAGAACCCTGCTCCTCGTGCCCCCCTGCCTTGAGACGTAAGCTACCGCTGTAGCATTGTCCGACAGTATCTGGACATGCTGACCCTGTATCGTCTCCTGGAAGGCCCAAAGCCCTAGGCAAACGGCTTTGAGTTCCCTCCAATTGGAGGATCTCTTGGCCTCTTCCCTGGACCAGGACCCCTGAGCCAACTGACCCCTGAGGTGAGCACCCCATCCCCAGGAGCTGGCATCCGTAGTTAGGATCATTGTAGCGGGGAAGGACCACACTAGACCCTGACTTAAATTTGCGTGAGCCCTCCACCACCAAAGTTTCCTTTTTACTGAGGTTGGAACCCTGATCTCCTTCTCTAAGGTTTCTCCACGTGTCCAATTCTGTAGAATCGCCTGCTGGAGACTCCTTGAATGCAGGCGGGCCCACTGCACCGCCGGAATGGAGGATGTGAGAAGTCCCAGGGTGGACATAGCTGCACGAACTGACACTAACAGATTCGTCTGCACTGCCTTCACTGCTGCCTGAACCTTGATTATTTTCTCCTCTGGTAGAAATAACCTCTCCTGGATGGAATCTATGGTGTACCCCAAAAAGACTATGACCTGAGAGGGAACTAGATTTGACTTCTCTCTGTTCATAATCCAACCTAGACCCTCCAAATGGGCCTGGGTCCTCCATAGGTCTTTGAGAAGCTGATCTTCCGTCTTGGCGAACAACAGGAGGTCGTCCAAGTATGGAATTACCGAAACTCCTTCTAGCCTCAGAGGTGCCAAGGCCTCCGCCAGCACCTTCGAAAAGATCCTCGGAGAGGAGGAGAGAACGAACGGCAGGGCCCTGAACTGAAAGTGTTTGATCTCGCTTCCTGTCCTGATCGCTAGACGCAGGAAACGCTGAGAAGCGGCTCTTATCGGGATGTGAAGATAAGCATCCCTTAGGTCTATCGAAGCCAGAAAGCAACCTGCAGGAAGGAGCCTTCTGACCGAGTAGATGGTATCCATCCGGAACCTCTTGTACTTGATTGACCGATTCAGGAATTTCAAGTTCAGAATCAAACAAAATTTTCCTGCCGGCTTTTTTACTAGAAACACATGGGAGTAGCAACCCGCCCCCTGTTCTTGTTGGGGTACCGGGGTGATCACCCTTTGCTGGAGAAATTCCTCTATCAGCAACAACATTGCCCGGGATTTCTCCTGATCCCTGGGCAGCTGAGTCGCGTAGAAACGCGACGGTGGTTTCTCTGAGAACTCCAGCGCGTAGCCCTCTGCAATAACCTTGAGGATGTATGCACTGGAAGTCGTCTCTGCCCACTGTGGAAGGAACGACTGAAGACGTCCTCCCACAGCCAGGCGACCGTCACTGGGGTTTAGCGGGCTGGCTAGGGGAGCGAAACAACACCCCGGGTCTCCCTCTACCCCTCTGAGGCCGCCAGGACCTTCCACCCTGACCTTTTTGTGTCTCTTTAGGATCTTGGGGCTGGAAAAAAGGACGAAAATTTTTCCTGGTCCGCGGTACTACCTTTTTTAAGGGGAAAGCTTTTTTCCTATCCGCCGTCCTATCCAGAACAGTGTCCAGACCGGCGCCAAATACCAGATCTCCATCGAAGGGCAGACCACATAACTTAGCCTTCGAAGCCGTGTCCCCAGTCCAGGTTTTGACCCAGAGAGCCCTCCTGGCCGAATTCACTAGGGCCGAGGAACGGGCTGATATTCTCACTGACTCGGCTGAGGCATCCGCCATGTAGCCTACTGCCTTCAGAAGAATCGGGAAGGACTCTAGCAACTCTCTGCGTGAGGTCCCAGACTCAATGTGACCCTTCAGCTGTTCCAACCAATGCTCAAGGTTCCTGGCCACTACTGTGGATGCCATAGCTGGTTTGAGGTTGGCCAGAGAGGCATCCCAAGCCTTCTTTAAGAGCGCCTCTGCTTTTTTATCTAGGGGATCTTTTAAGGTGCCCGTATCCTCAAAAGCTAAGTCTGTATTTCGGGATACCTTTGAAAACGCAGCATCCAGCTTAGGTTTCTTATTCCATACCTGCGCTGGATCCTCATCAAAAGGGAATCGCCTTTTAAGTGATCGGGAAAAGAAAGGAGCCCTCTTCGGGTCTTTCCACTCCCTTTTGACCGTACCTGACAATACTCTATGTACTGGAAAGGTTCGATGCTTGACTTCGTCTAAACCCTGGTACATCTTGTCATGCAGAGACAAATGCGTCTTATCCACCTTAATGTTTAAAGTGGAATGAATAGTTTTCAGTAAGTCATCCACCTCTTCTAAGTACAACTTGTAACGTGAAGAAGAAGATTCTCCTGTATCTTCTTCTTCCGCCTCTGACCCTGAGACTAGGCTGCTAGGCTCTTCCTCCTCGGACTCACTACCTGCCCCTCTATAATCCAAGGGTGCACTAGTGGAGGCCTTAGCTGCTGACCCTGACGCCGCCCCTCTGTCCAAGTAGGAGCGAAACGACTGAAAGGTCTCTTCTAGCTCTTTCCTAAAGGAAGAGAGCATCTCTTTGGGTTGTTCGGAGGCTGCACTAGGGGAGGCTTCCCCTTTGACTATGTCCGTGATGCATGCCTTGCATAACGGTTTAGTCCAAGACCCTTTAAGGGTTGTTTTGCAGGTAGCACACCGTTTCTTAGGAGGGGGCACCGCAATTTTTAGCTTCTCTTTAGCTTTCTGAAAAACACAAAAGACAACAACCCCATGTTTAACTTTTTGTGCCTCAGACCCAAACCACCACCACCACAAAACAGCCAGTGAACAAAAACACACCAGGTCCCATCACCGCTGTACCAAATAAGCACCACTCTCCCAGGGACGTGACTAGGGTGAGTGAGGCAGGCTCCTCTCCCCAAAGGGGCAGTAGGAGGGACATAACAAGGAACCAGGTAGACTTAAACCGCTGTTTTCCTACCTGGGCCGGGCTGGTGCATGTGGCTCCTGCTCCTGCCACCTCCGCTGCGTCTTCTGGCTCCATTCTCCCAGAACGCGGCGATCGTTTGTGCGCCTCCTTTTGAAAATTCCCGGTTAACCCCACCGCTGTGGGAACCGGAAATTGCACCGCCGAGGCTGCTCCTCCCTTCTGCGTTCCAGCGGCCGGAACCGGAAGCCGCCACGCACCGCCGGAAGTCCCGCCTCCACCGGAAATGACGTCGCCCGCCCTCCGTACCGGGACATCGCAGACCCCCGGAGACCGGCATCTAACCGCCCCCAACATGGCCTGCAATGCCCAGCCTATTGGCACGGAACCTCCGGCAGCCTTTACCCTCGCCGGGCTCGAGAAGAGGGGAGCACCGAAACGTCCCCCACGCGTCAGGGGGGAGGTTGGGTCTGCCTCCTAAAGAACAACAACCGATCGCAGGTATGCCTTTTAATCCATCTCCCCCTGGAGAGAGTCCAGCATCCTCCTGGTTCCCTGCAGCGCTTCCACCATGGCCGGAGGAAACACTACAACTGAGGCCATGGTGGAGGTGGGCGGAAGTTATAGCAGTGACTGCAGTGTTTCCTGGGAAGTGGGTGGAGCTGCGCTCTCTCCAAGTGCTGTCCTGAAAGACGAAGTGAGAAAAACAAAAAAAACATCTGTCTTTATAACTACTTTAAGCTGGGTATGCTGTATTTTCATGAGTGTTTCAATCTGGTATGCAACCTATTACAGCGGTTGCCTTATCTGTTTGTGTCAGTATATCCTAAAGCTGGTTCTAATGAAATTTTTTTTTCCTATTCTCCACACTCTTTATGGGGTTCATCAAACCTCAATATTGTCACAATCAGAACCACATATGCATAAAACATTAGCTGTCAGTATGCAGCTTTGTATGGAATGTTAGAGAAGAATTTACCTTTGAGTGTGTCATCTATGTTCTAGTGGGTATGTAGCGCCTCCTTACCATCGGGGATCCGGTCACCAAGGCCTTGACAGGTACATGGCAGCTGTCAACCGGTGACCCTTTCATTGCATTTACTGGGAGGATTTGCTCAATCCGTCTTGTTCATTTGAGTACTGAAGTACTAGGCCTGTGGCAGAGGCCCGAGCCAGGCCTGTGGCAGAAGTCTGTTCCTCCCAGTAACCTAAAGTGACATTTCAGCTGCCAGGTTTGTGGCAGAAGTCTGTCCGGAGGCACTTCATCCACTCTGGCTAGAGTGGCGACGTTTGTTACATTGCTACTGAAAGCAGGCTTGCTTTCATAATCAACCAGGGCCTGATACCGCACTTGTTCTTCTGCTTCATCAACCTTTCCTATCCTACTACATGTTGATGTTGGCCTTGGAATAAAGCATTTAAAAAACCCATTGGATGACTGGACATTCGCTCACTGCTTCTACCCCTAGACATACTACAAGGTAACTTAATACGCCGGTCCCAAAAACAACCAGCGGCTCCTGAATGGGGTAGCGCTACAGGTGCAAAAGGGGGAAAGAATTTCAGTGACTGTTTGCTGTTACCACCCCTGTTGCACAAAGTGCAAGGCTTGCATGGCCTGGGTCATTGCTATTAGTGCCCCAGTGCTGTCCACCTAATGCCCCACTGCTTAAGGGATTGTTCAGCAGAGTTACTACAAGAAAGAGTGTCTACATTGTTCCAGTTAGTAAAATGGAGTATTCCACAGATCCCTGTACCCATCCAAGTTAATAATGCAGTCAAGCTTTAAAAAGGTAACTCTTAGGCCCCTTTCAGACGTCCGCCTCCGTTTGTTCGTTTTTACAAGTCTGTTTACGGACTTGTAATGGTTCCCTATGGGATCGTGTCCATTAGCAGGTGATGAATTCGCTAACGTTCGCAAAGATCCGCGTCCGTAAAGCTCCGCTTTTTCGGATGGAAGAAAACCCTGTTTTTCTTCCGTCCGGCGGATCGGATGAATACGGACACACGGTCCGTATTCATCCGATTCCCCATAGGGGAGAGCGGAGGAGAGACAGCTCAGTGGTAATCCCCACAGAGCTGACGGTCACACACGGAGCGGATCGAAAATCGGTGTTCCTGAATCAGTGCCTAAAGTTCCTGTTTGCCTGGCTGCTGCACTAGTGGGAATAGAACCTGGGACCGTCAAACAGCATCCCTAGCCAAAAAAAAAAAAGAGCGGGGTAAATAGTATGCATACATACATGTATAGTTTATGTGTATATTTTCTTTTCTCATTATCTTTCACCCAGTTTTACACTATTTTTAAAAGAGTGCCCACATCCATTGCTTGCCAACATTCAAATCCAGCTGTTTTTAGTAGGATAGATCATTGTTAGTTTTGTGCTGTTTTACTTACCAAGTTATTAGTGTGTTAGTCATGGTTTATTGTACCTGATGCAGAATGGCATAGTTCTATATGGCCTGTACGGACAGTAGTCATGTTCAAAATGTTTTTCATATGACTTCACAAATATTAGCCACTTCCTTACCGGGCCATAGTAATATGACGCCGGTCGGACATCATATGACGTAATTTCTTCCCTGCCGTCTAGCGGGTGCATGCGGCATCGCTCGTGACCTGTGCACGTGCCCGGCGGCCGTGATGTCCGCCGGGCACCCGCGATCACGGCAGGAGTGTGGATCTGAGGAGACCGATGTGTGTTCCCAGTACAGAGGAAAACAGATCGGTCTCCTCCCCTTGTGAGTCCCTGCCCCATGGAACATATTAACCCCTTCCGCGCCCCCTAGTGTTAACCCCTTTCCTGACACTCACATTTACACAGTAACCCTTTCCTGACACTCACATTTACACAGTAACCGTGCAGTTTTATAGCACTAATCGCTGTATAAATGTGAATGGTCCCAAAAATGTGTCAAAAGTGTCAGATATGTCCGTCGCAATAAAAAAATAAAAATAAAAAAAATCGCAGATCGCCGCCATTATTAGTAAAAAAAATGCCATGAATCTATCCCCTATTTTGTAGACACTATGGGCCAGATCCACAGAGTCCTCAAACCAAGATACGGCGGCTTCTGGGTTAGATCCAACAGGTGTACGTCTTCGGATCTAAGATGCAATACTTCGGCGTTGACTGGGTGCCGTTCACGTCGTTTTCCGCGTCGGGTATGCAAATTAGCTTTTTCCGACGATCCACGAACGTACGCGCGGCCGTCGCAATCTCTTACGGCGTCTCTAGTCGGCTTTTTCTGGCATATAGTTAAAGCTGCTTTTATCCGGCCTATAGTTAGACTTGCCAAGTATGGCCGTCGTTCCAGCGTCGAAATTTGATTTTTTTTTAATTTTTGCGTAAGTTGTTCGTGAATAGGAATGTACGTAATTTACGCTAGTCAAAAAAATGACGTTGCAACGTAATTTAGCGCAATGCACGGCGGGAAAATTTCTGAACGGAGCATGCGCTTCATTTAAATTAATCACGCCCCCTACTCGCTGATTTGAATTCCGCCGCCAGAAATACACTACACCGCCGTAACTTACGGCGCAAATTCTTCCAGGATTCGAAGTTAAGCCAGGTAAGATACGGCGGCGTAGTGTATCTCTGATACACTGCGCCAATCTATTTGTATGTGGATCTGGCCCTATAACTTTTGTGCAAACCAATCAATATACGCTTATTGCGATTTTTTACCAAAAATATGTATAAGAATACGTATCTGTCTAAACTTTTTTTTTTTTTTAAGAATTGTGATATTTATCAAATCAAAAAGTAAAAAAAATTGTGTGTGACGAGACCCTTGCTCGTCCAGGTCCTGCTCTCCCGACACTCCTCTGCTTCTATTCAATCAGCTTGCAGATTGCAACATTTGATGGTCCAGTCATCCAAGATTCCGGAGTCCGATCTACAGCTATGTGCCGATCGAACCCATTAGAACACACACCAAGCGAGTTGTATGTATGTTCAGACAGAACTCATGTATGTATGTTCAGACAGAACTCATTTATTGAAAAGTACACAGAACACTTTTATACAGAATTTGGAACATCCCGCCCCCAACAACCGCTTTCTTATTGGTCCTTTTTAAAGTCCAGGCAGTCTCCCATCAGGTCCTCTTCCATGCAAATGAGGACTTCAAAATGTCTCAGCAGAGATTGGTCCCAAAGCTTGAATAGCCTGACTATGTGTGTTGAGACAGAAGCCCCCAGGGGGTAATTACTACAATGAAGCAATCAGAACAACAATTAACATGTGTCAATTATCTATTCAGGTAGCCGGACGAGGTGGCTAGGCGTCTCGTCTCTGACAACGGCTATTCATCTGCAGAACACAACGGAAAGGTATTTCACAAGCCACTTAGCATTCCAATAGTCCTCAATAGGCTGATTCCGTTCAAATCCACATCTAGACAGACAGAGGCATCCTGCAATATGTCCTATCCACAATGTCTCATCTTCTGCAATACATGAATATGGATTTCACGTAGAAACACTTTAATATCTCACGATCCATGACATTGTGTTTTTTTCAAAATTGGCACTCTTCTTTTGTTTATAGCGCAAAAAATAAAAACCGCAGAGCTGATCAAATACCACCAAAGGAAAGCTCTATTTGTGGGGGAAAAAATATTAAGATTTTATTTGGGTACAGTGTTGCCTGACCGCGCATTTGTCATTCAAAATGCAACAGCGCTAAAAACAAAAAATTGGTCTGGGAAGGAAGGGGGTGAAAATTCCCTGTATTGAATTGGTTAAACAAGGTATTACAAGATTTTACGCCGCAAGTTTTTTTATTCTAAGCAAAAAAATCTTGATTCTCATTTTGCCCAGAATTGTGCAGCTCTTACTCTTTCCTTTTCAGTAAAAAGATCCCAAAAATACATGTGTGTGCCTTTTTTTTTTTAAATACCTTTTTCCACACTGCCACTTTGCAGTCACGTGATTTCCCTCTGCTGGCCGGCTGACATCACAGGGCAATCTCAGTTCCTCCCACTGCAATGCATGGAACAAGGAAAAAGTTTGGAGGGTGATCACGTGACTGTACAGCTGCGGTGTAAGAAAAGGTATTTTTTTGTTATGTTTTGATTTGCTTCAATGTTTCTTTATCATTCATTTTATGTTATGTACTGTCCTATGTATATTTTACTTAGTCTCAATAAAAAACGTTTGTAAAAAAAAAAAGAAGAAGAGTGACTTTACAAACCATTTAACAGTAGCCGCTGCTACTGAGAAAAGTTGCGCCACCTGCCTGCCCCCCATCGTTTGCCCTCTCCACCATTCGTATTGCTTGTACAACTACTCTCACGGATCACATTCTGGAAATAGAGGAGGAGAGGTGGAATGACAGGATATCCAATGCTCATTCACAATGCACTTTAACCAATTAAGGACCCCTTCACGCCGATATACGTCGGCAGAATGACACGGCTGGGCACATCAACGTACCTGTACGTTGCCCTTTAAGCCCAGCCGTGGGGTTGCGGGCACGTGCATGCGACCCGGTCCGATGCTCCGTGACCGCGGGATCCGATCGCCGCTGGAGTCCCGCGATCGGTCCCCGGAGCTGAAGAACGGGGAGAGGCGTGTGTAAACGTTCTTCACTGTGGCGCCGTCATCGATCGTGCGATCCCTTTTATAGGGATACACAATCGATGACGTCACACCTACAGCCACACCCCCCTACAGTTAGCAACACATATTAGGTCACACATAACCCCTTCACCGGCCCCTTGTGGTTAACTCCCAAACTGTAATTGAAATTTTCACAGTAAACAATGCATTTTAAATGCATTTTTTGCTGTGAAAAAAGGGATTTTTAAATACAGCTTACCTGTAAAATCCTTTTCTTGGAGTACATCACGGGACACAGAGCGGCATATTCATTACTATATGGTTATATGGAGTACCTTCAGGTGTGGACACTGGCAATCTCAAACAGGAAGTCCCCTCCCTATATAACCCCCTCCCCTAGAGGGAGTCCCTCAGTTTTGTAGCAAGCAGTATGCCTCCCAAAAATGTTCCCCAAAAGAGGGGTGGGAGCTCGGTGTCCCGTGATGTACTCCAAGAAAAGGATTTTACAGGTAAGCTGTATTTAAAAATCCCATTTTCTTTCTCGTACATCACGGGACACAGAGCGGCATATTCATTACTATATGGGATGTCCGAAAGCAATGCTTTAATGAGGGGAGGGAGACATCTTCTCAAACGAGATTCATTTTAGAGGTATACTCAAATAATAATAATAAATCCAACTTAGTCAAGAAAAAACTTTTTTTTTTTTTTTTTCTTTTTTACAACCAAGGGTGCCCCTGATCCCGAGGATCTTAAACTGCAGCCTGTAGTACTGCCTGTCCAAAGGCTGAATCCGCATTCCTTCTCACGTCTAGTTGATAAAACTTTGTAAACGTGTGGACTGATGACCACGTCGCCGCCTTGCATATCTGAGCCATAGAGATCTGATGGTGTGCTGCCCAGGAGGCGCCCATGGCCCTGGTAGAATGGGCCTTTACCGACAAAGGAGGAGGCAGCCTCTTCAAACCGTAGGCCTGAATGATTAATTGTCTAATCCATCTCGAGATGGTGGATTTTGCAGCTGCCTGCCCCTTCTTGGGGCCATCTGGTAGGACGAACAACACATCTGTTTTCCGGATCTTTTCTGTAGCTTTAAGATAGGCCTTCATGGCCCGGACAATATCCAAGGTATGCAGCAACCCCTCCTTTCTAGATGTGGGTTTTGGAAAGAAGGATGGAAGTACCAAATCCTGGTTCAAGTGAAAATTGGATATAACCTTTGGTAGAAAGGAAGGATGGGGCCGGAGAACTGCCCTGTCCTTATGTAGAACGAGATATGGTTCCTTACACGACAAGGCTGCTAACTCTGACACTCTCCTGGCCGAAACTATGGCGACCAAGAATACCAACTTTCTTGTCAGTAAAACTAAAGGAATCTCAGCCAACGGCTCAAAGGGTTGTTTCTGTAGAGTGGACAGGACAAGATTTAAGTCCCATGGACAAATCGGTGACTTGACAGGAGGATTAATACGCAAGACCCCCTGTATGAAGGTCTTTACCAGCGAGTGGGTGGCCAGCGGCCTCTGAAACCACACTGACAGAGCTGAAATCTGTCCCTTGATTGTGCTTAATGCCAGGCCTTTATCCACTCCTAGCTGGAGAAAACTTAACACCCTATCAATGGTATATTTGCGGGAATTCCATCTTTTGGATTCACACCAGCCTACGTAGTTCCTCCACACCCTGTAATAAATCACCCTGGAGGCCGGCTTTCTAGCCCTAATCAGGGTAGGAATTACCTGCCTAGACAGGCCTCTACCCCTGAGAATCAGGGATTCAGCCTCCAGGCCGTCAAATTTAGACGCTGTAATGTAGGGTGGAGGATCGGACCTTGTGAGAGTAGGTCTGGTCGTAGAGGAAGAGTCCAAGGGTCTCCCACTGCCATCTTCAGGACTAGTGAGTACCATGTCCTCTGGGGCCAAGCTGGAGCTACTAGAATGACTGGCTTGTGCTCCACTCTGATCCTGCGCAACAGGCGAGGAAGTAACTGTAGCGGAGGGAATGCATATAGAAGTTTGAATTGATGCCAAGGGCAAACCAACGCATCGGTTCCGCAGGCCATAGGGTCCCTCGCTCGAGACACGAACCTGTCTAGTTTCTTGTTGAACCTGGATGCCATTATATCTACGTCTGGCATTCCCCACTTCTGGCAGATTGTCTGAAAGACCTGGGGATGCAGAGACCACTCCCCTGGCGACAGAATCTGGCGACTTAAGAAGTCTGCCTGCAGGTTGTCCACTCCGGGAATGAATATCGCCGAAATGCAGGGTACATGAACCTCTGCCCACTGAAAAATCAAGCTCACCTCCCTTTGAGCGGCCTGACTCCTGGTTCCCCCTTGGTGGTTTATGTATGCCACCGCTGTGGCATTGTCTGACTGGATTCTCACCGGGGACCCCTGTAATCTGGAGGTCCATGCCAGGAGGGCTAGGCGAGCAGCTCTGATCTCCAAGATATTGATGGGGAGCTGCCTCTCTGTTTCCACCCAAGTTCCCTGGCGAGAGAACCCCTCCAAGACCGCCCCCCAGCCTGCCAGGCTGGCGTCTGTGGTAACTACCTTCCAGACAACGGGGCTGAAAGACCTTCCCTTTAGAAGATTCTGAGGGTTCAACCACCAGGCCAGGCTTTGTCGGACCCTTGATGATAGCGTCAAAGGGGACTCCAAGGCATGTGCTCTCTTGCCCCAGGCTGCTAGAATGGCTGCCTGTAGGACGCGAGTGTGGATCTGAGCGTATGGTACTGCCTCGAACGTGGCCACTAGCTTGCCTAGTAATCGCATACACAGGCGAATAGTTGGTTTTTTCTTGCTTAGAACCAACTGAACCAACCCCTTGATAGCCTCGATCTTTACAAGGGGCAGGAACACCCTTTGCTGTTCTGTGTCTAACCTCATGCCGAGGTATTCCAACTGCTTTGTAGGCTGGAACGCTGACTTTTCCCGGTTTAGGACCCAGCCGAACCCTTCGAGGTACTGAACCGTGAGGTTTACTGCCTGTTGCAGACACGGCCGTGAGTGATCTATGATTAAAAGGTCGTCCAAGTATGCTAGGACTGTGACCCCTTGGATCCTTAGATTGGCTAAAACTGGGGCTAGGATCTTCGTGAATACCCGGGGGGCCGTGGCTAGCCCGAAGGGGAGCACCCTGAATTGGAAGTGTCGCTGCCCCACCGCGAAGCGTAAAAATCTTTGATGCGACTGAAAGATTGGTACATGAAGGTAAGCATCCTTTATGTCTATGGAAGCCAGAAAATCGTCCCTCTGGAGCGTGGCGACTGCTGACCGGATGGATTCCATCCGGAAGGAACGAACCCTTAGGTAACCGTTTAAACTCTTTAGGTCCAAGATTGGCCTGACATCGCCGTTGGGCTTTGGTATGACAAAGAGATTGGAATAGAAACCTAGCCCTTGCTCTTGGGCTGGCACCTCTATTATTACGTCCTGGCAAAGCAGGTGATCCAAAGCTGCCAGCATCGAGGCCTTCTTTGCTGGATCTTTTGGTAGCCTTGACTCTTGAAAATGAGGCGGAGGAAAGTTTAGAAACTCCAGTCTGTAGCCTGTGGTTACAGACGCCCGGACCCATTTGTCGGGGATCTTGGCTTCCCAAACTTCTGAGAAGAAACGAAGCCTTCCCCCCACCCGCGAGAGTGGGGGCGCCCCTTCATAAGGCAGACTTAGGGGCTGGCTTTGTCGGCTTGCGATACCATGGTCTCTTACCCCCAGGGGCCTGTCCCTGCGATCTACTGTTAACGTTGGATCGTGCAGGCGGCCGTCGATACTGCCTGGAATTTGAGGGCCCTGAGACAGGAAAGAGCTGCCTCTTAAATGTAGGACCCCGGAATGTCTTTTTGACCGGTAAAAGGGTACTTTTGCCACTTGAAATAGTCTGAATGTATTTATCCAGATCCTCTCCGAAGAGTCGTCCTCCATGGAAGGGAAACCCTGCCAGAAGCTTTTTGCATGGGGGCTCCGCCGCCCAGTTCTTCAACCATAAGAGCCTTCTCATGTGCACCAAAAATAGTGATAAACGAGAGGCCTGCTGGATGGAATCCTTTATAGCATCTACCGCAAAACACAGAGCTCTGGGAATGTCAGAAAACTCTTCTGCCTGTTGGGTAGGCAAGTCTTTTAGCATTTCTTTTGTCTGGTCCTTTAACGCCTGACAAACTCCAATTGCAGCCACAGCTGGCTGTACCACTGCTCCTGCCGTAGCAAAGGATGCTTTTAAAAGTGTCTCTAACCGTTTATCAACCGGATCTTTAAACATTTGTATGTTTTCCACCGGGCAAGTTAGTGATTTATTCACACATGAGATGGCTGCATCCACCACTGGGAGCTTCCACCTCTTGGGAGAATTTTTCCTCCATAGGGTAACTGACCGCAAATCTCTTCGGTGGCAGAAAAATCCTGTCCGGCCGTACCCAATCCCGAAAGATCAATTCCTCCAAGAGAGGATGGACCGGAAAAACTGCGTTGCTTAAAGGAGCTTTCAAAGAGCCCAGAGAGGATACCGCAGGAACCTGAGGCTCTGGCAATGGTAAATTAAATGCCGAGCGGACCATGTCCGTCAAAGACTGTACCCACAGTCTCTCTGTCTGGGAGTCTGAAAATGGTTCCTCAGAGGTAGATCCCTCAACCCCTGAACCCTCTTGGTTCAGGTCTAGTTGATCCTCCTGCGATTCCAATTCCTCCGGAGAGAGAATTTCAGCATCTGAGGATACACCTCTTGGTGATTGGGATCTAACCCGTTTCTTGCCAGGAATAGCTCTAGCGATCAATGCTGCTATTCTCTCTTCTAGCCCCCCTAGGGATACAGCTAGCATCTCCTCTGTGATAAACACAGGGCTGGGCTGATCTGGGCCAGCCTCCGCACCAGACCCCCCTAATGGCTCATCCAAGGCGACCTTTATGG
Organism: Rana kukunoris; assembly: GCA_029574335.1. Lineage (NCBI taxonomy): Eukaryota > Metazoa > Chordata > Amphibia > Anura > Ranidae > Rana > Rana kukunoris. The sequence goes on along the minus strand of CM056055.1, from coordinate 90,734,964 downwards.
GAATAAGCTGCGGGGAAAGTATCGGCATATCATCAGAATCAGAGGGGGAACCCCTTTGTTTTTTGGTCTTTTTTGTACCCTTTGACCCCGAACCTTTGGAAGCCATAATACAAAATCGAGGGACTCCGCCAACAACAACAGACTGTAGTGGCCAGGAGTACAAAACTAGAGCTTAGGGGACAATAGATCACTAATGCCCAAAAACTGATGGGGCCCCGTATGTTTTTTTTTTTTTTCAAAACATACAGCGACCCCAAACTTAGTTTGCCAGCCTCCAACCTGTTGCAAAAAAGGGGGATTTATTGGCTTAACAGAAAGGCATTAGAACAAAGTCCAGCATGTACTACCCTTCTTCCGCCACCGGGAGTCACTGTTCTGCCGCTCTGCGTCCTCTCCCTTTGAGATCAGTCTCAGACTGAGCACTGACTATGGCCTGCTGATCTATAACAGCACAAGGCGCTCCCCTGATGACGCTGCAGGCACGCCCCCCCCCCCCGCCCTCCCCTCCGAACGGCGCGAAAAACGTCTATAAGACGTGCGTGCGCACGCGCGCATGCCGGAGCAGGAAGAACATGGAGGAGCCGCGCTGCTGGAGACCCAGGACTGCAGTACCAGGCGGCAGAATCAAACCCCCGGCCAGGTAGGACTCTCCAAAAGGCCCCATAGGGATCCTTACTAGCCCTAGGAAGAAAGCAGCAGGTAGCTAGCAAACACATTCTTAGACAGGGGAACCTAGTGATGGGGGAAATGGGATCATCCTGTCTTCTCAGACATAGTGAGCAAGGTTGCCAATGCAGAGCATACTTAGGCTACCCCCCTTTTAGGTTACCCCGGAGAGCCTGCTGTCGAACCAAGTCCCGCAGGCTCCCCTCTTACCTGCTCCATGCTGCAGGATGTTTGTCTAGCAAAACGATCCAATCTTCTCCCATCTCCGTGGGTAGCGTAATAGACCTTCAGGCCCTGGGGTCCTATGAAGGTACCCACTGTCCTGGACCTATATAGCACCCTGGCAAACAGGAACTTATGGTCTTTACGAACTCCAAGTCCTGGGCCCAGGGTCCAGCCCTCCAAAGAGGAGCATTATAGGCAAAACCCCACGGTTTGGGGCCCGGGTACTGTCCACTTTGGCACTGAGGCTCCTTGGACAGATCCAGTTAGCCCGCCCTTAATCCCAAGGATGTAGAGCAAAGCTATTCCGTGACCAACACCTAAGACACTGGCGAAAAAACTGAGGGACTCCCTCTAGGGGAGGGGGTTATATAGGGAGGGGACTTCCTGTTTGAGATTGCCAGTGTCCACACCTGAAGGTACTCCATATAACCATATAGTAATGAATATGCCGCTCTGTGTCCCGTGATGTACGAGAAAGAAATGACAATGGTCCCAAAAATGTGTCAAAATTGTCCGAAGTGTCCGCCATAATGTCGCAGTCACAAAAAAAAAAAAAAAAACGCTGATCGCCGCCATTAGTAGTAAAAAATAAATAATTAAATTAAAATGCAATAAAACTATCCTCTATTTTGTAAACGCTATAAATTTGGCGCAAACCAACCGATAAACGCTTATTGCTAATTTTGTTTTAACAAAAATAGGTAGAAGAATACTTATCGGCCTAAACTGAGGAAAAAAAATGTGTTTTTATATATTTTTGGGGGTTATTTATTATCGAAAATTGTCATTCTTCCAAAAATACCCGAAGTGACACTCGGGTGTTTACGGCGCTATACGGCGCCTGCCGTGTAGAGCTGACTGCGCAGGCAACTTAAACACCCGAGTGTCACTTTGGGTATTTTCGGAAGGCGTGACGCGCTTTAGCAGCCCTTCAATCAACTCCACTTGGCTTAGGAACGCCTATACCCGGAAGGAATGCCCGCTCGGAGCCGAATAACAACGGCTGATAAAACAATAAGTACAAAAAAAAAAAAACAGCATACTGCAGATGTCAGTAGTATGCTGGATCTAATGGCAGAAAGTTGATTTTTGGGTGAACCTCCGCAGTGGCTTATAGCAGTGGCTATAAAGGGGGCACTGCAGGGAGGAATTTTTAACGTTTTTGATCCATTGAAAAAAAAAAACGCTAAAAAACGCTATTGAAAAAACGCTGAAAAAAGCTAAAAAACTCACTGCAAAGCTATAGGCGTTTTTTAAAAGTTATTTTCAATGTCCAGTGTGCATGAGGCCTAATTGGTACCTGGAGGGAACTCAGAGTTGCTGACAGGCAAGTATAACACAACTTTTCTCAGCTGTTTGCATTACTGAACAAAAAGGGAAGGAGAGGCTTGCAGCATGGTTTTGGTACATGTTAGCAAGACAGGGGTCTCCAAACTGCGGTCCTTTGCTTGCCTTTATCCGGCCCTTGGGGAAATTTTCCTTTCACTGATACAAGACACTATTCCTCCCTCTGATACCAAGGATGGGGCATTATTTCTCCCATTGAATCCACTATTAATCCCATTAACCCCAACAATAAGGGACTATTCTTCCCATTGACACCAATGATGGGGCTCTATTCCTTCCTCTGACACCAATGATGGGGCACTATTAATCCCGCTGACACCAATGATGGTGCACTATTCCTTCCTCTGACACCAATGATGGGGCACTATTAATCCCACTGACACCAATGATGGTGCACTATTCCTTCTTCTGACACCAATGTTGGGGCACTATTCCTTCCACTGACACCAACGATGGGGCACTCATCAGCCCACTGACACCTAATACCAAATATGCATTGTTTACTCCCACTGATGCTAGGATACTTTTTACTCCCCATGACCACAGTTTGGCCCTCCTAATGTCTAGAGGATATTAAACTGGCCCTTTGTTTAGAAAGTTTGGAGACCCCTGGCATAAGAGATAAGTAAAGACATGATTCAGAAAGTCTCCTAAAATATATCATAACTTTGCAACCACAAACTTGTAAGAGTCGGTTCACACTGGGGCGACTTGGGATCCGACTTGAAGTCGTCTCAAGTCACGCTGTCCAGAAAAGCAATGTAAGTGAATGGGAGCGGTGTTAATACACACTACTCATGTCGCTCCGACTTTAGAAAAGGTTCCTGTACTACTTCAATCAGACTTCTAGGCGATTTGTACCCATTGATTTCAATGGAAGTCGCTTCCAAGTCTGATCACTGTTTTAATTGAAGCTACTTTCCAGGAAGATAACATACATTTCTCAGGCAAACCCCTCCCTCCCCCTCTCTCTCCCAGAGCTGATTGTTGTTTTATTGGCCACTGGAATGTCTCCTGACCTGAAAAGGACTTCAAGTCGTGTTGTAAATCTCCCCAGATCGCCCTGTGGTTCATGCTCAAGTCATGTTGAAGTTGCTTCTGAAAGTCGTGCTGGAAGTCGTGTCGCCCTAGTGTGAACCGACTCTTAAAGGTGTTTTATCTATGTTTGTATATAATGCTTCAACTAAATGTCAGTATCACAACAAGACAAATATAACACAGCCTCACTACAATATACATAATGTACCTTTTATAAAGATAACACAATGAATAAAAACAAGATAATGGGTAAGTCAGAGGTTGGGTGTTATGGCAGCAGATACGTCAGGTGAGCATTATTCACAACATGTTTTTATATACCAGTAGTATAATAATATTTAACTCAGAAACAGCGGTTTTGTTTTATTAGATAGCATTAGCATGCAGTTTAGATCATTGCTTCTTCTAAATTACAAACAGTCATAGTCTTTGATAAGTGAATTAAAGTGGTTGCAAAATATAAAGGATTTTTACCTTCATACAGCAACCCCCTGCCCCCCCTAAATACATACCTGAGCCCAGTGCAGCGCTATGTCCAAGAGCAGTGGCTCTGCTCTCTCTCTCCTTCCTCATTGGACTCAGTGAGAGCAGCGGAAGACATTGGCTCTTACTGCTGTCAATCAAATCCAGTGAAAAGTAAGTGGGGGGTGGAACAGGACTAAGCCCACTGTGTGTGTGTCAATAATCACACATAGTGCAGCTCGGAATCAAGCCCACATGAGTACCCCTAGCAAGCAGCTTGCTGGAGTGGGGGGGAAGTGAAGGCAGGAGGAGCCAAGAGCGCTGGCAGGGGACCCCAGAGGAGGAAGAGGCAAGTATAACATATTTGTTATTTTTCTTAAAAAGGTCCTTTACAATCACTTTAAGTTTTTAAATACAGTAGATGTATCGCGGATCTCAAGAACACCTGCCGATTTTCTTCAAATGTAAACTCGTATAAAATTGAAAAATTAGCAAAGTACAAAGTGAATTGAAATCACAAACAAAACAATTGTATCCATTTTAGACTGCATACACACTTCAGCGTTTTTAAATCGCAGACAGATTTGCCTTGATTCTGCCCGTGATCTGAAAGCCCTGATGTGTAAATGACAAATCGCAGGACTCACACTTGAGATGCCATTCATTTAAATGTCACCTCAAATCGCAGTGCAGGTCTGCCGCAATTGTCGCGCTTCAATCGCGGCAACCCGTATCGTGGGGGGCATGTTGCCCAAAATAAGTTCAGAAGCTACTTTTGAGCGACATCCTACTGTGATTTTAGGTGTCATTCAAATGAATGGCGTCCCACATCAGCGCTTTAAAATCGCGGGCAGAATCACTGCAAATCTGCCAGCGATTCAAAATGCTGTGTAAACGCAGCCTAAATCCTATCAATATAAGCAAAATTTAGTGAAAACTCATCCTACGTTAAAAGGGAAGAAGGCATTGTTGGTGGCAAGATCTGTCCCTGGTGGGATCTTTGACAGGGCCTTACACACGTCCACCGAACACATGGTAATCCCTATTAAGTGCAGTTCATTTTTACCAGAAACATTCAAATGTATTGGTAATTTTGTACTTTCTCTACACAAAAAAGCAGGGCTGGTAGGGTGAGTTCCATTCTACTAACTATACATCCTAGGCACGGTTCACACTGCAGCGATGCAGGAAACCTGCAATTCCAGTACGGGTTCCCGCATCGCATACAACTCGCAGGCAGTTCACATTGCCCTTTGCGACCCACTGAGAGTGTCAATACAAAGTTAATGACACCTCCATTTCATTTCTCATATCGCAGTGCAAACTATCAATTCGGGCAGGAATCAGATCACATGGTATGGACCAAAAAAAGGGTCCTGTGTGAGTTTGGTCCAAATACGATGCAAATGCATACAAGTTGTATGGCTGAATTCGTATCGCACAGACATTACATGCGATTTGCACATTGAATCACGTGCAATGTCTGACATCACAGCAGTGGGAACGGACCCTTAAAAGAAACTTGGGCCGCCCCTTTGAAAAAATCCCAGCGGTATAGCCATCTTATCCTTCAATATTTTTAGTCAATGATCTGGAACAAGTATGTAGCAAGTGATAGTAATAAAGTAAAATGGAAAAAAATTAATTATTTTAAAAGTAAAAAAAAAAAAAAACACAGGGAAGTTGGAACCCTAAAATAAAGTTTACGGGCCAGATTCAGAGAGAATTAGATTATCGTAGCGTATCAGAAATACACTACGCCGCCGTTTTTTACCTGGCTCTACGTGGAATCCAGGTAGATTTTGTCCAGTAAACGACGGCGGCGTAGTGTATTTCTCCTGTCGCAATCCATCTACGCGAGTAGGGGGCGTGAAGCATTTAAAATAGGCGCGTTCCCGCGGCGATCGAACTGCGCATGCTCCGTTCGCAAATTTCCCGCCGTGCATTGCGCGAAATCACGTCGTTACGTCATTCGTTGTTTGAGTAGCGTTGTTTACGGACATTTCTATTCCCGAACGACTTACGTAAAAAAAAAAAAATTAAATTAGACGCGGGAACAACGGCCATACTTAACATGGGCTACGCACTGTTAGACCAGCAAAAAGCTGGTCTAACAGTACGTAAAAATAAATAGACGTAAGCGATTGCGAAGACCGTTCGTATCTTCGTGGATCGCCGTAAAAACTCATTTGCATATCCCGACGCATCAAAACAACGCAAACTCCTCCCAGCGGCCGCAAAAATATCGCAGCGTAGATCCGAAGGCTTACGAAGACGTAAGCCTCTCGGATCGAAGCCCGAAGCCGCCGTATCATGGTTTGAGGATTCAAACTAGTGATACGGCGCACAAAATTTGAAATTACTCCTGTCTAACACCAGTTAGACAGGCGTAATTGCTCTGTGAATCTGGGCCTACGTTTCTAACACTTAGGACTACTTAACATGTTTAGTCCAAACCAAGTCTTATGTAAGGATGTGTCCTAAGTGTGTGTGTGTGTGTGTGTGTGATAGAGATATATATATATATATATATAGAGGTGTAATATGCATGTTTCTTTTTAATTTTTTGTAGGTATTTAAATTTTATTATATTTTGTGTATGGCGTTTCTATGTAATATTTTATTGGACTTTCTTTTTTTTCTGATTTCTGCTAACTTCTGATCATTTTGGCACACTGTGTCCCTGACCGCCAACACTAGTTAAAAGGGTCTCTAAACATGAGATTGATAGTCACCAATCTTCCCATGTGCTATCATACATACTGTATATAAAAGCCAGCTATAAAACTGGCAAGAGAATGACAGGAAAAGGGGGTAGGCAGTTTTCAGCCCCCCTTTTCCTCATGGGAAAGCGACGGACTGTCTGTTTCTAGTTTCCCCAGGGGAGCATTAGGCTACCTCAGGGGAAATGGGCGTGCCCATTTGCCCTGCAGTTGACCTATCACTGCAGGGGATTTTGGCGTTTTTTTTTCCAAATTGACCTGCAGATGACCTGTAGTGCTGGGGTAGAAAGCCCGGGAAAACCTGGTTTGAACCGGTCAGAACCAGGCGGTTCTGGGCTATTTAAGCAGGGTTCCGTTAGCTCAGGCTCATTCGCCTCAGAAGACTTAGGAGCTGTGGTGTTCTTTCTGAGCAAGCAGCGTCTTCTGAGGCCAGAAAATGAGCCTGCTTCGTCGGCTTATCGAGAGAGCAGGTGAAGACGGCGGGGAGGATTGGATCAGAAGATGCCTAAACCTACCTCAGTCGTCGGGTCAAGAAGCTCCGGTGGGAGCTGCAATGGTCAGCGGGGATCCCATGCCGGTGTCGGCCACCCACGACCATCACGCGGAGGAGGACCGGGAGCCTTCGTGTCTTCTGGAGGAAGCCGGGACGGAACAGGAAGAGGAGGTTCCGAGCCGGCGGCAGCGAAGAGGCGGCACCCCTGCCCATGTTCCGGAGGCGGCGAAAAGGAAGCGTACGCTGCGCAGGGTTTACTCCTTCCCCTCCACGTTCGTCTGCTACACAGAGAGCTGGTCCTTCTGAGGACCGTGGTACACGGTCAGGTTCCAGGCCTAGAGGCGGTTCCAGGGGCGGAGCCAGGGGGGCCGCAAGTTTTTTGAATTCTTCCCCATACAGGTATCCTGGAGGAGCGGGAGGTAGCGCGGCAGGAGGAACGAGAGCCGGCACCAGAAGAGGATCGATCGATGGAAGGGATCCTGATAGACGGGCTTCTCCACAGCGGTCTTCAGGGAATCTAGCAACAATGCATGCAGCGGCTGGGGCTGCTTCCGGGTCTGCTACACCGCCCTCTGCTATCACACGACCCGTGGAGAATGAGGCTCAGACGGCTAATACTATCCTGGGACCTTCAGAACGTCCGGGTATGAGTGAGTCTTCCTCTAATGTCTTGTTATCTAACCTGATTGAGTTGTTGTCACAGGTTGCTTCTCAGTCTGTGCAGAATAGTGCAGTAACTGCTAATGAGCCTTCTGCTATTAGTGTATGGTTGCCATCTAGTGGAAATGTAGCTAACTGCGACCAATCTTCAAAAAATAATGTTAATCCTGATTTTCTTTTAGCCAGGTCACAGAATTTACCTGAGACTTGTTTAAAAGAGTCTATGTCTTGTGAGATTTCACCACTTAGTTTTCACTTGTCTACTACAATCAAAGAAAAGATTTGGCGGGGGGAATTTATAGATATTATCCTTGCTCCCATCCGCAAAAGACTTTATTAAAACTGATAAAAAAGATGAAGATGAAAGACGTAGGCCTGTGCAGAAGTCCTTTGAATAACTGGCTCCAAGCCTTTTGTATTTTTTCTGGGACTTTAAGTGAAAAATTCCCTGAAAAAAGCCCCGGTTTATTCCAGCATTTAGACATTATCCTGGAAGCTTTTAAAAATTTTGGTGGAGTCGCATGGTATAACTATGACGAAGCATTTCGTCAAAAATTATCGGTCCACCCCTCATTAAGGTGGGGTGTCAAGGATGTTGGTCTTTGGCTGAACCTTTTTCTTCCCCAAAGACCAGTTTTTCTTAAATCAAACACCAACACACAAATCCCAAGTACACAATTTTCAAGTAATTCCGGTTATAGGAAAGGAATCTGCTTTAATTTCAACGACAGCCAATGCAGATGGCCGAACTCATGTAAGTATAGGCACGAGTGTGCCTTTTGCGCAGGCAGTCATTCAGTCGCCAAGTGTTTTAAAAAAATTTCAGCTTCAAACCAACAGTCAGGGAGTTTTTCAAAAGGAGGTAACACCAGTGATATTTCAAAACATACTCCCTTGGCTCAAGCTTTACCCAGATCGGTTGAGGGCCCAGCTCCTCATTGAAGGTTTCAGGGATGGTTTTATGCTTCCAGTATTTTCTGGTCAAGGCTGTTTATTGGTAAATAACCTCAAATCAGTCGATAGGTTCCCTAATATAGTTTTTGAAAAAATTAATATAGAAGTCCTGGAGGGAAGAGTGGAGGGTCCTTTTTCTTCTCCTCCTTTTAGTAACTTTAGAATTTCGCCCCTTGGTATTGTTCCCAAAAAAGAGACAGGTTCCTATCGTTTGATTCATCATTTATCTTTCCCCAAAGGTGAATCTCTTAATGATCAGATAGAAGATAGCATGTCATCAGTATCTTATGCTTACTTTGAGGATGCTCTAGTAAAATTAAGACGTTTAGGTAAAGGCTCTCTATTGGCGAAAGCCGACATTAAGTCTGCTTTCCGCCTACTGCCTATTAACCCTTTATGCTTCAACTCTTTAGGTTTCTTCTTTAAAGGGTATTTTTATTTTGACAAGTGTTTGCCTATGGGTTGTTCCCTGTCCTGTTTTTATTTTGAAACTTTTTCTTCATTTTTAGAGTGGTCTGTGATTTCTGAATCTCATTCAGAATTTATAATCCACTACCTGGACGACTTTTTATTTTTAGGGCCCCCCGATTCTCCCGATTGCTCGAGATTGCTAAATACATTTTTTAAAATCTGTGAGATGTTTGGGGTCCCATTAGCCTTTGAAAAGACAGTTTGGCCATCTACTTCGTTAGAATTTCTAGGTATTACTATCAATACTGAGTTGATGGAATTTAAACTTCCGGATACAAAAATTGTTAAGCTTAAACAATCGTTATTATCACTGATTCGAAAGAAAAAGGTTCTATTGAAAGAAATACAGTGGCAGATTCACAGAGAATTAGATTCTCGTAGAGTATCAGAAATACACTACGCCGCCGTTTTTTACCTGGCTCTACGTGGAATTCAGGTAGATTTTGTCCAGTAAACGACGGCGGCGTAGTGTATTTCTCCCGTCGCAATCCATCTGCGCGAGTAGGGGGCGTGAAGCATTTAAAATAGGCGCGTTCCCGCGGCGATCGAACTGCGCATGCTCCGTTCGCAAATTTCCCGCCGTGCATTGCGCGAAAACACGTCGTCACGTCGTAGTAGCGTCGTTTACGTACATTCCTATTCCCGAACGAGTTACGTTAAAAAAATAAAAATATTTTCAAATCGACGCGGGAACGACGGCCATACTTTACATGGGTTACGCACTGTTAGACCAGCAAAAAGCTCCTCTAACATTACGTAGCCAAAAAATGACGTAGGCGATTGCGAGGGACACTCGTACCTTCGTGGATCGCCGTAAAAAATAATTTGCATACCCCGACGCATGAAAACGACGCGAACTCCTCCCAGCGGCCGCAAAAATATCGCAGCGTAGATCCGAAGGCTTACGAAGACGTAAGCTCTCGGATCGAAGCCTGAAGCCGCCGTATCATGGTTTGAGGATTCAAACTAGTGATACGGCGCGCAAAATTTGAAATTACTCCTGTCTAACACCAGTTAGACAGGCGTAATTGCTCTGTGAATCTGGGCCACAGTCTTTACTAGGTATGCTGGCCTTTGCTACAAGGATCATGCCAGTGGGTAAGATTTTTTCCAGAAGGCTTTACATAGCAATCTTTGGCCTGAAATCTCCCTTCTCACATGTTCGTATGTCCCACGACATGAGGGAAGACCTCCTGGTTTGGTTTCAATTCCTGTTTCATTTTAACGGTCGGACAGTATGGCAGGAAGATTTTGTTTTAGATAAAGATTTCTGGCTTTTCACAGATTCTGCAGGCTCTTTGGGTTTCGCCGCAATTTGGCGGACCCATTGGTGTGCAGATCTTTGGCCCCAGGATTGGAAGGTAAAAGGTCATACTAAAAATATAGTACTTTTGGAACTATTTCCAATTCTGGTAGCACTGGAGATTTGGGGTGAATGGTTCAAGGGAAGAAGGATCTTGATAAGGACAGATAACAAAGGTGTGGTATACGCTATAAACTGTTTAACATCCAAGTCTCCGCCAGTCATTGTCTTATTAAGGTATTTGGTTTTTAAGTGTTTAAGCCTGAAAATCTGGCTAAAAGCTATACACATTGCAGGTAGGGACAATGATCTGGCGGATTCTTTATCTCGTCAACAGATGGACCAATTTTTCCAGCTATTTCCGGAGGCGGACCGTGTGGGACCGTGTTGTCCACCCAATTTATGGGCCCTGGTGTAAGGTCCATATCTGACTATATACGGTAGCTAATTCGGTGGCTCCCTCAACCTGGGCGGGATATCAATCAGCCTGGTTGTTGTATTTACAATTTTTAGATGTCATACGGGAGCCAGCTTTGTCTTTTTCTGAAATTCTAGCTTTACGTTTTTTGAATTTTTTATTTTCAAAACAGTACTCATGGTCTTATGTTCAAAAAACTTTGTCCGGAATCTCATTTTTTCTCAAAGTCAATAATCTTCCCTCATTTATGCAGTATTTTTTAGTTAAGCAGGCTTTGAAGGGTTACAAAAGGGAGAATTTTTCAGCCGATTCTCGGGAACCAATAACCCCAAAGGTTTTAGGTGACATTTGCTCAGTCACAGCTAGAGTTTGCTTCTCTGCTTTTGAAGCTGCTCTTTTTCAAGCTGCGTTCTCTATAATGTTTTTTGCTGCTCTGAGAATCTCTGAGCTAGTTTCTATTAATGTTTCTGATGTTATTATCTCGGATAGGTATGTTGAAGTTTTGATTAGAAGATCTAAAACTGACCAATTAGGCAAAGGTACTTGGTTACATTTAGAAGAGTGGGCTAACTCTAGTATCTGCCCAGTCCTGCTTTAAAAAAAATATTACTCAGACCGTCAAGAGACTCAAATTTTTTTATACATGAGTCAGGTTTGCCTCTATCGAAATTCCAGTTTAACAGTGTCTTTAAAAAAAGCTTAACATTTTTGAAGTTAGACCACCTACAGCTCACGTCCCATTCATTCAGGATCGGTGCAGCAACCGAAGCAGCCAGGTTAGGCTTAGATGTCAGCAGAATAAAGTCTATCGGTAGATGGAAGTCAGATAGTTATTTGTTGTATGTTCGCCCTAACAATTCTTTTTAATTCCTTTCAGATAATCCCAGAATTATTTGGATTGTCGGTCACTCTTTCGTCCATTGGGCACATCTTAGAGCAAAACACAGGAACTATTCAGTTAATTTAGGTTTAGATGTCAATAAATATAAGATTTTTTGGAGTGCAAAGAGGGGCATGTTGTGGTCCGAGTTATGTGTCAAATTGTCAAAACTTTCCCTTCATTCCCCCCCACCTGATATCTTAATAGTTCATCTTGGGGGAAATGACATTGGAAGGCGTAAGACTTTGGACATCATTTTTAATATTAGAGATGATTTGAAAAAAATTAAATCAATTTTCCCAGATTGTGTCATAATCTTTTCCGAGATAATTCAAAGGTTAGTTTGGCTTTCTCCTCCTTCCATGCGCCCTCTTGAAAAAATTAGGAAAAGGGTTAATAGGGCTGTTTCGAAACAAACTACTAGCAGATCTAGACATTCATTCTTTTAGGCATACAGAGTTGGAGGGCGGTATCCCGGGTCTTTTTAGATCGGACGGAGTTCATCTGTCAGAAATCGGTTTAGACATTTTTAATGCAGACATGAGTTCCTGTGTGGATCTGGCCGCGGTGTGGGGTTCTGTGGCTGGTGGTTTAGGAAACCACCTGCCTTGTGGGTAATTTTATTGGCAGCCTGGGCTGTAGTAGCTAGGTTAGCTTTAAGGCTTATTTATTTATGTAAATATGTTGAAAAATATGTATTTACAATTTGAAACCAATATTAAACACCCGCGGCCGTTAGCATCCAACAAGTTGTCTGCTGTCTCTTTTTTATTCTAAAGTATTAAGGGTATGTTCCGTCTGCTTCCCCATGACAGGAAAAGGGGGTAGGCAATTTTCAGCCCCCCTTTTCCTCATGGAAAAGCGACGGACTGTCTGTTTCTAGTTTCCCCAGGGGAGCATTAGGCTCCCTCAGGGGAAATGGGCGTGCCCATTTTCCCTGCAGTTGACCTATCACTGCAGGGGATTTTGGCGTTTTTTTTCCAAATTGACCTGCAGATGACCTGTAGTGCTGGGGTAGAAAGCCCGGGAAAACCTGGTTTGAACCGGTCAGAACCAGGCGGTTCTGGGCTATTTAAGCAGGGTTCCGTTAGCTCAGGCTCATTCGACTCAGAAGACATAGGAGCTGTGGTGTTCTTTCCCCCCCCCCTCCCCCCCCAAATCTTTTATAATCTTGTCGTGGTGTTTGGTATGTGGTAGTGTCACCTTTGTTTAATCAAAGGGGGACTAGCTATATATGTATATATGTTATCTATAAATAAATTATCTAATTTATGCTATTTATCTTGATATAAAGCTGAGTAATTTTATTGGCAGCCTGGGCTGTAGTAGCTAGGTTAGCTTTAAGGCTTATTTGAAGGCTTATTTATTTTGAAGGCTTATTTATTTATGTAAATATGTTGAAAAATATGTATTTACAATTTGAAACCAATATTAAACACCCGCGGTCGTTAGCATCCAACAAGTTGTCTGCTGTCTCTTTTTTATTCTAAAGTATTAAGGGTATGTTCCGTCTGCTTCCCCATGGGTGAGAGCAATGCAGTTGGTAAAAAAACTGACAAGGGGAAGCCCATTCTGAAGAAGCACAAGTAATTGTGTGATTCTGCAGATACTCAATTTCTTTAAGGAACAAGCCAAAATATTGTAATTAAAACAAATAGCAACTTTTGGTTGCCACGACCAGGGCTTTTTTTTCAGTAGGAACGGAGTTTCAGCACCTAGTCGGGATCTGTTTTTTATGTGATGGAGGATATATTGTTGCTGGGGGGTCTTGTGTTGCTGGTAGGGATCTACTGTTGAGGGAGAGGTCTATTGCTTCTGGGAGATCCGTTGCTGCTGCTGGGGGGGTCTAATGTTGCTGCTGGAGGGTCTATTGTTGCTGGGGGGGTCTTGTGTTGCTGGTAGGCATCTACTGTTGAGGGAGAGGTCTATTGTTGCTGGCTGCTGGGAGATCTGTTTCTGCTTCTGGCGGGGGGGGGGGGGGGTCTAATGTTGCTGGGGTGGATCTTTTATTGCTGGGTGTAGTATTTTGTAGTGGGTGGTTCATTGTTGCTGGAGGGTCTATTGTTGCTGGCTGCAGATTTTACTGCTTTGTTTGTTATCATTAACAAAATTCCATATGAAATACTTAGCACCACAAAATGATACTTGGCTTTGTTTGCTCTAAAAGGGGCTGTACTGGGAGGTGGGTAGGGGGTGGAACCAAGGGATGGTGCTCAGAGGTGGGTAGAGGGAGGAGACAGGGCATTGACTTTGAATGGGGGAGTTCCTGCACCTATTCTCTGATAAACATAAGCCCTGACCATGACACACTGCATACATCACTGGCCATATAGGAGGAGAAACATCTATGATGAATGAAATATACCCTGGAAAGTCCAAGTTAAAGCAGATATAAACTCTAAATGAATAAAATGTAGTTTGCTAAAGCACCGTGTATCATAAACAATTGCCTTTATTTAAAATAAAATATGTTTTACCTTTATTATCATCCTTTTTGAATCTCAGTTCTGCTGATCTCCTGTAGCCTCTTTGCAGCCCTTTCTCTTCTACATGCATGTTCCTCAGAAAAACGACAGAGTGACAGAATGTTGTCACTCTACAGCACAAACATTTTTAAACAAAAACCTTTATGGTATGATCACTAAGGATTATTTTAAAGAAGAAATCCAGGAAATAAATCTGCTGAGTTACAAATAGGTAAATCTCAGGAGGTGTAATAAGCCATCCATCCCCTGGATCAGTGCCTGTTATTTCGTTCAGCATCGGTAGTAGAACCTTCGCCATATTTTCAGCACTCCAGCAGCAGACTTGTGACTCTCCTACACAGCAGCATTTTCCTGTCTGCCTCTCCTCTCCATCCACACAAAGCTGTGTTTTTTTTAGAATGGGTTCCTTTGGGCTCAAGGACCCAGACCAAAACATATTAAGAACTGAGAATACAAAAATGTGTAGGCGAGAAAGCCAAGCGACACATATAAGCTGCCAGCCTGTGCCTTTGCTGCCAACACATTTCTCTATTATAAGGACATCTTTGGGTATTTGAAAAGACTGCAAATTTAAAGTGGCAATAAACCCAAAACGTAAAATATTGTAGCTTACCAAATCATTAGATGTGGTGGTTGCATGGATTTTTTTTTTTCGCCATCTTACCTCTTGTATTAACCACTTGACCACTGGGCACTTAAACACCCTTAATAACCAGACCAATTTTCAGCTTTCGGTGCTCTCACAGTTTGAATGACAATAACTCAGTCATACAACACTATAACCAAATGAAATTTTTGTCCTTTTTTTCCCACAAATAGAGCTTTCTTTTGGTGGTATTTCATCACCTCTGCGGTTTTTATTTTTTTTGCTATAAATGAAAAAAGAACAAAATTTTGCAAAAAATAATAATTTTTCTTCATTTCTATTATAAAATTTTGCAAAAAAGTAATTTTTCTTCATAAATTTGGCCTAAAATGTATACTGCTACATATCTTTGGTAAAAAAAATAAAAAATGTTGGATATTATTTAGTCTGGGTGAAAGTTATAGGGTCTACAAGATATGGTACCAATTACTGAAAATTGATCAATTTCATCACACCTGATGTACTGACAGCCTCTCTCATTTCTTGGGACCCTAACATGCCAGAAAAGTACAAATACCCCCCAAATGACCCCTTTTTGGAAAGAAGACATTCCAATGTATTTAGAAAGAGGCCTAGTGAGTTTTTTAAAGTTGTAATTTTTTCCCACAATTCTTTGCAAAATCAAGATTTTTTTTTTTTTCATAAAATTTTCATATTATTAGGTTATTTTTCACACAGCATATGCATACCACAAATTACACCCCAAAACACATTCTGCTATTCCTCCCGAGTATGGCGATACCCCATGTGTGAGACTTTTACACAGTGCGGCCACATACAGAGGCCCAACATGCAGGGAGCACCCAGGCCAATTCTGACATTTCTCTCCTACATGTAAAAATCATCATTTATTTGCTAGAAAAATACATAGAACACCAAAACATTATATAAAGATACCTCACATGTGTGGTTTGAACACCGTTTTTATATGTGGGCGGGACTTGCGTATGCGTTCGCTTCTGCATGCGAGCTCGCGGGGACAGGGGCGCTGTATGCCCAGAGTATTGCTAAGTATGCCCAGAGTATTGCCAGAGTATTGCCCAGAGTATTGCGGAGTATTGCCAGAGTATTGCCCAGAGTATTGCCCAGAGTATTGCCCAGAGTATTGCCCAGAGTATTGCGGAGTATGCCCAGAGTATTGCGGAGTATGCCCAGAGTATTGCCAGAGTATGGCCAGAGGATTGCCCGGAGTATGGCCAGAGTATTGCCCGAGTATGCCCAGAGTATTGCGGAGTATGCCCAGAGTATTGCCAGAGTATGCCCAGAGTATTGCGGAGTATGCCCAGAGTATTGCCAGAGTATGCCCAGAGTATTGCAGAGTATTGCCAGAGTATTGCCCAGAGTATTGCCCAGAGTATGCCCAGAGTATTGCGGAGTATGCCCAGAGTATTGCGGAGTATGCCCAGAGTATTGCGGAGTATGCCCAGAGTATTGCCAGAGTATGCCCAGAGTATTGCCAGAGTATGCCCAGAGTATTGCCAGAGTATGGCCAGAGGATTGCCCGGAGTATGCCCAGAGTATTGCCAGAGTATGCCCAGAGTATTGCCAGAGTATTGCCAGAGTATTGCCCAGAGTATGCCCAGAGTATTGCCCAGAGTATGCCCAGAGTATGCCCAGAGTATTGCCCACAGTATTGCCAGAGTATTGCCCACAGTATTGCCAGAGTATGCCTGAGTATTGCCAGAGTATTGCCAGAGTATTGCCCAGAGTATGCCCAGAGTATTGCCCAGAGTATGCCCAGAGTATTGCCCAGAGTATGCCCAGAGTATGCCCAGAGTATTGCCCACAGTATTGCCAGAGTATTGCCCACAGTATTGCCAGAGTATGCCTGAGTATTGCAGAGTATGCCCAGGTGACTATTGCCCAGTATTGCAGAGTATTGCAGCAGGGATGGCTGAGCAGGGAGGGAGGGATGGATGGATGGATATGTGACTACATTTGTCACAGATCCAGCCCGCAGCACTGGCGCTGCCATCCGCTCCCTCCCCTCTCCTCTCACACTGTACCGATCGGTACAGAGAGAGGAGGGAGGAACCGGCGTCAGCACATGACGCCCCTTTGTTGACAAGTGATCGCTCCGTCATTGGACGGAGCGATCACGTGGTAAACCGCCGCTATCAGCGGCGATTTACCGTGATCCGTGATGCGCCGGGTCCGGAGGACCCGGATGTTCCTGTGTGCGTGCCTCAGGAGGCGCGCAGGAGCGCGATTCTGAGAGGCCGTTAATTAACGGCCACTTAGAATCAAGCAATCGCCCTGTAGCCGTACTTTCGGCATAGGGCGGTTGCAAAGTGGTTAAGGACCATACACACAATTGGACTTTTTGACAACATACCTCCGACAGACCTGTTTTTGCAGACAATTCGACCGTGTGTACGCTCCATCGGACAAACTTTTTCGCTTTTTCATCGGACAAATGTTCGCTGTGTGAACAGATAAACTTTCCGGCAACAAATGTCTTACGTTGGTTAATCCGATCGTGTGAACACAAGTCCATCGGACTAAAGTCCAAAGTACAAACACGCATGCTCAAAACAAATGCTAAAGATCAGAAGTTGCCCAAAAGGGTGGCGGTAAAGAATAGAAAAACCACGTAGTGCGTGTATTACGTCACTACGTTTGTGTTTGTTGACTGAAAAAGTCCTACCATGTGTATGCATACAGGGGCGGACTGACAACTCATAGGTACCCTGGGCAATAGGTGATTATGGGGCCCCCGGGCAATAGAAGATTATGAGGCCACACAGCATACACACACACACACATATAGAGTATACATACACAGTATACACACATACAGTATACACACACACAGATATACAATATACACACATACAGTATACATACACAGTATACACACACACACACACAGTATACATACACACAGATATACAATATACACATACAGTATACATACACACAGAATACACATACACACACTGAAAAGGTACTGGAGAGGCGGGGCAGCTATAAACTTGGGATTTTTTTTTTAAACACAGATTTTTACATACTGTGCCTGGTTTTACGGAGGCTGGCAACCCTGATGGGGCCCCCTAGTGGCATGGGGTCATCGGGCAGTGCCCGAGTGGTCAGTCCGCCCCTGTATGCATACCAAGTTCACAAACAACGCCCTTCAGAGCAAAATCCACGGAAGTCAGTTGGAAGTCCGATCGTGTGTATGATGCTTTAGAGTGACTTCACTCTGAATGAGGAGGCAACAGAGACACCTTTAGACAGCAACATCGTCAGTTTGGGTGGAGAGTAATGTTAGATGGACTAGCAGATTTAGATACACTAACAAAATGAAGCCAAACTCAAGCTCACTATTTTTAGGCAGTTACAGCAACAGTTTTGTTCCATTTGAGTTAAAAGTTGTACACAAATAAAGAGAAGCTGATCCTTGTAAGCACCCCTGTTCACCCAACTGCTGAATCTGCAGAACAGCTTGTTTTGTTGAAAACAACATACTTACCAGGTAGATCACCAGATAAAAATAAAAGAAAGCCTAAAAAACAAAACTAATGCAGCCACTGCATCAAAGAATTGGTAAGCTGCAGTATGTTTGCTTTTGGGTTTATAACTGCTTTAAGTAGATGTAAGCTCAATTACTAAAGTCTTATATCAGCTTTGACATTTTCTTGTGTGCGTAAACCCGAACAGTTAGCTCCTCTAAAGGGTGAATGTACCAGATTTTATTGGGCCAATCTGGAGCTATGAAAACCCCCAGACTGCCCTCTGCATCAATCCTTTAAGGCAGGGGTCTCCAAACTTTCTAAGCAAAAGGTCAGTTTACTGTCCTTCAGACTTTAGGAGGGCCGGACTAGGGCCATTGGGAGTAGAAAATGTTGAGTGGGAGTAAATAATACCATTCCTTTGGTGTCAGTAGGAGGACTAGTGCCCCATTGTTGGTGTCAATAGAAGGATTTAATAGTGTAAGTTTGTTGAATATAGTGTCCCATTGCTGGTTTCAGCAATAAAAATGATTCGCCATTGTTGGTGGCAGTGGATGAAATAGTGCCCCAAGGGCCAGATAAAGGCAAGCCAAGGGCCACATCCGGCCCCAGGGCCGCAGTTTGGAGACCCCTGCTTTAAGGCAAAGGAGGTAACAACTACAGATGATGAAAATAGATCAGAATGTACTGATCTCACAAATCTACCAGGGAATCCACTGCCTCTGCTTTTCAATCCAAAAACCTGAAGACAGGCCTGTCAAACTTTAATAAAATATACCATTAAAAAGGTTTTATTATAGCAGTTCGAAAATATTGTGGGTGGATAACATCCTGTGCTCTCTACCTCTGCTGACTGTTATCAGATAGCATTGTTCTCTGCGCTCTCTAAACTACAGAACACCAACCACATATGTTTTGGAGAGGTGTTCACTAGTCCTAACATACTTCCTGTCTTAGCCTACCAATGCTACTTCTGTAATGATAGAGTATAGCGAGTGACAATTGTCACGCCAGGTCAGAAAACTGCGCTTAGTGGCATAATCACTGTGCCAAAAAAAGAATAAAAAAATAAAATGGCAAAAACCGCATTAAAAAAAACTCGCATTCCATTCAAGTGGGAAGAACATACTCTTACGTATCTCGGCATACAAATCCCCCATGATTTAAAAGATTTATATTCTTATAATTTTCTGACCCTTCTTAAATCTATACAGGACGACCTCTTAAAATGGGACAAGGATATATTTTCCTGATTTGGAAGAATAGCTATAATAAAAATGAATGTCCTCCCTAGAATTCTTTATCTCTTGCAAACCGTTCCTATTAGACTACCCGGTTCTTTTTTTACCTCATATAAGAAATTATGCATGAAATTCATTTGGAACTCCAAACAACCTAGAATAAAATGGACCAAACTGATCAACCCTAAACTGTTAGGAGGTGTTGGTCTACCGGACATACAAAAATATTACTGGTCTTGTCACCTATCCCGCATTATTGACTGGCATGCTCACGAAAATTCTAAAGACTGGGTAAATCTCGAAAAATTATCCTCTAAATTCCCATTACACCAACTTCCTTGGACTAACCCTCGAAAAATACCTCGCGAAAATAATATTCACCCCCTCACGGGCCCAACTCTACGAATATTCAGGTCAATATATTCCAAATTTGATATTTCTTCTTCTACAGGCCCCATGTCACCGATCCCTATACACTCAAATATTTTTCCTGATACTTTAGATCCGATCCCCTGTGTTCCTTCCACAATCCCCTCATTAAGAGCAGAATTGTTTTTTGATAATGGTAATTTTATCCCCTATACCACATTCTGTCTTAAATACCCTGACTTCCGAATCTCTAACATGGATTACGAAGTAATTAAAAATTCTTTACTCAACTCTAAATCACCCTCATTATGGCACAGACACAAAACCCCCTTTGAGATGCTGTGTGTCAATCTTGGTCCTCAGAGACATTTAATATCAAAAACACACTCTCTATTATTTTCTGGTGTTGACCCTAGGGAAGATAATGCTGCCAAACACTGGATGAGGGAACTTGATCTAGATCTCTCACTTAGTGACTGGACCCACATATTTAGATGCATACATAAAGGCTCAATGAATGTCTTAGCTCAAGAAAATGGATATAAGCTTTACTCAAGGTGGTATAGGACACCTTATATAATCCACAAATTCCACCCTTCAACCCCACCTATATGCTGGCGCTGTAAAAACTCGATAGGAACTCTCCTACACATCTGGTGGGATTGTCCCCTTATACAAGCATTTTGGAAAGAAGTACACCGTATTATCTCCCTTATCACCACTTTTTCCCTGGAGTTTACGGCAGCACAATACCTACTTCATCATACCGCCTTACCTCATTCTACTTACAATAACACTATATTAATACATTTAATAAATGCAGCCAAACTGTGTATCCCTACCCATTGGAAAGACACATCTCCTCCTAGCTTGTCTGAATGGTTCCAACGGATTGACAGAATAGCTGAAATGGAAGACCTAATTCTACAGGCTAAAGACTCCCCCACAGAGTTTTACGAAAAATGGGCTTGCTGGACACTCTTTACTAAAACTGATGAATTTAAG
The DNA here is from genome assembly GCA_029574335.1 of Rana kukunoris. NCBI lineage: Eukaryota > Metazoa > Chordata > Amphibia > Anura > Ranidae > Rana > Rana kukunoris. Next base: position 90,714,125 of record CM056055.1, on the reverse strand, counting down.
GCAATGTCTCTTCAGCCTTCCTCGAATCAGACTTGAGGTGATAATTCTTTTTTTTTATTATTTATTTTTTTTATCTTCCCCTACGTCCTCCCCCTCTTACCCTTTGTTTATTAAATTTCTAATTTAAAGGGGTGTTCCAGCCAAAATTTTGTTTATTAAAAGTCAGCAGCTACAAAAAGTGTAGCTGCTGGCTTTTAATAAACACTCACTTACCTGGTCCTGCGTTCCAGCGACGCGCCGACCGGGGCTCCGCTCCTCTCCCCCCCTCCCCAGCCGGCGTCTCCATCTCCACTGTGGGCACCCAGCCGTGACAGCCTTCGGCTTCACGGCCGGGCACCCACTGCGCATGCGCGAGCCGTACTGCGCATGCGTGCGCGGCGCGGCTCGCCGCTGATTGGAGAGGCGATCGCATGGGACCTGTCAGTGTCCCATGTGATCGCCTACAGGGAGGGGGCTGGTGTAGGCGATTAAGCTTAATCGCCTAACCAGCCCCTCGGCGGAAGCAGGAAGTGGGACAGGAAGTCCCACTCCTACTGAAGCCCCCACTCCCCCCCCAAAAAAATTACATGCCAAATGTGGCATGTATGGGGGTGAGGAGTGGATTAAAAAAAGGTCATTTTTTTGGGTGGAACACCCCTTTAATATTGTTATTTTAGATTCATTCCATGATTTCCAATTTTTATTCTCCTGTTTTGTTGCCTCAAAGTTCGAAAACTACTGATGTATAAGTTAACATTTACTTTAATTTTAAACAAAAATATGTACTGATGTTGTTGCTTTTCTTGTTTTCTCTTATTTGATATTACAATTCTACTACCTATGATACTTTATTTTATCTACATTTAATTATATGTTTACTATGTTATTTATTCTGAAATACCAATAAAATCTTTTAAACGAAAAAAAACTCGCAAGCTGTAAAATATAATATTTTTTATCTTGAATTTGGCTACACTTATTATAGTATTTTGTTCAACTGTTTTCAGTCTTTTAAAATCTTCAGTTTTTAATATAATACCTGGGATCATTTCATAAAGGTCCTTTACTTTTATAGGGTGACAACTGTTTTCTGACTGTTCCCGTGTGTTGTCACCATTCCAATGTAGGCTACATGCAGACGTTGTGAAACAAATTGCAAATACCTGATCCACCGTTGTCACTATTAGGAAGATGGTTAAGAGAAATGATGTACAGCTGTAGTTGGAGTGAATTCATGTAGACATTAAAGAGGTTGTAAAGGTTTGTTTTTTATTTTCTAAATAGGTCTCTTTAATCTAGTGCATTGTTGGTTCACTTACCTTTTCCTTCGATTTCCCTTCTAAAAAATTTTTTTCTTTGTCTGAATTATTCACTTCCTGTTTCTCCTCAGTGTTCACAGCATCTTACCGCAGGGATGTAGTCCCAAGGGAGGGGGCGAGCACGCTGACTAACCCCCAGCCAGAACAGCTCGGATGATGGGGCAAGCTTACTGAGGAGGAACAGGAAGTAAGAAATTCAGACAAAGAAAAAAAACATTTAGAAGGGAAATCGAAGGAAAAGGAAAGTGACCCAACAATGCACTAGCTTAAAAGGAACCTATTTCGAAAATTAAAAAACAAACCTTTACAACCCCTTTAAGTTGACGAAGAGGCTGCAGAAGATCAGCAGTACTAATGTGAAAAAAAAGATAAAAAGGAGAAAACTGGATTTTCTGAAAAAGTTAAAAACATATGACAATGCTATCCAGTGCTTTACAATGTCATTCAGTCATGGGTTCTCAACCTGTTGCCCTCCAGCTGTTATTAAAGTCCCATCATGCCTCTGATTTTTGGAGTCATGCTTTTAACTGTCAGCCTTGCAATGACTTATGGGACATGTAGTTTCGCAAAAGCTGGAGGGCCACAGGTTAAGCACCCATCTCTACTTTAAAGTAGATCTAAAGCCATTTAGAAAAGTTAAAGCTGGACTCCAGGAAACCTAAAACACTGCAAGGATTAATCACTCATTTATGATCAGGGACCTTGGTACTCTTACTACCCAATCCTCCACTCCTGCAGCCTCCTCTGTGCTGCTAGACTGGTCCCGGCAGCCTCTTCTCCCTTATCCTTTGGCAGTCTAGGGTCCTCTGACATCATTAGGACCGATGCTGTGACCATAGCTTCACATTGAGCATGAGGAGGCCATCATTACAGCATGGAGCAGAGAATCGGGAATGTAAAACTGCTCTTTTGTCCCCCTAGACATAAACAAGCAGCTAACCATCACAGTGAGGGCACAGCCGCAGTGCAATGGAGGGATTTTAGGTTTCAGCTTTAAAAACCCTGTCAGTTTTCGAAGGCATTTTTGTCCTTTTGGGGAACGACACGATTTCACTTCAATTCCTACTGTGTATTCACAACAGAAAATAGAAAATACAAAGTGAGGGAAATGCCTCCAAGAAGGTTTTTCCAGACACAAGAGTCCCCAGTGGAACATTAACCCTTCATTTCTGTTACAAATTGGTTTTTAATCCCAGAAATGGTGGTCATAAGGCCAAATCAAGGAAGTAATTCTATCTGACACAGACATCAATAAAAACCTGACAGGGATTCTAAAGCCTCACCACCATCTAAATATGAAGAAAGTTTTGGTTTCAGCGACACTAAATTCTGGTCTAAAACAAAACAATTTTTTTCCCCCATTAATAGTAAATAGGGATGCCTGAGTAACCCTACTTCACCAGCCAAATCCTGGCCCTTGCTCCCATCAACAAAATAGAACTACATAACTTTTTCCGGCAGCTAAGCAATCGATAGCCCGGGTGTGGAATAAATCCTCTGCCCCCTTTCAAGTTCTTAAAAAGAGAAAACAAATACAAAATATACTCGCCTAGGTGGATGCAGCATTGATCTGTTGCTGCATCTGTCCCCGACCAGTCATCCTCTCTCTGCTCTACTCCTCTAGTGCTCACTGGAGTGCCAAGCTGTACAGGGGGCAAGAGCGCCCGGCCCAATCTCTCAGCAGCTCGCTGAAAGGCTAAGCCAGCTGCCTCTCCTGGCATGTGGGTGGATCCCGACTGTAAAGTCTGGATCTTTCCCAAGCCTGGAACCGGCTGTGTGATGTCAGCCGACTGCAGACTTTAGCCCGCTGACGGCTGAAAACGGGTCACAGGAGTGCAGAACGAACTGCATGCCTGTGACTTACAGGAGAAGTACAGCCAGAATAGCTCTGGCCATACTTCTCCTCTAAGGATCATTTGAAGTTGAAGTTAGTCAATGAGAAAATGTCATTAATCACAACCCATATTTTGTAACGTGTGGGAACCATGGCTTAAAGGGGATGTAAAGGTTCGTCTTTTATTTTCTAAATTGGTTCCTTTAAGCTAGTGCATTGTTGGTTCACTTACCTTTTCATTCGATTTCCCTTTTAAATGTTTTTTTTTCTTTGTCTGAATTTCTCACTTCCTGTTTCTCCTCAGTAAGCTTTCCACCATCATCCGAGCGGTGCAAAGTCATTTAGAACACCTTACTGAACACCTTACTGAGGAGGAACAGGAAGTGAGAAGTTCAGACAAAGAAAAAAACATTTAGAAAGGAAAACGTTAGTGAACCAACAATACACTAGCTTAAAGGAACCTATTTAGAAAATAAAATACGTACCTTTACAACCCCTTTAACTATGAGCTGCATCTTTTAAATGCTCCCAGTTCTTGTCCTTTATAACTAACATAACCCGAGTCTATGGGGGACATGCCCTCACTCCCTTCTCCCCCCACCCGCCTTCATCTCCCCTCTCTCTTTTTTCCTTTATATCTGTCGGTAGTTCTTCCCTTTCATGCAAGTCCCAGGGTTCACCACCCTATCAGTATGCACTCGGGCATTACTAGTAAGCACTTTTGGGTGGTCCCCTGGACTGGCATTTGAAAAAGTGGATATCTCTGTTCTATCCTAAGGCCTGTGCAATCTGCCTTATTGACTATATTTTGAAGACTGTGTAAATCATATCTTCTGCCTTAAAGTGGAGCTTCACCCAGAAGGAGAAACTCCTCTTGTTTGACCCCCCCCCCCCCCCCTGCCACATTTGCAACCCTTCGGGGAGGAGGGTGGATACCGTCAAAACCATGTACCCGCTCCCACTTCTGGGTAAGATCGTTGCGCAAAGATTACGGCAACCTACACAATTTCAGGCCCCTCCTCATTCCCTCCACTGCCTTCTGGAAGACACACAGGTCCCAGAAGGCAGCGGGACCATTTAGAAAAGTGTAGCGTGACTCGCGAATGCGCAGCAGAAAACAGGCTGTGAAGCTGCAAGTCTTAATTTCCGGTCTCCCTTAGTTAGGATGCCGGCATCTGCACCCACAGCCGATGGTCGAATCAGCTTGGGGTGCTGACATCACAGGATACCTGGACAGGTAAGTGTCCCTGTTTTAAAAGTCAGCAGCTACAGAATTTTAACAGGTTGGGACTTTGCTTTAGGCCCCTTTTACATGGGGCAGTGGAGGTGCGCTGGCGGTATAGTGCTGCTAAAAATAGCAGCACTATACCGCCGGAATTGCCGCCGCTAGTGGTGCTAGCCCTCAGGCTTTCACATTGAGGTTGCTGGGGCAGGAGTTTTTCAGGCGGTATAGCAGCGCTATTTTTAGCGCTGTACCGCCTGAAAAACTCCTCAATGTGAAAGGGGTTTTAAAGAGGACGTAAACCCTGACGGGTTTTACTTCCTCTTAATTTCCCTGCAAAGGTAAAGCATAATAGGCTACTATGCATCGTGCGGGAGCTGCCAGTCGTGACATGACCCCATCTAGAAACGGCACAGCGCCCCCTTTCAAAAGGTGCGCATGCGCTGAATACATTGGCGCATGCGCAGAAGAAATCTTCGTACGGGGAATTGTAAATATCTCCTAGACCATGTAGGTTTAGGGCCGCGTACACACGATTGAACATGTCTGCTGAAACTGGTCCGCAGACCAGTTTCAGCAGACATATCCGATCATGTGTACGGCCTAGCGGACAGCTTTCCAGCGGACAAAAGTTTTAAAGCATGCTTTAAAACTTGCCTGCTGGAAACCTGTCCGTCGGACATGTCCGCTGGTTAGTACGCCTAACCAGCGGACCGAAATCTCCTGCATGCGTCGAATGGATTTGACGCATGCGTGGAAGCAATTTACTTCCTGGTTTACTGACGTGGCGTCGTCAACGTCACCGCCACGTCTGTCCGCTGGGATTTTGGTTTGATCGTGTGTACACACACATCAGACCAAAATCTCCCAGGAGACATGTCCGATGAAAATGGTCTGTCGGACTGTTTTCATCTGATATGTCTCCTCGTGTGTACGCGGCCTAGGAGTTATTTCCAGCACCTACAGGCAAGCCTTTAGGCTGTTGGTGAAAGTGATTGTACAGGGTGTACAACCACTTTAAGCCTTTGCATGGGCAATTAATTTGGCATACTTCCTCGAAATCAACAAAACATATTGAAACAAAAATATTATATAATAATAATTATAATAATAATCTATGCAATATGTATTCTTCACTCAAAAAAAAAATACCTTCTATTTCTCTTGACCTCCTATTTTTTTGCAACTATGATCAGACCTCCTGTTAGAGGGTGGCTACGTTTGTTCTCCATGGTCCCGCTGTATGTAGGAACATAGCCATCGTCTCTAACTTGCTCTGAGATGGCCTAGGGCCTATGGGATTTGTAGTGTCCATATTGTTCACATGACCACAACCGACATGTAATGCTAGTTCCAAATAAATGAAAGCGAGGGGGAAATGGAGAGGGCTGGGATCTCACAGAAAATGTTACAAAGAGGCAGATAAACAGTTTTAAAAAAATAATGATTACAGGGCCAATAAATAGTGTATAGATTATTTTTGGAGAATACAGATATTTAGTGTCACTTTAAAGATACACATGCCTTGAAAGCCTGCGTTTTCTCTATGAAATCATATGACTTGAAGTACAAACAATGCTCTGATACTTCTACAGACTGCTGACATAAGTGAGAGCTGTTACATTGAGTTTGCATTGAAAGTTTGTGCATGATGCTTTAACCTTGAATGTAAATCCGTATAGTAAACACATCTATGATGATGAACAAATAAAATGTTCAATGTGATGTTAAGCAGAGATTTCACATACCTGTCTTGCAGGGGTTAACGTCCCATCCACATCAAAGAGGCACAATGTGTCCCTGTGCTTTGGGAAGTGTGTCTCTGCCATTGCTTCTCCATCTGCAGAGGCTGCTGTGTGTGTAATGAATGGAAGAAAGGAGTGTAGGGGGCTGGTTCACGGGGGAGGGACATGTGTTGGCCTCACTGGCCAATTCTAGCTCTCCCTGCTAGTCAGCTGGTAGTGACAAACAAGGTGCTGGTCACGTATCATGCAGTTCTCTTCCTCCAGCATGTCACAATAACAAGCAAGCCAATTAGGTTAAAGTTCACTCTGTGGTAAAGACTGTGACCTCACACCTAATGGATTTCACAGCCAACAACAACTGAGCAGCCTGTGTGATGTGATACTGACAAATACACAAGCCAGGCACCAGTTTATTGAAGATTCTGATACAAAATACAAGTACAAAACCAAGCATTAAAGATCAGATCAACTAATTCAAGCATTGCACCCTGAAAAAAAAATTACACAAAAATGCAGCAAACAAAGTGAAAAAAAAAAAAATGTTTTTACTCACCCGAAATACCATTTGCTATGCAGATGTTCCTAATCTTCCTTATCCTTCCACACCCTCCTCGCGTTGTCTTCTGGTGAATGGGGCGTGCTGTCTTCTGGGAACTGTGTGTAATCCCAGAGAGCAGCCACACATTCACAAATCGGCGCGAGACTCACTCGTGCGCAAGGCTTCACTGCCTGTTGCCCTTAGTGAGGATGGCGGCGCAATGATCGAGGGATCAGCATCGGGGGGGGGGGGGGGGTTTCATCGCGGGCGCCTAGGACAGGTAAGTGTCCTTATTAAAAGTCAGCAGCTACAGTGATTGTAGCTGGTGACTTAAAAAACAAAATAAAATCATGTGTGGAATCCTGCTTTAGTGCTACATTAAAATATTTTTTAAATTGTTTTACAATTTTCTGCAAGAATGCTTGTTCAGTATATTCAAAATGTAGCTGTTAGTTAAATGAAATTTTAAATTTTATGAGAAAGTAAGCTGTAAGAACTGCCTCACAATATTAAGGCCCAGACACGGTCAAAATCAGCAAGTTTTTAAATTAGTCCGACCATGTGTACGCTCCATCGGACAAACTTTTTCGGTCTGCAAACGGACAAACTTTACGTCAACAAAAGTACGATGGTGCCTAGTCCGACCGTGTGTACAGCAAGCAATCGGACTTTTGTACAAAGTACAAACGTGGATGCTCAGAAATAAAGACCAGCCGGAAGCGTTCTGTCTGGTAAAACTAGCGTTCGTATGTGAAAGAGCACATTCGTGACGTGGCACGTTCTGAAATTAAGAAAAGCAGCAAACATTCTCTTCTTCTTTATAATGTGATAGTACTAAAAGCTGCTTTGCTGGTGATACTGACGGAGTAAAAACAATTGTCTTTACTTTGTGTATCGCTGATATTCTCCCATGTTCATGTGTGTTTGCATACTTTAACTACTAGCCGACCTGCCGCCGTCGTTCTACGGCGGGAGGTCGGCTCTCCTGGGTGAGAGCCCGTAGCTCTACGTCGGGACTTTCGCGGCCGCTAGGGGGCACGTGCGCGCCGCCGGCGGCCCGCGTGCGCGCCCCCCGCTCACCCCCGAGTCCCGCGCGCGTGCCCGGCGGGCGTGATCGCCGCCGGGCACGCGCGCTCGTTCGGTACAGAGCGGGGAACGAGAGCTGTGAGTGTAAACACACAGCGCACGTTCCTGTCAGCGGGGGAAACGCTGATGTTCCGTTCATACAATGTATGAACGGAAGATCAGTGAGTCCACCCCCCCCCATACAGTTAGAACACAAATAGGAACACACTTAACCCCTTCCCCGCCCCTTAGTGTTAACCCCTTCACTGCCAATGGCATTTTTATAGTATTCCAATGCATTTTTATAGCATTGATCGCTATAAAAATGCCAATGGTCCCAAAAATGTGTCAAAAGTGTCCGATGTGTCCGCCATAATATCGCAGTACCGAAAAAAAAAAAACGCTGATCGCCGCCATTACTAGTAAAAAAAAAAATATTAATAAAAATGCCATAAAACTACCCCCTTTTTTGTAAACGCTATAAATTTTGCGCAAACCAATCAATAAACGCTAATCGCGCTTTTTTTTTTTTTTACGAAAAATATGTAGAAGAATACGTATCGGCCTAAACTGAGGAAAAAAAATGTTTTTTTATATCTTTTTTGGGGATATTTATTATAGCAAAATGTAAAAAATATTGAATTTTTTTCAAAATAGTCGCTCTATTTTTGTTTATAGCGCAAAAAATAAAAACCGCAGATATGATCAAATACCACCAAAAGAAAGCTCTATTTGTGGGAAAAAAAGGACGCCAATTTTGTTTGGGAGCCACGTCGCACGACCGCGCAATTGTCAGTTAAAGCGATGCAGTGCCGAATCACAAAAAGTGCTCTGGTCTTTGGACAGCAATATGGTCCGGGGCTAGTAAAAAGGAGGGGAAAATGTTGGGGGAGGGGAAGTTCGCAAGTTTTTAATTGGTAGGGGCAAGTACGTTTGCGGCTACCTCAGATCTCTCATCAAGTGATGGTTATATTGCCGTAACCAATTTACATAACTAGTAAATGTATGAAGAGTAATAGGGGGACAAAGAAAGGGGTGGATGGGAATATGATCTCAGAGGAGATCAAAAAAAGAAAAGGGGGTTACTATGGCAACTAAACAAATGATCCGAAATTTGTATTTAGTACAAGAAAGGAGAATTTTAATTATTAAAATATCTGAGCATAATTAATACAAAAAGGAATATAAATTTGTTCTTTAAGAGGACAAATCAATGGTCAGAATTGATGTGGTACCATGAACATGAATAACAAACAAGACACACAATAGACAACAAAAATCACAACACTAGTCCGGACGAGGAAGCTCAGTCAACAGTATCTCGACACTGTATTCACACAATTGGTATTATTAGTTTGGATTGGATGAATTAAATTAAATATATAAGTATTAATCAGGGAAAACAATGTATCACCTGGTTATCGGCCAATCATTACCAAATCGGTGTGATGTCTGTTGGCTGGACTTGGTGTGTGAAGAGAGAGAGAGGTGAGTGGTAGGTAGAAAAGAGAGAGAAATTTTTATCCTTGCTGCAGCAATGTAAGATTCCCAGTCAATCGTGTAATTGCTCATTACATTCAACTCAATTAGCTAGGTCTCGTGAGGGTAATTAGTTCCTGTATAGTCTGATGCTGGTATATGTGGAGACAGATCTGATTGGTGGAGTCAATCCTCAAAATGATGTCAGAATGATATTGTATAAGGATGGGAGCGTTAATGTAAATTCAAAGGTGCTCGTGTTGTGGAGCATACAAAATGTCCCTTTATTGTGAGTAAATAATTAAATATTAGGTTGTAACATTCCCATATTTGATGATAATATCATATGAGGCACTAAAGATTACACATCACCGGCAGTACATACAGACGTAATTATTGCAGGTAATGTCCTGTAATGTTTCTCAAAATCATGCATGATATTTAGAAGAAAGTTCTGTACTTTACCAAGGGACTGTTAGTGTCCATCCAAAGGCAGATTGTGTATAGCGCCGTATGTTGGCTGGGTATACTATTGCAGACCTGAGACGGATCCTCGATTGCTTGGCTGGAATAGCAGATGCTATAGGAATTTGTTGCCTGGTCTTAGTATCACTTACAGCACTTATTGGCCATGTACTGCGGTGGTGCTCATGAGTGCAACGGGGCTCCGCGATCAGATGTTAGTCTCCACGCTGTAGTTGAAACTGGCTTCTCCGGCTCTCTCGTCATCGCTCATCTCTCATCTCTTTCAAACACAGATGGTATTGTCGTCATGTGACTAGCGTCGGTGGTGACGTCGACGCGTTTCGCCGTACCCAATGGCGTAGCTTCTTCCTGGACGTAGTTCTTGGTCAGCTGATGTTCGCCTTTTATTGACGGAAGTCAGCTGCTACTTGTCACCATACAACGGGATGGTGTTGTTCAATGATCGTATAGGGTAAGGTGCATTGTAGTTGTCATGGTAATGTTTCAAACAGCTATTTAACCAATTTTAACATGTATTGAGGAAATTATAATATTCAACTAATATATACATGGGAATAACATTATTCTAATTAGCTATTCTTTTGGCTTTCTTAACTAGAAGAGGGTGCATTTGATAGGAAAATGTAGTGAGAAACAACACAAAAACGCACAAGACATATATAAGGCAAAAAAAAATATATATATATATATATATATATTTTGGATTTCTTATACAGAGATCAGGACAAGGTGATCATTTAAATAAGTAAAGGTTGGTTTAATGATCTAAAAAGACCTGTAGATTGAGTTCTGTATTCAAACCAATAGGCACAAGCGATTTAAGGCGATAGACCCAGGATTTTTCTTTTTGCAATAAGATTCGGTCATAATCACCCCGCCTATTGGGTAATTTGAGGGCATAAATCCCTTTAACGATCATCCCCTTGGAGTTGCGGTTATGATGTTCAGCGAAATGTTTAGCAAGGGGTTTCTCCGGATTTTTCTCTTTTTCATTAATCTCTCTTAAGTGCTCACCTATGCGCACTTTGAGGGGACGCTTTGTTTTCCCAATGTAAATCTTAGGACAGGGACATGGTATCATATATATAACACGTGTGGTGGAACAGTTGATCAAGTCCCGGATCTCATAGGAGCCCTGTCCATAAGCATCATTGAATGTAGTGGTGCGATCAACATAAGGGCAAATTTGGCATCGATTACATGGGAACATTCCCAAGGATCGTGGGTAATTGGAAAGCCAGGTGTTATTTGGTTCCTTGACAAATTCGGACTTGATCAAAATGTCCCCCATATTACGTGCCCGACGGGCGACTAATTTTGGTGTGGCACTGATTATTCTGGTCAGGGCCGGGGCATTGGTTAAAATGCCCCAATGTTTTTCCAGAATGGCTCGAACTGAGTCCCATTGTGAGCCAAAGGAAGTGATAATTCTAATGGGCTCATTTAAATTTGGACTGAGTTTCTCAACAGTTCTTTTTTTAGTTAACAGATCAACACGGTCCCTTATCGCTGCTCTCTTCCTCGCTTTTTTAATTTGGCTATGTGAATAGCCACGCTCACGGAATCTTGTGTAAAGTTCTTGACTTTCACGTCTATAGTCAACTGGGTTGGAACAATTTCGTTTTATTCGTAAGAACTGGCCAACTGGAATGCCGTTCTTCAACCAATGGGGATGGTGACTCGTGGCATATAATAATGTATTGGCCGATGTTTTTTTGCGGAAGGTACAAGTGGTGAGCTTGCCGTTCATAACAGAAATTTGTAAGTCTAGGAATGATAATTTTTCATGATCGGCCGTGTATGTGAGATGAATGTTGCGTTGGTTCGCATTCAATTCAGACATGAATTGTTTTAGGGACTCAGTTGTCCCATTCCATAACATGAGGACGTCATCAATGTACCGCCACCAGGTTAATACATGGCGGCGATACATTTGTGAAGTGTAGACGTCCTCTTCTTCCCAGTGTCCTAAATGAAGGCACGCATAGGCCGGTGCCCATGCGGCGCCCATAGAAGTACCTCTAATTTGTCGATAGTACCTGTTCAGGAACTGAAAGAAATTATTTTTGAGTGCAAACTCTAATATTTCAACAATAAATTCGTTTTGTGGTCCAGAGGTGGGGTAGGTACCACTCAGGAAAGTTTCGACGGCCTTGATGCCAGTTTGATGGGGTATGGATGTATATAATGATTCAACATCAATACCGACTAGTAGAATCCCGTCGGGTTGTGTACTGGCACCGAGGTCGTCGAGTTTAGCTAAAACGTGTTGTGTGTCTTGTACAAAAGATTTTAAGTCCATCACCATCTCTTTCAGCATTAAATCCAAGTATTTGCCTATTCGTTCCATAGGCCCCTGACAGGCTGACACTATTGGTCTGCCTGGGGGTTCAGTTAAATTTTTATGGATTTTAGGGATGATGTAAAATGTAGGAACATTAAACTCGAGTACACGTAAATAATTAAATTCCTTGATCGTTAACAACCCCTCATCTCTGGCCAATTTTATTTTTTCGTTCAGTTCATAGACTAGAGCTGGTAGGGGATTGTAATCTAATTTCTCATATGTAGATGTATCATTTAGTAGCCTTTTGGATTCGTTTTCGTATTGATTTTGGGTAAGTAATACAACATTACCCCCTTTATCGCTGTTTTTAATAACGATGCTCTTATCTTTTTGTAGGTCACTCAAGGCCCTCCTTTCTTTAGCCGTTAGATTGTCAGACAATTTTTTGGTCCAATCTATTTTTCCTAAGTCCTGTTGGACCATATCAAGGAACATTTGGAGCCATCTGTTTTTTGATAATGGGGGCATCTTGAGAGATCTAATTTTAAGATTGGCACGCCTGATTGAGGTTGTAGTTGCATCTTCTGGTATGGCGTTCTCAGCCAGTAAGGAATTGAGAATGTCAAGTGCCGCTTGGTCTTCACTCCCAATCACTTCGGGGCTAGTACTGTTCAAGTCATTATCTGAATATAGTGATCGGTAGAAGATTTTGCGTAGAAACAATGTGACATCCTTAAAGACGGTAAATTCGTCCATATTCGTCACTGGTGAGAAGGTCATACCCTTCTGTAGGAGTTTCAGGTGGTCAGATGTTAGAATGAAGTCAGATGACCCTAAGGTCATTGATCACTGATGATGACTGTATCTCTGTGTGATTCATTGTTTTTTCTGACTCCTTGTATAAGTCCGTTCCTGAGTGGTTTTGAGTGGTCGTGATTGTTTTACACTGGATTTTAGTTTTGGGGGATTGGCCTGATCGTTGTCTATGGTTTCCCCCTGTTGATCTAAAAAAATTACCGTTTTAGTTAGATCATCTTCTGTGAGTGGTTAATAAAACGTCTATGGACATTGCTATGTTTGAGTATTTGGAGCCATCTAGTGACCAAATACTGGTAATGCAGATATATTTTTCCTGAAAGAAGCACAAAAGACTAGACAGGAAATGACTGTTGTTTTGGGAGGAGGAGGCTGACCTTTTTCACCCAGGAGGTTTGATGACCTACCCATGAACACCTTCTTGAGCAGTGCATGCTGGGTAGGAGATAAAAGGAGACGGAGCAGCCATTTTAGGTCTCTTGGAATCGTGTGGCCTGCCTGAGAGGACCTGTGGGGAGACAGTGGCCGGATTGCAGAGACCCAGAGACACACATCCGAGCATCGGAGGACCGGATCCACCCAGCGGAGTTGACCCGAGCGATTGGCCCAGCTGACGGAGAAGCAAGTTGCAGTCACTGGACAAAAGTTACCACACAGAGCCTCTATCCAGTGGGTGAGCGGGTCACGCCCCACAGTTTGTTACATCTCACATGCAGTTAGACTCATATACAGGCCTCACTGGAAATTATAGTTCCACGAAGGAGAAGAGCAACTGACACTGAGAAGGCTTGAGGCCTATCTACCTTGATGTCTCAAGCAATGTTAAAATAGTTGTTACAGCTACACCAGAAGCATTTTCACTTCAATTTAACTCACCAAAACTGTGGATTACAAATCACAAGGAGCTACTTTAGCTAGCGAACAAAAGAAGATCCAGGACTAAGTACTTTAAGTGAGATCTCAAACATAGCTTATAAAGTAGGGGGAGCTCCCAGGTATATATATATATATATATATATATACACACATGTATACTGTTTTTTCAAATTCTTTATATTGAAATCCATTGTGCTGTCGTCTTATGTTGGGATGACAGTACAATTGCTGTAATCACTTTTTTGCATATTCTACAGTAAAATATATCTCTGGTTAAGTATCCAGTTGTTATGGCATATTGTTTTCTCCCACCAGGTGCAGTCAGTGGATCCTGGGGTGACAATACAGGTATTTTGTACTGTCTTACATTGTATTGTATTGCATTGCATCACAGCTGTGCCAAGGGAATTGAGCCAAGTTAGTGGGGTTAATTGGTAGAGTGCAGGCCCAAATCAAACCAGCAGCTCCTTCGGGGTCAGTGCTACATTTGGATTAGTGTATTTTGGTTATATGAATTAAAAAAACTTCTATATTTTTTGGTGGATCAAGTTAGCACAACCCCATTGCGCAACATGTCTGCTTGACGAACGGACGTTCAGAAACGAACAACATTGCACGAAACTGAAAATCGCGAATGCACACAGACGAAACCTCTACTAACTCTCGATTAGCAGAAGGAGCCCAAAGGGTGACGCCGGGGAATTGAACTTCCTCTTTTAAACGCTCGTCAGTACATTGAAACGTCACTATGTTCGTGGTTGTTGCTGAAAAAGTCTGAGCGTGTGTATGCTATGGGTGTGACCGGACAAGGGAAAGTTTGTTGGATGTCCGACCATGTGTACGAGGCTTTAAACCAATAAGCAATATACCGTGTGTGTGCGAGCGCCCCCCCTCCTTAACCGTGCCAGGCCGCATGCCCTCAACATGGGGGGGTAGGTGCTTTGAGGCAGGGGGGGCGCCCTGTGGCATTACAGCGGGAGGTAGCGACAGATTTACCAAAAAAATAGATAAATCCGATTTAATTGGACAAAGTTGTCAACTACTTTTATTACAGAAAAAAAAAAAAAAAAACAGTGACAATATGAAGGTTGATGTAATGGGTAAAAAAAATAGACTAAACATAATCGTACTGCCACGGTAGCTGTCCATCATGAGAAAGGAAATAATCAGAAAAATGTTCACAGATTTGTAGTGCATGATTGCTTGGGCGACTGGTAGTAAAACTCCCTCTATGCTCTTCACAAACAAGTAACGGGGGTTCATTGTGTGCAATCTCTTTTCCCCTTAGAAAGCTATGGAGAACACAGCACGCCAAAACCACATTGACAGCGTGATCCACATCCAAGTGCATTGCAGTCAACAGTACACGCCATTTAGCTGTACAAATACCGAATGCAGACTCCACCATTCTGCGTGCACGGCTCAGACGGTAGTTGAATATGCGCTTTTTTGGAGTAAGACTGTGCCTAGTATAGGGCCTGAGGAGGTGAGTGGATAGGGCAAATGCCTTATCTCCTAGCACTACTAGGGGGAGATCCGGTCCAGCAGCACCAGGTAGAGGTCTTGGCTGTGGTACATTTAAATGCCCATACTGTAGACGCTGTCCCATCATGGAATTCTTACAAATTCGTGAATCTCCAGAGCTCCCATATGCTCCAATGTCCACCGCTATGAAGTGCATGTTTGTGTCACTCAGTCCCAGCAGTAGTAGTTAAAATAGCAGGAACCAGAGTTTGGTGGCTTGATGAGCCTGATATGTTTCCCGTCTAATGCTCCGATACAATTTGGGAAGTTTGTCTTTTCCCAAAACTCCTCTGCTATCTCTTCCCACAAACTGGTTGTTGGTTCCGGCATGACTGTGCTCTTCAACTCCTCCCAAATGGCAATACAGGTGTCATGTACTATGGTTGACACCGTTGAAATGCCCATTAGGAACTGATGATGAAGTGAGCTAAAAGTCGCTCCCGTGGCAAGGTATCTGCAATACACAAATTAAGAACAATTCAAATTAATCAATAAACATAAATAGAGTTCTGTATTAAAAAAATAAAACAGCGACTTTAGCTGGAGACTTTGAGAGAGAGAGAGAGAGAGACAGAGAGAGAGAGAGAGAGAGACAGAGAGAGACAGAGAGAGAGACAGAGACACAGAGAGAGACAGAGACACAGAGAAACACAGAGAGAGACAGAGACAGAGAGAGAGAGAGAGAGAGACAGAGAGAGAGAGACAGAGAGAGAGAGACACACAGAGAGAGAGAGACAGAGAGAGAGAGACAGAGAGAGAGAGACAGAGAGAGAGACAGAGACAGAGAGAGAGACAGAGAGAGAGACAGAGACACAGAGAGAGACAGAGACACAGAGAGACACAGAGAGAGACAGAGAGACAGAGAGAGAGACAGAGAGAGAGACACAGAGAGAGACAGAGAGAGAGAGACACAGAGAGAGAGAGAGAGAGAGAGAGAGACAGAGAGAGAGAGACACAGAGAGAGAGAGACACAGAGAGAGACAGAGAGAGAGACACACAGAGAGAGACACAGAGAGAGACACAGAGAGAGAGAGAGAGAGAGAGAGAATCTATGCTATATATATTGCAAGAAAATATATATACATATATACAATCACACATACACTATTGTCAATATTGGTACACCAGCATGTGCATGAATTTAAGCATCTGTTCAAGATATGGAAAACCTACCTTAAAGTAAGTAACAGCTGTTCTTCCTCACTTATGCATCGTCTCATGTTGGTCCTTTGTCGGATGATTCGTCCTCGAACAAGCCCCAACAATTCGTCAAAACTCTCCACTGACATCCTCGTATAGTTATAGAACTTATCACCATGGGTTCTAAGTTCACCAAATATCAGGGCAAAGTAGCCAATAGAAAGACGCTGTGAGGTTAAAGGGTGCACCCAGTAACGACGGGGATGTCTTCTGGACTCTATGGCTCCTCTCCTTTTCATTTTCATGAATAGCAAGATGAGCATTGCCATCAAACTACCCATATATGCATTCATCTTGAAAGATCTCAGAACAATACACAGGACGCTCCTCTCACTCCAGACTCCAACACACACTCACCAGGGAACAAAGACAGGAAATAGATGTTTTGAAATGCAGAGGACTGAAATGCATCATGGGTAGAATTTAAGGGACCCAAACAAAAACAAAAAAAATAAAAAGGGTTGCTATGGAAATGAATACCGCAGCTAAACGCGGCCGCAAATAAACGCACGTAAATCGCATGCAATCGCAATGTGCAAATGCAGCTAATCGCAGTGTCTGGAGCCTTGAATTTCACAAAACATTTTTAGTGCTTTTAAATGTGGGAAAACAGCCGTCTGTCTGAAAGGGGCATAAGGCGGATAGTCCCTTTCTCTGGCTGGCAGAACTCACTTCTGTCACTTCAGTCACTTCTGGTTGGACTGCAAGCCTCAGTCCCAAACCTCTGCTGTTCTCTTGCTTCTGGATAGGCTCTTAGACAGACTAGCAGCCAGATGTTCCTGGGATAGGCCCCTATCTCCAGCCTAGCAGCCCAGGCGATACAATACACGTCCACCCAGACAGTCGACTAGTTGGCACAGAACACAGATCACCTGACTCCACCCGAATATATAGGCTCTCCCAGTAAGCCAAGGGATACAAGAAAACCCACTTTGTATACATACTGTTACATTCTATTTACAAGATATTTTATGTGTAATTGTGTTATATATGTCAGTGTATGTTGTTGTAGTAATCATCATTGATAATGATTTTTTTTAGCTTAGTTTATCTGTCTTTTTTTGTATAATAAATAAATAGTTTTTTTTAACCACTTAAGCCCCGGACCATTTTGTAGCTAAAGGACCAGGCCACTTTTTGCGATTCGGCACTGCGTCGCTTTAACTGACAATTGCGCGGCCGTGCAACATGGTTCCCAAAAAATTGGCGTCCTTTTTTCCCCACAAATAGAGCTTTCTTTTGGTGGTATTTCATCACCTCTGCGGTTTTTATTTCTTTCCTCAGTTTAGGCCTATACGTATTCTTCGACATATTTTTGGTAAAAAAAAAATAGAAAATTTATCGCAATAAGCGTTTATTGATCGATTTGTGCAAAAGTGCGTCTACAAAATAGGGGATAGTTTTATGGTATTTTTATTAATATATTTTTTTTTTACTAGTGTTGGCGGCGATCAGCGGTGATTTATCATGACTGCGACATTATGGCGGACACATCGGACACCCTTGTAATTTTTACAGTGATCAGTGCTATAAAAATGAACGGATTACTGTGAAAATGACACTGGCAGTGAAAGGGTTAACCACTAGGTGCCGCTGTAGGCGTTAAGTGTGCCCTAGTGTGTGATTCTTACTGAAGGGGGGCGTGGTCTGGCGTGACATATCACTGATCGTCGTTCCCTATGACAGGTAATAGACGATCACTGACACTGCCACTAGGAAGAATGGTGAAAGGTTTGTTTACACTTACTTCTCCCCGTTCTTCAGCTCTGTGACCCGATTGCGGGACACCGGCGGCGATCGGGTCTGCGGGCGCAGTCACAGAGCTTAGGATCGGGTCGCAAGCGACCCACGGCTGGGCTCTTAAAAGCAACATACCTGTACGTGCTTATGCCCAGCCATGCTGCTCTGCTGACATATAGCGTCGTGTGGTGGTCCTTAATCGGTTAACCAATTTATTAGTGTCTTTACCAATTTAAAGTCCCACCTTTTAGGGGGGGGCTACCAAATCCTTTTCTAATGGGGGGTGTGGCCTGGACATGGCTGAGTGAGGCTGCTTGTTTGCTGAGCTACCGACCCGGAACCCCCTTTACCGGCCAAAACTGCCCTAAAACTCGGCATGCAATCTGTCAAGAAGCGCAGCTCTAAACCCACTACCCGTGTGACCCGTTCTGGAGGTGCCACGGGCGATTTACACAGCTTTTTCCAGCCTAGGCCGCAGAAATAGTCTGGGGCCAGGGCGACGGCACCACGAGGCGCATCGCGCGATATACCGCCTGAGGACCCGGAGCACGGTGAATGGGCCTTCCTTCCTGCGGACCCGATCTTACCCGACTGCCACTGACTGCACCGGAGCCCACCGATCTACCCATTGCATCCCGACCTCCTCCTCGGGAGGATCGGCGGCAGAACAGGACATCCGCGCCCTCCAACAGGCCCTACCCACGCGATCGGACATAGAGGCCCTCATACTGCGGCTGGAGGAGACGCACCGACGTGACTTCCAGGAGGTCCGAGCGGAAGTGTCCACACTCACGGACAGGGTGTCGTCCGGCGAGTCGTCGCTAGCAGAACTGGAGCGAAGGGTGTCGGGCCTGGAGCGGGCGAGAGACCAGCACCGGGACACAGCGATAGCTTAGCAGCTCCATTTGGAGGACGTGCAGGACAGGAGCCGCCGCAACAACCTGTGGATCCGCGGTATACCGGAGGCGGTAAATGCGGAGGCCCTTGGCGGGAGGCTGTAAGGCCTGTTTTGAGACGTACTGGAGGAGCCGGCAGTGGAGATTGAAGTGGACCGCGCACACAGGGCCCTAGGCCCCAGAGCCCCGGATCAAGACAGGCCCCGTGATGTGATCTGTAGGCTGCTGCGGTATGCACAGAAGGAGCGCATCCTCCGTAGGGCCTGGGAACACGGTGAGATCGAGGTGGATGGCACCCAGATCAAAATTCTGCCTGATCTGTCTAGGGCGACGCTGCGTCGCAGGGAGATGCTGAGGCCCGTGCTGGAACTGGCTAAGGAGCATGGCTACACATACACATGCGGATCATTTCCTGCTTACTCTCTCTACCTTCCGACTTTCCTTATCTGAAGGACTCCTACCCCTCCCCCCCCAAAACCTGACCCTAACCCCCCCCCTCTTTCCCCTCAACCAGTTATACCTCGAGTCACGAGTATGGACATGCTAACAGTGGTGTCATTGAATGTCAAGGGATTGAATATCCCAAAAAAAAGGAGAATGCTCCTCCATGACATGCGCCGATTAAAGGCGGATGTGGTCCTGCTTCAGGAGACGCACTTTAGGGACAACAACCTTCCCGTATTGAAGAATAGATTCTATCCCACAGTATACCACGCCCAATACACGGAGGCAAAGTATAGGGGGGTATCCGTCCTCATCTCGGCCAGGGTCCCATGGGCCCTTGGTGAGATGAGAACGAACCCGGGGGGCCGTTTATTGTTTCTGAAGGGCCGCGTAGGACAGACGCAGGTAACCATTGCGAATCTTTACGCCCCTAACTACCGCTAAGACAGATTTCTTACGAGACAGCTGGCCCAACTAACACGTTTCATGGAAGGCCAACTTATTGTAGGGGGAGATTTTAATGTTCCCCTGATTCCTCTGGAGGACCCCTTCGACCGGCCGTTCCGCTATCTCAGGAGACCTTAATAAACGTATGCACGCGACGCTCCACGAGCACCAACTGGTAGGTGCTTGGCGCCTACACCCTGGCGAGAAGGATTACACCTTCTTCTCTATGCCCCATCAGTCCTATTCGAGAATGGACTTGTTCTTGATTCCCCATCGACATCTTGCGGCGGTTAAAAAAAACCTTGATCGGCTCTATTACATGGTCAGATCATGCCCCGATAATGTTACTCTATGGCCTGACGAACGCCCTGACTGACCGGAGACATCCATGGAGACTCAACGTGGGCCTGCTGCAAGACAAGAACACTATGACAGAGGTAGTGAGAGAGCTGGGACACTACTTTGACACAAACTCTACTGTGGATAGCGACCCAGGGGTGGTATGGGAGGCCCATAAGGCAGTGGTGAGGGGAATCCTCATGAAACACGGGGCCCGGCTGAAAAAGCAGGAGGACTGAGCAACTTAACTCACTGCTTCTGAAGCTGCAGTCCCTTGAGGCCCAACACAAACAGGTTCAATCAATACAGATAACCTCCGACCTGAATACCACCCGCAGACAAATTACAGACTTATTGCAGCACAAGGCCAAGGCGGCAATGCAGATCTGTACACGAAAAGTCTACGAGTCGGGCAAAAGTGTGGCAAGATGTTAGCCCAAGCGCTCCGCTCACAGCAATCTGCGTCATACATTCCGCACATTGTCACACGGGTAGGAAGTAAAGTGTCCGTCCCTCAACAAATCTCCAACGAATTCAAAGACTTCCACCAGGATTTGTACAATCTCCCTCCCACCTCCCCAACCCTGGCTGTAGATCGGTATTCGAACTACATATCCGCCTCTTAAATGCCGACACTCAAATCTGACGTGGTGAAGACGCTGGACGAACCAATCACTTTGACCGAAATTCAGGCGTCCCTGAAATCCTCCAAACCTGGTAAAGCTCCGGGCCCGGACGGTCTCACTGCCCCTTACTACAGAACCTTGTTCCCTTCCTTGGGTGATCGACTGCTACACCTGTTCAATACACTAGGCTCGGGAGGGAACTTTCACCCCTCCACCTTACAGGCTCAGATAACGGTGATACGCAAGGAGGGGAAGGACCCGGGTCAATGCGGTAGTTACTGCCCCATATTATTGCTAAATTCAGATATTAAACTGTTCACAAAGATTATTGCCACACGAGTCCAAAGACATCTCCCGGACCTGAGGTGGGTTTTGTGCCAACTAGGGAGGCTAGAGATAACACGACCAAAGTACTAAATCTTCTACATGTTGCCAACGCTACCAAGACGCCCTCAGTCTTTGTTTGGACGGACGCCGAGAAGGCGTTCGACCCAGTGGACTGGCGATTCATGTTTGCAACTCTAAGACATGTAGGATTTGGACGGAAGATGATGGGCTGGATAACAGCAGCTCACACGGGCCCGTCGGCCAGAGTAAGGGCGAACGGTATGACGTCAGCCCCTTTCCCGATTTCCAACGGGACCAGGCAGGGATGCCCGTTGTCACCCTTGCTCTTCGCCTTAACTCTTGAGCCTTTCCTGCGCCATGTCAGACTGAATCCCGACATCACGGGGGTAACTATAGGTAGCCGCCAACATAAAGTCTTGGCCTACGCTGATGACATGATGTTCTCCCTGACAAATCCATCTACCTCTCTGCCGAACCATATGCGGGAATTTGATTCCTATGGTAAGCTATCCAACCTGAAAATTAATTTGACCAAATCTGAGGCGATGAGTGTGGTGATCCCCCCATCATGATTGAATGCTCTTAAACAAAGCTTTAATTTGAAGTGAACGGATATGGCCCTAACGTACTTAGGGACACGTATATCACCAAAAATCTTCGACATCTTTAAGCTCAACTTCCCTCCCTTGCTTCAAACAGTTCAGAAACTACTAGATCAATGGACCACGGGCCTGCACTCGTGATTTGGGAGATGTAGTATCCTTAAAATGACCGTATTACCCAAATTCACATACCTTCTGCAGGCCCTCCCCATACGTATCCCGTCTGCTTATTTTGGGCGGATCCAATCTGTGCTTGGGACGTTCCTGTGGGCGGGCAAACACCCTAGACTCCATAGATCGATCCTCTCCTTACCTAAAACCTACGGTGGTCTCGCTGCTCCCAATGTGCGTATGTACTACTATGCGGCGCAGTTAAATCGACTAGTGGACTGGTGCCGCCATGGACAGACTAAGCTGTGACCATAGCTGGAACAGGCGCAATGCAACGTATTGTTACGGAACGCCCCTTGGTGTCAAGCCTTGAGACCAAAAAATGTGAATAATCACCCCCTAATTGGTAACACCATTGCGGTCTGCACAAGGCTGCTATCGCGGTTCCGCCTGGCGTCGGATGCCTCTGCCTTGCGCCCGATTTTGGGCAACCGATTTTTTACACCGGGCCTTAAAGATGCCAAATTTTGCGCCCTTCGGGACTCGGGTCTGTTCCAGGCCTCACATTTTGGCAACATTGGTCGATGGAAAACTGCGGCTGAGCTGATGGACCCATCAGGCCAGTACAGGCTGGATTTTATGAGAGTTAATATAATATATTGCGCTAACTAAAAAATAGAATGAGAAATAAATAAAGTCAGGCAGCCAACACAGCAAAATGGAAATTTTGTAAGGATAAATGTGTATAGAGTGTAGCGCCAATAGGGGGCCTTATTCAGAAAAGACTCTCCTGTAGGCTCAGTGATTAAAATCAACAAAACCTTAGTGTGAATATACAAATAAAATGACCTATGTCTACAATAAAGCAGATAAGATTTTAGAGGGAAGGGGGTTATTCAAAACATTCCCTTCTTGCTGGTCACTCACTTGAATCAAAAAGTAACAAAATTGTATAAGTGTGTATGTGTTGTAGATGGGTGTATGAACCCGTCTGAGAGGCCAATAAAGGTGAAAATCTAGTGATCACTCACAATATATGACAAAATAGATCTGCATAAGTGTTCAAACTCGTTAGAAAAGACAACATAAACGGTCTGTGATCTTGCAATCAGTAACCATAAAATGATAAATCATAAAGTGGAAAGCATATATAACATAATGTCCACAGTGATTATGTAGAAGCAATCAATCAAATGAATATCAGTCCATACACCCAAAAAGGTGTAGCGAATGTATTCTCCTTCTGAAATGCTTGAATGGGACAGGTAATCCAAGAAATAAGAATGGGTACCCTTACCGGATCAGATGGACCCTCAACTCACCGTACGGTGGGGGGTCTTTAAGGCTTGTAAAGGCCGATTGCCTAATCAAGTTGGTGTCCAGATAGTGGTTCCAGGCAGAGATGGTATCCGGAAAACCCAAGGGTGGCTTTTGAAGTTATAGTAGCTCCGTGGTGGTGTGCACTCACTCCGAAGCATTAGGAAGGAAAAAAAGGAGAGAAACAGCTCCTCATAGTGTAAAACCACCAATTTAATAAAAAATGGAATAAAAATGAAATTAAATAAAAATTCCACTACATCACACTTGTGACAGAAATCACTTAAAAATTAGGAATACAAGACCACACGTGAATTCAGAAAAAAAGCTTGTATGTAGTAACAGCAACTCTCCCCCTTGATGGGTGGACAGGGGTATTCCCGGAGGGAAAAAATGCAGAAAAGACTTTAGCAAGTCAGTGACCCGACCGGTTTAGTCTCATGTAGACTTCAACTGGGGTATCTAACTGTAACATGCCTCTTACCTGCATTTATAAACCCGTGGTATCCGCATCCATGAGACCCTAATCAATTCCAATGTGTCCAACTGGCATGCGTGTCAATCATAACACGTGAATCGCGTTTGCGTTTCAAATCCCGGAAGTACGTGGGCGGGAAACGATAGTGTATAGCCCAATCATTGGGGGTGTAGTTCTTATCTTCCTCTACCTTCACATAGAGGAGAAAGATAGGCTGGAGTACTCCGGACCTTTGGAAGTACTTGGGCGGGGATCGATAATGTGTGACCCAATCACTACTGTAGGTAGTGTTGTCACTTCCCCTCCTCTCCCGTGATTGGAGAGAAGCTGGAGCGCTTCGTATTCCAGCGGGGTGAACTCCGCCTCTGTGTGCGCAGCCGACGTGACGTCCTGACGTCATCGTCCTGCGCTCCAGTGCGTTCCAATCCCCAGTGCGTTCCGTTGCCATAGCACGGACATCACGTGGCACGGAGGTACGCTGGCGTCATGCGTTCCACCCGCAAGGGACATGCGCTCTACGGGATCCAAGGATCATCCTAGGTTCACACGATTTGAAAGGGATCGAGGAACTAATCAAAGATGAGGAAAGCTGAACAGAGTTATAGGAAACTCAGTTCATCGCAAACAAACGCCTATGTCAGTCTCATGGAGGGGGGTACCAAGAATTAAAAATAGAATAGAAAAACCATCTTAACCTTTCTATTGTGATGTTATGGAAGAAAAACATAAACTAAAACGACAAATATGTTTAAATATAAAAATTAATGTTAGAGACTAGCGTTGGTACGTATAGTCGTATAGTCCCGACGTATGTTCTTCTACACGCGAATGACACCCCAGCGCGAATATAGGGAGGTCGGTTGTTCGCCACCTACTGGACGCAGCAAAGGCCAGTGTACCGCTTTGCTGGCGGTCCCCGAACCCACCGACAGTAGCCATGTGGCTGCGGAAGGTGGACGACATTAATAAAATGGAAGACCTAGTTCTGACGAAACAAGACAGGAGCGAACTATGGTGTCCTTTAATGAAAGTGAGATCAGCGGCGATCCCGACTCTCACCGCTGTTCTCAGGTCATAAACAGTTTATGAAACTGAGGTAATCAGATGAGAACATGTTTTCCACTGATTATCTCAGCACAGTGAGAATCTGTAACTGACTGTCACAGAAACGGCCAGTTTATGAAGGCGCGATCTGGGCACATCACTGGCGATCTGTGACAGGATTCTCACTTTCTGATTCACCATCTCAGAGGTGGAGAATCAGAGAGAGAAGCGCAAAGCTGGCTGAGTATTGTGGAGGAAGAATGAAGTCTTTTGACTTCCATGCTTCACACACAAGCAGCCATACAGTCAGAACACATCTTCACCACCATTACACAACCCCAAAATGAGCAGGTTAGAGATTTATAGTGTGTATATATGTATATGTATATGTATATATATATATATATATATATATATATATATATATACACATACATACACACAGGGAGTGCAGAATTATTAGGCAAGTTGTATTTTTGAGGATTCATTTTATTATTGAACAACAACCATGTTCTCAATGAACCCAAAATACTAATTAATATCAAAGCTGAATATTTTTGGAAGTAGTTTTTAGTTTGTTTTTAGTTTTAGCTATTTTAGGGGGATATCTGTGTGTGCAGGTGACTATTACTGTGCATAATTATTAGGCAACTAAACAAAAAACAAATATATACCCATTTCAATTATTTATTTTTACCAGTGAAACCAATATAACATCTCAACATTCACAAATATACATTTCTGAAATTCAAAAACAAAACAAAAACAAATCAGTGACCAATATAGCCACCTTTATTTGCAAGGACACTCAAAAGCCTGCCATCCATGGATTCTATCAGTGTTTTGATCTGTTCACCATCAACATTGCTTGCAGCAGCAACCACAGCCTCCCAGACACTGTTCAGAGAGGTGTACTGTTTTCCCTCCTTGTAAATCTCACATTTCATGATGGGCCACAGGTTCTCAATGGGGTTCAGATCAGGTGAACAAGGAGGCCATGTCATTAGTTTTTCTTCTTTTATACCCTTTCTTGCCAGCCACGCTGTGGAGTACTTGGACGCGTGTGATGGAGCATTGTCCTGCATTAAAATCATGTTTTTCTTGAAGGATGCAGACCACAAGCTCATCTTTGATGATACCAGCCCAAACCAGTACTCCACCTCCACCTTGCTGGCGTCTGAGTCGGACTGGAGCTCTCTGCCCTTTACCAATCCAGCCACGGGCCATCCATCTGGCCCATCAAGACTCACTCTCATTTCATCAGTCCATAAAACCTTAGAAAAATCAGTCTAGAGATATTTCTTGGCCCAGGCTTGACGTTTCAGCTTGTGTGTCTTGTTCAGTGGTGGTCGTCTTTCAGCCTTTCTTACCTTGGCCATGTCTCTGAGTATTGCACACCTTGTGCTTTTGGGCACTCCAGTGATGTTGCAGCTCTGAAATATGGCCAAACTGGTGGCAAGTGGCATCTTAGCAGCTGCACGCTTGACTTTTCTCAGTTCATGGGCAGTTATTTTGCGCCTTGGTTTTTCCACACACTTCTTGCGACCCTGTTGACTATTTTGAATGAAGCGCTTGATTGTTCGATGATCACGCTTCAGAAGCTTTGCAATTTTAAGAGTGCTGCATCCCTCTGCAAGATATCTCACTATTTTTGACTTTTCTGAGCCTGTCAAGTCCTTCTTTTGACCCATTTTGCCAAAGGAAAGGAAGTTGCCTAATTATGCACACCTGATATAGGGTGTTGATGTCATTAGACCACACCCCTTCTCATTACAGAGATGCACATCACCTAATATGCTTAATTGGTAGTAGGCTTTCGAGTAGGGGTGCAACGGATCACTGCCGATCCGTGATCCGAATGGGTCACCCCCTTCGGATCGGATCGCTATGCGATCCGTGGATCGCCAGCGCGGGAATAGAATTAGGAAAGGCCGCGGCTTCGGCCTAGCTCCGGAGCCGCGGCCATCTTGGTACACCCGGCAGCGTGTGTGCGCCTCGAGTGCAGGCTCCTCCTCTGTTGGTGTAAACAGAGGAGGAGCCCGCGCTCGAGGCGCACACACACGCCGCTAACGGTGAACTGCAAGTACTATGGGGCTGACTGTGCTGTACTATGGGGCTGACTGTGCTGTACTATGGGGGGGGTCACTGTGCCGTACTATGGGGGGGTCACTGTGCCGTACTATAGGGGGGTCACTGTGCCGTACTATAGGGGGGGTCACTGTGCTGTACTAGGGGGGGGGGGTCACTGCACCTGTACTAGGGGGGGGTCACTGTGCTGTACGAGGGGGGGGGTCGCTGTCTGCCTGTACTACAGGGGGAGAGAGATGTGGATATTACAGTGGGGGAGAATTTTTTTTTTTTTGCTGATCCGATCCGTGACTCCCGATCCGAGGATCGATCCGAGAGTTTTTTGATCCGTTGCACCCCTACTTTCGAGCCTATACAGCTTGGAGTAAGACAACATGCATAAAGAGGATGATGTGGTCAAAATACTAATTTGCCTAATAATTCTGCACTCCCTGTATATATAGCATATATATGTGTTTGTGTGTGTTTATTTCTATGTTTTTATATATATATATATATATATATATATATATATAATCTATAGATATATCTACACACACATATATATATATATATATATATATATATATATATATATATATATATATATATATATATATATATATATATATATACACACACACAAACACATATATACATTAAAATGCTATTATTAAAGTAATTTTTATATAATTTTTAATTTATTAGTTAGAAAAAAAAAATGAAAACCCTAAAATATGGTTTTACCCATGGACTGTTCTATTACAGTTATACAGGGTTTATATTTGTATACTTTATTAAAAAAAATAAAAATTATTATAAATGTATTTTTCATTTATATGAATGGTGTATAGCATATGCATGGTGCATTACATATGTGGGATTCCATTCATTTACTATACACCATTCACATTTAAATAGGCACATGTATGAGCTTTAATATTGATAAAAACAATGTTTTTTAATAATTAGGTTAATGTATATTGTTTGGTGGGAATGCAACTTTATTAATATGTGGTGTGTAATGTGTGCTGATTCGTGTTCAACGTGTATTTTTCACTTCCTCATACTGTAATCCCACTAAATCACGCAAGATTACAGTGAGAGAAGCAGTTCTCAGGAGTTGCCAGCCGTTTGTAGATCGCTCCTCATCTCAACATGAGAACCGATCTACAAAGTTTTATAACCAGGCACTCCGAGGAGAGCGATCTCCCCTGAGAACACAATAGCGGTATTTTACCGCACTTTCATAAAAGGACACCTTTACTCCCAAACGTGGAGTTTATGGAACATTTTTACATACTCGGCGGAGGGCCAGGCCCTCAGAGGTAATCCTTAGACATTAATTATCAGAAACTGTGACCACTTAGCCCAGGGGTGGGGAACCTTTTTTCTGCCAAGGGCCATTTGGATTTTTGTAACATCATTCGGGGGCCGTACAAAATTATCAACTTAAAAATTAGCACCGCACATCTGGACCCCTTTTACATTTCACAGCACCGCATCTCTGGACCCCTTTTACATTGCACAGCACCGCACATCTGGACCCCTTTTACATTACACAGCACCGCATCTCTGGACCCCTTTTACATTACACAGCACCGCACATCTGGACCCCTTTTACATTGCACAGCACCGCATCTCTGGACCCCTTTTACATTACACAGCACCGCATCTCTGGACCCCTTTTACATTGCACAGCACCGCATCTCTGGACCCCTTTTACATTACACAGCACCGCATCTCTGGACTCCTTTTACATTACACAGCACTCTGGACCCCTTTTACATTACACAGCAACACTCTGCACCACTAGACCCCTTTAGATTTACACAGACACCCCCCAGCTCTGTCCTTTCCTGCAGATGGAGAGACGGTGAGCAGCGCTGAACAGAGGGCAATCACCTGCTGGTTTACTCATGTTGGCTTCAGCAGCTCTCTACTCAGCGCTGCTCAATGTCTCTCTCTCCCCTGCGGTACAGGAGAGTGTTTGCTTACCTTGCAGCTGGAGATTGAGAAAATTAAACTTAGCGCGCCGCCGCCGCGCTGTAAACACGTGCACATGTCAGCGCAGAGGCACAGCGCCTCCCACTCCACCGCCAGCCAATCGCTGCGGTTATGTTTTTTCCAGCCCTTCAGCCTGGTTGGCTGGTGTTCCCCGCCACTCCCACATTGAGAGAGACAGACAGTTCCACCAGCCAACCAGACGGAAGGGCTAAAAAAAAAAAAAAAAAATGTTTCCTGCTCGGTGGGACTCGGGGCACACACTAAGCGGCACATATACATACTTTTATACTACATACTTTTATATTTGAAAAATCACTAAACCATAGACTCATGTAAGGACTAAAGGGACTGTTGCACTTCACAACTTCCTACTTTCTTAAAGAGGAGCTGCAGTCTACTCGCAGAATTTGTAATAAAAAACATTTTGAACATTTTGAAGCTTCCCTCCATCCACTTTGCATATTATTTTATATATATATTGTGATTCTGTACTTGCCAATAATGCTGCAGAAATCTCCCTCCACCGAGTCTGGCTGCAATTATTTTAACTATGGGCAGCTAAAGCTGCTGCCTGTTCACTTCCTGGATATACACAGACACACAAAGGCACACCTCCAGCTCTCATTGGCCCTCTTATGACTCATAGAGAGAGAGAGAGAGAGAGAGAGAGCGCATAATGTCATAAACCTAGGCTTTTTACCAGACAAGAAACAGGAAGTTGGTTGTATAAGGTAATTACTATCCAAAAGTTAAAAGAACAAGGTCAGAGGGTTGAATAGATGGAAAGATGACATAATGACTAAAGTTCCACTTTAAGCTAGGCCATAAATGGATGTGAATGGAGAAAGGAGAAAGAAGAAGGATAATTTCCCCCATCCACACAACTGAGGTGAGAAAGAAGGAAGAAGAATGACGAATTCCCCCATCCAGACAACTGAGGTGAGTGGAGGAATCTTTGTTGGTACGCTATTTTATGCCAACAGCGGGACTCCTCCTGATCAGTTCGGTAGCTGATTGGCTGCAGAACTGATCAAAGGAATATTTTTCAACATTTCTGTGTGAGAGAAGCCAATTGTTAGATCGACTTCTCCCTAGCTGGAATGGATATAGATAAATTGAAACTCAGCCAGTCTCTGCTGAGCCGGACAAATTTTGATCCATTTATGGCCAGCTTTAGCCTTGGGCAGCACTTCACCTTCTGGCTGTCCAGGTTTGCTGCAGCTTTGCACTTACCTGTTTTAGACCTTATGCACAAGTGTGTATTAAAATATTCTTATGTACGCTGGATCTTTCTGCCAGGAGCTGGAAGAAGAATCTAGTTGTGGTGTGCAATTACATGTGTTAACAGGCAGAAACACATTTTGTTGGCTAGAATTATTCATGTATTCTAGTCACTAAAATGCAAAAAAAAAAAAAATGTTTTATACATACCTGTTTATAGTGAGACCTGTCATAAGCAATTGTAATTAGCGCATAAACACATTGAGATATTATAACATATTTTATTACACATTCAAATTTTATTTTAATGTAAAATTACACAGAAAGATTTTAATACAGATGTACAATAGAAAAAGAAATGTTATACTGTATGTAAAAAACAAAACAAAAAAACAACAACACCAGTAACAGTGTATTCAAAATTTGGGTAAATGATTATATGTCTTAGCACTTAAAGAAAATCTTTCACCATCAGAAAATAGAGCTTTTAAAACCCCAATGGAATCCTGTGCACATAGCACCTGTTCCCATCTAAATACAGGTTTCTGAGCTGTGGTGTTGAATAGTTAGCCCTGCCCACCCACCTAGCTATTTGACCACACAGATGAACAGAGACAAAGTTAATTGATAGCCCAGGAGGAGAATGACGTAATGACCAGCACACAGAGAATCCGCACCCTCTATTTCTAAGGCCCAGGTTCACATGTGCAAATTGGATGCAAATTTCCCGGCATCCAATTTGCATGACATGCGAGTGTGACCACCTCTTAATGAAGCCGGTTCACACATGTCCAGGGTAGAGGTGGTCCGCATTCCAAAAAGTTCCTGTATGTCCTTGGGCCTGGTTCAGGTGTGAATTCAGGTGAAAATTCAGACCTGATTTGCAGCTGGAACCAGGGAACAGGGACCGTATCCCATACTGAGAACCACGGCCGCACATATAAGAACTCGGCTGAGATGCCAGACAGAACATTGCTGTGCCACCTCCTCATCTCTCATTTTTAGTTTACAAAGTCTAGACCTACAGCCAGTTATTCAGGTTAAAGAATGAAAATTGTCAGCTTGAGTTGTGAATGAAGCTGAAAAACTGTTTCTATTCACAAATATACAAGCTGACAACAGCACAAACCAGGTACTACACTAGGATGTCTCAGATAAGTGTAGTAAGGCGGTGTGCTGTTGTCCAATTGCATTTTTGTGAATGAAAGCACTCTTCAAGCTAGAATCATTAACCACACAAGCCACACAGGGGGTGGAGCTACAGACAGCAATGACAGAAACAAAATATATTTTTTATTGAACATCCACTGCTCAGATATTAATGGGGGAAAGTTCTGTGCACAGGATCTCCTGGGGGATTTAATAAGCCTTTTTGGTATTAGACCTCCTTTAGTGAGCTGGATTACATTTTGATTTACAATACAGTACAAATAAAAGACAATAAATATTAAATATACACAAATTACTGGAAAACATTGTCCATAAATTTATAAGTTTATCTTTTGGTTAATGTAGGTAATAGTATTTATAGTGGGTATTTTTTGGTAAGGAACCAAAACCATTAAGCCTAGGTCATATATTTAGTTGAACAGTTTTATTTAATGTAGCAAACAGGATGCTATGGAATTAATGTGAGGTACCTAGTTATGCTTTAAAGCCCTACTCCAACCAAAATGTGTTATTCATTTTGGATACAGTGGGAAAAGATTATATGGTACATGGTTTCCAAGGGGACACACACCAAAACATCTTTTTAGGGGAGTAAGGAAACATTTAACTACACCCCCAATATATTATATAGATAGGAAAGACTGCTGCTCCAGGTGAGCACACCTACGGTAATCAATGTCCACTCAAGAACCAACGGGTGCTGGCAATGCACTTAGCATGCAAAGTAAAAGAACGTGTATGGACAGCCGCACTCCAATAAGTCTAAAAAAGACGTGCCCTTTATTGGGTAAAAGAAAATACACTACAAAAGAACAGCATACAGTGGCAAATAAACAGTTGACGTGTTTCGCATTGATCCTCAATGCTTAGTCATAGCTATAGCTATGACTAAGCATTGAGGATCAATGCGAAACGCGTCAACTGTTTATTTCCCACTGTATGCTCTTCTTTTGTAGTGCATTTTCTTTTACCCAATAAAGGGCATGTCTTTTTTAGACTTATTGGAGTGTGGCTGTCCATACACGTTCTTTTTCTTTGCAATATATTATATAGGTATTTTAAGGACAAGAAGTGAGGAAAATCTTCTTAATGCTATCACATGCAGCAGGAAAAACTTGACTTAATATATAACTCCTCCAAGCCCCATTACTAAAAGAAAAAAATGTAGTTGGTGTTAAACTTTAAAGGGTTTGTTAACCCTAAATTAACATTTCATTTAAGGGATGTCCTGTGGGCTGAGTCAAACACTGTCATAACATTTTTGGATTTTTACCAGCAAGATCCTATGGGTTTCTGACTCGGTTTCCAATGACTTTAGAATTTTGGGTGCCCTTGCCCATGTTTGGAGTGTTTCTACTTAACACGTTATTTGCAACTGTTGTTAATGTATTTTATACCCTATGGAGAGTCAGAGACCCTTGTCATTACCATAGCAGGTGCAAAGATCACCATGGATATCCCATGAAGATATTGCAGGTAAAAAGCCTACCTCATCTACAAAAAACTGAAATATCAGGTTTTGGGTGAACTGACCCTTTATCAAAGAGGACTTCTGGTGGTCACAATGAAACAGTATGCTGCTTATAAAAAAAAAAAAAGTTTAGGGCATTAAAGTGCATTTATTTGCGGTTTGATACATTTACATTTCCTGAGTAAAAAAATCACAAACTCTGTAAAAACGATAAATCTCGTTTCAATCTATCCAAGAAATTTCACAAGGTATATAGCTTCTGCCTTTCAACATTCCAGGACAACTTCCAAAATGCGCTAAAGTCTGACAATAATCTAATTATATATAAAATAATATGAGCACAGTCAGCAAGACTTTAACAACTTGAAAAACCATACTGAAGTATATTGCGTTGTCACCCTGAAACAGCGCAGTATTGTGACAACTTATTTCAGACTTTAAAGTGCAAAATGGTGTCAAATTTGGTAATAAAGATTCAGTACAGAAAAAATAAAAATAATAATTAAGACTAGATAGTTTATTTAAAAAAGGGAAAGAGCACCTTGTCAAGGGCAGTAATCTGTACAAGTTATGGTAATTCATGGACTTGAAAACTGCATTTTAAATAAATAGTGTCAAATGTGTCCTGTTTTTGCTCTTGCGCATCGGACCCCAAGAAGGCTTTCTGTACAGAATAAATCTATACTATATTGACATGCACAGCAATACAGCATTTAAATAATAATAATAATAAAATAACCTAAAAAGCCAATAAACAAAAAAAACTTCCTCACTTACAGTAAATGATTGGTTCACTAAAAAATAATTACTATTTATTTCCAGAATTCAGTTGTGTGCAAAGCCAACTCACAAAATTTGGTATTTAGACTTAACACAACTTCCCTTTGCCATGTGAGCATTCTGTATACCTCAAAGGAAACCTGTGCTGTGAGAACATGGATGCTGCCATTTCTAACCTCTTAAGAAAATACAAAAAAAAAAAAAAAGTCTTGCGGTTGTAATGCCTTTAATATGTCCTAAGTCATGGACTATGAACACAATGCATAATAAATGTAATTCTGATTTCTTTCTGACATCCCTGTTTGGCATGCATGTTCTAGGTTCATGAGTCAGATAGTAAATTATTACCATAATGAGCCTACCAATTCTTCAATATTTGAGTGGAAATATCCAGATAATTTCAGGGCTGGATTGTTACTTTCCGTCTTTCTAGCCCAACTGTTTTGTACTTCCCACTCAAACCCCATTCGCTGACCTGTCCTTGGCATCATGCTAACCAGATCCAATGTTATATCCATCGAAGGCATGCACAGTGTGAGGGGGAAGAGTGAAAGAGTTAGAACTGAACTGCTCATGCAAGTTGGGCAGTCTAGGTATACAGACCCCAAGCAGATCAACTGTCAGTACACTGTATGTACGCTTTTCCACAAACAAATTGGCAAATGCAGTTGTACAGCATTAATGAGAACCTAGCCATGTTACATGTTACCATATATTATAAAAAGGATTGCGTTACTGACAGTTTGCAGAATGAAGGGTGGGTGTGCTGTCAACCACTGGTAGCCTTGAGTAGAAAAGCCTGTGTCCTGCCAGCATGCTGCAGAGGGGGACAGTTGCTCTCTGTTGGGAAGCAGCAATCTCTTTGCACAGCTCTGGCTTCCCCCTATGGAGTCAGAGATTTTCCATTAGCAGGAAGCATAAACTTTGCCAATTGCAGGGCATGTGTTGGACTTCTGCAATTAGAATACTGCTTCCCCAGAGATCAAGAAAGCATCCCCATCTGTGGTTGGCTGGTAACAGGCTTTTTTTGCCAAGGCTGCTTTCAAAAGAAAAAAAATAACTTTAAACTGGTTTAAAGATTGTTGTTTTTTTTTTACCTTAATGTAAAGCATGCATTTGGGTAAAAAAAAAAAAAAAATCTCATATTCACCCCCCCCCCCCCCCCAAATATTTACCTGGCTCCTCTTCCGATTCAGCACTGTGCCCAACAACAGTATTGCTGCTCTCTCACCGGCATTTTGGCGCCTGCTTCGGTCAATTAAGTCCTGCGAGGAGGAAGCAGGGGGCTCAGAACAAGCTTGCACATCTGCCTAGTTCTTCCTATAGGGCAGACACAAAAGAGGAGGAGCCAAGTGTGCCAGTAGGGGACCCCAGAAGAGGAGGTTTGGGGCCGCTCTGTGCAAGGTGGGTATAAAAAGATTAAATTTAATGAAAAAAAATAATGAAAAAACTTTTTTTTTAGCTTTACCTTTAAGACAACACCTTTATCTAAATACATTCCAGGTGCATTACAAATTAAAAGCTAAGCTGAAAGTTCAATTGGGATTCAAGTGTAGCTGTGATTCTTTAACCCCCGCAAAATAGCCCTGGTCAAGAAAATACTGAAATTTTTTAGACTAAAATTGAAAGATTGTATTATTGTATTACTTGAAAATATTTATATTTCAATGTGCTGTAATGTGCAGTGACTCATTTAAACTGGGATACTGCCTTGGGGAGAAGCTACAAATCCAAACCAACTTTACATTTATTAATGAGAACAGTTCAACATTTACAGGTATTCGAGCAAAGCCAGCAATCCCAATGAACTACACATTCCAACATGTCCATCCATTATAGTAAAAATATTTTCCCTGCAGAGATACAAAATCCTTATGGGGTGAAAAACTTCTTGCCAGAAACCGCAACTTTTCAATCTTGGCATCATTGAAGAATTGTATTGCAGCCTCAGCTATAATATAGTTGTGAGAGGTTTGATAATGATAGTGGTTGATAAATGTACCTGGGTAGTGTTCCCCATCAGACCCTCCCTGCAGCATGACCAACCATATCTTAAAGCGGAGCTCCAGCCGCGAATTTTTTTTTTTTTAAAGTCAGCAGCTACTAACAGTGTAGCTGCTGACTTTAAATAAGGACACTTACCTGTCCTAGGCGCCCGCGCTGATGGCCCCCCCGATGCCGGTCCCGCGATCGCTCCGAGTCCCGCGCCGCCATTCACACTATGGGAAACAGGCAGTGAAGCCGTACGGCTTCACTGCTCGTTTCCTACTGTGCCTGCGCGAGTCTCACGCTGGCTTGTGAATGGGCGCGCTGCTCTCTGAGAACACACACAGTTCCCAGAAAGCAGCGCGCCCCATTCACAAGGAGAAGGACAAGAAGAAATCAAACCGCGGTGCAGGTGAGGCAGATTACGGACTTCCGCATAGCAACAGCTATTTCGGGTGAGTATTTTTTTTTTTTTCAGGTTTTTTTTTTTTTAAACAACATGGCAAAATGTTGTTTTCCTGGGTGGAGCTCCGCTTTAAGTGCAATTCTAGAATATGTAACTGACTTACTGAAACAAAACTGAAATAGAAGTCAAACAGCTCATACTTCTTCCCTTCTTTTTTATCAAGACTGACTTTATACAATACACTATGTAGCTTCTGCAAAAAAAACTGCATATAAAAGCTCAGATGAAATATGGAATAGCAAGCAAGTCAAAATTAGACATCAGAACATGAGCTTTACACTAACAACAAAGACAAAATGTCAATGTTTGTTCATTAAATACACATTTTAAGGTCAAACACCTTTTAGAAAAATATGAGTGAGCTGCTCATGCACAATGAACCAAACTGACTGTGCATGTACAACTGAGGCGCATGTTTTTTATAGAGTGGCTTCAAGTGCATGTGTATTTTTTTTTTTCTAGCAACTGTGATATTGGGGTTTCTCATATGTTACCATTATACCGAGACGCAAAAAATGCTTCCTTAAAAAATCTGATCAAATGAACCTCGTGTTAGTCTGGGGACTTCAAAAATGTAACAGAAGGTCCTATGAGCCACTGACTATCCAATGAACCCACTGAAATGACTTAATGAGGAGAGGGTCATGGAAGCGGGTTTGGCTTATGCCAACATCTGTCAAGGCTGGAGCAGTAGTGAGGGATCTCCTCCTCCTCTATTTCACCAACAACAGTAGGCAAAAGATACGTCATAAAACTTTAGACCACTTCACCCAAATCTTATTCTGGGTGAAGTTATACTACATTCTACCTCAATTCTGCTGGGCTAACACATTTGTAATTTGTGAGATCCATGATACAGTTTCCCTAGAATAATTTGTACATAGAGTGAAGCATGAGTATCAGATTCTTTATCTAGGAACCTGGTATCCAAACACAAAAGTAAATATTTTTGTGGCCATTTTGTAAATAAATTACATATTTAGTTTATTATATAGTTAATGTTTTTCACTATAGATATAGAGCCAAAAGCCCCTTTCTATTCCTTTGGATATACAATTTTTCTCGAAGCAAAAAAGTCAGCATCAGACTGTAAGGCCGCGTACACACGACCAAATACATCTGTTCAAATCGGTCTGGCAGACCGATTTGAACAGATTTGTCTGCTGGGCTGTTTTGGTTTGATCGCTGTACACACGATCAAACCAAAATCCCGGCCGGAAGACAGCGCGGTGACGTGGCGATGACGTTGACGCCGCCACGTCACCGCACCAGGAAGTAAAACACTTCCGCGCATGCGTCAAATCCATTCGACGCATTTGCGAGCAGATATGTCTGCTGGTTAGCGTACTAACCAGCAGACATGTCGGACGGACGGATTCCCAGCAGACAGATTTTAAAGCATGCTTTAAAATCTGTTGGCTGGCCAAATCTGTCTGTCCGCCCGTACACACGATCGAATCTGTCTGCTGAAACAGTCTGTCAGACCGTTTCCAGCAGATAGATTTGATCGTGTGTACGCGGCCTAAGTGGTTCATGAGGAACTACACAGCTTTGGGCACACCGCTGTGTCACAAATGTTTAGGGGTGGAGTCTCATAACAGCTTCTGCAGACAGCGGTCATAATTTTTTGCTCATGTTAAAATGTAAAGAGATCTAATCTTGTTAGGGAGCTAGAACTTAAGTGCCACAGGTAGCCATCATCTTTGACGCAAGTGATAAACATGCAAACTAGAAGGGGCAAGATGTGTTTTACGGTCTTGGGCTGACAGTGCTCACAGTATATTCTCATAAAACTAATATTCAATGATTTGTGTATTTGGGTCTTTCAAAGTAAATAATTCTCAACTGCCAAATGCCTAGACATATGGAAATCTATATTATAGTTGCAGAAGGTCACAAGGGGTAGTTACTGAATTGAATCGGCTAATAATGATTAGGCACCGTTTGAAAACCCAGAGAGGGTAATGTCAATCTTGCTGGAAAACCAGTCATTTGTTGCAGCAACCGATAGTTTGTTTATTCTCCTGTACACAAAAATGTAAACTTCTTTTTGTTGGGCATATATTAAATAATATGTTGTACAAGCAGGTAGCAAATACTGTGGCATCCAAGGCATGTCGATTTTGGGGAAGAGCAGAATTTGTATTTAGCCGTTTAGATCTGTCTACGTATGGACAGTCAAAGAAAGGCAATATCAATCTATGGTAAAGCTTATGGCCAGAGCCAGTGAACAAGATAATAGGATAAAGGTTAACCTGCAGAAAAACAACCTTGGTACAGACAAAAAAACAGCCTAAAGCACTGTTTTGAAGTAGTTCAAATAACTCAACAAAGGAGGTGCAAAGTTCAAAAAAATGCTTTCAAGAAAACCACCGCCCATGGCAACCTTTATACTGCATGTGGTATACTGTCACTGCATTAAGTTTAATCTTACATTACACATGTAATATTTACAGCTGTACTGCTTATTTCAACTAGGTCAGATAACTGATATAAACCAGTTACTCATCTCATGTTTATAACCATTACAAGAACAAGAAAATTTGTAGTTTGCTCTAACATTTTACAATCTAGTGAAGGTATATAGACAATTGTAACACTACGGAAGAGGTAACAAACAGGACATACTATTCAGAACACATATTATTCTTGAAGTTAGTCTGGCCAGTTATATATGAAAATAAAACAAAGGTCTCTAGATTTTTAGCGAAGCGACAAAATCTGAAAGGGGTTATCCACTTTAACTGCTTCAAGCACCTCCCTCACCCCTTGGTTTTGAAGGCATACAATCCTAGAGATCATACAAAAAGGTAAAAACTGGTACAGCAGCTTGTCCATTCAGATACAATGGCTCATGGACATGCCCAATAGCAGCATTGTCAAGGTCTTGCTAGTGACTTAAAGCAGGTGTGCATACCTCCATGTTACCCAACCGAAGGGTCTTGAGAAGGGGACCTTTTTATTCGGTTAAAGTGGAAAACGCTTTTAATGATATGATAGAAAAATCACAAGCCTTCTTAGTACTGTTTCAAGTCCTTGCATTAAAAATTTAAATGGAATGAAACAAAAAACATGTATGGGTCTAAAACAGGTGATACAAATATTTTAAGTTAAAAAGTGGGGCATTGCCCACGTTGAAGCCAATTCTGTTCTGTTAACTTGGACCACTTTGCCTGTTAAAATTGTTACCCCCAGGTGGCTGAATTTGAATGGAATCCAAGAAAGGGCGGAGTGCTTGTCCGAAAGGCCTGGAAAAAAAGAAAAAAGAAGAAGGATGTCAGAAACAAAAAGCAGAGACAGATTATCTGCGTTTAGAAGACAGAAATCTAAGGACAGCAGATCTGGAATATCAATAACCCTGGTTCAATAAAAGGGAGTTCCTTGATGGCATTTACCCATATGGAGAATGTACACAATATTCTATATATCTATATTTCCATTTAGGCAGAGTTTTCTTTTTTTATATAGGGATTTATGACTAACTTGTTGCTCCCCTTAATCATAAGGGTTTATTAAAACACCCACCGTCTCCTTTCCCATCAGAATCTGACGCAGAAATACTTCATATTTTGTATGTTGTTGGGATTCCTTCAGAGGATTGTTTTTCTAGATGTAGTCCTTTCCTTCATAGGGGAGGACACACCACCAGTTACATTTTAGCCAGCTGTCATCTCACCTAGACACAAATTCCTTTTTAAACTGAGATGTACCTTCCATTTTAACATTAGAGGATTCCTATAGAGCAGTGGTCATCAACCCTGTCCTGCAGGGCCCACTAACAGGCCAGGTTTTCAAGATAACTGAAATGCATCACAGGTGATGTCATTTGCTGCTCAGTGATTGCAGTATTCCAGTCTGCATTTCCCCAAGGTAATACATAAAACCTGGCCTGTTAGTGGGCCCTGCAGGACAGGGTTGATGACCACTGCTATAGAGCAAAGATGTTCCCTCTTCAACCTATGCTTGCTGCCACATTTATTTTAGGCAAAGTCCCCAAGTAGGGACTAGGACAGGGCTTAACAAATTTGCTTTGAATCTGGAAGCCAGCTAAAAAATAAATAAAACAAAAAAAAAAAATGAAAATGGTTCATTACTTTTTTTTTTTAAAACTAACAAAGCTTTAATTTGCAATGCCAGAGAGCATGGGGGAGGGGTGGTATATAGAGGAATCAATCTCTCAATTTTACTTCTGTGGCCTCTGAAAGCCTGCTTCTCCTCCACCCCCTTGGCAGTCTGGCACTCACTTTCTCTCCAGTCCAACTCGTGTTGTCTGCAGCAGCAACGACACTTATCACATCAGGCAATGGGGTCTCCTTCAGCTCCTCCCCCTTATGGTTTGAAGAACCAAAAGTACACAGGAGGTTAGAATGGAGGACCAACACATACAATTCCTAATACAAGGGTCTTGACAAGCACACATGTAGCAAAAGGTTTGATTACAATAGACAAGGCAGAAGCCTGTACCTTTAGAGCAGTGGTTCTCAACTGTTCTAGTACCGTGACCCCTTGATAACATTTCCCAAGTTGTGGGGACCCCTAACAGTAGAATTTTCGTAGCGTGGGTTGTCAGCACCCAAGGCATGAAAAGTAATTTGCGCCCCTAACCCACAGACATATAGTGCTCCCTGAGCCCCTTCCACTAGTACAATATTCAAACCCCTTCTGGTATCTTTTAGGATTTACCCCTCTCTCTATGTTCTCCTTTCTTTCCCTTTTATCTCTCCATCTTAATTTCTTGTCCCCCCCCCCCCATCCCTCTCTAGCCATCTTTCCTGTTCTTTCTATTATTCTTCCTCTCCCTTCCATGTACTCTCTATTTAAAAAAAAAATCTTCTCTTACTCCTTGGGGGGGATTAGTGGCAATGCTGGTGAGAAGTTCTGATCAGCCAACTTGGGTGCTCCTGATCAAGGTCATCTGCTGATCTGAGAACAGTAGTGGGGACTTTTTTTTTTTTCAATCAAAAAGCTTTTATTGGAGCAAAACAATAGCCCAGAGGGCGCACATACAGCGTACAGATACAGCACATGACCATCGATCATGGATAGAGTGTAGGTACAAGTGTGACAACAGTGAGTAACATAAATCAGGTGACACAGAATACAATCACGTTTGAACCTAGATGCCCCAGAATGTGAGCACAATATAGCAGGATTAGTTACCAGTCCACCCGCATCCCTCCCAATCTCCTATTTCCACCCGTGGGACCGTGAACCCCCTGAGCTCATCCGACCCCCCTATATGCAGGTTGCAGGTGACTTCAGCCATTTTCCCCAGACTTTTTCATATTTGGCCGAACAGCTCCTGTGCGAATAGATCAGTTTCTTTTTTTTTTTTTTTTTTTAAGTGTATTTTTTGTGCGTGAACTCGAGAGAGAGGAGCCGGACTGCAGGAGTTGGGAGTACGCAGACCCTCCCCCCGGAGGCATTCGCCATCCTTCTCCATGCCCCTGGTGGCAATGGCGGGTGTGAAGGGGGGCCTCCCACTCACCCCGCCCTACCTGCTCCTCTTGGGAGCCCAACTGGGGCCCAACGGGACCCCAATGGGGCAGAGGGACTCCCCCTATGAGGGAGTGAGGGGGCCTAGCCCACCCAGCCAGCCCCGTAGGTCCTTCGCCTCTCTTTATTTTAAGAGATCGCATGGCCAAAGTGCGTGTGTTTTAAACCAATTTCGTGTGCAAGTGTGGTGGTTTTTGGGGGGGGGGGGTGGGCGTACTAAGCACAGGCGTACCTTGCATAGCACACCCACCGGGATCGGGCTGAGACCACCAAACTCAATTCACATGTAGCCGAGACCGGGATCCGAACCCTTGGCTGCAGAGGTGAATGGCTTGTCAATGCAGTGCCAATCACGTTGAGCCACCACAGCTCCCTTATAGATCAGTTTCTTATACGGTAGTACGCTGTTGACCTCTGCCAGCCAGTGTGACAGCTCTGGGGGTTCCGATCGCATCCACACCCGCGCTATTACCTTTCGGGCTATAAAAAGTGTCTCATGCAAGAATACTTTAAGGAATTTATTAATGCCAACATCCGGGAAAATACCCAGCAGGCACGGTTTGAGCTGTAGAGTAATAGGGGACCCCATTTTGTCATGAAGGAATTTCACCACCTGTTCCCAGAAGGCCTGGATCTTAGCGCACTGCCAGATTAAATGGAAGAAGGTGCCCGTATTGCAGTTACACATTGGGCACGTGGCTGTGGAGTCCCTCCTGTACCTGGAGATCCTGAGGGGCGTAAGATATGCTCTATTTATAATGAAGGTTTGTGTAAGGCGGTCTGACAGCTTTGTAGATACTAGTTTACAAGCATCGAGAGCGTCGCTCCACTCGTCATTTTCTAGTGGGCCCACCTCCCC
This sequence comes from Rana kukunoris, assembly GCA_029574335.1. Lineage (NCBI taxonomy): Eukaryota > Metazoa > Chordata > Amphibia > Anura > Ranidae > Rana > Rana kukunoris. The sequence continues at coordinate 90,671,840 of CM056055.1, read as the reverse complement.
CTCCCACCTGGGCTTTAGGGCGTATGCAGACACTGTAGCAGTCGAGAGTGTGATCATGGTGTGGAATTGAGTGATTCGTTTTTCGGGGTCGGGGCACTTAACTGCTGCCATGAGGGGATTATCAGTTAGGGCCAGGTCATCCTGAGGGAACTGAGCTTGAAAGGCATGTCGTAATTGGGCGTAGCGGAATAGCATGTGGTCAGGTAGATTATATTCAGTCTGTAACACGTCAAAGGGCTTTAGTCTTCCGCGTCTGGTAACATGGGACAAGTAGTATATTCCTCTGGTACTCCACACCTCGATATCCCGGATGCGCTCCAGCTCCGGCAGGGCAGGGTCGTGCCACAGGGAGGTGTAGCCGTGTAGGGGCGAGATACCCATCCTGTCCGAAACTACGCTCCATATCCTCCTGTAGTGATACAACAGGGAGTGGCGTCCCCCCACCAACCTCACCCCCCCTGCTTTTGTCACCAAAGGGTCGCCTATTGACTGGGTCCATGCAGGGCAAAAGAGGCGAAGGAATCTAGTCCTGTCCACCTTGTCCACATGAAACAGTTGTGATAGCTGGGCAGCCAAATAATATGCATTAAAGTCAGGTAACGCCAGTCCAGCTAGGTCGGTCGGGTTTTTTAGTCTATGCCAGGGGAGTTTGTGCCTCGCGGTGCCCCACACAAATGGCTTGAGAAGGGTTTCCATAAGCCTGAAGCACCTGAGTACCAGATACACCGGTGAATGCCACACCATGTAGAGAATCTTAGGCAGCAGGACCATCTTGATTAAATTTATGCGACCCGTGACTCCCAACGGGAGTCGGGCCCAAGCCTGAGTTCTCAACTTCAGCATATCATACAGTGACGTGACATTCAGTGAGGTATAGTCTGCTGGGTCTCTAGTGGTCCGAATCCCTAGGTACTTAATCTCAGCCACTCTCTGCAGTGGGAGAAGGGCCCCTTCCCTCGTCACCGGATAGCTATCCAGTGGGAGTATTTGGGACTTGTCCCAGTTGATCCTGAGTACCGAAAAAGCGCCAAAGTGCTCTATCAGGGCCAGTGCCAGTGGGAGGGAGTTGGTGGAATCGTCCAGGTACAAAAGTGTGTCGTCCGCGTATGTGCTTATTCTCTCCTCAACGTCACCTCTCCGCAGGCCCGCTATACCTGGGTGTGTGCGTATGGCAATTGCCAACGGTTCTGCCGCCAGGGCATACAGCAGCCCTGCCTTGTGCCGCGTCGCAGGGGAAATTGATCTGAGGGCCACCCGTTGGCTAGAACTCTAGCCACAGGGGCCTGGTAGAGGAGTTTCATCCAGTGGATGAATCTGGGGCCTATCCCGAATTTAGCGAGGCATGTCTATAGGTACCGCCATTCCACCGAGTCGAACGCCTTGGCGGTGTCCAAGGTGACAATTATTCTAGCCCCTGGGTTGTCGTGGTTGGCCTGGAGGTTAATGAACAACCTCCTGAGGTTGAAGGAGGTGTTCCGGCCAGGCATAAAGCCTGCCTGATCCGCATGTACTATGGAGAGGATCACAGTGTTTAGGCGGGCCGAGAGCACTTTGGCTAGAATTTTGATATCTACTTGTAGAAGGGAGATGGGGCGATACGAGTCCGGTAGGTGGAGGGTCCTTTCCTGGCTTGGGGATTAGAACTATGGTGGCTTCCCTCATCGAGGGCCGGAGCTCCGAGCTCTCTAAGATGGAGTTATAAAGGGCGAGGAGTCTGGGAACTAGTGTGTCAGCGTAGGTGGAGTAGAACTCGGCTGGTAAGCCATCCGACCTCGGCGCCTTGGACTTCGGGAGACCAGCTGGAGCGGCGGAAATTTCCTCCGCCGTCAGTGGTTCCTCGAGTGTTTGGGGCTGCTGTTCAGTCAGTCGGGGGATCAGTAGGTTCGCCAGGAAGTCTTCCGATAGGGAGTCAGTGTCAGGGGCTACCGTGTCGTATAAGGAAGAGAAAAAGTCTTGGAACATGTCGGTCACCCTCTCCGGATCAGTTATTAGATCCCCAGTTGGAGAGCGCAAGGATATAACCACTGGAGGTCTCTCTTCAAAGTGCACCAAATAGGCGAGTAACTTCCCCGCTCTCTCCCCATGTTCAAACGTCCGCTGCCTAAGAAAGAAGAGCTTTCGCCTCGATTTCTCATAATGCAGTTGATCGGCTGCCCTAGTGCAGAGCTTGAGTTCGGCAGCCAGGTCAGCCGACGGGTTGGCCGTGTACTCCCTCTCCCTCACCGTGGTAAGTTCCATGGCCCTCTCTAAGGCCTCTGCAGAAGTGGCCTTGATGGTGTTTATGCGGGACGAGAGCGTCATGCGGGCATGTAGCTTAAAGGCCTCCCATACTGCCCGGGGAGACGCGGAGCCAGTGTTATCTGCAAAGTATTTCTCCCACCCCCCCTGCCAGATCCGCATCCTTTGGGAGCAGGGTCAGCCAGAATGGGTTTAACCGCCACGTAGGGGGCGGGCGAGCCCGAGGCAGGGACAACTCCGTCCAGCACGGACAGTGGTCAGAGAGGAACTGGGGGGAAAAACCTGCATCCCTCACTCTGGGGAGAAGGGCTTTAGAGACCAGTATTAGGTCTATGCGGGACATTGAGTGATGCGTGGCTGAGAAACAAGAGTACGCCTTGTCCACGGGGTGACCATATCTCCAGGTGTCTACAAGATTGAAATCCGCAAAAAGTCTCGCAAATCTCGTGGTCCCTAACCATCCTATCAAGGGAGGGGTTTAGCACATTATTAAAATCACCCAGCCAAATTGCCGGTGTGTCAGGGTGCAGGGCCATAAAATCAAAGCCCGAAATTAAGATAGTAGACTGAAACGGGGGTGGGACGTAGAACGCCATTAGGAGGACCAGGTCCCCATACAGTTTAGCTTTTAGGAAAACATATCTGCCCTGTGGATCCAACACCGAATCCTGGAGCTCAAAGTGCGCAGTTTTGGCAACCAATATAGAGACCCCTCTGGAGTGTGAAGTGTGGACCGAGTGGAATCCCCAACCTACCCACGGTCGCCCGAGCGCCCGTTGGGCCAGGCCCTCCGCGTGCGTCTCCACCAGGACCACAACATCCGCCCTAAATTTTTTAAGTATTGCAAATATGGGATGAACCAGAGAAGACACAGTACCCCAGGATTCAGGCGATTTTCAGTCACATACTACATTCCCCCAGGACCACACAGAAACATAGCCCCATACACCAATAGTGACTTAGTGAGATACCCTCTACACATGTTTTGCTCAGATAGAACATAAAATAGATGAAAAACAACAACAACCCAAAACCTTTGTATCCCTCCCTCCCCCCTCCCTGCCCTGCACTGTCCCCAACTGGTGCGGGCTTGTACCCTGAACTGCCAACGTGGCAAAAGCAGCACCCTATGCATATTAGGAAAAATTGCGGTTAAAAGGGGTTCACATAGGTATACTACCAGCACAGTCCTGGAGTGTGACCACGCAGTGGTAGCTACCCAGAAATGAATGCGGGTTGCTGCAGGTGGGGCGGAATTCCGCTGCATGCACAAGCCTAGTGTAGGGCTGTGCCCGCTGTCCATCGCGAGTCCCTGAGTAAAGTTCCTCTCCCCGCTGGAGAGGAGAGATAACAGTGTAGAAACGGCTATACATCTGTCAGTTTAGCAAAAGGTGAAAAAATGTTTTTTAGGTGAATAAGGCTTTTAACCGAGATAGTCCAGCATCTCCAGGGGTAAAAACAAAAGAAAAAAAAAAAGGGGAATTTTTTTTTTTATAAAAAAAGGAGAAACCCCAAGTACCCATCCCCCCAGTCATATCAGAGTGCAGCTCATTTCCCCAGAGAAGGAACCATCCATGTGAGAAATAAAGGATCCCAGCTCCCCGCAAACCGTATCCCCCAGTGGGGGCGGGGGGGGTCAAACCCCGCAGGGGTGTCCCGGGTGTCTTGGGGCTCCGGATATCAGAGAGCAATGTCCAGGATGCAGTTTGGAGCCCACTACACTGCATAGGGGGGGGGGGGCTTGAGCACCCGACCAAAACGAATTAGGGGACACGGGGTGTTGGGATTAGGCACTCTGCAGGAGTACAACAGGGGGAGAGATAAGGGGAGACTCCGTGGGTATGGGGGCGGCTGGGGCTCCGGGGCCCCCACAAACATGGCCAAAACAAACTGTGGGCCTAGGGCGCCGGGGACAGTAATACAGTAGAAGGAGACATAGTACTTATCCGTATCTGTCTTGTCGCTCCAGCCAGGTCAGCACCTTCTCCGGGTCCTCAAAGAAGTGAGCTCTGTCTTCACCCTCCACGCGCAAACGGGCCGGGAATAGCATGGCATACTTTATGTGCTTGATCCGGAGATCACGATCACGCTTAGCCTCCATGAAGGTCTTTCTCCTGCGCTGAACCTCAGCCGAGAAATCTGGAAAGGCGGCCACCATCTTGTTGTCATACGGGATATTACCCCTCTCCCTGCTCAGCTGGAGGATAGCATCCTTGTCTCTGTAGTTCAGGAATTTGATGTGCGGGGGGGTGTCATGCGGTGAGCGTGCTCCACGGCGAACATGGGGGAGAAGGCCTCTCTGCCGTAAGTGTCCTGGAGCAGCTTTTCCAGAAAGACCTGGGGATCTCTCCCCTCCACCCCCTCAGGCAGGCCGACAAACCTTAAGTTGCACCTGCGGCTTCTATTCTTGAGGTCGTCTTGCTTCTACAGAAGCTGGTTAATCTGCAGCTGCATGGCCTCTGTGGATTGCTGGATAGGGGGGAGGGAGTCCTCCACGGCGCCCAGTCTCACCTCCGCCCCGGACACCCGCTCCCTCAACTTCTGCATGTCCTGGCGCACCAGCGAGATGTCCACCTTCACCTTCTCTATCTTCGCTGTGAGTGTGGTTTGGCATGCCGCCACAGCCTCTCGGCAGGAGGTGATAGCCAGGAGCACCTTGGCTATGTCTGCTCCGACCGCTGCTTCTTCCGCCCTCGTGGCGCCGCCATCTTGCACTGGGGGGGTCCTTCTCCTGGCGGAGATATTGATCTATTTTCGCGCCTGCCGACTTGTTCGCCTTAGGTGGGGCCATGGCCGCTGAGTAGTCTGGGGTCTGCTGGACCGATTCGGCGTGAAAAGCCACAGGTGTATCCGCAGGATAGGGTAGTTAGGATAAACGGCCGGCGGAGCTCAGCAAGCTAGCGTCCTATCCCATGCCGCTCCAGGCCATGCCCCCCAGTAGTGGGGACTTTAAATGGCAACTCTAATCACAGGTATGCAAGATTTGTAGAAAAAAAAAATAGGATGGCCGCACTCCTAAAACATGTTGTTCCTTTTTAATAAAACTAGTCACAAAACAAACATGTCACAGCAAAATATCAGATGAAAAAGCTGACGCGTTTCACACTATCATACAGTGCTTATTCATAGCTACAAATCTTGCATATCATTGCAGTGCCGGCACCCGAGTGTTTGAATTCAGTCATCTAGTTCTCTGGGACTTTGGAGCGGTTAAACTCTTTTTCTAATCACAGGTAGTGTTACTCACTGTGTCTCCAGCTCTGTAGTGTCTAGCAGCAGTGACACCGATGCCGAAATCAGGAGATAGGGTCTCCTCCAGCCCCTCACACTTCACATTTCTCACCAGTCAGCTGACCTCTAGACTCTGCCTGCCCCACAGCCAGGCCACAGGCTCCAGGGACTGCCCTGCTGGGCGGCTGCGAAAAGGCTGTGAGTGCTGTGTGGTTCAGGAACAGCCCAGGATTTGGTGACCCCTGACAAATTGTCATTTGACCCCCAGGTTGAGAACCACTGCTTTAGAGTAAGAACCAGATGTTGGTCAGTCCCAGACTGGAAAAAGGTCAGGATGTGGGAAAAGAATATTCCCAAATTCCCGGGGATTAAAGTGCCTACTTTCACACCAGTAAAAGTAGGCTTAAATTAGAGGTGATTTTCTCACCTTAAAGTGAAACTTTAGTAAGAAAAATAAGTTTCGCTAGATCACTTCAGGTTTAGTCCTTTTGCAGGTATAGTGATGCAAAACATTGCAAATAAGTGACTATACTGTTTCAAAAGCATGCTCTGCAAATGGTCAGTTGCTCTCCATTTTTAGGCAATGGCAAATTTGTAGAGGACGATCTGCTGACAGCCCGTCAGGGCTGTGCTCTCAGCCCATCCTTCTCAGCACTCAGGTTGCTCAGCTGTCGGTAAATTGCCAGCACTTATCGTTCCACTGTGGCTCACCTGGTGATCATTTCCTTCTCGTTACTACAGCCTATAGCCAGTCACCAACTTTAGTGGTGTCAGACATAATACTCAGGACTAGAACTTAAAAGTTGCTTTTTGTTACAGTATTTTTTGGAATAGGTGTGATTAAATAGTTTTACTACCAACTTAAACCTGGGTTGCCCCCTTTTAGAACAGACGCTACAAATGCTAATATAGCATTCTGGAAATGTGTGCACACAAGTAGTATCACTGCTAGCTGGGCTCGTGGTAGCTTTGGTAGGGCTGGTAAAAAAAGTAGGTACTTAGGTTAACAAAGAAAATATTAATATCCATGAAGGTTAGGGAACTTTCAAAGAAAACAAATGTCATGTACATCATTTGATTTGAAACTTTAAGGCCTTGTACACACAAGGGAATTTTTCCGCTGAACATGGTCCGACGGACCATTTCAGCCGAAAAATCCGCTCGTCTGTAGGGGCAAACGGACCGGTTTGGCTGGATTCCTCCGGCTGAAAAGTTTCAAAGCACGCTTTGAAATTTTTTCGCCGGAGAGCTGCCCGTCGGATATGTCCGCTGGTTAGTATGGCAAACCAGCAGACATATCTGCCCGCACATGCGTCGTATCCTGTGCGTCGCGCGGAAGTTTTTACTTCCTGGTGGCGGTGCCGTAGCGGTGACGCGGCGGGGTCAACGTCAACGTCACCGCGCTGTCCGCCGGCGGGGAATTTGATCCGATGGTGTGTACAGCCACCGGATCAAACAGCCCGGCGGACATATCCGATGGAAACGGTCCGTCGGACCGATTCCATCGGATATATTACATCGTGTGTACAAGGCCTATAAGTTATAATCATTTATTTTATGCATACAAGTAGAATTGTTAAGCAGTTGCAATAAGTCTCTGGAGGCTGTCAAGACAATTACCTGGGGAAAGGGAATGAGCAAACTGGGCAGCTGAAAGAGGAACGAATCGCGAGTGTGGTTTTGGTTTCATAGTTACTTCAGTGAATCCTCTGGGACATACTTCACTTGGCACATCTCACAGATGTACCATAGACCGCTCGCATAACTTGCATTTGCTTCTAGGATGGGCAAATCTGACAGTAAGGGGATTAAGTATCCCTCAACTTCTCCACTGCTTACGTGTAAAGTATTGAAAATTAATAAAAGGCAAAGTAGGCGGTTTACTAAATTGCTTAAATCAGCTTTGCTCTCTAGATCACCAAAGGTCAACACAAACAGTATCACCAGTTACATATTAAATATGTAAGGATTTAGTTGTTAGGGTGTGCCTTAAAGTAGAACTATGGGAATTTTTTTTTTTTTTTTCATGTTGGATAAGATAAGGGAGGGATATAACCCATGTCAGTTTTTTTTCCCCACCATCTTGGTTTCATTACAGAGATTTCCCTTAATTTCCTATCACATAGGGAAACAGGAAGTGAGAGCAAATCCCTGCAAATTAAGAGAATTTCTTGGGGACATAACTAGTGTCCCATTGGAAGATTTGCCCTTGATTACTTTTCTGGGGACAACCCAAAATTTGTGATTTTCTTTTACTTATAATGATAAACAGGACAAATACAGAGGATGAATCTCCCCAACTGGGGCACAATAAGCAGTAAAAACTGAAAGGTGTTCTAATTACCCTCCACTCTATCCAAAACTAAAAACAAGTTTTGCCTTTAGTTGTACTGTAATGATTACTATTAAATTAATCCTTGGGTGGACTTACTCGCAGGATGGAGTGAGACTCCAAGCCTTTTTACCGCGATGGCTTTAATGAGGAGTTCCATATGAACATTGTTAGGGATTTGTGTATGGGTGACAAGGACAAAATTCTGTTTCTTTGGTCCTGATCGAGTTGGGACATTGACTACATGAGATGGGGGGGGGGGGGTGCAAAATGGTTAATTTATGCAACTGGTTATGTTCCCCAGCCAAGTGCACCTCCATCTCCAATTTCAATGCTTGTGATGGGCCACAATAACCCTTTTAAACACCCCCCAACACATGCCATTGTATCCCAGCTTATCTAAACAAGATGATCTGAATCATATAATGAGGTCATACAGTGCCCGTTACCAACAGCAGAGACCACAGAGTGCTGCTCATGTTCAACCACCCTCTGGTAAGGCACAAGCGATCCAAGCTGAGGTTTGAATGGTCATTGGAGTTGCCAGTGCCCCAATGTACAGCAAGGTAGAAGCTGGAATCAGATGCCACAGCAGGGACATATGTCACCACAGTTGCATAGGATGCCACAAAACATGGGTCAGATACAACACCCGGACAACTCACACAAAAGATCTGGACCAACTACATGAGTACCAGGTTAGGTACCCACTAAAGTGGGATCACACTAAACCACAATGAAGCTGCCCAGAAGGTAGAACACCCATGCTACTGCAAATGTCTACTTGGTTCCAAGACCCCACTATTCTCTCGTTAACTATTGAATACAGAATAGTACAACTACTCACCGATACGGGGGCTACTAGAAGCAGTCTTACTGATTATTGTTGGCTGGAAATTTACAAAAGAAATAAATAAGTTTCTTTTTGATGTGGAGCTTGATCCTTCTGAGGGTGTATAAGGGGTAATGTTGCCCTATAAAAGTGTCTTTGCACCCTTGTGAACCATCTGTGGGTATAAATGGAACACCTGTACAAACATTTGAAACACCACTTTTACGCATCTTTATCTGGTTAACGACTGGCTCCTGCACATACTGTATACGTCGGCAGAATGGCACAGCAACGTATATTTACATTAATTTAAATTTCCCGCCATGCACTGATCATCTGCTCTCATTGGGAGCAGCGATCAGTGATATATCACTCGTAGCCACGCCTCCTAACAGTTAGACTCACTCCCTAGGACACACTTAACCCCTTCAGCACCACCTAGTGGTTAACCCCTTCACTGCCAGTGTCATTTTCACAGTAATCAGTGCATTTTTATAGCACTGATCACTGTAAAAATTACAATGGTCCCAAAAATGTGTCAAAAGTGTCCGCCACAAAGTTGCAGATCGCAGCCATTACTAGTAAAAAATAATAATAATAAAATGCCATAAAACGACCCCGATTTTGTAAATGCTATAACTTTTGTGCAAACCAATCAATATACGCTTATTGAATTTTTTTTACCAATTTTTTTTTTTAACGAATACGCATCGGCCCACACTGTGGAAACATTTTTTTTTTTTTTTTATAGATTTTTTGGGGATATTTATTATAGCAAAATGTAAAAAAATATTATTATTATTTTTAAAATTGTCAGTCTATTTTTGTTTAAAGTGCAAAAAATCAAAAAAAACTCAGAGGTGATACCACCAAAAGAAAAATGTTAACTCCGATCAGTAGGCACCTCGATCTATACCATCGATTCGACACATCTTGTGTCTCATTTGTTGTCCTGGTACAACACCCAAAAACCCTAGAGGAGGAGAGTGGGATAAGATCATCCTTCAGATGGAAACAATCTGGATCGAAAAATTAAATGCCACTCAGTGTCCCGGATAAAATGAAACCTAATCCTAGAAACCATTTCTTTAAATAATTAATAACTTTGTCCTTATATATTCCCCTTTTTTTAGGCAGTCTGACTGTCTTCACATCAATTTTTCATGATCACTTCATGATAAATTTTGCTGCTTTTGGCAATTAATCACGTTATATACAAACCCTTACAGAATTATAATTTTTTCTTTCTATAGTCATTATATAACTGTTGATCACATCACTATTACCTATGTTGCTTTATGCTGCTACTATTCTTTCAGCATCTTATGCACAAGATTTTATAGACACACTAGAATTACTTCTTTGGCTACTGCAGTCGTTTTTGACAAATATATAATATAAAAATTTCATGTTGGGTTTCTATATCCCTGGGTGTATACACACAATCGGATATTAAAAATCCTTTCCTTCTGGGGCGGATCTGGTATATTCCCCCACTCCCCCCCTCTAATGATATCAACATCAAATGTTTGCTCTCTGTTCTGATATTATTAAATATATATTGCATTATATGCGACTGTGTCGGTATTATGAAATTGCATAAGCTTCTATTAATAGTATTAAACGGTATTCTGTAATTAACTGCATGTTTACCATTCTTTCTAAAATTAATTTATGTTTGTATTGCTATTGCAATGCCTTCTTTATTTTATGTTTTTTTAAATATGCTTTTGCGTGGCATGCACTGCAGTTGGTATCCGTTTGGCTGGGTCGAGGGTGGGGTGGTTTTCTTTCCCTCTGCTCTGACCTGAATCTCCATCTACCTCCACTTCGGTGGCCCGGAAGTTCAGTATTTGACGGGGACGCGGGGTGTCTATGCTGCCTTGCAGTCCCCGCCCATGCTGTCTCCGCATTGGTGGATGGTTGCCGTGCCAGCGGCGGCCCGGCGCATGCGCGTCAGCTTGCGGTCAGACCGGATGTCGTCATCTCCGGCCGGGGGTGACGTACTTCCGGTCGGGACATACTTATATGCGGTGGATGCCGCCAGGGGAGGGCTGGCAGCCTTAGGCTTGGGGGGCAAGTCTAGTCAAGTGGCCCATAAAGCGTGGAAAAGTGATGGATCGAGGAAAACAGTCTAAGATTTTTCATGATCACAAGAGTCCGCACATAGCCTCCCCTTACATCAGAGTCCGCACAGAGGCTGCCCTTACATCAGAATCCGCACAGAGCCCCCTTACATCAGAGTCCGCACAGAGGCCCCTTACATCAGAGTCCGCACAGAGGCCCCCCTTACATCAGAGTCCGCACAGAGGCCCCCCTTACATCAGAGTCCGCACAGAGGCCCCCCTTACATCAGAGTCCGCACAGAGGCCCCCCTTACATCAGAGTCCGCACAGAGGCCCCCCTTACATCAGAGTCCACACAGAGGCCCCCCTTACATCAGAGTCCGCACAGAGGCCCCTTAAATCAGAGTCCGCACAGAGGCCCCCCTTACATCAGAGTCTGCACAGAGGCCCCCCTTACATCAGAGTCCGCACAGAGGCCCCCCTTACATCAGAGTCCGCACAGAGGCCCCCCTTACATCAGAGTCCGCACAGAGGCCCCCCTTACATCAGAGTCCGCACAGAGGCCCCCCTTACATCAGAGTCCACACAGAGGCCCCCCTTACATCAGAGTCCACACAGAGGCCCCCCTTACATCAGAGTCCGCACAGAGGGCCCCCTTAAATCAGAGTCCGTACAGAGCCTTCCTATACATCAGAGTCCGCACAGAGCCTCCCCTTACATCAGAGTCCGCACAGAGCCTCCCCTTACATCAGAGTCCGCACACAGCCTCCCCTTACATCAGGGTCCGCACACAGCCTCCCCTTACATCAGGGTCCGCACACAGCCTCCCCTTACATCAGGGTCCGCACACAGCCTCCCCTTACATCAGAGTCTGCACATAGCCTCTCCTTACATCAGAGTCCGCACATAGCCTCCCCTTACATCAGAGTCTGCACAAAGCCTCCCCTTACATCAGAGTCCGCACAGATCCCATATACATCAGAGTCCGCACAGACCCCATATACATCAAATCTGATGTAAGGGGTGTTCTGGGAAACTTGATTTAAGGGTGCATGCTGTGGACTATTGTGTAAAGAGGGTCTCTGCTCACCAAAGCCTGCCCCCCTCCACTTTAACAAAGTCCACAGAGCACCCCTTTTTATACACTGGGAGGCAGGAGAGACTAGAGAGGGTGAGCTTACCAGGATGGAGGCTGAGGCGCAGGCAGGCTGTCTGATGCTTTTTTGGGTTCAAACTTCCTGTCCAGTGCCCACACTTGTCCGGGGAGTGTGGGCAGAGCAGACTCAGAAGGAGGAGGAGGAGGAGCAGATGAGCTCTATCTCTCCTCGTGTCTGTGCAGAGAGAGAAGGGGATTCAGCACTGGTGTGCGCTGAGGCTAAGCTATGTGTGAGGCAAGACATAGCTCAGCTCTGCAGCCATCTACCTCGGAGCTGACACAGACACGACTGCACAGTGGGAGGTGAGCAGCGGCCATGACCTGTGTTAACAGAGCTCCAGCAGGCATATTTCTGCTCTGCAAAAACAGCATTTGGTAGTGGTGGCCGGTGGCTGTGCATAGTGTCACCGGCCCGGGGGCAGATTTCCACCCTGCCCCCCGTCAACCCTCCCCTGGACGCCGCGCTGGAGCACAGGCGATCGTAGGGAACTGGGGACTCTTACTGGCGGGACGTGTATATACCAAATTTAAAGGAACACTAAAGGTTTGTTTTTTTATTAGATCAATTGATTGCTGTAAGCTAGAGCATTTAAATATCACTTACCTCGTTTTTCCTTTTGACCTCCAAAATACAGTAATCCAGGTTTGGAAATACTATTTCCTGTCTCTCCTCTTCTTGCTTTCCACCAGCACCTGAGCCGTTTTTCATGGTGGAAAGCAGAATGTGCTCACCCCCTCCCTATGACTACAGCCCTGCGTATAAATGCTCTCCTATCCCTCACATGCATGGAGGCTAATCCTAATGGGAACTGTAGTTCCCATTAGGCCGTGATGTAGCAAGAATGAATGCGCACCACAAACCAGGAAGTCAGTAAGAATAATGATTCAGGAGTGACAGAGGTGAATAAAACAGCTCGATTTTAACAGGTATCAAACTAGTTATAATGCAAAACATTACTTTTTACTTTATCAGCTACGGTCAGACTTTAATTTAAGAGGAAATTTTTTTTTTACAACCCCTTTAAGGTAAAACTACAACTGGCCATATTCTATTTGGAATCTGCCATATGCCTTAGGCCAAGTTTGTTTCGGCTTCACAGCCAGGCACTCACTGCCCATGCACGAGCAGCGCTGCGCTGCGCTGCCCGATTGGAAAGGTGATCGCCTGGGACCTGTCATGTGTCCCAGGTGATCGCCTATAGGGAGGGGCAGCCGTAGGCGATATGACGCAGCGTCTAAGCGGTCCCTGGGCGGAAGGAGGAAGTGGGACAGGAAGTGCCAAACCTCCTGAAGCCCCACTCCCCCGCCAAAAAAATGACATGCCAAATGTGGAACTGTCTCCCTCCAGAGGTGGCTCTGGCCAGCTCAGTAGATTGCTTTAAGAAAGGCTTGGATACTTTCCTAAATGTACATAATATAACCGAGTGCTAATATTTATAGGTAAAGTTGATCCAGGGAAAATCCGATTGCCTCTCAGGGGATCAGGAAGGAATTTTTTTCACCTGCTGTAGCAAATTGGATCATGCTCTGCTGTTTTTTTTTGCCTTCCTCTGGATCAACTGTGGGTATAGAATTGGGTATATGGGATTGTACGATATTTTTTATTTTATTTATTTATTTTTATCGTTGAACTGGATGGACTTGTGTCTTTTTTCAACCTGACTATCTAGGTTACCTGACGGGTAACAAAGGCAGCCTCAAAATTAATGGCAATGGATTGGACGTTTCACATTCCCTATCCTCAGAGCTACCTCAGTGATGGTAGAGAGAATGAATAAGACAATAAAAGAGAAATTGAGAAAAGCCACAGGTGGAACATTTGTGAAATTGGAGACATATTTACCCGCTGTCTTAGCAGAGATAAGGAAGACTCCTAAAAAAAAAAAAAAAAAAAAAAAAAGCACATCCAAATTGTTGCCTTTTGAAATTTTGATGGGAAGACCTTTTCCCACACCTTGGACCACTGGTCCTACTGTCACGTTACCTAGTGATTTAGAGTTGATTCAAGAGGAGTATGTGATGAACCTTATTAGGAGATTGAACAGCATCTACGGTGATGTGTCTCCCTTTTCCACTTCCATCCCAGGAACCAACACATCTGTTCGTGCTAGGAGATCGAGTGGTGGTAAAGGAGCTTCACAGGCATAAGACTACTAATCCACCATACAGGGAGCCGGTGGTGGTGACAGCCGTGACCAGAACAGCAGTGCCGACAGCTGATTTCCAGGCGGTGTCCATGCATTAAGGGTGAGGAAGGTTCCAGAGGATCCCAGGACGCGAGATGAAGACAAAATACACAGATAAAGACAAAGTGGGAACCACAGGTGACCCAGAACAAAAAGGTAGGGAGTGAAGCAGGTGGTACAAGTCTCCCAAACTACAGCCCAGGAAGAGAAATGGACAGTGATTCCGATAGTGACCCATACGGTTCGACTCAAGATGTAAATTATCAGTTCCCAAACATCTTGGAAGTTCTTCCTGCTGATAGGATTCAGTTGTCCTATTGTGTTCTCTCGACATGGATAATAACTACTTTTTATTATCAACCAGAGCACCTTACTTTCATGTTCCCTGAAACAAAATTCTCATCATACACTTAAAAAGAGAAAAGTTATGCACCAGGAGAGACCAAGACTGAGAAAATGTATTTATTACAACTGAGGTATAAATATGCTCAGTCATCAGGTTATGATAAATGTTGGGTGTGTAGCTTGTTGCATCCTGGTGCTATTAGAATTCACCTAATATCAGTTCAATTGAATATCACCCCAATGTTGAAGGGAAAACCTTAAGAAAATGCCAAAACTAAGTCAGTACCTTTCCATGTCATTAACCAATTATACCGCCCTGATTGGTGTTTTAAAACAGGAGAAGGTTCAGATGAAAATCAACACATACAGTGGTTGACCGCGATATTGTGTCAATCTCGCTCCCTTTCTCGGCGAGATTGAGCACTTGCGAGCCCCATCGCGGGAGCCAGCGCCGAGCTGGCTTGCCGCGATGGAGACAAAGCCGTCATAGAAGCGACGGGGATCCGACGCGGATTCCCGCCAATTCTACACGTGGGCGGAGTTTGTTATTAATCCTGAGAAGGAAGTCCCCGCCGGATTTTAAATAAAAATCCGGCATGGGTTCCCCCCTCAGGAGCATAACGGGCCCTTAGGTCTGGTATGGGTTGTAAGGAGACCCTCCTACGCCGAAAAAACGGCGTGGGGGTCCCCCCACAATCCATACCAGACCCGTATCCAAAGCACGCCGGCCGGCCGGTCAGGAGGGGAGTGGGGGGCGAGCGCCCCCCCCCCTCCTGAGTCGTACCGGGCAGCATGCCCTCAACATGGGGGGGTCAGGTGCTCTGGGGCAGGGGGCGCACTGCAGCCCCCCACCCCAGAGTACCCTGTCCCCATGTTGATGAGGACAGGGCCCCTTCCCGACAACCCTGGCCGTTGGTTGTCGGGGTATGCGGGCGGGAGGCTTATCGGAATCTGGAAGCCCCCTTTAATAAGGGGGCCCCCAGATACCGGCCCCCCACCCTAAGTGAATGAGTATGGGGTACATTGTACCCCTACCCATTCACCTGCAAGAAAAGTGTAAACACAAATAAACCACACAGTGTATTGAAATATTTTATTAGTTGGCCGCCGGGGGGGGGGGGTGGTGTGTATGATCGCTTTTATAAAAGCGCCCCCCTCCGGCGGGCTTCTGCGGGGGGGGTGGGTGCCGCTGTTCTTCACCGCCGTCTGGTTCTCTTCCGCCGCCGGGGGGGGGGGGCGCTTTGATAAAAGCGCCCACCACCCGGCGGGCTTCCTTCGACATCTTCGGCGGCGGGGGGGTCTTCTCCCACTCTCCGGGGTCTTCTCCCGCTACCGGGGTCTTCTCCCGCTCTCCGGGGTCTTCTCCGGCTCTCCGGGGGTCTTCTACGGCTCTCCAGGGGTCTTCTCCGCTCTCCGGGGGTCTTCTTCTTCTTCAGGACTCGCCGCCGCTATCTTTGTGTGTTAGCTCAATTACTGGCGAGTCCCCTCTTCTGTGACGTCTTCTTCTTCTCCAGATGTTGACGCGACGCTTCCTTCCGCTGTTATGGCTGGCGCGCGGCTCACAGCGAGTTATTTAGGCCTGTCTTGTGACGTCGCAGTCCCATCATGCTCCGGTAGGTAGCACGTGGTACCTACCGGAGCATGATGGGACTGCGAGGTCACAAGACAGGCCTATATAACTCGCTGCGAGCCGCGCGCCAGCCATAACAGCGGAAGAAAGCGTCGCGTCAACATCTGGAGAAGAAGAAGAAGAAGAAGACGTCACAGAAGAGGGGACTCGCCGCCGCCAGTAATTGAGCTAACACACGAAGATAGCGGCGGCGAGTCCTGAAGAAGAAGAAGACCCCCGGAGAGCGGAGAAGACCCCCGGAGAGCCGTAGAAGACCCCCGGAGAGCCGGAGAAGACCCCCGGAGAGCGGGAGAAGACCCCCCCGCCGCCGAAGATGTCGAAGGAAGCCCGCCGGGTGGTGGACGCTTTTATCAAAGCGCCCCCCCCGGCGGCGGAAGAGAACCAGACGGCGGTGAAGAACAGCGGCACCCACCCCCCCCCGCAGAAGCCCGCCGGAGGGGGGCGCTTTTATAAAAGCGATCATACACCCCCCCCCCCCGGCGGCCAACTAATAAAATATTTCAATACACTGTGTGGTTTATTTGTGTTTACACTTTTCTTGCAGGTGAATGGGTAGGGGTACAATGTACCCCATACTCATTTACTTAGGGTGGGGGGCCGGTATCTGGGGGCCCCCTTATTAAAGGGGACTTCCAGATTCCGATAAGTCTCCCGCCCGCATACCCCGACAACCAACGGCCAGGGTTGTCGGGAAGGGGCCCTGTCCTCATCAACATGGGGACAGGGTGCTCTGGGGTGGGGGGCTGCAGTGCGCCCCCTGCCCCAGAGCACCTGACCCCCCCATGTTGAGGGCATGCTGCCCGGTACGGCTCAGGAGGGGGGGGGGCGCTCGCTCGCCCCCCACTCCCCTCCTGACCGGCCGGCGTGCTTTTGATACGGGTCTGGTATGGATTGTGGGGGGACCCCCACGCCGTTTTTTCGGCGTAGGGGGGTCTCCTTACAACCCATACCAGACCTAAGGGCCCGTTATGCTCCTGAGGGGGGAACCCATGCCGGATTTTTATTTAAAATCCGGCGGGGACTTCCTTCTCAGGATTCATAACAAACTCCGCCCACGTGTAGAATTGGCGGGAATTCGCGTCGGATCCCCGTCGCTTCTATGACGCACTCGCTGGAATGTGCTTTTACTATTCCAGCGAGTGCGAGATGTCGGCAGCCTGTCGCCGAGAATCAGCGCGATGCTGTCGTGCTATAAACACATTCTCGGCGGCAGGCACTGTATGTACTCAGTCAATTTGTAACTTCACTGGTTTAGCCCAAGATGCAGCACCTATTAGAAACATAAGTTCTTAACTTAACACCCTTTTCTCAATGGCTAATGGTAGTCATCCACTCTACCATACTACTTTTGGAGTATTGGCAACACTTCCAACTTTAGGTAGAAATGAACCTTTGAAGTTTGCAACTGCTAAAACATTTATTTTGGCAGGTAATGTACAGTATGTGTTGTAGGACCATTTGCTATCTGTTGGTTCTGGATGGAGTGAAGGGGTGGTCTCTGATAAGGCTTGCTCATGGTTGAGAGAAATCAGGAAGGTCTTTGCAGGAAATGGCTATTGAGAGTCTGGGATCTGTTACTGGTTTGTGTGAGGCTACTAAAACTCATGACTACTGCACATGGATATATAATACCAGTATAGATATCCCAGATCATATGATATCATCAAGAAACAAAAGTGAAGTCTCAAGACCTCAATCAAAAGCAAGAAACAAGAGAAATAGAATCCTTTTAAGGGATTAGGTAGAGTGGGAGATTTTTTCAGTTACATTTTTTTCTTGTCTTAAAAAAGCAGGCATGCTCATTTTAATGGCACTTCTCTTATGCCGCGTACAGTCGTACACACGATCATTTTTCTGCATGAAAAAAAAACGACGTTCATTAAAACGATGTTGCCCACACACCATCGTTTTAATAAAATGCTCTAGCAAAGCGTGGTGACGACGGCGCTATAAGGGGGAAGTTCCATGCGGATGACACCACCCTTGGGACTGCTTTAGCCGATTCCGTGTTAGATTTGCGCTTTTATGTCCGTTACAGCGTGATGAATGTGCTTACTCCATTATGAACGATAGTTTTACCAGAACGAGCGCTTGAGTCTCATAACTTGCTTCTGAGCATGCACAGGTTTTTAACGTCGTTTTAGCCCACACACGATAATTTTTTACAACCCGGAAAACAACATTGTTTAAAACGATGTTAAAAAATGCAGCATGTTCAAAAAAAAAAAAATGTTGTTTTTCAGAACCCGAACACTGATGTGAACCCCATACACGATCATTTTAAATAAAAAAAATTTAAAACAAAGTTTTTTTATGCCGAAGAATGATCGTGTATGCGCCATTATTTCTCTTTGTATATTTTGCAATCAAAATTGTTGTGTGTAATGTCAGGAGGTCTGGAAGTCTAGGAAGATGAGAAAGGCCAAGGAGGAAGGTGAGAATTATTAGTTAGGCATATTAAGAAGTGTTCCTTTTCATGAACAAAGGGGAGGTTGATAGGATATTGTCTCTTCTAAGATATTGATAATTTCAACATAATAATAAGTACATCATTTTCTAATAGCGCTTTAGAAACAAAGGCAAGAAAAGGCTTTTTTTGAAGGTTGAATATTAAATATAATTTTTGCTCAAGAAATTAAGTGAAGTGAAGGAGGAGGAAACTGGCTTAAAATATAATAGGATATTTTGTAAAATTATTTTCCCTGTCGTCCATGGATGGACACAGCCTTCTCAAGTCTTGACAAGTGGGTTATGTTCTTGTACTTCCCTTGTAAAAAATGTAGTGTGTGTCTGTATAACACCTGTGGGAGGAATAAGACCTTAGAATTCCAGTCGCGTAGTACTGGCCAAATATATCCCATTAAAGTTTTCTGCACATGCGCAACTACACATATAGTGTATTTAATTACCTGCCCGTGCGGAAAGCAATATGTAGGCCGTACTATCAGGCCTTTTTCCGTACGGGTAGGTGAACATGTTGCGAAGATCATTGGGGGTGACACTAAGCATACTGTGCCACGTCATTACAGACAATATCATAATCGAGATCCTAAGGGCACCCAGTTTCTCATTATAGATAAATACGTAGCACCATGGAGAGGGGGAGCAAAAACTAGAGGTGTGTCTAGACTCGAAACGTATTGGATATACGAGTTACAGACACACATACCCCAAGGACTCAATGTCGAATGGGACATTAATGCTTTTATTAGTCAAGCCTAATGTATGTTGAATTATTGTAATGTTGATTTTCTCCAAAAAATATCTCTTCTTTCTTTTTTTCTTCTTCCCTCTTTGATTTTATTTGTCAAAAAAATTTTTTAAAAAAAAGAGGAGAGGACTATATAATTTAGAAAAGAAAGAGATT
Source organism: Rana kukunoris (assembly GCA_029574335.1). Taxonomy (NCBI): domain Eukaryota; kingdom Metazoa; phylum Chordata; class Amphibia; order Anura; family Ranidae; genus Rana; species Rana kukunoris. Next base: position 90,652,457 of record CM056055.1, on the reverse strand, counting down.
ATTAATTTCACAGGTTTTAATGATTGTTCTAAGTCGTTATTTACATTAATTAACTTTAATATTTCCATTTTAAATTTGGGTTTTATTTTAATTTATTTTACTTTTATTGAATGATCCAGACCACTAAGCTTGTTTTTGTTCCAAGTTGTGGTTATTCCAGTCATTTATAATCTAATATGCAATGTATGTACAATTATTAATATTTCCTCTCACTGTGATAGCTGTAATTTTAACATTGTTGAATGTCATTCTTGTTCTATCCACTAGAGGTCCCCAGTGTGTATTTTGTATTCACTAACATAGCGGATAGACGGTTCTCTTACTAAGGCACGTCTGCCACTAGAGGAAGTACTCGACGTTGCGTTCCAGCATCCTGTCAATGTAATGTTTGGAGCGCACGCCGAATATTTATGTCGCGGATTTGCGTTCCAGCCTCGTTTTCGATGCGAGGGTTGGAACGCACGCCGGCGACTCCATGTTTACGTCGCGGCTTTGTGTTCCGGCCTCGTTTTCGATACGAGGGCTGGAGCGCACGCCGACGACTCCATGCTGGCGGTAACCCGGAAGTGGTGACCGCGAGCTGCTCGGTCCCTCTACTGTAATCAATCGAGGTAGGGGACCTTATAATCTATATATAGGATATGTAGGCAGATGGTCAGCGTCCCCAGACGATGTTCATTGGAACGAAACGCGTCGGGAGTACACGCTGACTTTACTGCCTGTTTCACAAAAGCGCTTCATTTTACTCTACTGTCATGTGAGTGTAAACCTAATTTTTAATAAATTATCATAATTTGTATACAGTATCACGCTATGTGCATTTTATTTTTTCTGGCACAATTGATACTGGTGTTTGAAAATCTGTGGGTCCTATGTGAAGACTACATCAAGCTGCTCTGCGGGACATACAAGTGACTACTGGATGTTTTGCTGATTTGTGTTTTCTTTAAGCCCTAATGACCTGATGAGTATACACTCAGTTAGGTCTCACCTTCTGGTAAGCTCAATTACATATTTCTGGTGACGGAGCTTCTATCAATCACTGATGGTTTTCCTTTCACTGGGTGGACAGAAGTATCTTTATGGACTTTTTTTCCTCTTATGTTGATTGCCTTTTTTTATAGATATTCAGTTATTGAGTCTATCATTATTTGTAGCGCCGCACCTTATTTGTTTTTATAATTTATCCTGCAAAATTGATCTAGTTTTGTGGTGCTGGCAGCTAATCTTTGGTATTTTCTAGCAGCGCGTTGTTTATGTACATTTGTGTGTATATAAGGTTTCATCTTGACAAGTGGGTTATGTTCTTGTTCACAGGAGAGGACTAGGCAGAACATGTTAGATAATAAAATACATGTTACTTTAACAGAGTTGAACAGCCCCGCCCAGGGGGCGGTCCCTCCGAACATAACCCTCCTCCCTGCAGCATGCAGCCTTAGTTCGTAACAAGCAGTACAAACCTAAGAAGGAGGGTGGGTGCTGTGTCCGTCCATGGATGACAGAGAAAAGGATTTAACAGCGAGTACAAAAAATCCTATTTTCTCTTATCGTCCATGGACGGACACAGCCTTCTCAAGTGAGACGTCCTCAAACAGTGTTAAAAAACGAGGGGTGGGAACAGTATCAGTAAAAAACAACTTCACTCCAAACAAGCATAGCTTCTCAAAAGAGGAGGTGCAACTTTAAACAGCCGCCTGCAAAACCTTGTGGCCGAAAGAAGCATCAAAAAATGCCCTCACATCAACCTTGTAAAATTTAGAAAAAGTGTCAACGGAGGACCAAGCTGCCTTGCACACCTGTGAGACAGATGCTTGATGTCGGAAAGCCCAGGAAGCACCAATTTCCCTGGTTGAATGTGCCGTAAGAGCATAGGCCTGTATGACGGTCTGCCTGATACACCGAGATACGGTGGCCGACGAGACCGCCAGGCCCTTTTGTGGACCAGACACTGACACAAAAAGTGAATCAGACCTCTGAAACCTCTGTAGCAGACAGGTCCACCCGCAAGGCAAGTACCACGTCTAAAGTATGAAGAGCAACCTCCCTAGGATGCGCCGGCCGAGGACATTAGGACGGAAGAACAATGTCCTCATTCAGGTGAAAGGCCGAAACCACCTTAGGAAGAAAGGAAAGTTGCGGGCGCAACACCGCCTTATCCTTATGGAGGATCAAGTATGGCGACTTGCAAGACAAGGCCGCCAACTCAGAAACCCACCAAAAAGGCCACCTTCTGAGATAGTGTCAAGAGAGGAATCTCCCTGATGTTTTCAAAGGGAGGTTCCTGAAGAACCGAGAGATTCAATTCCAATGGAGGAAGAGTTGGTTTAAAAGGGGGAAGTATATGACGAACCCCCTGCACAAAGGTACCCACCAGAGAATGGGCCACAAAAGGTTGCTGAAAGAACACAGCCAAGGCTGAAATCTGTCCCTTAATGGTGCTTAAGGCAAGTTTCTGATCCACTCCACGCTGTAAAAACATCAGGACCCTGGAAACCGAATACGTCTGTGGACGCCACCCCATCTCTTCACACAAGGAGATGTAGGCCTTCCAGGTGTGATGGTAGATCTTCCTGGAAGAAGACTTCCGCGCTCTCAATATGGTTGAGATAACCGTGTCGGAAAGACCCCGGTCCTTTAAAACCTGGCTTTCAATAGCCATACCGTTAAAGCCAGCGACTGTAAAGCAGGATGAAGTATGGGACATTGAGACAGAAGGTCCTCCCACATTGGCAGCCGCCAGGGTACATCCACCACCAGGCGCACGAGATCGGCCTACCAAGGACGCCAAGGCCAATCTGAAGCAATGAGAATCACTGGGATCCACACGGCCTCCACTCTGCGGAGCAGCAGAGGAAGCAACTCCAGTGGGGGAAAGGCATAAATTGGGCGATACTGACCCCACGGGGCCACCAATGCATCTGTTGTGTCTACCCAGGGATCTCTGGACCTGCAAAGGAGTTGAAACACCTCCGTATACAATGACCATTCCCCCTGGTCCAGCATCTGACGACTCAGGTAGTCTGCCTGCCAGTTTTCTACACCCGGAATGTAGACGGCCGACAGGCCGGCACGCTTCTTTCTGCCCATCTTAGGATGTGAGCGACCTCGGATGCTGCAGCCAAACTCTGCATTCCCCCCTGATGGTTGACATAAGCCACCACCGTGGCATTGTCCGACTGAATCCTGATTGGGATACCTTGCAACCTCCTCGACCACAAGGAGAGGCATAGCCTGATCAGCCGGAGTTGTAGGACATTGATCGGCAGACGGGATTCAGCTAGAGTCCAGCGACCCTGGGCTGACTGGACCCCCCAGACACCATCCAACCGGTGAGGCTGGCGTCCCTCATAATCACCATCCACTGGAAGGGAAGAAACGACTTCCCGGACCAAAGAGCCGGGGATCTCAGCCACCCATTCAGAGAGACTCTGACTAGGTGGCTTACCTAAATCCGACGATCCAGAGACAATGAAGATTTGTTCCATTTGGACAGGATCTCCCTCTGCAATACACAAGTGTGGAACTGGGCATACAGTACTGCCTCAAAGGAGGCTACCATCAGGCCCAGGACTCACATGCAAAAACAGAGAGACGACCATTTGCGGGATGACAACAGCTTCACTTCAGACTGAAGAGTCTGCAATTTTTCCAGGGGAAGAAAGACTCTCGCTTCCGAGCATTCCAGAATCAACCCTAGGTACTCCAAACGCTGAGTCGGTACCAGTGTCGACTTCTGAATGTTTAACACCCACCCAAATTCTTGGAGGGTCTGGCTGGCTATAGACACATCCTCCTCTAATTCTGAGCCAGAAGCTGCTCTCAAAAGAAGATCGTCTTAGTAGCCCACGACGGCAATGCCCCGCTGTCTCAGCAAAGCTAGGATCGGTATGAGCACCTTGGTGAAAACACTTGGTGCTGACGCTAGTCCAAAAGGAAGGACCACAAACTGATAGTGGTCCTCCCCAATTGCAAAGCGCAGAAACCTCTGGTGACTTGCGCGAATTGGGACATGCAAGTATGCGTCCTTGATGTACAAGGACACCAGAAAGTCCCCCGGATGAAGGCATTTAGGGATTTGAGGTCCAAAATTGGATGGACCCCATCCTTCTTCGGGAAAACAAACAGATTTGAATAAAAACCCTGAAACCTCTTGTCCTGCGAGTAAAATTACCCTGCAACTTAGCAAGTTCTGCACGGCTCCTAGTAGGGCAGACCGAAGAGCCGGAAGGAGAGGAAGACTTGAGGGAAAGAATCTGTTTGGTGGATAGGAAAGAAATCTTGACCCTGAAGAGACCACCTCGCAGAGCCACTGGTTGGAGAGCAGGGAGGTCCACCGAGCTGTGAACCTGTGAAGCCGTCCCCCCACCCATGAGTCAGGCAGGGGCAAGACTTCATGCAGTGGCGGGTTTGGATGCCGGCTTTGTTCGGATTACGCATGCAGGGACGTCTCTGTCCCCCAGCTGAGCCCTTGTTGGCCTGGAGGGTTTACCTGCAGGCCCTGACTGACGAAAATACAGCTTCTGAATGGGAAATTAAGGACCCGGCTTACGGCGCGGCTCCTTCCCTTGGTGGACTGAGGGAGAAGAGTGCTCTTGCCCCCAGTGACATCCTTGATAATGTCGTCCAGGGAGGGACCAAAAAGCCTCCCACCCTTGAAGGGTAAATCTGCCAGGGCTTTTTTGGATGCTTGGTCAGCAGACCAGCATTTCAGCCAAATCAGGAGGCGCAAAACCACCACCGAAACAGAAGCTCTGGATATCAAGATGGCCGCATCCAGTGTAGCATCACAGACATATACAAGGCCCTGGACCGCAATGCAGACCGCAGCATGGTAAACATGGAGCGGGTCAGTGCCTCGGACCTCCTATCAGTATGGTCCTGAAGGCAGGGGTCCCTTTTATAGGGAGAGTGGTCACCTTATTTAATCGGGCAGCAGGGGGTCCAATACCGGAAAAGAAGCCCATTTTTTCAAAAGGCTGTCCTCAACAGGGTACTGGACCGCCAGGCGTTGAGGAACTACAAAGGACTTCTGCGGCTTTACCCATTCCTTATCAATGAACTTGTCAAAGAAGGACACATAAGGAAAAACCTACACAGAGCGGTCTGATTTGTGGGACCCAAAAAAGACAGAACCCGCAGTGTATGCCTCAGCTGCACTATCCAGCTTAAGGGAGTCCCTCACAGCACTGATAAGCGCACAAACAAGTGCCCTGTCCTGTTCTGGTCCATATCCTCAGACAACACAGATTTGGGGTCCTGTGCTGCAGCCAGGTCTGGGTCTGAGTCACAACATTCCCTAGGGAATGGCAGGGGGAGGGGGCCCTTTTTACCCCCCCCCCCCTACACTCGCACGCCACTTCCACCCTGGCAACAAATTATTCCAGGACTGCCGACAAAGGGGGAGATTCATGTAGAATGGCGCATCTTTATGTCCGCCGTAGCGTATCTTCTTTACGCTATGCCGGCGCAACGTTGAGAGGCAAGCCTGCTATTCACAAAGAATATGCGTTCAACGCTGCGCCGGCCTACCGCATAGTTGTCGGCGTAAGCCAACGTAAGTCAAATTAGCTGGAAGTGGGCGTGATATATTATAATGAAGTGTGACCCCATGCAAATAATGGGCTGAGCTTCAAAAAACGAACTGCGCATGCGTCGGCTCTTGGACGCATCCCAGTACGCATGCGCAGAATCACGTCGGGACAAACGCCTAAGATACATCGAATCACTGAACGTAACCTACGCACAGCCCTATTCACGTAGTACTACCTGGCCCATACCTTTGCATGACTTACCCCTACTTTATGTGGGGTAAGTTTACGCCGGACGTACGACTTATGTAAACTGCATATATTAATGTGCTGGGCGCAAGTACGTTCGTGAATCGGCGTATCTTACAAATTTGCATATTTAACATGAGTACGCCGAATGAGTCCAGCTTAACTATGCGCCCACGATACGCCAGCGTAGGCAAGTTACGTTGGTCGGAAGAAGCCTATTTTCAGGCGTATCTAGTTCTGTGGGTACGGCGCACAGATATGACGGCGCATATTTACACTTACGCGGCGTATCTCGAGATACGTCAGTGCGAGTCCTACGTGAATCCGGGCCAAAGTGTCCGTGGGAACCGCAGGTGCAGGAGCACCAGCTGCCGCCTTTGGCATGTTTGGGGAAGAAGAACCAGATACTGACACCATAACCAGACAGCTCTCAGGGACCTATTCAAGACCTGAATAAAGTCCACCCTCCTTGCTGCGCCGACCAGGGGGTTACCCAGGGGACTCATGAGACTGTGTAGAAGCCAGCACTAGAGGCCAAAACCACACACAAAATGGCCGCTGGATGCCTCAGAGAGAACAGGGCATGGCTACAGTAAAATGGCCAACCGTAATAGCAAGCTGCACCATAGCGCGACCACAACAAAATGGCCGCCAATGGGAATTCCCAATGTAAACAGCAGAATACAAAAAAATGGAAACGCTGTGATGTGGATGAGAAGGCCTAATGGGGCTTTCCTGAGGCAACACACCCCCACAGAAAAATACAGGCCCAGACACCCCACAGTCCCCTGGTGGGAAAAAGAGCCCCTCCACAGGTCCACCTCAGTAGCAGCAGTAGAGCAGCAGAGGGAAACATGACAGAGCAGGGAAAGGGAGCATAGGAGGACCCCCTACCCCCAGGAATGCCCAGCCACACGACCCGCTGAGGAGGGAAGGACTGTACTTACCAGTCCATGTGAGGACCAGCTGACGCATTTCTGACAGGCATACAACCGCGTTGGAGTAGCTGTCGGCCAGATCCACTGTGAGTGAGACCAACACCAGTCATGTATGGACCCTGGAGCAAAAGCTCACCGGCCATCCCAGGAGTCATGGGGTATGTCATGGGAGACCTAGCTCCAACAATGGTGTGCTCACGCTTGCTGGCTGGACTGAGGAGACTACAATCTATATATGCAGCCTGTCTCTCAGCCGACAGTTGATAGATTTTTTTTTTTTCAAAAGAAAGTTGATAGAAGATTTTTAAATAAATAAAACAAAATTTTCCTCAGGGCGCTGGGCCCAAAAGGGAGCCATATGTCCTTCTCCTTTGCTAGGCAGAAAATAAAAATGAGGCTGCATGCTGCAAGGAGGGGGGTTATGTCCGGGGCTGTTCAACTCTGTTAAAGTAACATGTATTTAATTATCTAACATGTTCTGTCTGGTCCTCTCCTGTGAACAGGAACATAACCCACTTGTCAAGACTTGAGAAGGCTGTGTCCGTCCATGGACGATAAGAGAAGTTTAGACAGGTTTAAAAATGAGACAATGAGAAAGAACATGTCTGAGACAGTGTAAAAGACATGTCTGCTTAATATGCCATTATTATTGGTAAGATAGTCACTTATGAATATATGTGGGGGTCAATAAACTCAGTACACATATAGTATATTCTAAAAATCCCCATAGTAATGTATTTTATGTCACATTATTCTTTATTGTGCATCATATCCTGTATTGAGAATTGTATAAAGGAGTAATACAGAAATAAAAGCTTTAAACATCATACAATCGTTGTGTCTGTGTGTTGTTTCCTGCATGGTCTCAGAATATTGGAGTAAAGGTAAGAAATTAATAAAAGGAACTTTAGATAACATTTTTAAATATATATGTAGAGGTGTAAAAGGTACAATATACCTTTCACCTTCTGGTTATTTAAATTGCCTGGTTAATTTCTTCTGGGCCTTTGCCTAGGTCAAACATATCTAGAGACTCTCTGCTGTGTTCCTGTTGGTGACTTTCCTGGCGGACGTCCCTTCTAGTTCCCCATCCTGTCCGCTGCCTCTGACTACGCTGATCTCTGGCTTCCTGATTTACTGGCTTTTTTCGACTACCTGCTCTTGCTACCGTACCCTGGCTATGTTTTGAGTACATTTTCTATTTTGTACCATTTTTTACCATTATATTAAAAAGGTGTGATTTTTAACTGCATTTTCTGTCTCTGTCTCATTCATGGTTCCTGACATAGCCTTCAAAAAGAAATTAAACCCTCCAATTCTTCACATCTAAGGAATCTGTTCTGTTTGAGCTGCAACTGCCATGGGTTAACAGTTTGGTGGAGGACACAAGCAAATGTGACAGTTAGCATTCCAGGAATGTAACAGTTTAAAATTGTTAAATCCTTAGGTTTATTTTTACTTTTACTGCTGTTCAGGGGCTCTGGGATTCAACAAAATGGCAACCTACAGTAAGGCCCCTTTCACATTGAGGCGTGGAGCCGCGGTGACGGTATAGCCGCGCTATTTGTAGCGCCGCTATACCGTCGTGTTTACCGCGATATTCGGGCGCTAGCGGTGAGGTTTTAACCCCCGCTAGCGGCCGAAAAAGGGTTAATACCGCCCGCGTTGCGGGCGGTATTACCGCGGTTTCCCATTGATTCCAATGGGAAGGCGCGCTATAGGAGCGGTGAACACACCGCTCCTATACCGCGGTAAAGATGCGGCTAGCAGGACTTTTGGAGCGTTCCTGCTAGCGCACCGCTTCAGTGTGAAAGCCTTCGGGCTTTCACATTGAACACTACAGGGCATGATTTTTCATGCGGTATAGCAGCGCTATTTTTAACGCTGTACCGCATGAAAAACGCCTCAATGTGAAAGGGGCCTAAGAAGAAACAGGATCAATGCTGGGGGCAATTGTAGCATAGCTATTAATGTGGAGTCTATGTTCCTCGCTAAACATTATTTTTTTATCACGTTTTTATGGGTAAAGTTCTGCTTTATGCAAGGTGGGAATGAGTCACCTGGGTTTCAACAGGCATGCTGTTAAAGATAGCAACTGAGGCAGGGTGTAACAGAGGTGCCTGTAACAGATGTTTGGCCTGTCTGTCAGAGGTTAAAGCATCGCACACATGCTTAGATTTTTGGACAACCAAATTTAATTTTTTTTTTGGCATGCTAGTCAGTCAAAAGTGAGGAGGTTACTCATAATACAAACATTTTCGGACGACAGAATACAATGTCAGAAGTGACATATTGGGGGTTATTTACAAAAGGCAATTCCATTTTGCAGTCCAAAGTGCACTTGGAATTGCAGTCACTGTAAATCTCAAGGAAGATCTGAAATGAGGGGAAGCTCTGCTGATTTTATCATCCAATCATGTGCAAGCTAAAATGCTGTTTATTTTCCTTGCATGTCCCCCTCGTATCTACAGCGACTGCACTTTCAAGTGTAGTTTGCACTTGTAGTGCAAAGTGGATTTGCCTTTTCGTAAATAACCCCCAATGTGTTAAATTTGTTTTGTATGTATTCATTCGTTTGAGCATGAGTAGTCGTGCTCTTACAATTTTTTTTCGTATGAAAACCATACTAATGAAAGGAAAATTGGATGGCGAGTTTACATCTGACAAAAAGCACCGTACTAACGATCCGAAAAACGTCAGACAGCTTGTCGTACTAATTTTTCCATCCAATTGTATTGTGTGAGGGCAATTTAGAGAGATGACGATCACTGTAATCTGTTCTTTTTCTATCTGGCAGAGCAGTTAAACATATACCAGTCTGAACTGGGACCAAGGAAACACCAGGGCATGCACTGTGAAAACCAATGGACCTTTTCATATAATAAAATGACTATTAAAAACGCTGATCCAATGATAAATTATTTGTGAAATTTCATGCACAATAAATTATTCCATATATATTGTGATCAATGTCCTCCAAATAATACATGAAAATATTTTTACCCAAAATGAGTTTTCAAAGTATATAAAAACATTTTTTTTTTCCTCAGTTTAGGCCAATACGTATTCTTCTACCTATTTTTGGTAAAAAAAAAAAAAAAAATCGCAATAAGCGTTTATCGATTGGCTTGTGCAAAATGTATAGTGTTTACAAAATAAGGGATAGTTTTATTGCATTCTTATTAATATTTTTGTTTTGACTACTAATGGCGGCGATCAGCGATTTTTTTCGTGACCGCGACATTATGGCGGACACATCGGACAATTTTGACACATTTTTGGGACAATTGTAATTTTCACAGCAAAAAATGTTGTATAAATGCATTGTTTACTGTGAAAATTACAATTGCAGTTTTGGAGTTAACCATTAGGGGGCGCTGACGGGGTTAAGTGTGACCTCATATGTGTTTCTAACTGTAGGGGGCGGGGCTGGACGTGTGACGTCATTGATTGTGTTTCATTGTATCAGGGAACACACGATCAATGACAGCGCCACAGTGAAGAACGGGGAAGATGTGTTCACACACAGCACTCCTCGTTCTTCAGCTCTGGGGACTGATCGATCATGGGACTCCAGTGGCGATCGGGTCTGTGGGTCCCGCGGGCACGCGACCCACTGCTGGGCACTTAAAGAGGACATACAGGTACGTGCTTGTGCCCAGCCGTGCCATTCTGCCGACGTATATGTGCAGGAGGCGGTCCTGCACATATACGGGTGGTTAAAGGGGTTGTAAAGAAAAAAAAAAAATGTTTCCCTAAATAGTTTCCTTTACCTTAGTGCAGTCCTCCTTCACTTACCTCATCCTTTGATTTTGCTTTTAAATGTCCTTATTTCTTCAGAGAAATCCTCACTTCCTGTTCTTCTGTCTGTAACTCAACACCATAATGCGAGGCTTCCTAGTGTAGAGAAAGCCTCTTGAGGGGGGAGCGGGTGAGCAGGAGTGTCAGGACGCCCACTAACATACAGCTCCTTTCTCCATCTGCAAAGTAGAGTGTTCTGACTTACCTGCTTGCCCCCTCCCCCCTCAAGAGGCTATCTCCACACCAGGGAGAAAGCCTTGCATCACGATGTTGAGTTACAGACAGAAGAACAGGAAGTGAGCATTTCTCAGAAGAAATAAGGACATTCAAAAGCAAAATTGAAGGATGAGGTAAGTAAAGGAGGACTGCACTAAGGTAAAGGAAGCCATTTAGGGGGGAAAAAAATCCTTTACAACCCCTTTAACTTGCCCAGCCCAGTTAGCAACAGTCTGACATAGTCGCAATGGCCGACTATAAGACAGGACCAGCAACAGCAAAGGTTGCCCTCACATCCTCAACAGGAACAGTGAGATGCTTGTTGTAAACAGAAATGGCAGTATCCACTATTGGGACAGATCATTTTTATTAATTCCTTTACCTTTTAACCACTTTAAGACCACCTGCCTACATTGTACTGTGAATGGGTGACTCCTACAGGCAAAGCGACGTACCTGCATGTTGCTGCCTGTTTCTGGGTTTAGGGCATGTGTAAATTTCATTTGGGTGCAGTGTTGCATGACCGCACAATTACCAGTTAAAGTAGCACAGTTCTAAAAAGCAAAAAATAAATGGCCAGATCATTTATTGCTTTTTAGTACTGCAAAAAGTGGTCTTTAACCACTTCCAGGGCTCAAGTGGTTAAAGAATGTTTGCAAGTACCAGTCTGTTATTACCCAATAAAGGTATCAAAGCTGGTGCTGGGTTTCTCTTATATTGTTTCATGAGATTTTCAGTCTGGAGGAAGCAGCAAACATATTTAAACAATATAAAAGATCCATCTCTGAAAGGAGTTTTCTATGCAGTAGGATAGGATTATATCCTTGTTTCCAGGTGAGCGTTGACAGTTTGGATTTTGTAGAACTCTGAGAGCTGCCTTTTGATTTGACAGTGAAGGAGCTGTTGATTATGAATTTTATAGATGGCAGGTTTAACTTTGTACCACTTTTGTAGAGAAAGCAAACCCCCTTGGTAAGTAGCTTTGAAATATACAGTAAGTTGCTGGGGTAATAGAAATTAATTATAAAACTAAGTAATTACATTTCTTGTCATCTAATCATAGTTATTCTGGAGCATCAAATAACCGGATCTACATATTAGGTCTCATATACTAGGGACAAATAAAACACTTACGTAGACAGGACCTCGGACGGCAGTTCTGTTATGTATGAGGGGATTTTCCTCCCAGTTAGAAACTGAGCAACTTCATTTGAGAAGGTATTACAGTTGTGATCAAACAAGTTGTAAGAAGCCCCACTGTGGTGAAAGAAAGAAGAAACATGAGAAATATGACATCTGTCTGGAAGCCACCCATTTTCTTTTAATTAAAAACAACAAGGACAATGAATATGTGTTTATATATTAAACTTACTAAACACTTTGACATTATAATTTCTTAGAACAGGAAAAAGGGGGTTGGGAATAAGTTCTGACATTGACAAACACCTGTTTACCCAGGCTCAAAAAGTTTTTGCTTCAACTTACCTAACCGCTTTCCGCCCAGCGCATGCAGAAGGACATGCACATACATTCTCTCTCTCTTTCTCTCCCCTTTAAGAAGCTGTTGTTGTGGACGCGCTCCACAATCTCCATTAGCCCAATCTCCATCAGCCCAACCGCGGGTCCTGAAGAGATAGACCGGGGAGATGTTATTGTAAACACAACATCTCCCCGTTCTGCCTAGTGACACTGTCACTGATCGTGTTCCCTGTCATCGGGAATAACCATCAGTGACGTGTCACAGCAAGTCACATCCCCTCACAGCAAGAATCACTCCCTAGGTTACACTTAACCCCTACAGCTACCTAGTGGTTAACCCCTTCACTACCATTTTCACAGTAATCAGTGAATTTTTATAGCACTGATCGCTGTAAAAATGACAATGGTCCCAAAAATGTGTAAAAAAAAAAAAAAACGCTGATCGCTGCCATTACTAGTAAATTAATAAAAATGCTATAAAACTATCCCCTGTTTTGTAAACGCTATAACTTTTGCGCAAACCAATCAATAAAACGCTTGAGATTTTTTTGACCAAAAATATGTAAAAGAAAAAGTATCGGACTAAACTTTTTTTAATACGTTTTTGGGGATATTTATTATAGCAAAAAGTTAAAAATATTGATATTTTTTTCAAAATTGACGCTCTATTTTTGTTTATAGCGCAAAAAATAAAAACCGCAGAGGTGATCAAATACCACGAAAAGAAAGCTCTATTTGTGGGGGAAAAAAGGACGCCAATTTCGTTTGGGAGCCACGTCGCACGACCGCGCAATTGTCAGTTAAAGCAAAGCAGTGCCAAATTGCAAAAAGTGGCCTGGTCATTGACCATCAATATGGTCAGGAGCTGAAGTGGTTAAAAGGTAACTTCACGTTCATGGGAAAAAAATAATAATAAATATATTTTATATTTTTTTTTTATCTGCGACACAAGTCATATTGTAATTGAAGGTTATAAAAAATTGCCTTCCCTTTTCAACCTGCAGTGCTGCAATTTTCTGCAATGCAATATGGCTACCTGGAGGCGTTCTGTACACAGAATGTGTACAGAATGCCCTCCAGATATGTAATTTCCCGCTTGTGCGATTGGCTCTCCTAGATGTCTGCCCTAAGGTACAAGTCAGGTTTAACTAATTGCCGACCGCCCGCCGTCATATTACTGAGGGACGGTGGCACTGCTACGTGGGAGCACGTAGCTCTACGTCCTCCCTTTAGCAGCTTGTAGGGTGCGCGCGCGCCGCCGGCGGCCCGCACGCATCCCCCGAGCGTGCCCGGTGGGTACGATCGCCGCCGGGCACCCGCGATTGCTCGTTACAGAGCGGGGAATGGGAGGTATGTGTGTAAACACATACCTCTTGTTCCTGTCAGCGGGGGAAACGCTGATCTTCTGTCCATACAATGTATGGACAGGAGATCAGTGATTTCCCCTAGAGAGTCCACACCCCCCATACAGTTAGAACACACCAGGACCACACTTAACCCCTTCCCCGCCCCCTAGTGTTAACCCCTTCTCTGCCAATGGCATTTTTATAGTAATACAATACATTTTTATAGCATTGATCGCTATAAAAATGCCAATGGTCCCAAAAATGTGTCAAAAGTGTCCGCCATAATATCGCAGTACCGAAAAAAAAAACGCTGATCGCCGCCATTACTAGTAAAAAAAAAAATAATAATACAAAATGCCATAAAACGACCCCCTTTTTTGTAAACGCTATAAATTTTGCGCAAACCAATTAATAAACGCTAATTGCGATTTTTTTTTACGAAAAATATGTAGAAGAATACGTATCGGCCTAAACTGAGGAAAAAAAATGTTTTTTTATATCTTTTTTGGGATTTTTATTATAGCAAAATGTAAAAAATATTGCAGTTTTTTCAAAATTGTCGCTCTATTTTTGTTTATAGCGCAAAAAATAAAAACAGCAGAGATGATCAAATACCACCAAAAGAAAGCTCTATTTGTGGGAAAAAAAGGACGCCAATTTTGTTTGGGAGCCACGTCGCAAGACCGCGCAATTGTCAGTTAAAGCGACGCAGTGCCGAATCACAAAAAGTGCTCTGGTCTTTGGACAGCAATATGGTCCGGGGCTAAAGTGGTTAAGGCATCCCCCGCAACAAAAATATAATTTTTGGTGAGATACATCCAATAGGAAATCATGTCTAAAAAGGGATGCAGGCACAGCAGCTTTTCTCATTAGAGCTCTGCAGTTGCACAGCTGATTGATAATTTGGAAACCACTCCCATTAGAATCACTTTCCCACATGGACACAGACAAACAAACAGAGATTTCTTCAGAATAACAAAAAGGTAGGAATCTGCAACAAAGTTTGTTAAAATCCTTGTAATGTACATAGATCACTCAGGGGGGAATGTTTTTTTCTTAACAAAAGTGGAGTTACACTTTGAGCCCTTATTCCAGTGTTATAGTTTGTACCAACCCCTGTCACGATCATTTAATTTTACTGCCATATATACTGGACAGCTTGGTATGCAGAAATACCATGAAACAGGAGTACTTTCACTGCATGCATTAGCCACATACAGACATCAGAATCACACACATAGGTTGGAATTGATTTACTGGTGTCTTTATTCAGCCTCGCCTACTATGTAACATTTTTCAGAAGCGTGGTTCTTTACAGTAAAAAAAATAATTTTTTACTGTACAAGCTCTCTCGCCTCCTCTCCTATCTAGTATACCCCCAAACAGACCTCAGATGCCCTCACCAGGCCAGTACAACAAGATTCTCCCATATTGATCGCTATAGAACTTGCAGCGACTTTGCCTGGCTGGAGGAGGGCTGAGCAGTGGGCACAGGCTGTGGTGCATCCAAGTCCTGTCTGGAGGCATACTAGTTAGGAGGGTGGTTCGGGCAAACAAAGGGGTTTTAGTCTAAAAGCAAACATGTATTTTGAAAGGAATACTAGTTTGCTCAATGTACATCTTTAGTTACATAGTTATATAGTAGGGGAGGTTAAAAAAAAAAAAAAGAGACACAAGTCCATCAAATCCAACCTATGTGTGTGATTATATGTCAGTATTACATTGTATATCCCTGCATGTTGTGGTCGTTCAGGTGCAATGATGCTCCCTGCTGAAAATACCACCAGTGGAAGGGAATTCCACATCCTTGCTGCACTTGCAGTAAAGAACCCTCTATGTAGTTTAAGGTTAAACCTCTTTTCTTCTAATTTTAATGAGTGGCCACGTCTTAATAAACTCCCTTCCACGGAAAAGTTTTATCCCTATTGTGGGGTCACCAGTATGGCATTTGTAAAATGAAATCATATCCTCTCTCAAGCGTCTCTTCGCCAGAGAGAATAAGTTCAGTGCTTGTAAACTTTCCTCATAACCAATATCCTCCAGTCCTTTTATTAGCTTTGTTGCCCTTCTCTGTACTCGCTCCCAGGGCTGGACTGGGACAGAAATTTGGCCCTGGACTTCATCCAGACTGGCCCATTTTGACAGGTCTCTCCCATGACGGCCGGACAACTACCGCACCCCCCCCTGGCCACCCAAGCCCCCTTTTCCACTTCACTAACCACTAGCCGTTCTACTTTATTATAGTAGAACGGCTGGTACTCTTATAGAGACAGTACCAGTGGGGAAGCTAGACATTATTTCACTGGGGGCAAAGAATCAGTTCGGTGCCCCCCCAATGGGAAAAGATTAGGCAGAAGTGTGAAACTCACAGGCCATAGCTGTTGAGTCAGCTGTCTGTCCCCAACCCCCATGCTCCTCTGTCGTCCCCCCTGCTTCTCCCCCTGCTCCTTTGTTCCTCCCAGGTTAGCGCTGCGGGGAGGGAGAGACAGAGGAGCGGAGGGGGGCGGCAGTCCGCTGTCACTGAAGCCGGCCCACTGAGCCATCGGCCCACCGGGAAACTCCCTCTAGTCCCAATGGCCAGTCCATCCCTGCTCGCTCCATTCCCAGTACATCCTTCCTAAGTACTGGTACCCAGAATTGGACAGTATACTCCAGGTGAGCCCGGACCAAAGTCTTGTAGATTTGGAGATTTATAGCTTTATCTCTGGAGTTAATCCCCTTTTTAATGCATGCCAATATTCTGTTTGCTTTGCTTGCAGCAGCTTGGCATTGCATGCCATTGCCGAGCCCATCATCTACTAGGACTAGGGGTGTTGAAAATGATCGCCGCATCGATGCATCGAGATTATTCCTTTCCCGATTCTGCATCGATGCGGGGATGCAGCATAATCGATTATTAATGATGTCATTTTGGCCCCTCCCCCTCGCCCGGACAGCAGTGTCTTTTCCGGTCATGGCAATCTAGAGATCGGCTGGCTGCGCCGGGCGCCGTTCCCCCTGTAGCCTAGTATTCTGCACTCACCCACGCTCTCCCCCTCCTCAGGATTTGTAGCTGTGTGGACTGTGGAGTGACACTGGTCATCCCCTCAATGGGCGGGCGCAGATCACTGCACGGAGCTGTGAGACAGATCACAGCAGCTCTTATCACACGTGGGATAAGGCACAGCGTCGGCTTCAGAAAGGTAAACAAGCTGTGAGGAGAAGAGGGGGGATGGTAGAAGTGCTCCGGAGGTGAGATAAGTTTGCCATGCTTTGATTTATGTGAATGTTTCACCAGTGCTATTGAATTGCTGTACACAGAGCACCAACTGGGAAAAGTGACATGCTAATCTTTTTGCTCATTTCTATTACATATAAACATGTACTGGTCCAGTCCCTTCATGGGTTCTATCAAATAAACAGTTTTTCTTTATTACTGTCACTAATGGATTGACTTCATTCTGGTCTTAACCCATTGAGCGCTGACTCACATTGGGGGATGCACAGTGCACACTCTTTTTCTGTCTAATTTCTTCCAAAGATTTCCCCATCACCTCTCCCCTCTGGAATGCACTGATCTTCAAGCAGTATATTATTTCTTGCCTTCCCCTTTTTTTTTTTGCACTGATGTTGACCTGTTTACTAAGTTGCTGCCAAAAGACTAAAGGGTATTATTTTTTCCTTAAAAGAAAAAAAAAATTTCATATTTACCTGCTGACTGTCTCCTGTACTATGTCTGTAGTCTCTTGACTGTCCTGTACTATGTCTGCAGTCTCTTGACTGTCTCCTGTACTATGTCTGCAGTCTCTTGACTGTCTCCTGTACTATGTCTGCAGTCTCTTGACTGTCTCCTGTACTATGTCTGCAGTCTCTTGACTGTCTCCTGTACTATGTCTGCAGCCTCTGACCGTCTCTTGTAGCATGTCTGCAGCCTCTGACCGTCTCTTGTAGCATGTCTGCAGCCTCTGACCGTCTCTTTTGGCATGTCTGCAGCCTCTGACCGTCTCTTGTAGCATGTCTGCAGCCTCTGACCGTCTCTTGTAGCATGTCTGCAGCCTCTGACCGTCTCTTGTAGCATGTCTGCAGCCTCTGACCGTCTCTTGTAGCATGTCTGCAGCCTCTGACCGTCTCCTGTAGCATGTCTGCAGCCTATGACCGTCTCCTGTGGCATATCTGCAGCCTCTGACCGTCTCCTGTGGCATGTCTGCAGCCTCTGACCGTCTCCTGTAGCATGTCTGCAGCCTCTGACCGTCTCCTGTAGCATGTCTGCAGCCTCTGACCGTCTCCTGTAGCATGTCTGCAGCCTCTGACCATCTCCTGTAGCATGTCTGCAGCCTCTGACCGTCTCCTGTAGCATGTCTGCAGCCTCTGACCGTCTTCTGTAGCATGTCTGCCGCCTCTGACCGTCTCCTGTAGCATGTCTGCAGCCTCTGACCGTCTCCTGTAGCATGTCTGCAGCCTCTGACCGTCTCCTGTAGCATGTCTGCAGCCTCTGACCGTCTCCTGTAGCATGTCTGCAGCCTCTGACCGTCTCCTGTAGCATGTCTGCAGCCTCTGACCGTCTCCTGTAGCATGTCTGCAGCCTCTGACCGTCTCCTGTAGCATGTCTGCAGCCTCTGACCGTCTCCTGTAGCATGTCTGCAGTCTCTGACCGTCTCCTGTAGCATGTCTGTAGTCTCTGACCGTCTCCTGTAGCGTGTCCGCAGTCTCTGACCGTCTCTTGTAGCATGTCCGCAGTCTCTGACCATCTCCTGTAGCATGTCCGCTGTGTTTAGACTTTGCTACATGCAGGAAGTGTTATTGTGTGTGTGTGTATGTATGTGTTTTTTTTTTTTTTTTTTTTTTTAAGAACAGATAGAAAAAAAAAATGGAGGAGTACTTAATTTTTTTTCGATGAAAGCAATGCGCACTTGCGCTGCAATCGTGATGCATCGTGATGCATCGCGGAATCGAATCGAATCGTGGACTTGATAATCGTAATCGCATCGAATCGTGAGACCGGTGAAGATGCGCAGCCCTAACTAGGACCCCCAGGTTCTCCCCCCAGTGAGTAGATTGCATTCATATTTTTGTCACCCAAATGCATTATTTTACATTTTTCCACATTAAACCTCATTTGCCATGTAGTTGCCCACCCCATTCATTTGTTCAGATCTTCTTGCAAGATTTCCATATCCTGCGGAGACGTTATTGCCCTGCTTAGCAGCATCCTCAAATACAGAGATTGAACTGTTTACCCCCATACTGCAGGTCGTTTATGATCAAATAAAGTAGATTTGGTCCCAGCACAGAACACACTTTTCACCCCTGACCATTCCACAAAATGAAGACAAAGAAAAATGGATAGCCGCACTCCAAAACCTGATGGGTGGTCTTTTATTCAATAGACAGCATGTACAAAAATAGGGTCACAGCAGTAGAAACAAGGAACAGCCGACGCGTTTCGCACTGGATCAGTGCTTATTCATGGCTAATGAAGCATTAAAACTGTTAGGTATATATAGAACATAGGGTGAACATGTGACCAATCTCAATTAATTGCCCGGGAGGAGCCTATGATATTAGGACAACCCCTGATGCCAATGAGATAGTCACATTACACCTGTGCACACCAAAGCAAGAAAAAACAAACAAATACACACAAATGTGAAACCAATAATCAAAATGTATAAATAATAGCACATTATAAACATAATGCACATATAAAATACTGTACATGTGGTACATACATAGTACTACAGTGACACAAAATGGTAAAACATGAGGCAATGATGAATGAAATAAAATAAAAGCTTAAAGACGATGCAATTCAAACCACAATAGGCTGTAAAAAGAGCATAAGATAAACTATGCAAATGAAATGTATAATGGTGATGGAACAAATAAATATGAATAAAAGTGAAAAATGAATGTGAATATGTGTGTCGATATGAATGAAAACATATGTAATGAAATGAAGCACTAGATCTATCTAACAACTTGGTAAATGGCAGAAAGAATAGATCTATGTGTGTATTGGAGATGGATTCATCCATTATGGTGACGTGCATATAAACATAATTGAGAATGTGGATGTAAAGGGTTACCCGAGATTAAATGACAACAATCGGGAAAAATGCACCCATAAATACATCCAATCATAAAAAATATATTCATACATAAAAGAAAAGAGTGGCAAATTGTGTCAAAGCATGTAGACACATCGTAGCCAAATATGAAAAGTGTGAAAAAGGTGAATGAAAGTGAAATGGAAATAATTAATAATGGGCGTCACCGAAGTGAGAGACCAAAACATAATGTGATCAAAGGTGTCAGCAAATGTGAAAAACTTCCGTGTAGGGAGGCTGGTATATGTATTCTAAAACATTTGGGTCAAGGCAAAAGAGAAAGGTAAAAAGGTTCTCAATATGAGAATGTAATGTAAACAAAGTCCAAAGCTGGCCCAATGAAATAGTGAATTTTTAATTTTATATATAGAATGATAATAATGTCTGCTGAAAGTAAAAGGACCCATTGGCTATAACAGCAGAATGATGTATATAAAAAAAGTATATATAATATATATATAAAATACACCTATATAGAAAATGAAGGAAGTTAATTAAAAAGTTGTCTTCTATGGGTGGAATGAAAATTAACCTATGACAAACACATGTATAGGGATCTAGAGCGTGCATCCGAAAGAACTTAATTAGGCTGAAAATAGAGCTGGTTAACTGAAAGCCAGTATATTGTGTTCCATTAGTGCCTAAGGATGCTCCCAAAAATTATATAAATATATACATATGTAGGCGTGTATACATATATATGTTATGTTGGAGGTAGAAAAATGTACATGGCTACATATGATCCCTAACATTGTTTGAAGAGGTGTATAATGCACAGGAATTAATTGTAAACCAACGCACACAAAACTAGGTGTTTGTGGAGATAGTACATATAGAACATCGATGTGCATGCATATGGATACAACTAATACTAAGTAAAAAAGAAACAGTAAAAAATGCAAAATAAGGTCCGAGATATCCGTGTGATCGGGTTGCATTGTGTGCATAACCATAGATATACCCGAGTATAGGACATGAAAAGTTCTAAAAAAGAGAAGATAAACAGTAGAGTAAATCGTATGTCTATAACTGCAATATTCATAATTACGAGGTGTACATCGTTTATTAACCCACCAATATGCCCGGGGTCCTGTCGATTAATTAATTATTGGGGAAATGAATCCCATATGAATGGGAAAAATTCTATAGAAAATTACTTTGTAAAAAAAAAGACACAGGGCTGACGGCAAAAAAGTGGGTAGATAGAAGCAGGTACTGGACACTTGATGCAAAAGTAAATGTAAACACGGATAAGTTGGTATATAACATTAGGACCGAATAACGCAGGACCTCCCATAGAGTAAAATGTGTGTACAGCCGAATGTGAAGCCACATAAGGCTGACACAATACATATATGAACAGGGGAGTGACATGAAGTGCTAGCTTGTGCATAGAGAACAACAGAGAGGAGACCAAAAAGTTAGAGTTTGTTGTAGGTAAGTGTGTATAGCGCAAGGTCTGAGTCTTGTATATCACTAGTCATAGTAGTGAGAAACGTCCCATTGGAAATTCAATCCCCTGGGCATTCTAGTGCCCAAGAGGAGAATCCAAAGAACCTCACGCCTGCACAGTAATCTAAACTTGTCACCCCCTCTTATAGGACGAACAATTTTTTCCATACCCTGAATGCGCAGGCTGGAGATGTCTTTGTGATGGACTGAATTCCAATGTCTGGCTACATTTGTGTTGTGATCTTTCTCTATATCATAGAGATGATCCCCCAATCTGTCTTTGAGCCTCCTGGTCGTGCGACCTACATATTGTAAATGGCATAAGTCACATGTAATAACATAAACCAGGTATGCAGTGTTGCAATTAATAAAACGCTGAATGTCATAGTCCTTATTTTCTGAATGTGAATGTACTGAAGTACCAGAAAGGATGTGTTTGCAATATCTGCAGCTCCCAACACCACATTTAAAGGTGCCTTTAAATGACAACCATTGTTCTTTAGTTGTTTTACTCTGAAAGAGGCTTGGAGACAGAATACCCCCCAGAGAGGGGGCTCTCCGGCTAACAGTTTTTATACCCTGCGCCAAAATAGACTGATAGATAGTATCGTTGTACAGGACCGGAAGGTACTTATTGACTATATGTCTAATGGCGTTAAATTCGGGGCTAAACGGGGTAGAAAAAATGGGAATGGTGTCATTAAAAGACAACCCTTTGTTAGAGCTTTTATTAACAAGTAGGGACGATCTAGGGATGGAACTGGCTCTAAGGAGTGCCTTGTTAATAATTTTGGCAGGGTATCCCCTGGCTTTAAATCTAAAAGCCATATCTGAGGATTCCCTGTCAAAATCTTCCATATTGCTGCAGATGCGTTTTAGCCTAAGAAATTGGCCAAAGGGAATTCCCTTGATTGTGTGTTGGGGGTGGGAGGAATCTGCGCGTAAAAGGGCATTACCCGCCGTGTCTTTTCTGTGTAAGCTGGTAGTGATGACCCCATCAGCGCCGGTGAGTCTGACATCCAAAAAATCAATACTGATGGGCTGTAAATTGCCAGTAAAACGTAAATTAAGATGGTTGTCATTAAGATACAGTAGCCAAGAATCAAGGCTGGCAGACTCATCGGAGCTGATAAACAGCAGGTCATCAATGTAGCGGCAAAAGAACATGGTATCTCTGCGTCGGGGACTATCGCATCCAAAGATGCGGGACCTCTCCCACCAGCCCATGTATAGGTTGGCTAGGGAGGGTGAAAATTTGGCTCCCATAGAGGCCCCGCATCTTTGGAGGTAGTAGTCCCCATCAAACATAAAATAATTGTGAGTGAGCAGGTATTCCAGAGATAAAAGAATGAACTCTTGTAATGCCAGCGAAAAATTGCCTGACTCCTTTAAAAAATGGTTAACAGCCTGTAGGCCTAAATGGTGCGGAATGCAAGAGTACAAGCTAGCTACATCACAGCTAATCCACCTAAATTGTTTGTTCCATACAAAGCCATCAAGCTTCTGAAGGAGCTGTTTGGTGTCACGTAGAAAGCCGGGAAGCCCGATGACTAGGGGTTGTAGCTGTCCGTCAATCCATTCACCCAGTCTCTCATTTAGGGACCCAATACCTGCTACTATGGGTCTCCCCATTAGGGGATTCAAGCCTTTGTGTATTTTTGGCAGGTGATGAAAGACCGGAATGACAGGGTGACTGGGGATGAAGAGATTTCTGTCAGATTCAGAGAAAATGCCCGCTTGCACCCCTCTATCGAGAATGATAGAGAGTGCTTTGGTGAATGGAATGGTTGGATCGGCTCTAAGGGGCTGGTATGTATTGGGGTCTGACAATTGGCGGATAGCCTCTTCTCTATATGTGGAGGAATCTAGGACGACTACAGAACTTTTCATGTCCTATACTCGGGTATATCTATGGTTATGCACACAATGCAACCCGATCACACGGATATCTCGGACCTTATTTTGCATTTTTTACTGTTTCTTTTTTACTTAGTATTAGTTGTATCCATATGCATGCACATCGATGTTCTATATGTACTATCTCCACAAACACCTAGTTTTGTGTGCGTTGGTTTACAATTAATTCCTGTGCATTATACACCTCTTCAAACAATGTTAGGGATCATATGTAGCCATGTACATTTTTCTACCTCCAACATAACATATATATGTATACACGCCTACATATGTATATATTTATATAATTTTTGGGAGCATCCTTAGGCACTAATGGAACACAATATACTGGCTTTCAGTTAACCAGCTCTATTTTCAGCCTAATTAAGTTCTTTCGGATGCACGCTCTAGATCCCTATACATGTGTTTGTCATAGGTTAATTTTCATTCCACCCATAGAAGACAACTTTTTAATTAACTTCCTTCATTTTCTATATAGGTGTATTTTATATATATATTATATATACTTTTTTTATATACATCATTCTGCTGTTATAGCCAATGGGTCCTTTTACTTTCAGCAGACATTATTATCATTCTATATATAAAATTAAAAATTCACTATTTCATTGGGCCAGCTTTGGACTTTGTTTACATTACATTCTCATATTGAGAACCTTTTTACCTTTCTCTTTTGCCTTGACCCAAATGTTTTAGAATACATA
The DNA here is from genome assembly GCA_029574335.1 of Rana kukunoris. NCBI lineage: Eukaryota > Metazoa > Chordata > Amphibia > Anura > Ranidae > Rana > Rana kukunoris. The sequence goes on along the minus strand of CM056055.1, from coordinate 90,628,741 downwards.
TACCAGCCTCCCTACACGGAAGTTTTTCACATTTGCTGACACCTTTGATCACATTATGTTTTGGTCTCTCACTTCGGTGACGCCCATTATTAATTATTTCCATTTCACTTTCATTCACCTTTTTCACACTTTTCATATTTGGCTACGATGTGTCTACATGCTTTGACACAATTTGCCACTCTTTTCTTTTATGTATGAATATATTTTTTATGATTGGATGTATTTATGGGTGCATTTTTCCCGATTGTTGTCATTTAATCTCGGGTAACCCTTTACATCCACATTCTCAATTATGTTTATATGCACGTCACCATAATGGATGAATCCATCTCCAATACACACATAGATCTATTCTTTCTGCCATTTACCAAGTTGTTAGATAGATCTAGTGCTTCATTTCATTACATATGTTTTCATTCATATCGACACACATATTCACATTCATTTTTCACTTTTATTCATATTTATTTGTTCCATCACCATTATACATTTCATTTGCATAGTTTATCTTATGCTCTTTTTACAGCCTATTGTGGTTTGAATTGCATCGTCTTTAAGCTTTTATTTTATTTCATTCATCATTGCCTCATGTTTTACCATTTTGTGTCACTGTAGTACTATGTATGTACCACATGTACAGTATTTTATATGTGCATTATGTTTATAATGTGCTATTATTTATACATTTTGATTATTGGTTTCACATTTGTGTGTATTTGTTTGTTTTTTCTTGCTTTGGTGTGCACAGGTGTAATGTGACTATCTCATTGGCATCAGGGGTTGTCCTAATATCATAGGCTCCTCCCGGGCAATTAATTGAGATTGGTCACATGTTCACCCTATGTTCTATATATACCTAACAGTTTTAATGCTTCATTAGCCATGAATAAGCACTGATCCAGTGCGAAACGCGTCGGCTGTTCCTTGTTTCTACTGCTGTGACCCTATTTTTGTACATGCTGTCTATTGAATAAAAGACCACCCATCAGGTTTTGGAGTGCGGCTATCCATTTTTCTTTGTCTTCATTTTGCTTAGTGCACCGCCAGCACCCTCGGTATCCTGCACCACCTGTAACCATTTAGTGATCCCACCTGGAGCGGTGACTCCTTTCTCTCTATCGTTTCTGGATTTTGCACATTTTGTCACCAGCTCGGGGGATACACACTATTTGCTTCTTCAAGATTTGTCTTTTGACTATATCATCATTCAGGATTACCGGTCATCTATGGAGAACAGCGCACCTACACCGGTCACAGCAGAACAAGGTTTTAGCAGGACATTGAAAACACTAGCAGAGAACCCATTGAGACTGGGAGTTCAAGCTACTCTGCCTTCAAATACCGGTAATGATTTATCTTTGCTCACCATGTTTAGGCAGCTTGAACATCTCATGGCCAAGGAGATCAGATTGTATTGGGACACATACCATCTATCGGACTATGTCAAAATGGCACAAATTCCACGTGGTTTACGTATCAAAAAATTCCCCACCTCAGAACTTTGCAGTAATGAATTGAAAAAAGAATGGACTGATGCTCTCAGCACCTGTTCACTCAGCCTAATGGACATACTGATTAGATCCAATTTGGAACAGACAGATAAACTCCAGGCTGAGATCAACACCATTCAGAAGGAACTTACCTTGTTACAAACACATCCTGAATTCAGCAGCCTGGATGGTAAACTAAATAAGAAGCTAGACAAACTTGAACGCTATGTAATTGACACTAAGAAAGGAAAGCAGACCAGAGATCGTATTGACTACGAAAGCAACAACGTATACGTCTGGAGACAACTTCCACATCAACCCAAGCGTGGTCGCAAGAACAGAGTAAAAAAAGTCAGCTTCTCAGATATTGACAGCGAGGTCGCTTATGACACCCTAGCGACATCAGGCTCCGAGTCCTCACCCGATCGGGGCATCATACAAGCACGGTCTTCCGCTAACGATACCACACGATCCGGGGGATACCCCCGCGGGTCCAACAAAGAACCCAGGAAGAAAAACCCACCTTCAAGAAAACCCGACGGGGTGGTAAGAGACACAAAGACAAAAAGCATCCCATATGCTTTGCGGGGAGCCACCCAGAAATAACATCTAACGTTGTCAATATCTCAAAAAGACTCCTGAATGCTGCTGAAATTGGACTTCTTTCCAAAGGATTGAACTTTTGTCCATCGAGACATTTTGATCTTTTTCAGACGATCCTTGATGTGAACAAATTCTCACGTGGATTAACCCTTAAAAAACATTTTTTTTTTCTTCACCATCTGCTTCAGAGGATAGTCTTGCTGACAGCTCCAGGTCAGGTGAGTCGATCCCATCTCCCTCTCTCTTTACAGAGGTTTGTGCTCTGAAAGACCTCACAGATTTGTTTACTGAGTCTCATCCCAGTCCCGCTGACCCGGTGGATGATTATAACACTGTCTCTTTTAAGATGAGATCTAATTTCTATCCACTAGGCTCCAGGGGCAAGGATTTAGACTCCTTTCAATCACTAGTGGAGAGGGATCTCACACACCTGGCCCGTACCTGTCGCAGCAAACAATCCTCCAATAATTTATCTCAGACTGAGAAACAGGCTCTTAATTCTTTGAGGACTGATGTGACTATTACTATTCGTAATGCTGATAAAGGGGGTTCTGTAGTCGTCCTAGATTCCTCCACATATAGAGAAGAGGCTATCCGCCAATTGTCAGACCCCAATACATACCAGCCCCTTAGAGCCGATCCAACCATTCCATTCACCAAAGCACTCTCTATCATTCTCGATAGAGGGGTGCAAGCGGGCATTTTCTCTGAATCTGACAGAAATCTCTTCATCCCCAGTCACCCTGTCATTCCGGTCTTTCATCACCTGCCAAAAATACACAAAGGCTTGAATCCCCTAATGGGGAGACCCATAGTAGCAGGTATTGGGTCCCTAAATGAGAGACTGGGTGAATGGATTGACGGACAGCTACAACCCCTAGTCATCGGGCTTCCCGGCTTTCTACGTGACACCAAACAGCTCCTTCAGAAGCTTGATGGCTTTGTATGGAACAAACAATTTAGGTGGATTAGCTGTGATGTAGCTAGCTTGTACTCTTGCATTCCGCACCATTTAGGCCTACAGGCTGTTAACCATTTTTTAAAGGAGTCAGGCAATTTTTCGCTGGCATTACAAGAGTTCATTCTTTTATCTCTGGAATACCTGCTCACTCACAATTATTTTATGTTTGATGGGGACTACTACCTCCAAAGATGCGGGGCCTCTATGGGAGCCAAATTTTCACCCTCCCTAGCCAACCTATACATGGGCTGGTGGGAGAGGTCCCGCATCTTTGGATGCGATAGTCCCCGACGCAGAGATACCATGTTCTTTTGCCGCTACATTGATGACCTGCTGTTTATCAGCTCCGATGAGTCTGCCAGCCTTGATTCTTGGCTACTGTATCTTAATGACAACCATCTTAATTTACGTTTTACTGGCAATTTACAGCCCATCAGTATTGATTTTTTGGATGTCAGACTCACCGGCGCTGATGGGGTCATCACTACCAGCTTACACAGAAAAGACACGGCGGGTAATGCCCTTTTACGCGCAGATTCCTCCCACCCCCAACACACAATCAAGGGAATTCCCTTTGGCCAATTTCTTAGGCTAAAACGCATCTGCAGCAATATGGAAGATTTTGACAGGGAATCCTCAGATATGGCTTTTAGATTTAAAGCCAGGGGATACCCTGCCAAAATTATTAACAAGGCACTCCTTAGAGCCAGTTCCATCCCTAGATCGTCCCTACTTGTTAATAAAAGCTCTAACAAAGGGTTGTCTTTTAATGACACCATTCCCATTTTTTCTACCCCGTTTAGCCCCGAATTTAACGCCATTAGACATATAGTCAATAAGTACCTTCCGGTCCTGTACAACGATACTATCTATCAGTCTATTTTGGCGCAGGGTATAAAAATTGTTAGCCGGAGAGCCCCCTCTCTGGGGGGTATTCTGTCTCCAAGCCTCTTTCAGAGTAAAACAACTAAAGAACAATGGTTGTCATTTAAAGGCACCTTTAAATGTGGTGTTGGGAGCTGCAGATATTGCAAACACATCCTTTCTGGTACTTCAGTACATTCACATTCAGAAAATAAGGACTATGACATTCAGCGTTTTATTAATTGCAACACTGCATACCTGGTTTATGTTATTACATGTGACTTATGCCATTTACAATATGTAGGTCGCACGACCAGGAGGCTCAAAGACAGATTGGGGGATCATCTCTATGATATAGAGAAAGATCACAACACAAATGTAGCCAGACATTGGAATTCAGTCCATCACAAAGACATCTCCAGCCTGCGCATTCAGGGTATGGAAAAAATTGTTCGTCCTATAAGAGGGGGTGACAAGTTTAGATTACTGTGCAGGCGTGAGGTTCTTTGGATTCTCCTCTTGGGCACTAGAATGCCCAGGGGATTGAATTTCCAATGGGACGTTTCTCACTACTATGACTAGTGATATACAAGACTCAGACCTTGCGCTATACACACTTACCTACAACAAACTCTAACTTTTTGGTCTCCTCTCTGTTGTTCTCTATGCACAAGCTAGCACTTCATGTCACTCCCCTGTTCATATATGTATTGTGTCAGCCTTATGTGGCTTCACATTCGGCTGTACACACATTTTACTCTATGGGAGGTCCTGCGTTATTCGGTCCTAATGTTATATACCAACTTATCCGTGTTTACATTTACTTTTGCATCAAGTGTCCAGTACCTGCTTCTATCTACCCACTTTTTTGCCGTCAGCCCTGTGTCTTTTTTTTTACAAAGTAATTTTCTATAGAATTTTTCCCATTCATATGGGATTCATTTCCCCAATAATTAATTAATCGACAGGACCCCAGGCATATTGGTGGGTTAATAAACGATGTACACCTCGTAATTATGAATATTGCAGTTATAGACATACGATTTACTCTACTGTTTATCTTCTCTTTTTTAGAACTTTTCATGTCCTATACTCGGGTATATCTATGGTTATGCACACAATGCAACCCGATCACACGGATATCTCGGACCTTATTTTGCATTTTTTACTGTTTCTTTTTTACTTAGTATTAGTTGTATCCATATGCATGCACATCGATGTTCTATATGTACTATCTCCACAAACACCTAGTTTTGTGTGCGTTGGTTTACAATTAATTCCTGTGCATTATACACCTCTTCAAACAATGTTAGGGATCATATGTAGCCATGTACATTTTTCTACCTCCAACATAACATATATATGTATACACGCCTACATATGTACCGTATTTTTCGGACTATAAGACGCACTTTTTTCTCCCAAATGTATGGGGAAAAAAGTGCCTGCGTCTTATGGTCCGAATACTGAATATACAGCCCCCCCGGTACCGCCATTTAACATACCAGGGATAGCAGAACAGTCGGCACCATCAGCGGGCTCACAGGATCAGGCTGGTCGGATAGTGTAATGGCGCTGCTGGTCGGATGGTGCAACGGTGCGGCTGGTGTAATGGCGCGGCATGTCAGCATTGGGAGCGGGCTACAGAGAAGCCCCAGGAAGCATTGCGCCATGTAGAGTCCACGGAGCTACGCCAACGCGGCGTCACTACGTATTGCTCATTGCTCTCCTGAGTCAGCTGATCCCCTGAGTCAGGTGACCAAAATAGTGTAATCTCATTGGTTGCTCCCTCAGGAGCATCTGGAAAAGCATCTGTTACATCCGGAATACAAGATACAGAATACAGTACACTAGCAGTGTCATTTAAAAAAACTTAATTTACAGTAATAACGAATTACAGTAACTAAATACTGGTAACACTGACCACGTGCCAGCTCAGCCTCCCAGTCTAGGGATCAGTACACCATTTGGGTCAGAATCTTTTTTTTCTAATTTTTCTCCTCTAAAATCTAGGTGCGTCTTATGGTCAGGTGCGTCTTATGGTCCGAAAAATACGGTATATATTTATATAATTTTTGGGAGCATCCTTAGGCACTAATGGAACACAATATACTGGCTTTCAGTTAACCAGCTCTATTTTCAGCCTAATTAAGTTCTTTCGGATGCACGCTCTAGATCCCTATACATGTGTTTGTCATAGGTTAATTTTCATTCCACCCATAGAAGACAACTTTTTAATTAACTTCCTTCATTTTCTATATAGGTGTATTTTATATATATATTATATATACTTTTTTTATATACATCATTCTGCTGTTATAGCCAATGGGTCCTTTTACTTTCAGCAGACATTATTATCATTCTATATATAAAATTAAAAATTCACTATTTCATTGGGCCAGCTTTGGACTTTGTTTACATTACATTCTCATATTGAGAACCTTTTTACCTTTCTCTTTTGCCTTGACCCAAATGTTTTAGAATACATATACCAGCCTCCCTACACGGAAGTTTTTCACATTTGCTGACACCTTTGATCACATTATGTTTTGGTCTCTCACTTCGGTGACGCCCATTATTAATTATTTCCATTTCACTTTCATTCACCTTTTTCACACTTTTCATATTTGGCTACGATGTGTCTACATGCTTTGACACAATTTGCCACTCTTTTCTTTTATGTATGAATATATTTTTTATGATTGGATGTATTTATGGGTGCATTTTTCCCGATTGTTGTCATTTAATCTCGGGTAACCCTTTACATCCACATTCTCAATTATGTTTATATGCACGTCACCATAATGGATGAATCCATCTCCAATACACACATAGATCTATTCTTTCTGCCATTTACCAAGTTGTTAGATAGATCTAGTGCTTCATTTCATTACATATGTTTTCATTCATATCGACACACATATTCACATTCATTTTTCACTTTTATTCATATTTATTTGTTCCATCACCATTATACATTTCATTTGCATAGTTTATCTTATGCTCTTTTTACAGCCTATTGTGGTTTGAATTGCATCGTCTTTAAGCTTTTATTTTATTTCATTCATCATTGCCTCATGTTTTACCATTTTGTGTCACTGTAGTACTATGTATGTACCACATGTACAGTATTTTATATGTGCATTATGTTTATAATGTGCTATTATTTATACATTTTGATTATTGGTTTCACATTTGTGTGTATTTGTTTGTTTTTTCTTGCTTTGGTGTGCACAGGTGTAATGTGACTATCTCATTGGCATCAGGGGTTGTCCTAATATCATAGGCTCCTCCCGGGCAATTAATTGAGATTGGTCACATGTTCACCCTATGTTCTATATATACCTAACAGTTTTAATGCTTCATTAGCCATGAATAAGCACTGATCCAGTGCGAAACGCGTCGGCTGTTCCTTGTTTCTACTGCTGTGACCCTATTTTTGTACATGCTGTCTATTGAATAAAAGACCACCCATCAGGTTTTGGAGTGCGGCTATCCATTTTTCTTTGTCTTCATTTTGCTTAGTGCACCGCCAGCACCCTCGGTATCCTGCACCACCTGTAACCATTTAGTGATCCCACCTGGAGCGGTGACTCCTTTCTCCCTGACCATTCCACGTTCTCCCTATTTATCACCACCCTTTGAACTCGCCCTTGTAGCCAGTTTTCAATCCATGTACTCACCCTATGGCCAATGCCAACCGACCTTTGTACAGTAAACGTTTATGGGGAACTGTGTCAAATGCTTTTGCAAAATCCAGATACACCACGTCTACGTGCCTCCCTGTATCTAGATGGCAGCTCACCTCCTCATAGAAGGTTAATAGTTTGGTTTGGCAAGAACGATTCTTCATGAATCCATGTCGAATACTGATAATGATACCGTTCTCATTACTAAAATCTTGTATATAGTTATCCCCTCCAAGAGCTTACATACTATAATCAAAATGATTTATTAGTTTTGTTTAGTGTAGGGAAAATGTTAAACGCTCTATCAGTTTGTACTGTTCTCATTGGTGACAGGAAGTGAGGGGAAAAACTCCCAAAGGACAGACAGCATGGATAAACACTCCCAAGTAGAGGAAGGCTAGTTCCTCAGTAAGTTTTTCTTCCTGGATGCACCTTAAAGAAGCTAAACCTAAATTATTATATTACAGCTTCCCAAATATTAGATATGGTTGCTGCATTACAGGGTAGAAAAAAAATCAATATTAAAACAAATAAAAGATTTTTTGATTTAAAATTGTACGTCGATTATCAATTTTCTTTTTTTTTTTAAATAAAATGCATTTGGAGTAAATCTAAAATATAGTTTTCTATTTAAGATACATTAATATCTTAGTTTATTCAGCATGAAATGGAGCAGAGTTATGCAGCACGAGGCTGTATATTGTGCAATATTTACTTTTTTGGTAAACTCATTCAATGAATTCTAGCTTTGTAAGCGGAGATACAAAAGAAAACAGTGCAGCGCAAAACCAATAAAAACATATTCAATTGAACACGTATTATGTGAAATAACGTGAATATATTAATGTGATAAAGTCCAAAAATATCCAAGGATAAATAAAATAAATCCGGGTAATTAAATCTTCACCAGGTGACGACGACAAAAACCAAAAACTTAAAGTGATCCTTCCACCAGTAAGGATGGGTACTCTCACCTTCACACATAGACCACTGTCTTACCAGATGGTCAAACAGGCAGATATCTCAGCTTGGGAGACCAGGAAGCAGGTTAGCAATACAGATCCTCATAGGTCAGCGTTGTCAAAACGGACCCGAACATGAAAAGGAAATCACAAACTAAGTGCTCTGCGCTTGGACACAGACAATTTATTAAAAAGTATTAAAAGTACAGGCTACTCACATTTAGCCACTGTAAAAACGGCAGTAAAGAATGCAGGAACAAAACTTGATTTCAAAGGATGGCAGCGAGCGACGTGTATTCAGGCTCCTATCCCCTTACGTTTTTTTACGACTTCCTCTGTAAACTGAGATAACATGCACTGCATTGATGCATTCACATACAGTGCCTTGCGAAAGTATTCGGACCCCTTGAACTTTGCAACCTTTTGCCACATTTCAGGCTTCAAACATAAAGATATAAAACTGTAATTTTTTGTGAAGAATCAACAAGTGGGACACAATCATGAAGTGGAATGAAATTTATTGGATATTTAAAAAAAATTTAACAAATAAAAAACTGAAAAATTGGGCGTGCAAAATTATTCAGCCCCCTTAAGTTAATACTTTGTAGTGCCACCTTTTGATGCGATTACAGTTGTAAGTCGCTTGGGGTATGTCTCTATTAGTTTTGCACATCGAGAGACTGACAATTTTGCCCATTCCTCCTTGCAAAACAGCTCGAGATCTGTGAGGTTGGATGGAGAACGTTTGTGAACAGCAGTTTTCAGGTCTTTTCACACATTCTCGATTGGATTCAGGTCTGGACTTTGACTTGGCCATTCTTTTTTTTTTTTTTCACATCAGCTCGTACCTTTCGTTTGAGACCCGCTCATGTTTGAGGCTTCAATCGTCTCGACTAGCGGTCTTTTGCATCATTTGTGAGTCATTGCTATTTTTAACTACTTGTTCGTATTAATATTTTTTTTTTCCCCTTTCCCTTTCTCTCTCTCTCTTCTTTTTTTTCTTTTTCTCTTCTCTTCTCTTCCCACCTTCTTTTGTTCCCCCTTTTCTTTCCTTTCAACCGATATGAAAAGAAAAAAGGTTGGGAGAGAAACAGGAAAAGGCTATTGAAAAAAACAATAACAAAAATCATTTATGTTTTTACCGCACCCACCCATTCCTCCCCCCTTGTGGCTCCTGGGACTCCCGAATAAAATAATTTGACTGCACGAAGTATATAGTTTTAGGCCTAATCCTATAGCATTTCATTAATTTTCCCTCTCCCCCCTCCTCCTTTGTCCCTCTACAAAGTTCCATGTTGTTTTAAAGAGCCTCCATTGATGCCATCTGGCCCGGTAGTCGTTGTTCATTCCCGTGGCACAGTTTTTCAATTCTTCCATCTTGTAAGTTTGTTCAACAGCCTCTAACCATTCCCAGATCCGTGGGCTTTCCATATCCTTCCATTTTTTTGGGATCAGCTTTTTTGCTGCGTTTAATAGATGTGGTAGTAGAGATTGTTTGTATCTCCCTACCCCCCCCTCATTGCAGTGGAACAGGCAGGCCCACGGATCTTTCTTCAACTCGGAGCCAGTAATCTCTTTTACGTAGAGCAAGATGGATTCCCAATATTTATTAATTATTGGTCAAGTCCACCATAGGTGAGCCATAGTACCTCTCTTGCGGCATCTTCGCCAACATTCAGCTGACTGGTCTCTTTTGAATTTACTAGTTTGTACCGGGGTAAAACATTTTTGCCCATTCCTCCTTGCAAAACAGCTCGAGCTCTGTGAGGTTGGATGGAGAACGTTTGTGAACAGCAGTTTTCAGTTCTTTCCACACATTCTCGATTGGATTCAGGTCTGGACTTTGACTTGGCCATTCTAACACCTGGATATGTTTATTTGTGAACCATTCCATTGTAGATTTTGCTTAATGTTTTGGATCATTGTCTTGTTGGAAGACAAATCTCCGTCCCAGTCTCAGGTCTTTTGCAGACTCCCATCAGGTTTTCTTCCCGAATGGTCCTGTATTTGGCTCCATCCATCTTCCCATCAATTATAACCATCTTCCCTGTCCCTGCTGAAGAAAAGCAGGCCCAAACCATGGTTTCATTTGACCAGAGCACCTTCTTCCATATGTTTGGTGTGTCTCCCAGGTGGCTTGTGGCAAACTTTAAACAACACTTTTTATGGATATCTTCAAGAAATGGCTTTCTTCTTGCCACTCTTCCATAAAAGGCCAGATTTGTACAGTATACGACTGATTGTCTTCCTATGGACAGAGTTTCCCACGTCAGCTGTAGATCTCTGCAGTTCATCCAGAGTGATCATGAGCCTCTTGGCTGCATCTCTGATCAGTCTTCTCCTTGTATGAGCTGAAAGTTTAGAGGGACGGCCAGGTCTTCGTCTAGATTTGCAGTGGTCTGATACTCCTTCCATTTCAATATTATCACTTGCACAGTGCTCCTTGGGATGTTCTTGGGAAATCTTTTTTGTATCCAAATCCGGCTTTAAACTTCTCCACAACAGTATCTCGGACCTGCCTGGTATGTTCCTTGTTCTTAATGATGCTCTCTGCGCTTTAAACGGACCTCTGAGACTATCACAGTGCAGGTGCATTTATACAGAGACTTGATTACACACAGGTGGATTCTATTTATCATCATTAGTCATTTAGGTCAACATTGGATCATTCAGAGATCCTCACTGAACTTCTGGAGAGTACTGAAAGTAAAGGGGCTGAATAATTTTGCATGCCCAATTTTTCAGTTTTTTATTTGTTAAAAAAGTTTGAAATATTCAATAAATTTCGTTCCACTTCATGGATTGTGTCCCACTTGTTGATTCTTCACAAAAAATTACAGTTTTATATCTTTATGTTTGAAGCCTGAAATGTGGCAAAAGGTCGCAAAGTTCAAGGGGGCTGAATACTTTCACAAGGCACTGTAATTTCACCATGAGATAAAACAAAGTTCAGGAATAAACCTTTATCCCATCGTTTTGCAAATCTATATACAACTGTATGATTGAATCAGTTCTGATATCTCCGTTTTACGAACCTGACAGCTTATTATTCTAAATAGGAAACCTTAATTTTGTTTGCAAATATTAAAGATTCTAACTACCAGCAGGAATAAATCCTTACATTTAAAGAGAACCTGTCATTTCAGATCCATCATGGCAGCGCACCTGCTGCCGCCATGTCCCTCACCTTGTGCCACAGCCGCATCACCAGCCATCCCATTAAACTGAACAAGACTATCGGGAGAGACAACACTGGGTCAGAGGAGGAGCCGCTGCAGGACAGAGATGACAGTTGCTCTTTAAAAATTATGATTTAAATCAAGCCGTTTTACTAGCGATTTAAATAAAATCTACCTTGTTGCATTAGTTCTCCTTTAGGCTCCCCCCTATTTTCACCTGGTGATCTGGCCAGCCAGTACGCGTTTCAACAAGTAAGCTCTCTTGCAGTTGTAACTATTACAGGGATGAGAAAAACTATTTACAATGGTTTACAATTGTGCTTTCCATTTCTCCGTTCTCCTTCCCTTCCAACTTCCCGCTATGCGGGTATATTCTTCTGCTGTTCTCTAGTTTTTCCTTTCATCCAAGATGGCAGTCACGCTCTCCGGTTGCTTCTGCACATGCTCGAGCAACGCAATAATGGTGTCTTTTGCTATGGTGGTTAAGGAAGACGTTGCTAGTGAGGAGCCTGAAGAAGCTCCACGCAGAGTTAGAAAATATTTCCCAAAATGTTAAAAAAACTGTAATTATTCCATATATTGAAGAGCTGGAACTGAAGTAACAAAAGACAGAAAAGAGCCAGATAATAATAATAGGGTAAACCAGCTCTATCCTCTGAAAGAATTGAAAACAAGACCACCTGCTTCTGCATCTTTCGTACACACCACTCTTATGAGGCTTGAAAGGTGCGCCACGCTTCCCATAGAACATGCATTCACACGCCATGATATCCTGGACCATCAAATGGATGTAGATCTCAAAATAATATTCACAGCGAGAGAAGCAGCATGTGGTTCAGCCATAAGTCCTAGCATTGTGAAAGAAAGGACCATCCCTGCATTACAAGATCCGAAGCATGCAAAACTCCTTGATATATCAAATTTGTTAAGTACTACAGAAAAGATCCAGCTTGCTTGTCGACAGTCAAATTTGGAGGATCCATAGTGAAGCATTCCTCAATTTCTGTTCCGTCACAATAAATAATTTTGTTGAATTACTTTCTTCCTGGTCTGCGAGTTATTTACCATGATTGAATGTTGCCATGGTGAACCAGGTAAACCGATAACTGAATACTCACTGTTCCACTTCATGGCAGTATACAGAGACCCACCCTTTGGTGATAGCTACTAAAAATGGCATAGGACACTAACCACCTGAAACTTGGAGATAGCCAGTCCCGTGGGTTTGAAAGAGAGAAGCCACAGCTATCGCAGATGCACCAAGAATCAAGAAATAGAGTATACAATTTTCCTTTTCAATCACTTTTACTAGGGCAGAAATTTAAAGGTAAAGCTCTCCAATAAGGCTAGAGAGAGGGCAGTAAAAACTGACAGATTTGAACTCCTTCCTGCACTATTTAAAACTGAGAAAAAAAGTTCTTGCCGAGCATATATTTTAATGAACGAATACAAGTGTAGAGATTATTCAGAGTATGCAAGATGGACCGCTATGTAATGTTTTAGACGGCTTAAAATAAAAAGCCAGGCTGAGAGAAATATGGAGAGCGCAACTGCAACCAGACCTTTTGAAAATGCTTTCCCCTCATTCCTGCCCTGGTTAGAAGTGTCGCAGGGAGACAAAAATTTGATAAATTACCTATGAGGTGTCCTTTGACAATTTGACCTTTCATAGTAGTTGGATCAAGGTGTTTGGATATAAATGCTTTGGTATTTGAGAAACTACATTTTAACTGAAGTGGTTTGGATAAGTAATGAAAATAGGTCCAGTTAATGTGACTAATACTAGATACACCATGACCTGGATAAATGAAAACTTTCACAGACAAAATAACCTATACATTACAGTGCATCCGTAAAAGTATTCACATCGCTTCACTTTTTCCACATTTTGTTACAGCCTTTTCTCAATACTTTGTTGAAGCCCTTTTGGCACCAATTACAGCCTCAAGTATTTTTGAGTATGATGCTACAAGCTTGGCTCCCCCTATTTTTTGTCAGTTTCTCCCATTCTTCTTTGCGGGACCTCTCAAGCTCCATCAGGTTGGATGGGGAGCAACGGTGCACAGCCATTTTTAGATCTCTCCAGAGATGTTCAATTGAAATCATATCTGGGCTCTGGCTGGGCCACTCAAGGACATTCAGAGTTGTCCCATAGCCACCCCTTTGTTTTCTTGGCTGTGTGCTTGGAGTTATATTCTTGAAGGATGAACCTTTGCCCCAGTCTGAGATCCAGAATGCTCTGGAGAAGGTTTTCATCATGGATGTCTCTGTACATTGCTGCAGTCATCTTTCCCTTGATCCTGACTAGTCTTCCAGTTCCTCCCGTCGAAAAACATCCCCACAGCACCATGCATCGCTGTAGGGATAGTATTGGCCAGGTGATGAGTGGTGCCTGGTTTACGCCAGACATCAGGCTTGCCATTCAGGCCAAAGAGTTTAATCTTTGTTTCATCAATATCAACAAGGTGGAGGTTTCTGAAAAAAATCTGTTGTGACTAGCCAACATCCCTAACAAAATATGCAAAGTTCCCCTCAGGGGCAGGACTTTATAGGCATAGACTGTACATCCACAGATAAGATAAAATTGTTTTAAATATTTATTGTACAAAATACAGATAAAGAATCAAAAAAAGTAGCAAAAAACAACAATAATTAATAAATTGGAGAAAGATTGACATAAAATCATTCGTAGTGCATGTATTGCATGGACATGGCCAATCATATATGCACTGATGGTATAGACACACAATTAAAACTGGTACATATGGATCCTACACGTTACAGAGAGAAACTCCTTCTTCAGGGAATGTCCAATATGTGACATGGGTTGTAATCTAGAATAGAGAAGTAATTTTACAAAAAAACATTGATTTGATCAGCATAGAGTCCATCTAATGGCAAAAGATGGATCATGATCAGCGCAAATAAGTTTTATGGCTGTATACTTACACAGAGCACCATGCATCAGAGTCCAGAGTGGGGTAACAAACCAGAACATGGAGGTCACATAGATAGAGAACAGTGGTCCACAAAAAAGAAAAGAAATGAGGCCCAGAGAAAGGGTGTGGGGAGTCAGCGCAGAGATCAACTGGGGGCAAACCAGGACCGCATCAAACTGAAGCCAAAAAAGGAAATGTACAGTATGATTAAAATCTTGTATTTAGATAGATAATCTCAAGGCTAAAGTTAAACCTCATTTGTATTTGAGGTTAACAAAAAAAGTAGTAAGGGTATTACTCGAAAAGCATCTATATGTACCTCAGAAAAGGTGCTGTGTAGTTTGGAGAGAGGCAGATGATAATGGAAGGATCTTGAATGTGATCACTTTAAATATTAACTCGCAGAGTCTTGTCTTTGCATAGAGAGAGCGTATCAAACCAACCGTAAACCCCCTACAGGGATCCAAGAAAAAGTCCCAGAGAGTGGCACCACCGGTCAACTAATAAGCTCAAAACAACGCCTCGAAATCTACACATAGAGAAAAGGAGGAAAGAAAGGCATGCCTGAATGAATATACATATTATTAGCCATCCTCTGAAGAAGTCACATGACGATATGCGACAGGAGCACTAGAGCGTGCACGTTTGACGGCTGGGAGACGAGTTAGCTGCTCGTATGGAGTTGTGCCCAGTTTTTACCTTGCAAATGTGAGTTTTATTTTTTCTATTGATCCAAAAAACCTTTTATACGGCTGTACTTTGCTATGTGCTTCCTCTGTTCTCTCTCCTCACACATCCATCTGCCACCTGCTTGAGATCCATCCATCTGCCTTTTGGCCACTTGGAGCTGAAGAAGGGACTAGGGGGACCCTGAGCATTGATACCGAACCTGTACGAATTTGGAGTTCGTGGGAGATAGGCCCACCTTTCATGGTCACAAAGTGAGTGCATGTCTGTGTGATTTATCATTATTTTTCTAGTGCCATCACAGGATTATGCTATGTTCTGTCTCTGATTTTTACATGCTCATCTGCCATTGAGATCCTTTGTCGTCATCCCTTACTGCTGTGCGTTTTCTCTGCTGGAGTGGATTTTTGGTACATAGCCGGAAGGTGAGCGGTTAGAGAGCACTAGGGGTGTCTGCACCGAAGCCTCCATCTGCATCATTTCTATGTTGGAAGTTTTTTTTCTGCTCTGGACATTTCACTCACAGAATTATTTTTTTTGGACTTGTACCACAGATTATTCATTATTCCACTCTTGTATTATTCACTCCGTGAAATCATTTGATGTCTGGATGTCATAACGTTTTATGGTTATCCTTATTTGTGTGTTTCAGTATCCACTTTTCACATGTTGTTTACACTTGTTCATTATTTACCTAGTTCCTAGGACCCTCCCCCTGGTTCGTGCACCATTGTGGCACATACCCCTAGCACAGCGCAGACACCAATATTTTTTCACTTATCACTTATTTTATGGTCTAGGACAGACTACCAGGCATCTGCACGCAGTGCCCCCTAGCTGTATTCCCCGACAGCGCAGGAGCCTCTTTCACACAATAGACATATTATGCCTCCAAATCCCAAGAATGACAAAAAAAAAAGGGTAAGGAAAAACTTCCACTATATCTGGGCTGTAGAGATCGTTCCTATGCTGTCTCCTTACCAAACACAGCACTGAATCTGCCACTACACAATGGCCTTTATAAAAGGGGAGTTCACTGATTGAAACTCACCAACAGGCATGTGTTGGTGATCAACACCTAACACCGTCGATAGCTAAGGACGCGGTCCCCTGGGTGCGCGGCGCACAGTGTCACCCCCTGCCCAATACCAAGATGGAGGATTGGGAGGAGTGACATCATGTGTCACGCTCCCACCGGCACACATGCGCGGTAACCCCAGGAACCACAGTATGCAATCTGGAGACAGATCGAAGATGGAAAAGCCATCAATAGACAGCCCGAAAAAGGAGTCTGCGCAAACAGACAAACGACCTAGCGCCAGTTGCAACTGGGATAGTGGGGCATCGATGGAAAAGGGGGAAAAAAAGCCGGGTCACTGTGGACACAGAAGACCAGGTGTGATACACCTGCAAAAAACTGGGGGCTCCGCAGGGGAATGCCGGCCAGACAAAAGATAGAGAGGATCTGCCTGATGGGAGACCCCCCCCCATGAATCAAGGTCAGACCGGCCTACGCGTGCTGGGATTTCACCCATATTAGACCCGTAAAAACGCACACTTAAAGAAGGCACACCCCAAAAATAGGAGAAAAAATAGGAAAAATAATACTAGCACAGAAAATGCATAGTAAAAAAAAGAAATGGAAAAAAGAAAACCCCCAAAAAATAGGGGAAAAGAGAGAAAGGAGAAAAATAAAAGTGAAAAATAATAAGAAAAAGTGAATAAATAAAATAAAAAAATTAATGAAAATTAAAAATAATAGTAATGAAAATAAAAATAGTGGCTGTGAATAAAAATAGAATAAAATAAGATAAAATAAAGTAAAATGATAAAATGGGTGAAAAAAAGTAAAGTAAAAAAAAGTAAAACATGGCAACCTGGACAAACCAATACCTGCGGAGAAGCATACAGCCAACAAAAAAAACAAGACAATTTTAAAAGGGGCACATCTAGAGATCACAGATAGCTAAATTGAAAGATTCACTCATTATATGCATAGATGAGGTCACAAAGAAAAACATGGGGGAGGCTGCTGGTTATCCCAAAAATTGAGCTGCCATGGATTTCACCTCTCCATTCCTCCAGAGACAAACCCTTCAAGGAAGGGCCTGAAGTTGGCTGCCTCATTCAGGCCTGGAAAGATGGTGGCTTGGAGAAGGAAGATCTATTTTAGCTCCCTTTGTAACAGTATCATGTTCCAATTACCCCCTCTTGCACTAGGGTGTATTCTATCAAGAACCATAAACGTAATCCCTGAGAAAATACCATTATGTAGAGCTGTAACATGTCTTCCCAGGGGGAGGTCAGGGTTACACCCTTTCATACTCCATACATGTTTTGTCATCCTCAACCGTAGTTCAACCTTGGTCTTTCCCATGTAAAATGAACCACAGTCGCAGAGCAACACGTACACTACACCTTTGGTGTTACAGTTGGCATAGTGTGCTGCCTTAAAAACCCTACCATTGTGTAATGTGTGTGTGGGTCCCGTCTATATATACTGGCAGTAATTACAACCCCACACATGTGTAGTAGGTACCCTTAGCTTTGCAGGGATATCTGCATTTTTTACCTTTGAATTCACTTTGTATAATACGGTCTTTGATGGATGTTGCTCATTTCAAAGTGATAAGTGGTCTAGTTGATACAAATTTACGCAGGTTTGAGTCCATGGACAGAAGGCCCCAATGCTTCTGGATAATATTATGAATTTTTTTGGAATAGGATATTATCATTCTCGTTGCACTGTCATTTTGATCTTTTTTGGATTTTTGGGAATACAAAAATAATAATTCACACCTAGTCTTTTCCAAAGATTCTTTGTTTCATCAGACCAGAGAATTTTGTTTCTCACGATTTTGAGAGTCCTTCACAGGTGCCTTTGGGCAAACTCTATCATACAGGCCTGATTGGTGGAGTGCTGCACATATGGTTGT
Source organism: Rana kukunoris (assembly GCA_029574335.1). Classification (NCBI taxonomy): domain Eukaryota; kingdom Metazoa; phylum Chordata; class Amphibia; order Anura; family Ranidae; genus Rana; species Rana kukunoris. The sequence continues at coordinate 90,610,431 of CM056055.1, read as the reverse complement.
TCTTCTGAAAGGTTCTCCTTTTTCTACAGAGAAATGCTGGAGCTCTGTCAGAGTGACCATCGGGTTCTTGGTCACCTCCATGACTAAGGCACTTCTCCCCCGATCGCTCAGTTTGGTCGGGTGGCCTGCTCTAGGAAGAGTCCTGGTGGTTCCAAACTTCTTACATTTATGGATGATGGAGGCCACTGTGCTCATTGGAACCTTGAATGCAGCAGAACTTTTTCTGTACCCTTCCCCAGATCTGTGTCCCAGTACAAAAAAATCCTATTTTCTCTTATCGTCCATGGACGGACACAGCTCCTTAAATCTTAACAAGTGGGACACCCCCAAGCAGTGTCAAGAACGAGAGATAGGAAATATATTAGTAAAACCGATTTTAACTTCACTCCAAAACAAGCAGAGCTCCTTAACGGAGGAGGTGCAACTTTAAACAGCCGGTTGCAAAAACTAGAGGCCGTAGGACGCATCAGAAGATGCACTCACAGCAACCATGTAAATTCTGGAAAAAGCGTGAACGGACGAGCAAGTCGCCACCTCGCACACCTGTGAGACCGAAGCATGATGTCGAAAAAACAAAAAAACAAAACAGGAAGTACCAATTGCCCTGGTCAAAAGTGCCGTGACCGGAAAGGGGGGCCCGCCCCTTAAGAGCATAGACACTGACACAAAAAAGAGAGTCAGATCTCCGAAACAGAGCCGTAAGCAGGCTGGTACACCCGCAAAGCGCATACCACGCCTAAAAGTATGAAAGGCAACCTCCTTAGGATGTGCCGGCCGAGGACAGAAGGATGGAAGAACAATGCGAAAGGCCGAAACCACCTTCGGAAGAAGGAAAGGTCGCGGGCGCTCCACCACCTAATCCTTATGGAGGGTCAAGCATGGCGGTTTGCAAGATAAGACCGCCAACTCAGAAACCTCTCTAACAGAGGTAAAGGCCACTAAAGGGGCCACCTTCTGAGATAGTGTCAAGAGAAAATCTCTCTAATGTTTCCAAAAGGAAGGTTCCTGAAGAACCGAGAGCAACAGAGTCAAAACTCATGGGGGTAGAGATGGGCCAAGAGGGGACAGGACGATCAAATAACAATGAACTGGTGTGGAGCTGCGGTGGCTCAAAGCGATTGGCACCGCGCTGACAAGCCGTTCACCTCTGCAGCTAAGGTTTCGGATCCCGGTCTCGGCTGCATGTGAATTGAGTTTGGTGGTCTCAGCCCGCCTCCCGGTGGGTGTGCTATGCGAGGTAAGTCTGCGCTTAGTAAGCCCACCCCCCTCCCACAAAACCACCACACTTACACCCACTCGAAATTGGGTTAACATGCACGCACTTTGGCAATGCGGTCTCTAAAAAAGAGAGGCGAAGGACTAACAGGGCTGGCTGAGCGGGCTAGGTCCTCTCACTCCCTCATAGGGGAGTCCCTCTGCATCGTTGGGCTTCAAAGCGGAGCAGGTAGGGTGGGCTGTGTTGGAGGACCCCCTCACACCCGCCATTGCCACCCGGGGGCATGGAGAAAGATGGCAGATTGCCTCTGGGGGAGGCCTGCCTACTCCCAACTCCTGCAGTCTGGCCCCTCTCTCGAGTACACGCACAAAATACACTTTAAAAAAAAATAAAAAATAAATAACAATGAACTGACACCTCCCTCATAGTGAGGCAGGGCTTTATATCCTGGTTGATTAGGAAACCTGCCTCAGCTGGACCAGGATAGACAAGTGCAGATAGTAGGGAGATCAGGCAATCAGCGCATAGTTCAGCACCAGGCTTCAATGGACAGCAAGCAGAATAGCAACTCAGAAGTGGCTCAGAGGAAAAGACCCGGAGCAGCAACTGAGAGGTCCTGGGTTCAATTCCACCCAGAGCCACCCGGGTGGCTACCACACCTCACTGTCCATTTGGCACGGTAGTGACCGTGACAAAAGTATATGACAAACCCCCTGCACAAAAAAAGGGACCCACCAGGGAACACAAAAAGGCCACTGAAAGAACACAGCCCAGGCTGAAATCTGCCCGCAAACGGTGCTTTAAGCTATTTTTAGATCCACTCCAAGCTGTAAAAACAGCAGGACCCTGGACACCGAGTACGTCCGTGGACGTCACTCTCGTCCCTGGGTAGCTACCGAGACCAGGCGAGAGCGGGCACATTCAGGGAGGTGTGGCCATAGGTCCACGCAAGTCCAGCGACTCAGGGCCGACTGGACCCCCCAGGTGCCCCACAACTCGCGAGGCCCCCGTACACACGACCGGTTTTAACGGCAGAATCCATCAAGAAACTTGATGGGAGACGTATTCTGCCGAGAAAACCGGTCGTGTGCACACTTTTCGCTGAGAAAACTGTCGAGAAACTCGTCGAGCCAAAAAGAGAGCATGTTCTCTTGTTCCTCGACGGCAATGGGAAAGTTTGGCTCGACGAGTTTTTGGATAGCTGAACGAGAAACTCGACAAGAAAAACAATGTGTTTTGCTCGTCAAGTTTCTCGGTCGTGTGTACGGGGCCTGAGGCTGGCATCCGACGTAAACACCGACCACTGGAAGGAAGAAACAACTTCATGGACCGAAGAGTTGGGGGATCTCCGTCACTAACTCAGAGAGACTGACTAGGTGGCGCACCGGAATCTGATGATTTCAGAGACAAGAGATTTTTACCACCTGGACAGTATTTCCCCTGGAAAACCCGAGTGTGGAACTGGGCATACAGTACCACCTCGAAGGAGGCTACCCACAGGCCCCGGGACCAGCAGGCCCAGAGGACTCACCTGCAGGAGGAGACTGCCCAGCGCTGCCGTCCGCTCTCAGCACACGGCGTGTGAGAGGAAAAGAACCGTGAGGTAACTGTGCGGCATCTGCAGGGACGTGTGTTTGCAGTAGGATACAGCCCTAGGGCTCAGGACTACTCCAAGATGTTCAGAACATGGCCACAGGAAAATGGCCGACCGCAATGTAAGCTGTGCCATAGTGCGGCTCTGACAAAATGGCCGCTATTGGGAGTTTTCAATGTAATTGAAAAACTTCCCAAAAAAAGGCGCCAGTGCCGGCCAAATAGCGGCAAAATGCCGTGTTTAAACAGGAAAAGCCTCCTAGGGCTTTTTAACAGTGAAAAACCCCTCACAGGAAAGCCCCATACAAAAAAGAAAAAACAGAGGCCAGATAACACAGTCCCCTCAGGAAGCCCCCCCCCGACAGGAGCAATGTTAGCAATGCAGCAAAGGAAAAAGGAGCAGGGAAGGGAGGAGAAGACGACCCCCGAACCCCAGGAATGCCCAGCCGTACCAACCCACCGAAGCGGGAGGGACTGTACTTAACCGTCCGAGCAAGGACTTGCTGACGCATTCCTGACAGAACTACAACCGGAATGGAGGTAGCTGTCGGCCCGGTCCACTGTGAGTGAGACAACACCACAGCCCAATCATATGTGGACCTCGGAGAAAGGCTCACCGGCCACCCCATGAGTCATGGGGTATGGCGTAGCAGACCCAGCCTCTTTGCAAAGGTGTGCCCACGCTTGCTGGTCGGACTGAGTAGACTACAAGGATCTATATTATCCAGCCTGTCTCTCAGCCGACAGTTGAAAGAAGATTCTTCAAGAAAAAGTAAAATAAAATGAATTTAAATAAAATTTCTCCTCAGGGCGCTGGGCCCAAAGGGAGCCATACGTCCTTCTCCTTGCTAGGCAGAACGAAACTGAGGCTGCATGCTGCAGTGAGGAGGGTAATATCTGGAGGCACCGCCCCCCTGGGCGGGGTCGTTTAACACTGTTAATTAATTATCTAACATGTTTCTGCCTAGTCCTCTCCTGTAAACAGGGAACATAACCCACTTGTCAAGATTTAAGGAGCTATGTCCGTCCATGGACGATAAGAGAAATATTTCCCGCTCAGTATTCTGTGCCGTTACGTGCAAATACACGCATATGAGCGTAAATATTAATACATTTTCCATAGGAAAGTATTGTGTGCATGAATGCGCAAATCCCCGCATGAATAAGCACAAAACAAACACCTGAAATTACATCCAAAAAAGATCCTCAAACATCAGTCCCGTGTGCAAAAGGCCCAAGGAGTAAAAAAATAAATAAATGAATACACATACATGTAAAGAAACAGCATACAATCTAGGATGTGCGTTTCAGATGGGCGTTTCTACTCCCCTATAAACCCAAACTGGTAAATTCTGACAGAAAATTCCTATACACTGTAACTAGGTGAAATAAATAGTACATGGATTTTCATTAGTTGCAAAACACTTTCCAGCCGTACCTGAAACCAGACTCCCCCAGTGAGGACAGGTACTCCAGGAAGATCTCTTCAGTCACCTCAGTGTTGCCCAGATCCACCACAGTGTCTGGATCACCCAGCAGTGTTCCCCCCTAGCATAAAGACAAACAAAATTCCAACTTTATAATCCTGATTATGTGTCGTCTCCCACAACTCTTGTCAGAGGCAGTTTGTGCAACCCAAACTGCTTCATAAACAATAAATCTAGATTTACTATATATTTGGGGTTACATGATATACATGGTGGAATATATTTTGGAAAGGATCCTTTATAGCCATGGTGCTGCTAAAAAAAAAACTTACTAATTTAGCATTTAGCTCTAGTTTACACTGCTGTGACCTGTCAGGCGACTTGACAGTCAGCAGTTCTCTGTTTAAGGAGAATCAGATGCAGTGCAGAGGCACCAGGGGACAGATGCAGCATTGGACCGATGCTGCATCCACCTAGGCAAGAATAAATCTGCAAAAAAGTCCAAACCCATTAGTTCTCTCTTTTTTTTTAAATCAGATCTTTTTTTTTTTTTTTTTATATGCAAACAACATTAAGACGATACAGACAAAATTATACAAAACAAAATCACATTAAACAAAACACAACCCAAGAAAAAAAAAAGAAAAAGAAAAAGGAGACCCCAAACCACCCTACCCCCACCCTCCTCTTATAGTATATATGGAAGGGAAAAAAAAAACAGCATCCAGTATTACAAAGTACATAGTATTAGTTTACATGATACCTAGGTCATGAATTGAAGCCATCTTGACCAGGTAGCATTAAACTCACTCATGGAATTCCTTAGGGAGTATGTATGTTTTTAAAAAAGAATAATCCTATTAAGATCTAAAATCCACTTATATATGGTCTTATATATGTAGGGAGAGGTCCTTAAAAGCAATCTGTCTATAGGCAACAAAGAGCACACGTCTTATAGTGTTACCAATAGAGGAAGTTTGAATTGACGTATCGCAGTATCCCATAGACATATGAGTGGTTCAACCGGAATATTGGTATCCTATTGCCCATTTAGAGTACCAATCACCTACTCAAAGAAATAGAGTGAAAAGCCACTTACATGCTCTTGAGGGGGAAGCGGGAGTCAAAAATCGTGCTAAATATGATAAATCAATAGAAACGAAAAAGGCTCCTCGATCAATCCCTATTATGGCTCTCCCCCTTATTGGAGCCATAATAGGGATTGATCGAGGAGGCTTTTGGAATAGGCTGCCATACCATTTATGAGTCTGCAGACAGTTTGAGAGACACCAGTAGAAGTGTGGAGGGTGTGGATATCGTTTTGTTTATGGAAGTGAATTGTTCTATGGAAATCCTTGATGCTGGATATATCTATTGATGAGGTGAGAGTTCTGAGAGACCAGACACACTTGTGATCAAGCTACCTATTTATTAGTATTGCTTCATGTTTAAGATCTGTGGACAACTATTTCCTTCTGCTTTCTCCTCCTTGACAGTTCATCTGCATTTATCACGTATGGACATTATTACCACTATTATTTATTTTCATTTCTATTGATTTATCATATTTAGCACAATTTTTGACTCACCTTATGGTAGTATTATTAATGCGTGTATAGATTATGCCCGAGAACTCTTTTTATATTATTTTCACTTTTGTGTATTGTAAACACTGCTAGTTTTTGCTGCATTTTCACTATTTTGTTTGTGTTACATTCACTTATTACTCACAGTAGCGCAAAGGACACTATATATCATTAAAAATTTAGAACATGCTCTAAATTTTTCGCATAGTTTTTCAAGTTGTTGTTTTTAACGTCGTAAAAAATGGTCGTGTGTAGGCTTTAACAACATGAAAATAATGCGCATGCTCAGAAGCAAGTTATGAGACGGGAGCGCTCGTTCTGATAAAACTAGCGTTCGTAATGGGAGATAGCACATTCATCACGCTGTAACAGACTGAAAAGCACAAAGACTGAAAAGCGCAAAGACTGAAAAGCGCAAAGACTGAAAAGCGCGAATCAGCAAAAGCAGCCCCAAGGGTGGCGCCATCCGAATGGAACTTCCACTTTATAGTGCCGTCGTACGTGTTGTACGTCACCGCGCTTTGTTAGAGCATTTATTTTTAACAATCGTGTGTAGGCAAGGCAGGCGTAACAATAATCGGGTTGAAAAAATAAATGGTCGTGTGTACGCGGTATAAGAGTTAAATAACGACCAATAAAATGCAGTAGAATAGTGTGGGGTGGATCCCCACAACCTTGGGCTGTGGGAGTCTACAGGCAGGGGGCTTATCTGTATCTGGAAGCCCACAGATCCCAGTCACCCCATGTGAATGAGTATGGGGTACATAGTACCCCTACCTATTCACCAAAAAAATAGGAATAAAAAGTGTAAACTTGGATAAAGACAGTACGTTTTTGACAATTAGATCTATCGTCAATCACGATCTTGCCACCAACACCACCTGCGCTCGCCAAAAAAAACTCCCCCAGTCTGCCTACATCGCCGTGTAATATTTCTTAAATAATTATGGGGCAGGGGGCACCCGGCAACATCACCTGGTGCCCCCCCCCCCAGTGATGTCACAAGGGGCGGTGACACCACTTGACTTCGCCGGGTGGCACCACCCTATAGCTACGTAAGAAATGTCACATGGCAGGGCAACCAGACCACATGAGCATTTGTGGAGAGCGAAAACAACGCTGTTTTTTTCCATGGTCTGCATGTTTTTTTTTTCTACATTCAGCAGTCATGTTAAAGGACTCGGCGGATGGCTTCCTGGGCCTGCTCCTTAGCAACCAGATAAAGAGGGGGGGGGGGGCCCAGGCTGTTTCTGACAAATACTACATGTAATACCGCCAATCAAAACCCTGATGATTTGTCCTTGATTTTTTTTTTACTCTGACTTGTAAGAGCTTACTGCATGTTTTTTTTTTTTTTTTTAAGATATTAACCAGCACATTTTGAATTTAATTTACAAAAATAAATAAAAAATCATTAATTGTATTTTTTTTGTGAATTGGACTTTACCGCATACAATAATTTATGCAAATTAGTCTTCAGTCAAAAAGTAAGTCACAATAAAAAGGTCCTTTTATTAAAAGTTATGTTCCCGGTCGACTAGAGAGCTTTAGCTCAGGCTCAGTAGAGCCTGACAGCAATTGTCCCTCTACAGCATGATGGGCTTTTCTGCATACGCTGCAACTGCTTTCTAAAGAAAACATACAAACAACCTGCAAAACTTTTTTGATAGACCTGGAATTTTTTAAGCAGATCAAAAGGCTCAGTCCCACACAGATGTTTTGGGCTCATTCACATGGGCACAGAGGGCAATACACCATGGAACTCAGCACACATTTGCACCTGAGAGTCACAGGCATTTGCATACAGCCATGGCCAGCAGTCTGTACAAATCAATGATGGACAACATGGCTGCATGCACGTCCAAGAGGTTACCTACATACCTGTACAGGGACAGACAAATAGCTCTGGATCCATGATGGGTCATTATTCTGGTACCCATGTAACTGCTCCAATGTGGGGTCACATCTGTACAACAGCAATGTTCATCAACTTGAAAAGCTGGCTGGAGCTGTATGCAAATTCCTGTCACTCCTGGGTGCAGAAATACACTGAATTCTGGTAGTGTACACCTTCTGAACCAGTGTGAATGAGCCCTAGGCGTTTGTGTGTGATTTTCTATGTGTTATTTTATATTATTTACTGTATTTATTGGCGTATAACACTCACTTTTTTTACCCTGAAAATAGAGGGCAAACTGTGCCTGCGTGTTATATGCAGGGGGCTGTGGAAATGTTTTTTCCTGAAACTTCCCTCTTAAAGTTAGGGTGCGTGTTATACGCCGATAAATACAGTAACTTTTTTTACCAGTGGTTGCAGTAGGGAAGTATAGGGGGTATTAACAAGGACCCCCAATGCTACCCAGCACTTAATACTGAATATGGAAGTGTTGAATACTCAGCAATTCTGCATTGATTCAGAAAACAGTAGATAGTGAACATGCCATAATTACCCAACAGAGTGCCAGCAGTGAGCATGTCAGTGTTCATTCAGAAAAATTAAAAGATCATTAAACATGAGACATGTGTACTGCCCCTCTGCTCACCATCCTGAATTCCCCATCTTCACTGCTGTGAGCCCTCGCTTCACAACATAATCTCTCTGCCGGGAGTGTCAGGGGAAGAGCAGCAGGGATTGATTGTAAACAACGTTAAGAAATAGTGGGAAGGTTGCAGCGCACAGCAAAGATGATCCGATAGGCACGACACAGTGGCCAGTGGTGGCAGGACTCCCACATTTTGGTATTAATGACTGCCGCTAATCCCAGCTGTTCGTTTTTAAGAACAGTCTAGGGAACCTGTCTTTTACAAGCTCATGGTTGCTAAAAAGACCATGTTCCAAGGTAATCTTAAGACAGTGGGGGTTAAAGGTTTAAAGGGACAACAGTTGTTCATCAGTGCAGCCCACCACCTTACCTTTGTCCTCGATTCAATGATCCTCACTGTGTGGCCTTGAATGGAGCTGCAAATCCCTGCTTTAGGTCTCCTTCATCCAGTGCAAAATTACAACAGTCCCATTCATTACTATTGGGAGAGCAGTTCAGCTGAATGTAGGTGGGCTGCACTCAGGGGGTGGGGGCATGCCTTAAAAGACACCTTGTACCAAAAGGAAAAGTTGCCATTTAAGATCGGTGGAACTGGACAACATTCATATAATGTCTCTGGGTTTCTTTATAGAAGGCAAGAACAATGCCTACATATATTTAAAAAAAAATCTAACACAATGTATACAGACATTAGACAGTCTACCAAATTGATTAAGATCTTAGGCCTCGTACACACGATCAAATCTGTCTGCTGGAAACCGTTTCAGCAGACAGATTCGATCGTGTGTACGGGCAAACAGACGGATTTGGCCACCCGACAGATTTCAAAGCATGCTTTGAAATCTGTCGGCTGGGAACCCGTCCGCCCGACATGTCTGCTGGTTAGTACGCTAACCAGCAGACATGTCTTCTCGCACACGCGCCGAATGGTTTCGACGCATGCGCGGAAGTGTTTTACTTCCTGGTGCGGTGACGTGGCGGCGTCAACGTCACCGCCACATCAGCGCGCTGTCTGCTGTCGGGGATTTTGATTTGCTCGTGTGTACACGCCAGCAAACCAAAATGCCAGCAGACAGATTTGTTCAAATCGGTCGGACAGACCGTTTTGAACAAATCTATTTACTCGTGTGTACGAGGCCTTAGACTATAAGACTCTCCAAATGATTCCATTTCTAAGCCTGCTTTCACATTGGGTAGTGGAGCGGTGGTGGTGGTATAGCAGATTTTTAGCGCTGCTATACAATCGTATTTACCGCGGTATTCGGCCGCTAGCGGTGCGGTTTTAACCCCCGCTAGCGGCCGAAAAAGGGTTAATACCGCCCGCAATGCGCCTCTGTAGAGGCGCATTGCGGGCGGTATTACCGCGGTTTCCCACTGATTTCAATGGGAAGGAATGGTAAACACACCGCTCCTATACCGCTGCAAAGATACGGCTAGCAGAACTTTTGCAGCGGTCCTGCTAGCGCACCGCTTCAGTGTGAAAGCCTTCGGGCTTTCACATTGAAGACTACAGGGCAGGTTTTTTTCAGGCGGTATAGCAGCGCTATTTTTAGCACTGAACCACATGGAAAACTCCTCAATGTGAAAGGGGCCTAACTGTAAATGAGATTTGCTCAAAAACAAAATGACCTAAGAGCTTGAAATCATGATATTACCGGTGGACAGCTAGTGATGCCACCTCCTCCATAGAAAAATTCTTCATCAAATATAATAATAGAGGTATGCCTGAAATATAAAAGTAAACAAAATATAATGTTAGCACTGAAAAGTAATGAAAAATTATGGAAATTAAAATTGTTGCTGGTATTTGGCATATTAGAATCATATACAGTAAAATATATAAAACACACACACACACATATACAGGTATATTAATTCACAGACTAGCTGCTATGTAGTAACCTTTTAGCTAAGCTGTACATACACATAAACCCATTAAGCAAATTGGGTAATATTACACTTAAAAAGTGCACCTGTACATACCTTTAACAAGCAGTAAACCAGCACAAGTACTCGGGGGGGAAATGCTTGGTATCGGGACAACCCTATATATAAGCCCCAGTGTGCCAATCCCATGTTATGAGGGAAGTTGGACTCCTCCCTCCAATTGGATTAGTACTCAACACTCATTGTGTTTGCATCTATTTGATGATTCATGTATGGACTTTGCTAATAACCGATTTACTCCCCAATTTAATAGGGTCTCCTGAAGAACCCATTAACTGGCAAAACATGCAGAGACTGAGACCAGTGCATTATTTCTTCCTGTGGTCTGGCCGTACACATTTGTGTAAGTCTGTAATTTGTGTATACATGTATTTGTTATATATGAGCTAGGATCTAAAAGGATGAGAACACTTTCACCTTTTTGGGGATTTTTTTTTATGCTTTTATGTATATTTTAACCAAATTTTAATAAACGTTAGAATTTTTCGGGGGGTTACACGCAACAATCACATGGCGTTTTCCCATGGCCAGGGGTCAAAACGTTCCTATCCTGAATATGATTCCACCACATGCAGGAGAGGGAGGTTGAAGCTCACCAAAACGCAGATGCTCCAAAACTCTGCTAAAAGCCTTTGGGCCAGATTCTCATAGAATTCCGGCGGCGTAGCGTAAGCCATTTACACTACGCCGCCGCATCGTACTAGAGCAAGTGCTTTAATCTCAAAGCACTTGCTCCGTAGTTTTCGCCTGCGTCGCGTAAATCGCCCAGCGTAAACCCGCGCAATTCAAATGGGATGGCTTGTATTTAAATTAAGCGCGCCCCCGCGTCGAACGAACTGCGCATGCGCCGGCCGGGGAAAAAGCCCAGTGCGCATGCTCCAAAGGACGTCACATTTTCTCAATGTAAACAACGTAATCGCAGCGTACGCCAGCCCCATTGAGAATCGACGTACGCAAACGACGCACAACACGACGCGGTCCCGAGGCCATACTTAACATGGCATCCGACGGCACCCGACGGTACTTCGTAAGGTTACTCCACATCGAAGCTGGGGTAACCTTACGCGGACGAAAACGACGTACGCGACGACGGGGTGGCGTAAAAGCGATCAGGAATCGGCGTACTACCTCATTTGCATATGCAAATGAGAAAACAACGTAAAGGCCACCTAGTGGCCGGAGTTGTCATTACAACTACGATCCGCAAGTGTAATGGTTTTACACTTGTCGGATGTAGAAGCGTATCTATGCAAAAGTGATGCTAAGCATCACGCGCATAGATACGAGGCAAAAAAAAAACGCGATACGACGGGGTATCCGAGATATTCCGTCGTAACGCCGCTGAGAATCTGGCCCTATGTGTATATTGACATTAGCTTTAATGTAGTTAGGTTTAGGATCTTTGCCAATCAAAACCCGCCAAAATCTCCTAAACTCAAAGTTTAAGAGCCGTCAGTGTAGGCTAGTTTACATAGTTGTAAAGGCAGAAGGTTTTTTTATCTTGATGCCCCATACTGACCTGAGCCCATCTCGATCCAGCAATGTTGCAGGAGAGACTCGGCCGTCCAAGTTAGTGAGCCAATCAGAAGAGAGCAGGGGTGGGGAGAGGCTCTGTATCTGAAGGAACACAGGGAGCTGCAGCTCGGCTTGGGTGCCCCCATAGAAAGCAGCTTGCTGTAGGGGCACTCAACAGGCGGGAGGGGCCAGGAGTCCCGAAGAGGTACCTGAGAAGAGGAGGATCTGTACTGCTCTGTGCAAAACCACTACACAGAGTGATTTTAGCATGTATATTATTTTTATAAAGAAAAGAACTACACATTAGTATCACTTTAAGGAACAAATACTGGAAACAGTAACAGGCTGATCCTCTAGTTTCAGATTGTTGCACATAGCATCAATAAGAGACAACATAGTCTTTTCTAATTTGGGAGTGATAGCAGTAGACTGTGCTTCCTCGGGGGTTTGTTCATCAGTCAAAGACTGGAGCGATTCAGAGTCTCTGTGGTCGATGGCTCAGCAGCTGACAAGGCTATGAGTAAACACTAGTACAGTGTGAAACTTATCATCTTGATCAGTGTGCTGTGACCTGTAGTGTGGTTTTGGATTTTACAATAAGGCCCCATGCACACGAGACGCTGGTAAACTCGAGTTCAGAGGCATTTGGGAATTTTTTTTTAACTGCCCCTGAACACATTTGTTATCCTATGTGTCCATGCACACATTCACGTTTTTTTGCGTTTTAAAGCAGTTGGGTTTAGGCTCGTTTTTTAAGAAGCAAAAAAATGAGTTCAGACGCAAAAGTCTTCGCGTTTCTGACGCAAATCGCGGCAAAATGCCGCTAGTTGCGGCAAAACGCCGGTACCGTTTATAGGCGTTTTTAAAGGTGACCTATTTTTTTACATTAGAAATCTCAAAAATGATGGTAAATGATGAAAAAACATTAAAAAAACTTTAACTGTAATTGCTTGCATTGCGGACAATCCACAACTTGTGGCAGGTGACGTGGCCAGGTGACATGGCAGCTGACGTGGCCAGGTGACATGGCCAGTGGACAATCCACAACTTGTGGCCAGGTGACGTGGCCAGGTGACTTGGCAAGTGGACAATCCATAATTTGTGGCAGGTGACGTGGTCAGGTGATGTAGCAAGTGGACAATCCACAACTTGTGGCAGGTGACGTGGCCAGGTGACATGGTAAATGGACAATCCACAACTTGTGGCAGGTGACGTGGTCAGGTGACGTGGCCAGTGGACAATCCACAACTTGTGGCAGGTGACGTGGCCAGTGGACAATCCACAACTTGTGGCAGGTGACATGGCAAGTGGAAAATCCACAACTTGTGGCAGCCGACGTGGCCAGGTGACGTGGCCAGTGGACAATCCGCAACTTGTGGCAGGTGACGTGGCCAGTTGATGTGGCAGGTGATGTGGCCAGGTTACATGGCAATTAGAAAATCCACAAATTGTGGCAGGTGACATGGCCAGGTGACATGGCCAGTGGACAATCCACAACTTGTGGCAGGTGACATGGCCAGGTGATGTGGCAGGTGACGTGGCCAGGTGACATGGCAAGTGGACAAGCCACAACTTGTGGCAGGTGACGTGGTCAGATGACGTGGCAAGTGGACAATCCACAACTTGTGGCAGGTGGTATGGCCAGGTGACGTGGCAGATGACGTGGCAAGTGGACAATCCACAACTTGTGGCAGGTGATGTGGCCAGGTGACATGGCAGGTGACATAGCCAGGTGATGTGGCCAGTGGGCAATTCACAACTTGTGGCAGGTGACGTGGCCAGTGGACAATTCACAACTTGTGGCAGGTGACATGGCAAGTGGACAATCCACAGCTTGTGGCAGGTGATGTGGCAAGTGACACGCTAAATACAAGTATACTGCTGCTCTTTCAGCTGCTACTCACTTTGGTCTCACAAAATGGCTGAAATGGTTAAATAATATTGTTTTTTGAGCTTAGGGAGGGTCTTATGATGTTTCTTAACTAAACGCAAACGCGGCAAAACCCCGCGAAATTTGCAGCAAAAACGGGCATTTTAAACGCCGGTTTTTGCCTTTGAAAACGTGTGTTTAGATGTGTTTGCATTTGCGTCTTGTGTGCATGGGGCCTAAAGGCAATTTTTATTTAGAGTGCGGATGTCCAGAAGAATCTGTTCTTTTGTTTTGCCAAGGCTGTCAGTAAGTCAGACAATCTGCAAGGTAAGGAACAGGAGAATGCCTGTTGCCTCTGTGGTCACAGTCCGCAAATAACTGGTGGATTTGGGTCATAAAGTGTTGCATGACTGTAGTAAAAACCTCAGCCAAAGGGTAGAGGGACTGGCCACAGACAAAGAAGACCCAGGTAATGGAACAGACTTTAGTAGCAGGGGACAACATGATCCCAGTTTGCAAAGGTCTGTACCATCAGTCAGCACACTGCAAGCAGTCTATAGCTGGAAGCAGAGTGAGAGCTGGGAGCACCTATCACAGCTGGAATGTTTAGAATTAGGCAGATTGCAGTCACGTGGTGGTAAGGCATTGCAAGATTTTGGGTACTCATGAAACCCAGACAAGGGATGGGTGGATGGTCGGAGGGAACCAAAGTTAGTGTGAACAGATTGAAGATCAACGATCCACATGGTTCTTTGCAGGACGGGAGTTTTAGTAAATAAGGGTGGCTCCCATTGCTCAGGCTGAGTGAGTGTTTAGAAACAAGGCAAGCGCTGAGACAATGCTGACAGCTCTGAACTGGGAAAGTGTTCTGTGGCTAACCCTTACCAGATTCAAGTCAGGAAAGTGCCCTACGTGTCCCAAGGCCACGTCCAGGCTATCCTTGCAACGGCCAGTCCACCAGGGTCTAGATTCTGCACTCCAAAATCAAGGCTAAAAATGGCAATGAAAGAAAGCTGCAATTAAGGATACAAGGCTGTATCTAAAATGTAGAGAGAATCTTTCTGAAAGGGGAGGGGGTGGACAAAGGGGTGCTAGCAATAACATATTTGTCTTTAAAGGGGTTGTAAAGGTACATTTTTTTCCCCCTAAATAGCTTCCTTCACTTACCTCATCCTTCGATTTTGCTTTTAAATGTCCTTATTTCTTCTGAGAAAACCATAATTTCCTGTTCTTCTGTCTGTAACTCCACACAGTAATGCAAGGCTTTCTCCCTGGTGTGGAGTGTCGTGCTCGCCCCCTCCCTTGAGGGGGCGAGCAGGAGAGTCAAGACGCTCTCTACGTTGCAGATAGAGAAAGGAGCTGGGTGTTAGTGAACGTCCTGACTCTCCTGCTTGCCCCCTCAAGGGAGGGGGCGAGCACGACACTCCAGGGAGAAAGCCTTGCATTACTGTGTGGAGTTAGAAATAGAAGAACAGGAAGTGAGGATTTCTCAGAAGAAATAAGGAGGACTGCACCAAGGTAAAGGAAGCTATTTATGGAAAAATCTTTACAACCCCTTTAACAAAGCAAAGCTGCAGAAAAGGCATCTATACTACTAGGCAGGGCCGCTGATAGAGGGGGGGGGGGGACCACCGGTCCTCTTGTAGGGGGCCCTGAGCAGACAGGGGGGCTTGCATAGGGAGGGGGATTAATGAGGGATGACTGTCTCCTTCTTGGAAGCTGAAAGGTGGCCGCTCCCCCTCTCTCCCTGCTGCCAGCTTTTATCTGCTGAGAAAAACAGTTGTCGTTCACTAATCCCCCTCCCTGTGTGGGTCACCTTTCTCAGCCCTGACTCTGATGTTAGCTCTGCAAGTCCTCATGTACACAGCACTTTTGAAAACCTTTTCTGAATGCTGGTAACTTGACAGCTTGAAATGTCAGTGAAAAACATCAGTTTTACAGCTTTTACTTTGTATCTCTCCCCCTCTCTCTGATGCCAGAGATCCAACTGCCCAGCCTGTATATTTATTTTCACCATCTCATCTTAATTTTTAATTTTTAAATTCAGTTTTATCTTTTAGATTTAGCAGTCAGGTTGTATTTGCATCTGCTAATAATGATAATATTGTATTTTCAGTAAAATATAGCTTTATATTTCCTTGGGGGGGGGGGGGGGGGGGGCTGTTAGGTAGTCTGTACGGGGCCCACAATTTCTATCAGCAGCCCTGCTCCTAGGACACATTAACTGGAACTTTGGCTATAAATATAAACATACCTGGATTTTTCATTACAGGTTATGTTACAGGTAGGATCCTTAAATTAAAGTAAGGATGGAGAGAAGGTTTACTTCACACTTTACAACAAAGACAACAGAGCAATTTCAGTGGTTTTGCATGTTTATGACTGATCCAGTTAAAAAAAAAAAAATTACAAGACACAAGTAAAGTTGACCTAAATCTATTGACTAAAACCTTTCCATGCCAACATAAACACAAATGTTGTTTTCAGTCTTTTCAAATCTGCAGCCTTTATTAAAAGAATTCCCTGGCGTTCCTGCCATGGTCCTTGGTCAGCTACTTTCTGTTATAGTGTGACAATTGTTTCCCAATTGTTCGCCTGCTTTGTCACAGTTTTACACGAGTCCTCGGGGGAGACTATAAGTTACTGATACACATCGCACAGGCACAGACATAGTCAACCATTGTCATTATCATTAAGCCAATCCAGGACAATAATGAAACTGTAGAAAATGCTAAATGCTTTTAGGAAACTATGGAACAAAAGGAAAAAAATAAAATAAAAATATGCACATAATTTATAAAGCATAATGATGTGCTTTACAACATGGATTGTGCCCCACCGGATTCTGGAGTAGGGGACAAGCCTTGAAGACAAGCCTGGTCATGTGACCCATCATAGTGCTATGACCTACTCTCCTGAAACCATGTAGCACTCTCAATTAACCACTTGCTTACTGGGCACATACACCCCCTTCCTGCCCAGGCGAAATTTCAGCTTTCAGCACTGCGTCGCTTTAAATTAAAATTGCGCGGTCGTGTGACGTGCCTCCCAAACAAAATTGACGTCCTTTTTTGCCCACAAATAGAGCTTTCTTTTGGTGGTATTTTATCACCTCTGCGGTTTTTATTTTTTGCGCTATAAACAAAAAAGAGTGACAATTTTGAAAAAAGAACACAATATTTTTTACTTTTTGCTATAATAAATATTCAATTTCTTGAAAAAAAAAAAAAATTGTCAGTTTAGGCCGATATTCTACATATTTTTGGTAAAAAAAAAAAAACGCAATAAGCGTATAGTAATTGGTTTGCGCAAAGGTTATAGTGGCTACAAAATAGGGGATAGAATTCTGACAATTTTTTTTATTATTTTTTTTTTTCCTAGTAATCATCGGCGCGCGCGTACCCCCCCAGTGGCCGGAGGGCGCGAAGACGTCAAATGACGGCAGGTTGGATTTACAGAGCCACCTTGCCGCCGTCATTTGACTATATGCAGGGAACCAAGCGGTTACGATAACCTGATGGTCTCTGCACTACAGCCTGCATGCGTTTCGTCAGATTAGGCGACCCGTCAGAATTTGTAACGGAAGTGACGCTTCGTTGCCGCCACCTCCACAGTAAGGATACACTGAGAAGGGGGCAAGCGAACATCTTGTTACACCCACCGTACACCCATATTTAGAAATCTGACAGACTGTTTAGATGTTGA
Organism: Rana kukunoris; assembly: GCA_029574335.1. Classification (NCBI taxonomy): domain Eukaryota; kingdom Metazoa; phylum Chordata; class Amphibia; order Anura; family Ranidae; genus Rana; species Rana kukunoris. The sequence goes on along the minus strand of CM056055.1, from coordinate 90,593,029 downwards.
ATTTTAAAAGCAGTGGCAAACCTGCTGATCTCACAGGTTTGCTAATCTGACAGAACGCTGCTGCTTTTAATATGCAACATGTAAACAGTCAGACGGATTTCTAAATACTGTATTTCACCATATAAGCTCTGTTTACTGTTAAAAATAAATGTGAAATGCAAAACTCCAGTGGGTGTAACAAGATGTCCACTTGCTGCCTTCTCACTGTATCCTTACTGTGGAGGAGTGCGGGGTGTAGCAAGATGGCGGTGACGGAACGTTACAAATTCTGACGGGTCGCCTAATTTGACAAAACATAGGCCTTGATATAAATTTCATCCAATTAGGGTTTAAGTATGATAAAACAACAATGACACATGTCTGTGGTAAATACAAGAACAAACAAACACTTACCAAATTCCTTCTAGCTGCTTACCTGAGGAAGAAAAACATCATGAATCAAATTCTAAAAGTATATTTCCTAATAATTCAAATTACACAAGTTATCATTAATACAACAGTGTTCTTCATTTTATTCTTTTTTTTTTTTTATCTTTGCTGCATTGAAGAACTTATTCAATTTGCCTGTAAAAAAAAACCCAAATCAGTTACAATTGGGGATCTGTAATTGTTTTTACACTATTTCTAATAAACTAAAGTCCCTGACATTATTATTTTTTATTTTTTTGCTGTAGTAAATAAAGCACGAAAGCTCAGTCCTTTCCTTTGTAAAGCACATTGAAAGGCTCAATCAATAAAAAATAAAAAAATAAAAAAAGAGTAAAAGCAGCAAAACTCCAAGTACAAAGTACAGTACTCAGGAGGCCAGATTCAAGTAGCCCGCCGTAAGTTTGTGCGGGCGTAGCGTATCTTGTTTTACGCCACCGTAAATTAGTGAGGCAAATGCTGTATTCACCAAGCTAAGTTACGGCGGCGTAGCGTAAATGGGACGGCGTAAGCCCGGGTAATTCAAATGTGAATGAGGTGGGCGTGTTTTTCGGTAATGTGTTGTGACCCCACGTTTTTTTTTAACTGCGCATGCGCCGACCTTGGATGTATCCCAGTGCGCATGCTCCAAATTATGACGCCACGACGCATTGTTTTTCGACGTGAACATAATTGATGTAAATCCCCATTCACGGACGAGTTACGCAAACGACATGAAATCTGAAAAATTTGACGCGGTCCAGACGTCCATACTTAACATAGGATGCGCCATTTTTTTGGTGGTTTATCTTTATGCCGGAAAACGCCTTACGTAAATGGCGTAAACTCACTGCGTCGGCCGGGCGTACGTTTCGTGAATAGGCGTATCTCGCTGATTTACATATTCTAGGCGTAAATCAGCGGGAACGCCCCTAGCGGCCATCTTAAAAATGCAGTTAAGATACGACGGCGTAATACAATTACGCCGCTCATATCTTAACTCAATCCTGGCGTATCTTGTATTCTGAATACAGAAAAAAGATACGCCGGCGCATCTAAGAAGTTACGCGGCTTATCTAGAGATAAGCCGCGTAACTTCTTACTGAATCTGGCCCATAGTTACCAATCAGAATTCATTCTGTGCTGGTCTAAAATCAGTTAAGCAAATTCTGACTTGCTGTTATTAGTTGCTGCACTTTGCATTTCCATCTTTACTAAATAATCCAAAAGTGTTAACAAGCATGGGCCCATTTAACATCTCTAATGCAATGTATGCATTTTAACAAAACATTTAACAAAGCAAAAAGCTGTGTTAACACTTGAGCACTTGCGATCTCTGGCAGGATTTCCACGATTCTGTCCGTGATCCCAAAATTGTACCAAAACACAGTCCGGTTATGGCGACATAAATTAATCACAGCAAAACACAGCATGTGAAGCTTGTCGCCCAAAAAATGACCAGGAGCCTTTTTTGGGCAACAGGCTTTGCGTGATGCAATTTGCATCACAGCAGAACCGAACCGCGATTGCATCCAAATAGGCGTGGCTTGATCGCGTGTACACAGATCAGACCAAAATCTCCCAGGAGACATGTCAAATGAAAACGGTCCGTCGGATATGTCTCCTCGTGTGTACGTGGCCTTAAAGCGGATCTCCCACGCCAAGAACGTTTTTTTTTTAATGGCTTTCTAATCACCCTTATTAGCGCTACTCACGTGTCCTGTCTCTCCCCGCCGCTCCGCTGCAATACAGTGGGAAATAAAAACTTATATTCATCCATCCGGTTCCGGCTCCATTTTAACTGTGGGCATAAGCCCCCAAAGCCCGGCACTTCCTCGTTCCGGTGGATGCTGATGTCCCAGCATCCACCGCTCTATCTCGCGCATGCGTGAGCAACTTGGAGCAGCAGCTTTGGTGTCTGTGTTGCCATGACAGCGGCAACACGAGAAATTAAAAGATCCCGTCTCCTTTTTTACCCAGCCTGACCAAACAACAACTTTCATTGATCAACAAACAGCAGTGCCAGGTAATTTGCGCGTCACTTCCTCGAAATTGCGCGATATCTTGTCTAACATGGGAAGAATACATCTCAAGTGAGCTATGACACAAGCTCCCAGAAGACACTGCGCGGGACAGGAAACGAAGAGAAACCCGAGCAAACACCCGAGGAAGGCAGACCGGAAGCCCATCAAGTTTAATGGTACTGTAAATCTTACTTTAATTTAAAATATCGGTTTCAGCAATCTTTAGGAGCAGTATTGTTTATGAGATCCTGTTTAATTTTGGGTGGAGATCCGCTTTAAGAAACCTGAAAAAGTTCTCATTTAAACAGTAACACCAAGGATATACTGAAGGTGGCAGTATTTTACAATGGAAAGGCATGCTAATAATTACCGGTATATAAAATAGAGTGGCACCTTTGTAGAGAGGATTTTTTTATGTTTGGGGTTGTGGTTTTCACACTGTTGAAGTACACCTGGTTTTATATTGCTGCTAAATGCAAGAAATGTGCTTGTTCTTTTTGAATTCATCTATATTAAATGCATCATATGCTAAAAATAAAGTAGCAGTTTAAAGGCAGGGCAAGTTTTTATCCCAGTGTAAAACGGATTACTCTATTCTCCCGCTTGCTCTCAAGGTTATTTTGGAATTGATAATTATTAGGAAATACTAAAGTACAATATAAATATGCAAGCGTCTATGCGGTCACCACAAAAGACATAATGATAGGTTCATTGGCTTCTGTCTAAAAAAATTGGCCCTAGTATATGAATGTGAGTTAGGGACCTTAGATTGTAAGCTCCTTGAGGGTAGGGACTGATGTAAATGTATGTAGCGCTACCCTCGTAGGAGCCGCTGGTTGATTGTTGGGATCGGCAAATTAAGTTACCCTAGCGTTGTCTAGGGGTGTGATGCAGAAACAAAGTAGTGAGCGGAGGTCCAGACAGTCAATAAAGGTTTTTTCCAATGCTTTATTTCCAGGCCAACACAGCCAACATCAACTTCAGTTAGGAGAGAAAAGGTTGATGAGAGGAAAGAGGTGAACTTGCGGTGTCAGGCCTGGATGTGGACGGGCTAGCCTGCCCTTAGTAGTAGCGATTTGCAACTCGTCGTCACTTCTGTTAAATGAGTGAATAGGGCGAATCCTTCCAATGGACTCTAGCCCAGGTCACCGGGAGACAGTAATGCGTACCTGTAGCATCCCGGTCACCAGATCCCCGATTGGTTCGGTGCTCAGCCTGAGATCCACTTCAATGGAACCTGGAACCCCTCCGGTTGAGGCTCAGCGAAGCCTGTAAGCTTGGCCAGGAGGGCCACGCAGGCATGGTCCATAGGTGCGTGCACCCTAAAGGTGGATGCCGCACCCAGCACCGGGACCCCGCGAACATTTTAGAACACGACACCTGTCACAGATATACCCCTCCCCAGCATGCCCTGTGAGGGAGGAACTCCTCCAATTGGCTGCTGGGGAAGACTTGCTCTGCCAGAAACCCCGCTGGCGCCAACTGCTGGCCAGAGATGATAGCACATCCCTAGAATGCAGACTGGCCCAGGAGACCTTTCTGGAACGACAGAAGTCGCAATTCAGATAAATCACGAATGGGAGCAATGTAACTCTCCCATTCCAACTAACTTTAGCGTAGTGCCCATACTGAAAGTAAGTGGGCGCTTCATGTACAATGTATATGTAAAGCGCTGCGTAAATTGACAGCGCTATATAAGTACCTAAATAATAATAATGTAATGTGACTGTGCCCCAGAATAAGTAGCGGTGAGGGCAGCAAGTGGATAGAGAGGGTGAATCTCCCAAACAACGGCACAGACACTAATAAAACCTGGCAGGGTTTTGACTCCCTCTCCACTCTATCCAAAAATAAAAAATAAGTTACACTTTAATATGAACCTGTGCGGAGGGAGCCATGCCACAGCTGGCCCTTCCTAGTTGCCTGGTTACTATACGAATCCAGCTTCAGGTTTTAATTTACTGGGAGTGATTGGATGGATTTCCCAGGAGCTTACATTGTATATCATTAGATGTCACAGTGACAGTTGGCAGCATTGGGCCTACAAAGTCATAAGAGACAAACAGTGATTTATGCCCCCCCATACAGTACAAGTACAGCCCGCCCATTACTCCCACCATACAGTGTCATAAAATAAAGGTTACCGAGCATAACAGGACTGAGGCGCCGAGCCAAGCCGCGGGATAGATCGTACACATACAACCGGACGGAATGACAACCCTGAGCGGACTCCATGCCGGGACTATTCTTCTCTCACCAATCCTAGAAAGCTCCGAATGACAACCCGGTAACACTGACAGCCCTTCGCGCCACGCCCACTGCGGTGCTCCTAGCCAATCACAGGCACAGCTAACCTTCCAGCCCACGTTCACCACGGGGGCAACCATCACAACTTGCAAGAAGACACGCCCATTTGCTTGGTCATCGTTGATGAGAGGACTGGGGTGTAGCTAACAAACCTGCTGACACACTATGCCCCGCCCATAATACACGGGCGCTCTCTAATGACGTAGTAGCGCGGGGTTCAGGAAGTTTGTTTCCGGGAAAGTGGAACGTAGAGAGAGAGAGAGAGTGAGTGGTTGGGTGTATGGAGGGGATTCATTCTGTATAAGAGGACGTTGTTTTACCATGTGACTCTAATATAATAGAATAGATAGTGTCTTTAAAGCTGCTGGTCTCAGTGTGCACTGTATTGCAGAGATGTCATGTAGGTGGTTGATGGATCATTGTAGTGTGCCACTTCTGCAATATTTGTTTTTATTATTTTGTTCTGGATAGAGCAGGGAAGAGTTAGAACGTGTGAGGTTTTTGTTTGTTTGCTGTCTGCATGTTATATTTGGGGGATTTTCACTTTCTGTCCATAGACATCACAGGAGGAATGTGGAGGAAATATCTCTGTAAAGTGAGGGCATTTCTCTCCTAGACTGCAGTCATCACAACAGGCATCCCCAGTGGAAGATTTCTCCTCTTTCTGTTTCTAGGATAATATAAAGCTGCATTCACACGGGCACCCAGATCTGGTACAAATGGCAGCGATAGGAAGCTGCTACTTTTGCCACTTATGATTGGATATCTGTGGCTGCCTAGAGCCCTGTATACTTCAATGACTTTGTGGGACTAGTCACTTGTGCCAATGTAGTCTACGGGTCCTTTCCCATGGTCATCATCAGTTCAGTCATGTATCTTTGCTAATAACTGAAGATTACATCAGTTTTCACTTTAGATCAGTTTTTGTATCCTTTCTTTTTTTTAGTGTTTGCAGAAACCAATGAGAGGTGAGAGAAATATAACTTAACCATGCTAAAACAGGAAGTGAGGGAAAATCCTATTGTTTCATCAGATTAGGTGACCCTTCAGATCTGGTAACAGAAGTGACGTGTCATCGCCGCCATCTTGCTACACCCTGCACTCGTCCATTGTAAGGATACACTGACAAGGGGGTAAGCGTACATCTTATTGCACCCACTGGAGTTTTGCATTTTACACGTTTTGTGTCAGTAAACTGAGTTTATACTGTGAAAAACGGTACTTCGACCTCTGTGTGAATGTTTACATGTTGAATTTTAAAAGCAGCGAACTTCTGTGAGATTGGCAAACCTGTAAGATCAGCACGCTTGCTGCAGATTTAAAAATTCAACATGTAAACAGTAAGATGGAGTTCTAAGTACTGTATTTCACTATATAAAGTCAGTTTGCTGCAAAAAAAAAAAAAACTGTAAAATGTAAAACTTCGGTGGGTGTAACAAGATGTCCGCTTACCCCCTTATCAGTGTATCTTTACAATGGACAAGCGCAGGGTGTAGCAAGATGGTGGCGACGAAATGTCACTTCCTTTCTGACGAAATACCTGTAAATTTAAAGGAATTCCTTGGGGACCCGCAGGTCACCAGAACTAGTGTCCCCATTGGAAGGTTTCTGCTCCATTACTTTTCTGGAGACAACACAATTTGGGATTTTCTTTTACTTTTTAATGGTAAACAGGACAAATAGTGTCCCCTAATGGCGACACAGACAGCAATAACAACTGGCAGATGTTTTAATCCAAAAAAAAAACATAAAAACTATTTACTTTACATTTTTTCATCTGAAAATGGACAGATGAAAAATGGCCAAATGGGCACTTACACGTTGGTATTTCGTCACTTTCATTCCCAATTACATGGGAGTCTCCAGATCATTCCTGTTATGGTGATGACACAGTTTGGGATTTTCTTTTACTTTCACTTTTAGTGTTAATCGTAAACTGGACAAATCTTCCCAACAGGAACACAGTCAACAATAAAAACCTCAAAGCCAGCACTCCACCAGTAGAACTAAGGCCCCATTTAAATTGAATTCACCGTTCAAGTACTACTTTTTTGAATCGATTCGACACCGCACCAATGTGAACAGTGCCTTTGCTGGCAATAGGCTGTGGCTTGTCATGCGATTTGACCTGTCAAATTGCAAAAAAAGTCACTCCATTGTGAATGGGGGGCTAATAGTGTTAAGGAGGTCATAGTGCAATGATGACAATAGAGTGTACAAAACGTCTGAGGTCTACTAGTCTTGTGCTAGCTTTTTCTTCTTTGTTATACATTAGCCACATTTCCACCACCCCCACCTGCAGGGGTGAAAAAAAGTCACCAGGTGCTGATCTCGTAAAAACCCAACTGTACCCTAAACACTAAAATGATAGGTTGAGTGGAGAAAAGCTGCATGCTCTAGTTTTTGTCTGCCTATGGGCATCTATATAGCAATACAAAAAAATGGACAGAGCTTGTAACACTTCATATCTTCCTAGAATAGACAGAAAGTGAGGCAAACTTCCCATCTGGTGACTCAACCAAAACATTTTGAAAAGTTCTAACATCCTACTCTGCAAAAGCGCAGACCAGTTTCACACAGGCTTCAGTTTGTGCATTAATAGCAAGCTTTGACAAAGCATTTGCAGAGCTTTCAGAAAGCTTTGTTGAAGCTTTTAAATTACCATTCACTCCAGTTTGTAAATGTTGAACATAGATTCCAATGGGAGTTCTGATTGCAGCATTAAACGAGCTGCTAACAGGCTTCAGCACTTTTTGAGCTTTAATATGGAGTGCTACAAAAAAAAAAAAAAAAAATGTGGTACCTAAATCCTAAAAATTCTGACAGAATATAACACAGTGAGTTGAGGCACTAAGGACTTTTATGGTATGAACTCACAATACACAATTTATTTTATCAATTACCATTAAAAGTACACCTCTTTTGTGGGAGAACTTTTAGTGTTAATTGATATATTTTTTTTAAAACAATTGTGTATTTTGAGTTCATACCGTGCCCTAAAAGTATTTAGTGCCTCAACTCACTGGGGTTTATTTACTAAAGGCAAATCCACTTTGCACTACAAGTGCAGTCGCTTTAGATCTGAGGGGGGGAAATACAAGGAAAATAACAAAACAGCATTTTTACTTGTACATGATTGGATGATAAAATCAGCAGAGCTTCCCCTCATTTCAGATATTCCCCTCAGATCTAAAGTGACTGCACTTAGGAGGAGCTCTGCTTTAAGATTATTCAGGACAGTTGTGACACATTAACGCAGTACTTTTAAATTGACCCCTTACTGTTTATGGGGTTAGGGCCACTTAAAGCAGAGCTACACCCAAAAGTGGTACTCATATGTGGTACTTATATGCTCCCCCCCCCCCCTCCCGTACCACATTTAGCACCGTTCAGGGTTTTCGACAGGTCCCCTTCCCCACTTCTGGAAATGTGCTGTGGTCCAATCTCCCAGAAGTTCGGCCCCTCCACCTTCCCCTATCACAGGGCTAATTAGAAAGCGCAGCGCAGTAGGCAAGCAGGAGTGAAGATGAAAGTTTTCACTGCCTGGTTCCCTTACAAGGAATGGCAGCGGCAGCAACCGGGAGTCCATCCGAAGATCGGCTGGGGTGCCGAAACTGCGGGCTCCCTGGACAGGTAAGTGTCCATATGTTAAAAGTCAGCAGCTGCAGTATTTGTAGCTGCTGACTTTACATTTTTTTTCACCCAGGCTGGACCTCCTCTTTAACACTAGCAAAGTTGTAGCAACTACAAACCTGATTTACCGTGATCTGCATGGATACTAGGGATAGCTGTCAATTCTCTCACTGGCTCCAAACACTACAAGAAGTTAATTGTTCATTGAATAAAGCTGATGTCCTGGTTTTACTGTCACTTTAAAGGGGTTGTAAACCCCCCCCCCTTTTTTTTTTTTGATAAACATGTCATACTTTCCTCCCACTGTGTAGTCTTCTGGGGTCCTCCAATGGCGCTTGCAGCTCCTACCTGCATCTGGAAACACCCTAGGAGAAGCGCTCCCGGGGGGTTATCGTGCGGTCACGCTCCCGAGTGCAGCATTTGTGTCCATAGACACAGAATGCCAGACTGGGCCCTGCCCCCCAGTCCGTGTCATTGGATTTGATTGACAGCAGCAGGAGCCAATGGCTGGGCTGCTAGCTATCTATCTATCTATCTATCTATCCATTCAATTGCTGAGACCCTGGCCAGAGAGGGTGTGCACGTCGCAGGCGTGGGAACAAATGGGCTCAGGTGAGTAAAATGGGGGGGGGGGGGGGTAGAAGGACTTGGGGGCTGGTCAGTGACAGAAGTTTTTTCACCTTAATGGGTCTTCAAACTACGGCCCTCCAGTTGTTCAGGAACTACAATTCCCATCATGCCTAGTCATGTCTGTGAATGTCAGAGTTTTACAATGCCTCATGGGATGTGTAGTTCCGCAACAGCTGGAGGGCCGTAGTTTGAGGATCCCTGCTCTAAGCACTACATGTAACTTCAGCTACATACAGTACTGGGATTCGGGTGTGCGACGGCATGGTCCAAACAAACAATTAAGACTCCATTCACACCTAGTCGTTTTGTCTACAGTGCGGAAAATAAGTATTTGAACACCCTGCTATTTTGCAAGTTCTCCCACTTGGAAATCATGGAGGGGTCTGAAATTGTCATTGTAGGTGCATGTCCACTGTGAGAGACATAATCAAAAAAAAAATTCCAGAAATCACAATGTATGATTTTTTTAACTATTTATTTGTATGATACAGCTGCAAAGAAGTATTTGAACACCTGAGAAAATCAATGTTAATATTTGGTACAGTAGCCTTTGTTTGCAATTACAGAGGTCAAACGTTTCTTGTAGTTTTTCACCAGGTTTCACACACTGGAGGAGGGATTTTGGCCCACTCCTCCACACAGATCTTCTCTAGATCAGTCAGGTTTCTGGGCTGTCGCTGAGAAACACAGAGTTTGAGCTCCCTCCAAAGATTCTCTATTGGGTTTAGGTCTGGAGACTGGCTAGGCCACGCCAGAACCTTGATATGCTTCTTACAGAGCCACTCCTTGGTTATCCTGGCTGTGTGCTTCGGGTCATTGTCATGTTGGAAGACCCAGCCTCGACCCATCTTCAAAGCTCTAACTGAGGGAAGGAGGTTGTTGCCCAAAATCTTGCAATACATGGCCCTGGTCATCCTCTCCTTAATACAGTGCAGTCTCCCTGTCCCATGTGCAGAAAAACACCCCCAAAGCATGATGCTACCACCCCCATGCTTCACAGTAGGGATGGTGTTCTTGGGATGGTACTCATCATTCTTCTTCCTCCAAACACGGTTAGTGGAATTATGACCAAAAAGTTCTATTTTGGTCTCATCTGACCACATGACTTTCTCCCATGACTCCTCTGGATCATCCAAATGGTCATTGGCAAACTTAAGACGGGCCTTGACATGTGCTGGTTTAAGCAGGGGAACCTTCCGTGCCATGCATGATTTCAAACCATGACGTCTTAGTGTATTACCAACAGTAACCTTGGAAACGGTGGTCCCAGCTCTTTTCAGGTCATTGACCAGCTCCTCCCGTGTAGTCCTGGGCTGATTTCTCACCTTTCTTAGGATCATTGAGACCCCACGAGGTAAGATTTTGCATGGAGCCCCAGTCCGAGGGAGATTGACAGTCATGTTTAGCTTCTTCCATTTTCTAATGATTGCTCCAACAGTGGACCTTTTTTCACCAAGCTGCTTGGCAATTTCCCCGTAGCCCTTTCCAGCCTTGTGGAGGTGTACAATTTTGTGTCTAGTGTCTTTGGACAGCTCTTTGGTCTTGGCCATGTTAGTAGTTAGATTCTTACTGATTGTATGAGGTGGACAGGTGTCTTTATGCAGCTAATGACCTCAAACAGGTGCATCTAATTTAGGATAATAAATGGAGTGGAGGTGGACATTTTAAAGGCAGACTAACAGGTCTTTGAGGGTCAGAATTCTAGCTGATAGACAGGTGTTCAAATACTTCTTTGCAGCTGTATCATACAAATAAATAGTTAAAAAAATCATACATTGTGATTTCTGGAATTTTTTTTTTGGATTATGTCTCTCACAGTGGACATGCACCTACGATGACAATTTCAGACCCCTCCATGATTTCCAAGTGGGAGAACTTGCAAAATAGCAGGGTGTTCAAATACTTATTTTCCGCACTGTACCATACGCTGGAGGGGAGAAATAACATTGTTCTCTATGGAGATGGTTCACATCTCCACGCCGAACGCCTAAAGCTCAAACAAGTCCCGGACCCTTTTTTGTCGCGCGTATCGGGCGGCTTCGGCGTTCGGCATAGCCGACAATGACCTGTACAAAACCAGGGTTAAAAACGCCGCAAATCGCTACGCTAAGGTGTGAATGTAGCCTTAAAGTGACAGGAAACCTGCACATAAGCTTTGAGCTTTAAATCCTCTAGAATGTGTGGCACAGCTCTCATTAAATACAGCTCACTTCTTTTTTTTTCCCCCTTTCTCAAACAGCAAAAATTGGAGAGCTTTTCGGTAGCTGATATAGAATCTTGAGTTGAGTTTAAGGGTTTATATCTACTTTAATCATGCAAATTTTTATGTTGCATGATATTTGCACAGCTTTTTATTAGATGCATGTTTTCAGGAAAAAACATAAATTTGAGTGCATGTAACACATACAAAAGTTAGGGGGGGGGGGGGTGCGTTGAGTAAATGGATACCAAGTCAAGACTCAAAATTGCTGCATCCTTGAAATGTCAAACAAATACAGTACCTACAATTTTTCATAGGTGATGCCTTAAAAGTCTTTACAGGTTATCAATTATGAGTGAACTACAGTCCCTGACAAGTCTTGTCGCTTCTCTATATTGTAGAAACTCCTGCTTTTCACCTGACTTTTAATTATTCAATTGGTGTTAGAAATAGCTCATATGAAAAACTAAAGCCCTCCAAAATGATGTTTAATGCACTGAAATAAATGAGTTTCACTGAAAAAAGATTTATCATTTAATCGAGACAGAAAGGTCACATTTTCGCCTATACAGAAATTTAACAACTTTACCGAAAATCCAAAAATATGTCTGCAAATTACGTAGTGGTGCTGTGAGATCCAAATTTAATATCTTGTATGACTTCCATGAGCTTAAAGGACAGCATCCATGTGGATTGGCAAGGATTCATACAATTTATTGATGAAGTCATCAGGAATAGCAAAGAAAACAGTCTTGCATGCTTCCCAGAGTTCATCAATATTCTTGGGTTTCGTTTTCCATGCTTCCTCTTTCATCCTACACCACATATGCTCAATGATGTTTATGTCTGGTGACTGGGCTGGCCAATCCTGGAGCATCTTGATCTTCTTCGCCTTAAGGAACTTTGATGTGGAGATGGAAGTATGGCATGGAGCACCATCATGCTGCAAAATTTGGCCTTTTTTTATGGTTGGGAATATAAGAGGTAGCTAAGATTTCTTGGTATTTTAGACTATTGATGTTGCCTTCCACCCTGCAGATCCCTCGCACACCCCCATACTGGATGTAACCCCAGACCATGATTTTGCCTCCACCAAACTTCACTGTTATCTCAGCTCCATGCGGGTTCCAGTAGGAGCAATATTTGCGGCGACTGTGGTGTAATTCAACAGAAGATTCATCTGAAAAATCCACCTTCTGCCACTTTTCCAGAGTACATCCTTTTAGCAGGCTGTGGCCCTTGGCAAATGCCACACTATTTTGCAATTATCTTTTGTTTAGTGCTGGCTTATGGGCACTGATTTCGACCATGGAGGCCATTTCGAGACAGAATCCGACAAACTGTTCTGGTTGACACAGGGACTTCAGGTGACCAGGTCTTGTGGAGCTCTGCTGCAGTGGAAAATGAGCTCGCCTTGGATTTTCGAGGCCAACAAATGGTCCTCTCGAGCAGTTGTCTTGCGGGGTCAGCCTGACCTGGCCTTGTCCAAAATGTCTCCAGTCTCTTCAAATTTTTTTTTTTATCCTCTGAACTTGACGCTGAGACACATTGAAGGTGTCTGCCACATCAGCAGTGGATCTGGTCTTCAGCCTCTTGATAATCAACACTTTAGTCTCTGGGTGAATCTTAGGCATGTTTGCAGAGGTCTAGTTGCAGTTGAGAAGGTCTAGTGTACTGGTGTTTTTATTTATTTAAAAAAAAAAAAAAAAAAAATTATACACACCTGAGACCTTATTGATCAATTATTAGTCACAGATGAAGCTCATAAAGTAAGGCGACAACACTTATGTCTTGGCAAAAATTGACTCAATGGGCTTTACCAAGTTGTGAATATTAGAATACTTTTTGTCAGTTTCGTTTTACCCATTTCTTGTAACAAAATCTTGATTAGAAATATATTTTAGCGGCACTTCAGGTCAATTTGTACACAAGCGACAAGACTTTTGTCAGGGACTGTACAAGCTATGTCCCCAAAAATATTACCATCACTCTGGTGTTTGCAGTAGTACCTCACATGTTTGTTTTTTTATTTATTTTATTTTTTAAACCTTTTTTATTTTTTTGCTATCCCAAGGGGCCTAACAAGCCTCCAATTTGATAGTATGGCCTGGTGAGATGATCTCTTTGTAGAGACATCAGGGACAACAGGTTGAAGTCAAGGATGTTTTAAAATGAACATCAATGAATAAGTAACTAGTTGAAGTATGATATATATATTTTTTTTTCAGCAGCTGTAAAAAGTCCCTGGAAGTTATTTTAATCCTTTGTATTCCTATGAATTGTTAAGGTTTCAATCTTTTATTAATAAATTCAAAGGATCGAGCAACTGGATAATTATGCACTTTTTTTTTCCCTTAAAAGTTCCTGAAGCCATGCCTGAATGGAATTCTTACTATCATAATGAGGAGGGTGAAGAGGACAATGAACACGAAGATGGAGATGCAGAGCCTGGTGGTAAGATTTATTTATCGCTTTTGCTTTTGACAGCAAAAGGTTTAAATAAATGTAATAGTTTAAACAATAGCACTGTAGGGGAAAGGGATGATAAATAACATAAATAACCTTTTATGCATCTCCTTAGTAAAAATAACCACAAAACTCTGCTTATACACCTGTGTGTGGTGTGTTTTTTTTTTTTTGGACCTATAATTAGATGGTAAATTTATACATTCTTGTGATGGTTATTAATCACCACTGGGTTTTTAACTTTTTTCTAAATTAACAAAAAAGACCAAATATTTTGAAAAGAAAACACACGTTTTTACATAGTTGTTAAGGTTGAAAAAAAAAAAACACCAATCCATCAAGTTCAACTTGTGGAGTGTGTGAGTGTTTGTCAATAGTAGATCGTATATATCCCTGTAGGTTGTGATCGCTAAGGTGCCCATCTAATCTTTTTTTTAAAACTATCAACGCTTCCTGCTAATACCACTGCTTGTGAAAGAGAATTCCACATCCTTACCGATCTGATAGTAAAGAACCCTCTATGCAGGGTGAAACCGCTTCTTTTCCGATTTCAGTGAATGGCCATGTGTCTTTGTTAAAAAAAAAAAAAAATCAGGAGTGCTTTATTGAAGGAAAAACATACACAAGAACAGATCAGCAATACAGACAGTTTGTCAAGTAAGGATAATGCAGTACAAGAGTGCGCCAAACACATAGTTCACATATTATGCTAATGCAACAGTACAGCCAGGATAGCAACCCGGACCAAAAGGCATGAAAGGAGAGAAGGAACAAGAGCTAGGGAGCTGGGCCAAAGGTTCCCAACCCTGGAAAGGGAATGGGAGAGGGGGTAAAGGCAGAAGAGAGAAGAAAGAGGGATAGAGATGAGAGGTAAAGAAAGAACAGGAAAGGAAGGAGGAAGACAGACCACACTGAACCACTACCAGGACGGTCAGAGTTCCGTCCACGGCAGCCAGACCTTATCATACTTCATCAGGGACATCCACGACTGATATGTTAATTTGTACAAAGGCAGAGCTGCCGTAACCTTGCTTTCACGAAGACACAGATGGGGGGACAGAAGGGGTCCAGTTAACTAATATTTATTTTTTGGCGTAAAACAGTAGGTATGAGATCAGCAACCTACTATGGTGGGACCTTTGATCGTCGTCAATGACACCCAGCAAATCTAGTGCTGGTGTCATGGGGGACGGAAAGCTCCATACGAACGTTCAAATGGTCAGATACACCCGACCAAAAGGGCATCAGGGCCGGACATGTCCAAAACATATGCATGAAAGTAGGGTTGTCCAGATACCGATACTAGTATCGGGACCGATACCGAGTATTTGCGGGAGTACTTGTACTCGCGCAAATGCTCCCGATACCTAAATAGAATACTTTTTTTTGTATTTATCAACATGTTCTGTGAAAATTCTTTGAGTTTTTTACTACTGCGTGACAAGAAAATAAAACATTTTTATTAACTTTTACTCATTTTTATTCTTTTATAATGTCTTGAGTTAGAGTTCTTCATAATTCTAAAGAAAATATCCTTAGTCTGTATTGTGGTTTGAAAACTGTCACATGACATTTAAAAAAAGTATCGGTATTCGGTATCGGCAAGTACATGAAAAAAAGTATCGGTACTTGTACTCGGTCCTAAAAAAAGTGGTATCGGGACACCCTACATGAAAGTGCCCCGGGCTGTCCAACACCGCGGGTACTGTGGGTCCCTATCGGGGTAAATCCTGGGGTGAAATGGACCCTATGTAAGAATTTCATCTGCACAAGCTTATCGCCCGTGGAGACAACCAATTTGGGGGCACGCTCCAGACATTCCTCCCAGTCCTTCCTCTCCAGAGCCGGAATGTCTGACTTTCAGGAGTCCCAGAGCCTATTCATTTCAATAGGAAGCAATACACCATATAGAGCAGAGAGAGGTTCTGACAGGGCACTACAAGACAAGAGGTCCTCCACTGGGTCCAACTTAAGCTCCAGAGGGGTGCGAAATTGGGCCCTAGCAGCGTGGCAAAGTTGGGCATACTGGAAAAACATCCAGCCGGGTAACTTATAAGTCTGGGTCAATTGTGAGAATGACAACAAGGTACCCGACGGCACAATATCTTTTAAGGTCCTAATACCAAATCTCGCCCAGACCTGAGGGTCAGGTATGGACCTAAAATGAGGCAGGTTAGAATTTCCCCATAAAGGTTGTACCGGGGACCAACACCCCTCCCGAAAGAATGTCGTGCCACCACCCACACCTTAAGTGTCACCCTAGTCTGGTCCGGAAGACCCTCATAGGCCCTTAAACCTCTATAGGCCAGGTTTTGCAGCGCCTGCAGGGAGCCCAGCCAAGCAGCCGCCACACAAACGGCGGCATTAGATTGCTTGGCCTCAAACCACCAGTACACTGTGACCAACATTGCAGCCCAGAAGTAGATTCTAAAGTTTGGAAGCGCCAGACCCCCCAAGGTGCGTAGGGAGATGCAGTGTGGATTTTGCCAATCGGGAGACAGTCCTGTTCCAGATAAAGGAGACAATGCACTTATCCACCTCCCGAAAGATCTTTAAGATGTTTATTCGACCAATTAAGTTCAACGGAAGGCGGGACCAGGATTTTCAGCGTTCCCTGAGGAGCTGGAGCAGGGGGAGCACATTTAAGTGTGTAGTATTGGGAGGGGGACCTAGCCATCCTAACCCCAAGATACTTGAACTCTGTGACCCATTGCAGCGATATCAATATCATATCAAGTGTCTTCTCTCCCAGAGACACTTGCTTGTAGTCATTTCCCATAGCTGAGACCCTCTAGTCCCTTTACTAGCTTTGTTGCCTTTCTCTGGATGCTATGCAGTTCCAGCACATCCTTCCTGAGGACCAGTACCCAGAACTGGATGGCATACTCAAGATGCGGCCAGACCAGAGTCTTGTAGAGTGGGAGAATTATCGTTTTATCTTTGTAATAAATTCTCTTATCGTCTATGGACGGACACAGCTTCCTTAAATCTTAACTTGTGGGTTATGTTCCTGTTCTATAGGAGAGGACTAGGCAGAACATGTTGGATATTTAAATACATGTTACTTTAACAGAGTTGAACAGTCCTGCCCAGGGGGCGGTCCTTCCAGACATAACACTCCACCCTGCAGTCAGCAGCTCAGTTTTTTTCTTCCTAGTAGAGGAATAAGACCTGGCTCCCTTTGGGACCAGGGTCCTGAAGAAACTTTTTTTATTTTTATGATTTTTATTTTGAGAATCTTCTATCAACTGCCGGCTGGGTGACAGGCTGGATATTATAGAATCTTGTAGTTCCCCCCCCCCCCCAGTCCAGCCATACCCCATGGCTCCAGGGGTGGCTGGTGAGCTATATGCTCCGGGGTACGCATATGACTGGGCTGCTTGCTGTCTCGACAGGCTACTCTGTACTACTCAATTGAAGGTCTGTCAGGAACGCACCAGCAGGTCTTTGCAGGGACGGGTATCTTGCATCCTTGGACATCAAGGACGCGTACTTGCATGTCCCCATCTGCGCCAGGCATTGGAGGTTCCTGCGCTTTGCGATAGACGAAGACCAATATCAACTTGTGGCTCTTCCCTTTGGCCCAGCGTAGGCACCAAGAGTTTTAACCATGGTGCTTTCCCCGATTCTGGCTTTGCTGAGACAGCGAGGCATTGCTATCGTGGGCTACCTAGATGATCTTCTTCTGAGAGCCGCTTCTGGCTCAGAATTGGAAGAGAACGTGTCTATAGCCAGTCAGACCCTCCAGGAATTTGGTTGGGTGCTGAACATTAAGAAGTCGGTGTTGGTACCGACTCAGCATCTGGAGTATCTAGGGTTTATCCTGGACTCCTTGGCGGCGAAAGTCTTCCTTCCTTTGGAGAAGTTGCAGGCACCAATCAGCGGTGAAATTGTTGGCATCCCGCAATTGGTCGTCTCTCCATTTTTTGGGCCTCATGGTGGCCTCCTTCAAGGCAGTACCATATGCCCTATTCCACACTAGAGTCTTACAGAAGGAGATCCTGTGCAAATGGAACAAATCTCCATTGTCTCTGGATCGTCAGATTCAGGTAATTCACCTGGTCAGGGCTTCTCTGAGTTGGTGGCTGAGATCCCCGGCCCTTCATTACGGGAAGTCGTTCCTTCCCTACCATTGTACTGTGATCACGACAGACGCCAGCCTCACAGGTTGGGGTGGAAACTGGGGGGTCCAGTCAGCCCGTGGTCGCAGAGGTGGATCAGAAACTTGCCGTAAGTACAATTAACCACTTAGCCGCATTTACATTTACGTTGGCAGAATGGCACATACAGGCTCATCGGCATACCTGTACGTCCCTGCCTAGACGTGGGTCAGGGGTCCGATTGGACCCCCCCCCGGTACATGCGGCAGTTCCGTAGGCCATGGGAGTAATCCGGGATGAGGAGGCGGCTGTTTGTTTTTGTTCGCCCCCTCCGCATCGCTCCCAGCCAATGCGTGTCCGCCACCTGGGGGGGGGGGGGGCGGGGGGAGTGATGTAGTTTCTCCTCTCGGCGGTATTTTCAACCGTCGCTGAGGAGAGAAGACATCACAAGTGAGTCTGCACAACACTACACTGACACAGTAACACACAGGCACATAAAGCCCCCGTACCCCCCCCCCTAATAAAGTTTTAACCCCTTAACCACCGCCCTAGTTAACCCTTTCACCTCCTATTTCCAGTGTCACTAAGCGATCATTTTTCTGATCGCTGTATTAGAGTCACTGTTGCCGCTATGTAGCAATTTTTTTTTTTTTTTTTATTGCGATTTGTTTTTATTTTATTTTTTACTAAAGACATGTGGCTGAATACATTTTGGCCTATATGTTTGACTAAAAATTAGTTTATTCGATTTTTCTTATAACAAAAAGTAAAAAATATTATTATTTTTTTCACAAATGTCGCTATATTTTTGTTTATAGTGCAAAAAATAAAAATCGCAGAGGTGATCAAATACCATCAAAAGAAAGCTCTATTTGTGTGAAGAAAAGGACGCAAATTTTGTTTGGGAGCCACGTCGCACGATCACGCAATTGTCTGTTAAACCGACGCAGTGTCGAATTGTAAAAACGCCTCTGGGCATTTAGCAGCTTATTGGTGTCCGGTCCTTAAGTGGTTAAGGGACAGATTTCAGCCTCAGCTGTTTTCTTTCAGCGACCCATTCTCTGGTGGGTACGTTTGTGCAGGGGGTTCAACATGTGATTCCTCCAATTAGACCACTGCTTCCTCTGTGGGATTTGAATCTGGTGCTCTCGGGTCTTCAGAAACCTCCCATTGAGATTCTCTCAGAAGGTGGCCTTTCTAGTGGCCATTACATCTGTCAGACGAGTTGGAGTTGGCGGCCTAATCTTGCAAGTCACCATACTTGGTCCTCCATAAAGATAAGGCGGTGCTACGCCCACAGCCTTCCTTTCTTCCTTCCGAAGGTAGTTTTGGCTTTTCACCTAAATGAGAACATTGTACTTCCATCCTTGTGTCCTCAGCCGCCGCATCCAAACGAGGCTGTGCTCCATACTTTAGACGTGGTACGTGCCTTGCGGGTGTACTTGTCTAATAGAACGAAAATAAGCTGAGCAATAAGCTGAGCAAAAACGTGAACAATCTACAATGCAACCATATAGATGACATGAATGAAGTACTTGGGAAAGTATATATTGATGTGTCCAAATAAGGAAAAAACACATCTGTCTCTAATTCCAATAATCAAATGTGACATGCGATACTTGAATGATGTGTAAATCTTGTTTTCTTTGAATAAACGGTGACATCAAACCAAAAACCTCAGAAAACTGCATGGATAGGAAAAGAAGGCCTCCACCCTTTGAATAATCAGCCTCTTACCAGAGGGGAAGGTCCCAGCCCGAGACCTTCTATAGCATGTGGCTTATTACCCAGCCTGGGGGTCTGTGTGGCAAGTAGTCCAATGTCCAGTAGGTCTCCCAACGTTCACCGATAATCAATATGAGTTAAAACCGAAGTGGAAGAAAAAAAGTTGCAAGCCGCCTGGGAAAAATCTCCAACCGCAACCAGCAGATCAGAGATCGGCCAATATTGCTGGGAACTAGATTACCTTGTGGGTGCCTGTCTGCTACGGCTCAGTTTCGAAGGTCTGACTCACTGTTTGTGTCTGTGTCTGTCTGGTCCACAGAAGGGCCTGGCGGTCTCGTCGGCCACCATTCCTCGGTGGATCAGGCAGACCGTCATCCAGGCTTATGCCCTTAAGGGGCGGGCACCTCCCTTTCCTGTCACGGCGCGTTCGAACAGGGCTATTGGTGCCTCCTGGACTTTCCGACATCAACCATCTGTCTCACAAGTGTGTAAGGTGGCGACTTGGTCATCCATTCACACCTCTTTCTAAATTTTACAAGGTTGATGTGAGTGCATCTTCAGATGCTTGCTTCGGCTGCAAGGTTTTGCAGGCGGCTGTTTAAAGTTACAACTCCTCTGTTGAGGAGCTTTATTTGTTTGGGGTGAAGTTAGTTTTTGAATGCTGTTCCCACCCCTCGTTTTTTGACACTGCTTGGGGATGTCCCACAAGTCGAGATTTAAGGAAGTTGTGTCTGTCCATGGACGATAAGAGAAAATATAATTTTTTTTGTGCTCACCGTAAAATTATTTTCTCTGTCGTCCATGGATGGACACAGCACCCACCCCTCCTTTTTAAGTTTGTACTGCTTTTTACGAATTGAGCTGCTGACTGCAGGGTGGAGGGTTATGTCTGGAGGGACCGCCCCCTGGGTGGGGCTTTTCAACTCTGTTAAAGTAACCTGTATTTAAATATCTAATATGTTCTGCCTAGTCCTCTCCTATAGAACAGGAACATAACCCACAAGTCAAGATTTAAAGAAGCTGTGTCTCCATGGACAACAGAGAAAAGGATTTTACGTTGAGTACAAAAAAAACATTTTGTTTTATGCATGCCAATATTATGTTGGCATTGCTTGCAGCAGCTTGGCATTGTATGCCATTGTTGAGCCTATCATCTACTAGGACCCCAGGTCTTTTTCCATCCTAGATTCCCAGAGAGGTTCTCCCCCTAGTGAGTAACTTTGCGTTTTATATTTTTAGTGCCCATGTGCATTACTTTACTTTACATTTTTCATGTAGATGTCCAACCCATTATTTTATTTAGGTCTTCTTGTAAGGTTTCCACATCCCGCTCAGAAGTTATTGCCCTGCTTAATTTTGAATCATTTACAAATATTGAGCTGTTTATCCAATAATTTATCGTTTATGAATAAATTAAACCAAATTACTCCCAGGACAGATCCTTGGGACCCCACTTATCACACCGGACCATTCCATTTAGCCAGTTTTCAATCTAGGTACATACCCTATGGTCCATGCTGACAGACCTCAATTTGTACAGTAAATGTTTGGGAAACTGTATCAAATGCCTTTGCAAAATCCAGATACACCACATCCACAGGCCTTCCTTTATCTAGATGGGAGCTCACGTCATAGAATGGTAATAGATTGGTCTGTCAAGAACGATTCTTTATGAATCCATGCTGATTACTACTAATGATGTTGTTTTCATTACTAAAATCTTGGATATAGTCCCTTATCAACCCCCCCCCCCCCCCAATAGCTTGAAGACTATTGATGTTAGGCTAACTGGCCTGTAATTTCCAGGGATATATCTTGGCCCTTTTTTATTTTAGCTGGGGAATCTGCAGCTCTGTGACAGCTCCCTGTATAAGGATGATTTTATACAGAGCTGTCACAGATTCCCCCCCACACACAAACAGTACACCAAGCACCGCTTTCACCCCTGTCCTCATACAGAAGTCAGTGTCCCCACCAAACATCTGTCACAGATGAAAGACTCTTTGGAACCTCACTGCAAAGTATATTCCCATGGGCAATAAGTTTAAAAGGCTAAAGATAAAACCTATGTGGCTCACGGTCAAAGTTAAAAAAGCTATAAACAATAAGAAAATAGCTTTTAAAAAATATAAAAATGAGGGAACACTAGTGTCGTTTAAATGTTACAAAGAATATAATAGAATATGTAAAAAGGAAATCAAGGATGCAAAAATTCAAAATGAACGACAGATTGCAAAAGATAGGACAAACCCCCAAAAATTCTTTAAATATATTAATAGTAAAAAGGTCAAGTCTGAGCATGTAGGCCCTTTACAAAATAATCTAGAGTGGGTGACTGAGGACGAAGAGAAGGCAAATTTATTAAATGCTTTCTTCAGCTCTGTGTATACAATGGAGCATGGGGGAGATCATGTCCATAATGGGGGTGGGAGTGACACAGCCCCAAATCCACAATGGCTCAAAAGTGATATGGTCCAGAAATATTTAGACAGAATAAAGGTGGATAAAGCACCTGGACCAGATGGCATCCACCCACGGATCCTAAAAGAATTTGAGCTCTGAAATTTCAAAGCCACTGTATCTAATATTTAGGGACTCATTAATGACAGGAATAGTACCACTGGATTGGCGTAGAGCCAATGTGGTGCCTATATTTAAAAAGGGAACAAAGTCTTTACCAAGTAACTATAGACCTGTTAGTTTAACTTCTATAGTTGGGAAGATACTGGAACGTTTAATAAAAGACCACATGGATGAGTTCTTGCTGGAAACAAACTATTTAAGCAGCAGACAGCATGGATTCATGAAAGACAGAAGTTTTCAGACAAACCTGATTTCCTTTTATGAAGAGGTAAGTAATACCCTGGACAGAGGCGTGGCTGTGGACGTGGTATACTTGGATTTTGCAAAAGCGTTCGATACAGTTCCCCACACACGGCTCATGTGTAAGGTAAGGTCTACAGGATTGGATATATCAGTTTGTAAATGGATAGAAAACTGGCTGAAAGACAGGATTCAGAGAGTTGTGGTTAATGATTCATACTCTGAATGGTCCAAGGTTATCAGCGGTGTACCCCAAGGTTCAGTGTTGGGTCCCTTACTTTTCAATATATTTATAAATGATATTGGGTCTGAGATCCAAAGTAACATTTCTGTCTTTGCAGATGACACCAAGCTATGCAGTGGAATAACGTCCTTGCAGGATGTCTCCAATTTACAAGCCAACCTCAATGCTCTGTCTAATTGGGAGACTATGTGGCAGATGAGGTTTAATGTTGATAAATGTAAAGTTATGCACTTGGGGGCTAAGAATATGCATGTATCATACATGCTAGGGGGAGTACAACTGGGGGATCCGTAGTGAAGGATCTGGGGGTTTTGGTTGATCATAAGCTCAATAATGGCATGCAATGCCAAGCTGCGGTTTCCAAAGCGAGCAAAGTCCTTTCTTGTATTAAGAGAGGTATGGACTCCAGAGAGAGAGATATCATTTTGCCCCTGTACAAATCATTAGTAAGACCTCATCTGGAATATGCAGTCCAGTTTTGGGCACCTGTTGTCAAAAAGGATATCGGAGAACTGGAGAAAGTGCAGAGAAGGGCAATCAAACTGATAAGAGGCATGGAGGAGCTCAGCTATGAGGAAAGATTAGAGGAACTGAATTTATTGAGTCTTGAGAAGAGGAGAATAAGGGGGGATATGATCAACATGTACAAGTATATAAGAGGTCCATATAGTGAATTTGGTGTTGAGTTATTCACTTTAAGGTCAACACTGAGGACAAGGGGGCACTCTTTTTACGTCTGGAGGAAAAGAGATTTCACCTCCAAATACGGATTTTATAACCACAACTAAGGAAAATGCCTTTTTTTTTCCAGGCTTTTTTTATTTGTAGCATTAAAAATTAAAACCCCAGTGGCGAATAAATACCACCAAAAGAAAGCTCTATTGGTGTGAAAAAAAAAATGAGAAAAATGTCATTTTGGGTGCAGTGTTGCATGACCGTGCAATTGTCATTAAAAATGAGACAGCGCTGAAAGCTGAGAATTGGTCTGGAAGGGAAAGGGGTGAAAGTGCCCAGTATTGAGGTGGTTAATGGAAATTGGGGATTTTAACTGATATGGCTGCCGCTCAATACCAGTGAACCACCAGTTAAAATCCTGCAGTCTTGTGATGTATAACTCCCTGCTATCAACACCTGTGAAAATTAAATCGCTAGAGCTCTATAAACACTGTGCCTTTACCTGCAATGATCATCTATATAATATAACAATATGTGTTCTATGTACAAACAATTAAAGTGCAAATACAGAAAAATCCATATTCTCAATCCCAGACAGAATCAAGAACCACAATCCAAAATCTATATTTCATATAAACATACACCTGATGTGCTCCTTCACCATATATCCAAAATTAACTCCCCAGAAAACATGGCTGGTCAAATTATAAACAGGTAAAGTGCTCTGTTATATGTCAGGCAGATCTACTCTCCACTCTGCTGTTTCTGATGTGCCCTCTTGTCAATCCCTCTCCTGAATCAGATAGTGATGCAAAGTACTTTTACTGAGTAGGAAAAAGATCTCTATAGCGTAATGCTGTTTAAAAATGCTAATTTATTCAATTTTGATTTATTTTTTAATTGTGTATTTTTTGGAATGCATATGAATTTTGGATCTATACACTTTTATAAATGAATTATATTTCTTTGCACTTTTTTGTATTTGCATTTTCACTAATTGTGTACATAGAACACTGCAGATAACAGCACAGTGTTTATAGAGCTCTATTGATTTATTTTTCACAGGTGTTGATAGCAGGGAGTTCATCACCATGAGATTGCAGGATTTTTTTTAGATTTGCGCCGCTTGATATAGTACAGTTGTGCTCAGAAGTTTGCAAACCCTGGCAGAAATCGTGGCAATAATAATGTAAATGCAAATGATCTTGGCAAAAAATGTTATCTCTGTGTACCGATCTTGGCTTGTCCCGACTATTCCTGTTTGCTTGTGACCCTGACCTTTTGGCCTGTCCTTTGTTTATTCTTGTCTACTTGTCGCCCTAAACCTTGGCTTAACCCCTCACTATCTCTTGTATCCTGAGTGGCTGCTTCCCCTCTCTCCTCTATGCCCTACGGAGCGTGAGCTAGGGGACTCTCGGGGACGCAGCCTGGATTCAGTTGCAGCTAAGGCCGCCATCACCACTAGAGGCTCTGGTGAATACCTGCTGGATCTTAGTGAGTGAGTGAAAAACTTGTATAGCGCAACACATGCAAACTGAATCGCCTCTGGGTGCTTAGTATCCATTCCCTGAGTGAAACTTTTTTGATCTCCCAGAAGAGATTTTGATCCTTCTTCTGAAGGCCAAGTGGTTCACCTCAAATCGGATAGTGGTTGATAGAGCGTTCAACAGTCTAGGTCCTTGGACTGCAAATCTACATTCTCCTTTGGATTTGTATCTGGCTTTGGGTATCTGGAGTAGATTCTGGTTGGTGGATCGCAGAATGCGATTGGGGTTGTGAGCTTTTAGTTTTTCACATAGATATTGGGGGGCATTTCCTTGAATACACTTATGCGTTAGGCAGAGTGCCTTGAAAGTAATTCTGTCTTTTACTGGCAACCAGTGAAGGGATCTCAGTGAAGAGGTGAGATTAATTCCCATGGTTTTTCCCCAGTCACAAGTCTAGCGGCCGTATTTTGAACAACTTGCAGACGAGTGATTTGGTATTTGGGGAGTCTGAGATGAAGGGCATTTGCACAGTCAAGTCTGGAGTTGATCATTGTTGTCACCACGACTGCTGTCTTCTTTTGGGATAAAGGGGGCAAGTCTGCGTAGTAGGCGCAGCAGATGATGCGATCCGCTGACTACTGACCCTATTTGCGCATCCATTGTCATGTTGGTGTCGAAAATGACCCCGAGACTTTTGACTTTGGTGCTAGGGGCGATGGTTTGGGCAGGGGTATCCATGTTGTTGCGGGATAATTTCTTCGGTTGGCGTGAAACAGGAGAAGTTCTGTTTTTTTTTTTTTCAAAACATTTTATTGGGTTTACAAGCAAATACACGTAAATAATCAAGTACAAGTAAAAAGAGGTAACAATCAATATCTCCCTGAGTGGATCGTAGTCAACAGCAAGAACTAACAATAGTGAGGAGTACTAAACTGCTCTCAGGCAGCTGGAACGTATTAAAATAGTGTAAGAGGTAGTGAAGCTTGGGACAGTAGTGGGAGTAGTGGAGTTATTGATGGCCATAGCAGGGTACATTATCCAGCAGCGAGAGAGCTGCTGGGGGTTGGAACATAACACACTACCGTTATACTTCATAAATTGGACGAGCGGAAGGAAAGACGAGAGGGAAGAGAGAAGAGGTGAAGGGGGAGTATTGGAGGGGAAAAGTGGGAAGAAGAGGAGGAGGAGGAGGAGTGGGGGGGAAGAGGGGAAGGAACAAGAGTATGAGACACTAAATATTCGACCAAGGGTGCTAGGGTGGAGAGGAGTGCACATTTGGAAAATTACACAGAAATACATAATTCAACACAAGCAATAGTAGGATTATCGGATCCATATAGATGACACGCCAAAATCCACCCGGGTTTGTTACTCGGTCATGAGTGGATAAATAGAGAAGTAGATGTGGATGAGGGGGGTGCTATTATCTATGGGGGACATCAATCAAGGGCTAAAGTCAGGTTAGAAAGGCAAAAGGTGAAGATAGCAAATTTCGTTGCTCAGATTCTGACAGACTGTTTAATAAAGGCCGCCCATTTCTTGTCAAACTTGTCTCTTGATTGCGATGGAAAGGAATACAAATCCAGGTTTTCCTTGTAGAGCAAGGACTTCATATGTCTTATTGTTTCTGCCAGAGAGGGGGGGGTGGCTGAGATCCAGTGGTTGAGAATGGTCCTGCGAGCCATTAGAAGCTTGAGGAGGATCCAGTGCTTGGTGCCTTGGGGGAGTATGATGAAATCTTCATCGGTCGCTAGGCTTTGAGGGGGGCATCCAAACAGGAGGAGGCTGGGATCTCTCCTCAAGGGATGGTTACACTTCATTAACGTGTTGGAGAATCGAGGACCAGAAAGCGTCAATGGGGGGACAATTCCAGAAGCGGTGTAGCAAAGTGGGCCTGCGGTTAAACACCAAGGACAGGCGGGACCAATGTCAGGTGATTTCGTGGTGAATGGATAGTATGCCCTATGCATCAGTTTAAATTGTGTTTCTCTCCAAGTTTCACAGGGGGTGATGGATCTGGTGGTCCTATATCCTCTTACAATGTCGTCAATGGTGATCTGGTCAGGTAGATCCCTGGTCCAGGATGACATGGAGGTGCAGTGTAGGGGTTTAATAAATTCCATAGATAGTGGGCGGTAGATGTCTGATATAGAGTATTTTTTTCCCTGAGACAAGTCTGTCTATAAAGGAGGACTGAAATCTGACAGCTTTCTTGGGGCATGTTTTGGCTATAAAGTCCACATATTGTAGAAACTGGTAAAAGTGGCTGGGGGGTAGCGCATACTCTCTGATGATTTGGGAAAAGGGTTTGGGACTGCCAGCTGAGACTTGGAACAAGGAGCATACTTCGACTAAGCCTTTGCCCTTCCATTTCGAGAAAGGTTCGTATTGGAGACTAGGCGTAAACATGGGATTACCACAGATTGGGAGGAGTCTAGAAACGTGGGGGGAGAGGCCTAATTTTTTCCTTATCTCCCTCCACGCCACAATAGTGTCGCGAAAGAGCAGATTTTGCTTAATTGAGTTGGGTAGTTTTTGGAGTGGGCTATGGAGGAGAGCTGGGAGGGCCAGGGGGTCGACCATGGCTGATTCTAAGGCATGGTTAAAATAGCGGGAAGATCTTAGTATCCAATCCAATTCTCAGAAGGCAGGCTAGATTATATACCCTTATGTTCGGGAGGCCCGCCCCCCCCTTCGCTCCCCGGGAGATATAACTTTGAGAGAGCAATTCGAGGCCTACTCTTTTTTCCATATAAACTTGACAATGGCTTTGTTCAGGGTTTGAACATCTTTATGCTTCAGGAGAAGGGGAAGGGTCTGTAGCGGATAGAGTAGACGGGCAAAGCTAATCATTTTGAAGAGTGCACATCTCCCAAAGAACGAGAGGGGCAGTCCCGCCCATATTTCCATTTCATTCATCATCTTAGCGAACAAAGGTGGGTAGTTTAAGTAGTATAGAGAGGATGGTTCCTTACCAATTTTCAGGCCTAGGTAGGTGATATGTCGGTTGGCAGTACGTAGGCAGGAGGGGGGAGGTGAGATCGTGAAGTGGAGGGCCCTAGGGTGAGGATCTCGCTCTTGGAGAAATTTATTTTCAAACCAGAGCACAACCTAAATTGGTCAAAAATAGTCTGTATGACATGGATGTCTGTGCGGGGGGAGGTGGAGAATAGAAGTATGTCGTCGGCGAATAGAGCCACTCTCATGTCCTCTCGCCCAAACGGTATCCCATGTAGCAGGGGAGTGGAGGTGAGGAGGCGTGAGAGCGGTTCAATGGCAAGATTGAAAAGCAGGGGGGAGAGGGGGCAACCCTGTCTCGTACCCCTGTGTAGCCGAAAGGGAGGGGACTGAATTCCTGCTGCCGTGACCGTGGCGGACAGGGCAGAGTACATACTGTGAATAAAGTCGTTGAAGGGGCCAACCAGACCGAACTTATGCATGACTAGTGATAGCCATCGAAAACTCACATTGTCGAAAGCTTTTTCGGTGTCTAGGGTGACTATTGCTTAGAGTCTACATTTAGTAGGGAGATGGGGCGGTAAGAGCCCGGGTCTAGTGGGTCTTTGTCTTTCTTGGCAATTAGTTTAATGTTTGCGAGGTGTCCCGTTGGCAGATAAGGCCCCCCTCCCCAGATGTGGTTCTAAACCAAAAGCAATGCAGGGGTGATTTCAGGTTTCAGCATTTTAAAGAACTCAGCTGTGTATCCATCTGGGCCTGGTGCTTTGCCATTAGAGAGACCCCCGATGGTATCACTGAGCTCTTTTAGGGTGATGGGGGCATTCAGTCGAGACAGTTGGCTGTGGTCGATCTGTGGCAGGATAGCATCATCCAACCATTTACGCGCTAACTCAGAATCAGTCGAGTCTTGGCCGTAAAGGTTCGCATAGAAAAGCTTGATTGTCCCGTTCACATCCTTAGGGGACGTAGACAGAGTACCGTCGGGGTTGCGCAGCACGCCGATATGAGTGGGAGCAAACGGACCTCTAGTAAGCCTCGCAAGGAGCTTTCCTGCTTTATTGCCATATTTGTGATAGTGTAGTTGTATAGCAGATAATTTTGCTTGTTCTACCCTTTCGGCCCAGGTGTCAAACTGCTCCTTGGCTTCCCGCCAAGCGGAGAGATGTTCGTCAGTACGCTTGGCGTCGAGGAGTGATTTAGCTAGTCTCACGTGTGTTCTGGCGTCTAGAAACTGTTTTTGGGCGGTACGTTTGTATGCTGAAGTGAAGGATATAATCCTTCCCCTCAGATAAGATTTCCCCCGCTTCCCAGAACAAATTTGGGTCGTCTAAGTGTTGGCCATTGTTGTGAATATAGTCCTCCCAGGCCTGGGATAGCATCGTTTTAAAACTGTTGTTTTGGTTTAGGTAGGCTGGGAACTTCCACTGCCTGATTCCCGAGCTATTCTGCAGATTGCTCAAGGAGACCGAAATGGGGGCGTGATCCGAGATCACCAGATCATGTATGTGCGTGGAGTGTATCCTAGGTAATAAGAGAGTGAGTGCCTAAAAAGTAGTCTAGTCTGGCGAAAGAACCATGGACTGGAGAAAAGAAAATGTATTCCTTCTCCATGGGGTGTTGCAAACGCCAAGTGTCTAATAGGTTGAGGGCCTGGACCATATTTGAAAAAAAAGTTGGTCGGTCAGAGCGAGCGTTAGAGGTCTGTGTATGGGGTCTGGGCCTATCCTCGCGGTCGCAAAGAGTGGAGTTGAAGTCGCCTCCCACAAGGTGGGGGGCGAGTTCATCTGTGGTCAAGAAGGGTGCCAGCTCATTAAAGTATGTTTGATCAGAGGAGTTTGGGGCATAGATGTTGGTGATTCGTAGTTCCCCTGAAGGGAGTTTAAGGTGTAAGGAAACACGTCTGCCCTGGGTATCTCTGTCAACAGATAGTACGTCATACACTACGTTTTTGTGCAATAGGGTAATAGTGCCTGCTACCGAGGCCGACCCTAAAACCCTACCCACCCAGAGATTTTGTAATCGGAAGAAGTCTTTTTCCTCCAGATGTGTCTCTTGGAGCATGGCTACGTCAGCTTTAAGCCTTTTTAGGTGCCTAAGGATTTTCATTAGTTTCGTGGGCGAGCGCAGACCCTTAACATTTCTAGGACACTATGCAAGTTTGCGTCATGGGTGTTGTAGGGGGGGGGGGGGAATCACTCGAGTGAAAGTAAAAGTAAAATAAGAGCAAATTACCTGATGGAAGGTGGATGTGCGTGTTTCGCAAATAGGTTGTGGGTCCTTGAGGTCGAAGGGGGTGTTGAAAGAACCATCCTCTCGTTTGGAAAAGGGTCACAGGAAGGGGGGTAGAGGGAAACAAAGAGGGAAAGTGAATAACAGAAGAAATACAGCAAACAAAAAAAACATTAAACCGTGACTTCGCTTTTTTCCGCATGTTTTCCCACGTCCGGATGAGCCGCCTGACCGTCCATATAAAATATAGTCGATCCAGCATCGCCCCCAAGATGAGGTGATTACTACCGCAGCTAGTGTGTGGACATGGGGAAGTAAAGTCTTCCACTATATGGCGGGCGGTAGTAATTACAAAGAGCCCAGCGGTGAGAAAACATGGGAGCTCTCCATAGAGAGGAGATAACCGGTACCTAGGATGAATTGGCAACAAATACAAGTGTAACAGAACTTGAGAAAATAGCAAAACAACCATTAATGAATGAATGAATCGCACGGCAACCGTGCAGTCACACCATAACCAGCAGCTCAGAGTTGGACATGCAGGCGTCAATCGGTGGCTGGAAAGAAAAAGTATATCAGTGGAGACAACCACCGCGGTATGCGGGAAAGCGCACCTACGTGGCTATATAGTGAAAGAGTGGCTGAGTCACACAACATCGGGGGAAACAGGAGGGCATTTCCACAGCCCTCGGTAGCCGTAGATTCAGGCAAGAACAAAGGCTAAGTAAGCCCGGGAGACACTTCTCAGGTAGACAGGGTGTGGGAGTTCCTAGCATCACCCGGATCCTTGCAGACCGGTCTCAGTTGTAGGTTTTAGTCGTTTGGGTGGCTCCTTCCTCGGGCTTCTTTGGTCCCTTGGATTCTGTTTTGCCTTGTCAGCATAGGAGGGTGTCATCGCCTGGCCCCCCACTAGTGATTGTAGATAGGCACGGGCCTTGTCTGGGGACTGGATGGTGAGTTGCTCCCCGTCCGGGGCTTGCACGCGCAGGATGGCCGGATACGCAAGCGAAAAGTGAATGCCCCTCTTATATAGTTCCGCGCAGACTGGCTGGAAGTCTCTCCACTTGCGAGATACCTCCGCTGAGTAATCCGCAAACAGTATCTTGTGGCCTGCGATCTCTACTGGGCGCGATTTGCGGAAACTTTTAAGAATGTCTGTGCGGTCCGCATAGTTCAGAAATCTTGTGATCACCGGTCTTGGGCGGGCATGGTCCTCTGAGCGCCCATACGGTGCGCTCGTTCCACTATGCAGCTGCGGCCCAGTCCCAGGGACTCGGGGAGCGTGTTAGAGCAAAAGTCTATCAGGGAGTTGGGTTTAACAGACTCCGGTAGGCCGATAACCCTCAGGTTGTTCCTCCTGGAACGGTTCTCGAGGTCCTCCATGCGTTCGTGGAGATGTTGCTGGTCTTGGATGAACTGTTCCAGGGTGCCACTCATGTGATATTGGACATCTTCTACTGAGGCAATCCTTTGCTCAGCCGTGGAAAGTCTCGGGAGTGCTCTCCTAGCTCCTTTCGTATCTGTTGCATCCCCTCTGCTACCGCCCGTTCAACAGCCTGACACCGCATGACACCGTGCGTTTTTCAGAAGTGAAAGGCCCCAATTTCACTATTTGTAATCGGTTTTTCAAAAAGGAGAACCAAGATAAATCACCTTCCGCGACTCTGGCTACTTCAGTTAGCCGAGTCAGTAATAATTCGTGGTCTACAGTGTCAAAAGCAGCACTTGGGTCCAACAGTACCAGAAGAGAAGATTCTCCTTAGTTTGCGGCCTCGAGGGCGTCATCCCATATTTTGAGCAGTGCTGTTTCTGTCCCTTAACCGGGGCGGAAACCCGATTTGAAATGGATCGAGTAATTTATGTGTGTCTTAATTGACGTTGTAGCTGTTGTACAACTTCTTTCTCCATTACCTTGGAGAAGACATTAAGGGCAGTTATGGGACGATGGTGGTCTTTGGGGTCGAGGGTGTTTTTTTTTTTTGTTTTTTTTTAAGAATTGGTTTGATTTTATACCTTGTTTCAGCAAGGGTGGGACCAAGCCCTCTTTGAATGACTGGTTTATGAGCTGCATGATAGCTGGTGCCAAAATATCGGCACATTCTTTCAGCAGTTTTGTGGGAATGATGTCATTGGGCGCTGTGCTGTTTTGCAGAGTCCCGATGATAATTTTAGTGGCATTGATGAAAATGGGTTTTAGAGTGAAGTTAGGTGATTGCGGCAGAATTATGTGGGTATTAGGTTTGTGATTTATGGGGGGGGGGGGGGGGGTAGATGGAGGTTGTATTTTGCTGAATACTTTCACGGATTCTTTCAATTTTATTGAAATAAAATTCTTGTGAATCAGAAGAATGGGCTTGTAGACAGACTGGGTTCATTGTCTTTGTGACTAGATTGAAGAGTTCATGGGGCGGTTTAGGGCATTGGTGATAATATTGGAAAAAAAATGTTTTTGGTAATAAAGATTTCTTTATGGTATTTTTTTAGTTATTATCTTATAAATAGAGAGGTTTTCCTCTGAAGAGCTTCTTTTCCAGGCTGCTTCAGCTCTTCTGCGCTCTTGCTTTAGCAACGAGAGCTGGTCGTTAAACCAGCTGGAGTTGTTTTCCCGGTTGCACGTTGTGCGTTTTGGCGCTACTAAGTCGGCTGACTGTAGCAGAGCCTTGTTTATAGCATCAAGAGTTTCTGTGGCTGTTTGATGTAGTTGGATTGTTTTTTATTTTTTTCCCTAATGTAGTTTTGAAGAGTTCTGAATGTAGCTTCTTCTGAGATCTAGTCCACTGTGTTTTTTCCCCGGTTTTACGGGGGTTTTTTTTTTTTTTTTTTTGAGGGGGCTTTTTTGTTTGTGAATTTAATGGCATGGGGATCTGTCCATGGTTGCGGCTCATTTTTCCAGAATATTGATTTCCAGATCTTGTCTGAAAATGAGATTGAGCGTGTGACCTGAAGCATGTGTGGGCCCACATACTAGTTGCTGCAGACCTAATCCTTCCAAATGGTCAATGCAGGCGTCGGCGACGGGGTCCTGTAAGGAGTTGGCCCTGAGGTTAAAATCCCTGAGCAGCAGGAGGTGTTTGGTGTTTAGGGTATAGGTGGACATGAACTCTGTCAATGACATGAGCAGGTTCGTTTTTGGACCCGGTGGTCTATAGCACAAGAGTATGTGAACAGTTTCCTGGGGATTTGTTTGGAGTTGGGAGTGATGGTTTCTAGGAATGGAAGTGAGTACTGAGGGCCTGGTTTAGTGATCGAGAGGTGAGTCTTGTGGATCACCGCCAGGCCTCCTCCTCTTTGCCCCACTCTGTTTTCTGTTAGAATGCGATAATTCTCTGGCACCAATTCTCCTAGAATGGTGTTAGTCGGCTGTGAGCCAGCTTTCTGTGATAAAGAGGCAGTCTAATTCGTTTTGTAGAATGAAATCATGGATTTCTTGTCTGTGTTTTACTGCCGATCTTGTATTGACCAAAGCACATGATATGTGCTTAGGTTGGGGTAAATGCGTGTAATTTTTGAATGTCGATCGTCGATTTGATTCTTAACAGTTGCTCATTCCTTAGAGCTCTTCAGAAATAACAACTGATGCGGCTAAAAGCCGCTCAGCTGTTATCCCGGAGGAGCAGGAAGGGATACCCCCCTTCTGCCGCTCTTTCCGGGCCTCCTGAGCCACTATCCAGCACTTCCACCAGCTAGAGTGAGACTGGAATGAAGCCGGAAACGCGGAAGCAACGTCACTTACAGTTTATGCGGCTACTGTATTTAAAATGACAGTATTCAGAATTGACGTTTTTGGCAATCTGAATACTTTGAAGTGCAAAGACTACCTGTCACCACCTATTATTGTCACAAGGGATGTTTACATTCCTTGGGACGGCAATAAAAGTAGTGTGTGTGTGTAATATATGTATGCAAGTTCACTAGCAGTGCAACACTTTTCAGCAGTATTACTATAAATTTCAGAAAGATGGTAGATTCTGGTGTGCTGACCAAATGTCAGTAAGTGGGTCCATTAAATGCTGAATGTCTAACAGCAAAGGGATCTAGAAGATGACACAAAGTGTAGAAGACAAAATTTGCCTATGTCTAAGAGGCGGTTTACGGTGTTTAATAATATTACTGGACACAAAACCAAGATCCTAAGTAGAAGAGTTGGGGGGGGGGGAGCTCACCACTTAAACCAAGTGAAGGAGGGCGATTTTGTAGCTTCGGCATTAAGAAAACACTTTTCCTTGTTTAGGGAGCACTAATAAGGTGTGAGGCTGCCTCTGAAAGGTCTATAATATGATGACGACAGGCCGTTGGGACCAAGGGCCTTACCTGGTTCAGCCAACGAAATAGCTCCATGTAATTCCACATCTAAGATGGAAACTTCAAGGGATTCGCAAACCTACTGGCCGCATTGAAAGGCCTGGCAATAGGGAGCTGTGGTGGCTCAACGTGATTGGCACTGCGCTGACAAGCCATTCACCTCTGCAGCCAAGGGTTCGGATCCCGGTCTCGGCTACATGTGAATTGAGTTTGGTGGTCTCAGCCCGGCTCCCGGTGGGTGTGCTATGCAAGGTACGCCTGTGCTTAGTACGCCCACCCCCCCCCCCCACAAAAACCACCACACTTGCACGCACACGAAATTGGTTTAAAAACACACGCACTTTGGCCATGCGGTCTCCTAAAATAAAGAGAGGCGAAGGACCTACGGGGCTGGCTGGGTGGGCTAGGCCCCCTCACTCCCCCATAGGGGGAGTCCCTCTGCCCCATTGGGGTCCCGTTGGGCCCCAGTTGGGCTCCCAAGAGGAGCAGGTAGGGTGGGGTGAGTGGGAGGCCCCCCCTCACACCCGCCATTGCCACCAGGGGCATGGAGAAGGATGGCGATTGCCTCCGGGGGGAGGGTCTGCCTACTCCCAACTCCTGCAGTCCGGCTCCTCTCTCTCGAGTTCACGCACAAAAATACACTTTAGAAAAAAAAAAAAAGAAAGGCCTGGCAAAATGATTCTATAGCAGGTTGCTTACTCACTGTAAACTTTTTGTGTGTTAAAGGGCAATTCCAGCCAACATTTTTCTTTTTAGTGTAGGTTGCACTTGGAGTGAGTAAATACTTCTTTCAAATTGTTTTGCTTCTGGTTATCCCATTGGGGAGATTTCACAAAATCTTCTGTCTGACAGCTCGGCAAGAAAGCATGTGACCGGTTGTCATCGGGACATAAAACCACAGACAGTATGAATAACTTGATAAGTTCTCACCCTATCATATGTTACTGAAAAGTGTTCCGTTATCTGTGTGCAGTTAGAGAAATTTTCCTTTCCCTTCCTGTTTTGAGACAATGGGGGCAAATCTCCCCAAAAATGAAAAAGTTAATAAAAACTTGACTGCGTTTTCCAACCATACCACGCTTTATCCAAAGCAAAATACTTTTTGACTAAATTTGCTAATCCTAGCGGAGCTCCACCAAGATTTTTTTTTGTTTTAAATGCTGCACGAGTGTGCTGGCTGGGCTCTGAGCTTGAGTGCCAGCAATTTTCCACACTTGTTGCCGTGTTCATATAATGCTCACCTGCACTTAGCATTCACAGCTTTAACCCTGTCTAGGGCCAGAGCTCTGTCAGTTTCTCAAGCTTGGAAGGTCAGGTAGTGCCTGGGCCGCTAAAGATAGTTTATGGACAGCCTCTAAGGCCAGATTTTCTTCAAGAGAACTTGCTGTGCTCTGGCTTTCTTGAGGTGGGACCCAATCTTAAATCAAGAGTCCTCTGGTGTATCTCTTTTGTGCCTCCCAGACCATCAGTGGCGGGCTGTCTGGATGCACATTGGTAGAGAAAAACTCCTCTCAATTCCTTGGATACCTCCTCTATAACCTCCGGCATTTGGATCAAAGAATCATTGAGCCACCACATTCACTGTTTTGGGATGGGAGGGATCAATTCTATGTCCAGAAGGACCGAAGCATGGCCTGAAAATGTGATGGACCCAATCGAGGCAGACGTGACCCTGGATAGAAGCAATTGGAGCAGCATAAAGAGATCAATCCAGGTATATGAATCGTGGGGGTGTGAGTAGAATGTGTAGTACCTGCCACACATCTACCAGATGGAAAGCGTAGAAATTTCTCTTTAGGCGTTTCAACGCTGCATAGGAAATCTAAAAAGCACCCATAAAGGAATGCAGGGAAAAGTCCATGACAAAGTTCATGTCATCCTCCAGAATCACGGCTCCTTCTTCAGTCTCCTAGTATTTCCAGGAAATCAATCTTGGGGAGGTAGAGGTTCACCAGAGTGACCAAAGATTCCCCCAACCCCTTCACAAAGAGAGCACGCCCCCCCCGCATCAGTCCACTGGTCCCTCACCGACCATGGGACTGTACCGCGGACCAAAATACTCACCCCTTTGACTTCGAATCAGAGGAGCACCCATGGTACACCATCGGGAAATAACGGCGTGGAGTCCTGGCATGTTATCAGCACATAAATGTGTTTCCTGGAGGAAGCAAACATGGGGTTTCATGTGTTTCAGGTTGGCAAGCACCATGGAGCATTCCTCTGGGGGGTTTTGTCACTTTACATTGATGGAGACAAGACGGACTGGCTCCGGTTTGCATGCAGCCATACCGGGAGCTGGTGGAGGCATTTTAGGGGGCAAAGCAAACAAAATAAAACAAACGAGAGGGAGAGAAAAAAGGCACCCCAGTAACCCAAATGGAAAAATAAGTCACAGATCGGGTGAAACCTTATGTGGGGTAGGTGGTTATACACAGCAGGGCAGGGGGGGGGGCAGAGGCTCCTTATCCTGACCCATACTGTGAAGGAAAGGTAAACAAACCACCAATGAGCGCTTTGTAAATCAGCTTGTACAAGCTTGTAAATCAGTAGTCAGAATACGCTTATTCTATAAAAGTTTTCTCAAAAGATAATGATGGTAACAAAAGTATTCAGCCGTACCTTTCACTGTACCCTAGGCCTGCAGATCAGCACATCTGCAGTGCTGTGGCAATAAATAAACCTTCAGCAAGCTGTTCTGGCTCCAACTCCTCTATAAAACTTGGACATTACTTTACAGTCGCTCAGCATAACCATCGTTGCCATGTGGGTTTGTTATATCCTGCATCTCTTTGTGTAAGAGAGGGGGAGAAGAAAGGCCAGGGGGTGCGCAGGTGAAGATGAGGCAGGGCCGTCAGGTCCCAGGAAAGGAGGAGGGGTCCCCCTGAGCAAAGTTAAGGGGTCTATTTTGTTAGCCACCCCTTGGTCGGGGGCCAGGGGTGAGAGATCCTCCTGGGACCAGGCAGATATCCTGCATCGCACTGTACAAGGAAGGGGAGGGGAAGTAACCTGCTACTGCCCAGGCCCGGAAAGGTAGGGAAAACATAAAGTCATATCATACCATGGCTGGCCCCAAAGAGTGAGCACTAGCGATCACAGCTCAACTGAACTTACTTCTGTCTCGTGTCCTGTGTCTGGTCTCTCCTTCCCCCCCTGTCTGAAATATCAGCGGAGTAGTCCAGTTCTGGGGGACCCGTGTGGAGGAGCAGGGATCCCTGTCAGACATCAGGAAGGTGAAGAGGTCCTGGAGACCCGAGTGGCGCCATAGTGAACGAGGAGCTGCCCTTACGAATGATTAGGTGTAGTGGAAATCCCCAGCGATAAGGCACTACTGCCTAGCGCAGCGGTTCCAGGTGTGGCTTCAACATGGCTCTTCTCTGCAGCGTAGCCCTAGACACGTTCGGGAAGATGAAGACTTTCTTTATATCTATGAAATCATTCTACTTCTAAGCAATCTTTTGCAAGCATGCATAAATGATTATGTAAGCATCTAGTTTCTCTAACGGTAAAATTTTTTGTTTTTGCGTTTAATACCATTTTGAATTGTGGTAAAATGTTGATGCTAAAATAATCTGCTAATTAATAATTATGTACTGAACATATGAATGTTTTTTAATTTACTAATCTTTATGTTGTTTTTGTATATTAGAGTTTCGCTTTGCTGGTAGAGACAGTATAATCTTCCTGGTTGATGCCTCAAAGTCAATGTTTGATTGTCTGAGTGGTGAAGACCTTCCTCCTTTTGAAATAGCACTACAGGTAATATATTTATTTTGAGTTGCCTATTACTACAATAAATGTAATAACGTATACTGTCAATGGAGAAACAGTGGCTGCAAATACTACCTCCTTCTTTTGAAAATACTAGTTTCCTAGCTGCCATGTGGCGTCATTACTTTGGCCCCTTGACCAGGACTTAAGTATGCAGATAAGGACTTCTGACTTTTGTTCAGCTTTCCTGGAGCGTACAATTGTTCAGGTCAGTGTATCTGAAAGTACTAATGCCAAGTTATTTGTATTTGTTTAAAATGCACCCAAGAGTGGTGGTTTCATCATATTATTATTTATTTTTGATAGAGGTCGAGCGATATATCGGCCGATTATTGTAAAAAAATCGTCTGATTTTCGGTTGCCACACTAAACCCCGCTCCACCTACAGCAGCACGAGAAATGAATCCTTCAGCTGCTGATAGCCTGCGCGCCAGCCCCCAGCACCGCAAAGCCCCGCCCCCCCCTCCCCTCTACCTTGGCGGGTTGTAGCAGAAGAAGAAAGCAAACATGTCAAGCCCGAGCAGCTGCAGCAGTTGTCTGTGAGAAGAGATCACACTTGTAAAGCTTCCTGCATGCTGGGACAGGGGCGGGATCACTGCACATGGGCTCTAGGCTACGGCTGGGGATAAGGAAGAACATTGAGACTGGCTGCCTGATACTGGGGTAATGTATTCATATTATCTCTGATAGGTGCCTCGGCTCTAGTGATTGTACATAGTGCTCAACTCATGTGGGAGATCACAGGTATCATCCACTGGGCAGTGCTGGAGGGAACAGTGTGTACATGTCAGAGCACACCCCTCTCCTGTATATACACTCAGATACATACTTCTGTATAGACATTTTATATATATATATATATATATATATATATATATATATATATATATATATATATATATATATATATTCTTTTCACCCCCCCCCCCCCTCCACAGTGCATCCCCCATCCATGGCCAGCTCCATCTATCCACCCCCCTCCATGATGCATCTATCCACCCCCTCCACAATGCATCCATCCACCCCCTCCACAACGCATCCCCCACCCGCGGCCAGCTCCATCCATGCATCCATCCACCCCCCTCCACAATGCACCCACCACCCACGGCCAGCTCCATCCATCCACCCCCCTCCCTCCATCCACAGCCAGCACCATCCATCTCTCCCCCTCCACAATGCATCCCCCACCCACGGCCAGCTCACATATGACTGGGTTACTGCTGTCTAGTCACAGTGGGCCATGGCCAACAGCCACTTTGTACTGCTCAGTTTTGGTCTGTCAGGAACACCTCCAGCAGTCCTCGCAGGAACGGGAAAGTACAGTTCCTCCTGTCTTGGCAGGATGGGACAGCTGGGCTTTCCTGGGGTGGTAGATAGGGGGTCTCGAGTCCTCACTTTCCTCTCTCCCCGTCCATCGCTCCTCCCCAGGCTAGACTGGGCCGGTCGTGTATCTCACTGAGGGGTACCAAAGGGGGGGGCTCCGGTTCCTGGCTGGGGGCTCCGCGGGTGCCCGGGTCAGCTCTGATGTAGGTGGTCGGCCTTTTTGGGGGTCCCTGTTTGTGTGCCCAGTGTTTGGCCCTTTTATTTTTTACCACAGGATCGTTCGGCGCCATGGTTTGGCCTTCCTTCCTTCCTTCCTTTTCACTACTGAACGGCAGATCTCCTCATAAACACCTCAGACACACACTGAGCAGAGGGCCTTTTCGGTCCCAAAATGCATGGTGGCCCGTTACCCTTTTGAAGAGAGCTTTCTGAAGAAATAGGCACTCCTCCGGTGGTGAACCCCCCGGTTTCCAAGTTGAACAAGTTCACCACAATTCCAGTAGAGGGGACCCCTGCTTTAAGGACCCTACAGATAGGAGGTCCGAAGCTGTGACCCGGTCCATGTTCACCATGCTGGGGGTCAGCCTTTCGACCAGTATTGGCCACGGCCCTGGTGTCAGACTCTTACAAAATGGGCAAAATTGCTGCACTGTGAGTCGGAGAAGCAACAGGGTTCCCCGGTCTGTGTGGAAATGGCCGACCAGTTAGTGCATGGCCTTATGTATGTCTGTGATGCAGCCCTGGATACAGTTCCCTTGCTTTCTAGAGCATCAGTATTTACTGTGGTACTACGTCGCCTTATTTGGCTTGAATGTTGGACCAGACTTCCAAGAAAGCTCTGTTGGATTTGCCCTTCAAGCGTGAGAGGCTATTTGGAGCCTCGCTGGGTGACATTATTATGAATGCCACTGCTCCCACAATCCACAGGATAAGGAGCCCTCCATTTTTTCTCGGAAGCGTTTTGTTCGCCAATCTGGGCCCGCAGGTAAGCGTTCCCCGACAAGGGGCCAACTGAGGGACAGAAGCGTCCCTGGGTTCGCAAGCCAAACAAGCCTGCGAACAAATCGGCGACTGCATGAAGGTTTGCCTTCAGGAGCTTGCAGCTCAGTGGACCTCCCTTCTTTCCGACCAGTGGGTTTGTGAAGTGGTTTCATGAGGGTACAATATAGAGTTTCTTTCATGTCCACCAAACAGATTTTTTTCCTTCAAACCTTCATCTTCTTCTGGCTCGACTGGGTGCCCTATTAGGGGCGGTACAGGACCTGCTGAGAGCGGGGTAATAGTACCGGTGCCACTGCCAGAAAGTTTTCAGGGTTTCTACTCCAATCTGTTTGTAGTCCCAAAGAACGGGCTTCGTCCAATCCTGGACCTCAAGGCCCTTTACTCCTTTGTAAAAGTACGAATGTTCAGGATAAAATCAATTCGCTCTGTGGTCGCTGCGCTCCATCCGGGGGATTTTCTGGTGTCCTTGGACATCAAGGACACATACTTGGATGTCCCCATATATGTCGGGCATCAAAAATTCCTGCGTTTTTGCAGTTGGGGACGACCACTATCAATTTGTGGCTCTCCCTTTTGATCTGGCATCGGCACCAAGGGTTTTCATCAAGGTGCTCGCCCCGATTCTGGCTCTATCTGGATGACCTCCTTCTGACAGCTGCTTCAGACTCAGAATTGGAGGAGGATGTGGCGTTTGCCAGTCAGACCCTTCAAATCCGGGTGAGCTAACTAGTCAGGACTTCTCTTGTTTGGTGGCTGAGATCTCCGGCACTTCAGTCCGGAAAGTCATTCCTTCCCTTTCACTGGACAGTGATCATGACAGACGCCAGCCTGACCGGTTGGGGGGGAGTTTGGGGTGTTCAGTCGACACAAGGACGCTGGACACAGAAAGAATCTCACCTGCCGATCAATGTACTGGAACTTCGGGTGATCAGTCAGTGCCTCTCCATAT
This sequence comes from Rana kukunoris, assembly GCA_029574335.1. Classification (NCBI taxonomy): domain Eukaryota; kingdom Metazoa; phylum Chordata; class Amphibia; order Anura; family Ranidae; genus Rana; species Rana kukunoris. Next base: position 90,551,779 of record CM056055.1, on the reverse strand, counting down.
GGTCACAGAGGCTACAAGGGCATCCAGTCAGACAACGCCACGGCGGTGGCGTATGTCAAACATTAAGGAGGAACAAGAAGCTCGGCTGCAGCATTGGAGGTCGCTCACATCCTGTGGTGGGCGGAGCGGAGCGTCCCGACTCTTTCAACTGTGTAGATAACTGGCAAGCGGTCTACCTAAGTCACCAGATGCTGGACCAAGGAGAATGGTCGTAACACCGGATGTGTTTTGTCTCCTTTGCCTGAAGTGGGGCACGCCAGACGTGGATCTCCTGGCTTCTCGGCTCAATTAGAAGGTTTTGAGGTTTGTGGCCAGGTCAAAAGGTCAGTATCGCCTAATTTATGACTTTCCCCCTCTGAGTGGAGACCGAGGGGATTCCGGTGATTCTAATTGCCCCAGATTCGCCTTGGCGTCCCTGGTACGCCAACCTAGTGTGTCTGGTGGCGGATGCACCTTGGTGACTGACGGTGCTAGAGGGACTTCTCTCGCAATATCCCATACTTCATTCTGCTTTACAGTGGCTGGCTTTAACGGCATGGCTGTTGAAAGCCAGGTTCTGAGGGACCGAGGCCTGTCGGACTCAGTAATTTCCATCATGCTGAGGGCAAGGAAGTCATCTTCTCGGACGATCTATCATCGCACGTGGAAGGCCTATATCTCTGTGTGAGGAGATGGGGTGGCGCCCATGGGCATATTCAGTTTCCAGGATCCTGCTGTTTCTGCAGCGTGGAGTGGATCAAGCACTTGCCTTAAGCGCCATTAAGGGGCAGATTTCAGCTTTGGCTGTTTTCTTTCAACGCCCCGTTTTGTACAAGGGGTTCGAGCACCACTACCTCTGTGGTATTTAAATCTTGTGCTCTCGGATTCCTCTTTTTTGATTCCTCTTTTGACACTCTCTCAGAAGGTTGTCTTTCTGGTGGCCATTACATCAGTCAGGAGGGTTTCTGAGTTGGCGGCCTTGTCCTGCAAGTCCCCCTACTTGATCCTCCATAAGGATAAAGTGGTGCTATGCCCGCAGCCTTCCTTTCTGCCGAAGGTGGTTTCAGCTTTTCACCTGAATGAGGACATTGTGCTTTCATCTTTGTGTCCTTGGTCGTCGCATCCCAAAGAGGTTGCATTACTTTCCTTAGACATAGTACGTGCCCTGCGGGTGTATCTGTCTGCTACTGCTCTGTTTCGGAGGTGGGACTCACTGTTTGTGTCGGTGACTGGTCCAAAGAATGGCCTGGCGGTCTCGTCGGCCACCATTTCTCAGTGGATTAGACAGATGGTGATTCAGGCTTATGCCCTTAAAGGGCAGGCGCCTCCCTTCCCTGTCACGGCGCTTTCGACCAGGACGATTGGTGCCTCCTGGGCTTTCCGACAGCAGGCATCTGTCTCACAAGTGTGCAAGGCGGTGACCTGGTCTTCCGTTCACACTTTTCACTAAGTTTTACAAGGTGGACGTGCATGCATCTGCAGATGCTTGCTTCGGCCGCAAGGTTTTGCAGGCGGCTGTTTAAAGTTGCAACTCCTCCTATGAGGAGCTCTGTTTAGGGTGAAGTTTGTTTGATTGCTGTGCCCACCCCTCGTTTTTTGACCCTGCTTGGGGACTTCCCAAATGTCAAGATTTTAGGAAGCTGTCAGTTAATTGGCGAAAGAGAAAATAGGATTTTTGTACTCGCCGTTAAATCGTAAAGTCCATGGATGGACACAGCACCCACTTTTTTAAGTTTGTACTGCTTTTGAACGAACTAAGCTGCCTAGTGCAGGGTAAGGGGTTATGACCAGAGGGACTGCCCCCTGGGCGGGGCTGTTCAGCTTTGGTATAGTTGCGTGTTTCTAAGTATCTAACATGTCTGCCTAGTCTTCTCCTAATAGACGGAACATAACCCAAATGTCAAGATTTAAGGGACTTGTGTCTGTCCATGGACTTCAGAGAAAAGGATTTTACGGCGAGTACAAAAATCCCATTTTCCTTAACTGGAAAACTGCATATTTTGGTATCTCACAGTGTCCAAGCATTTGTTCACATGCTCTGCACTAAAGGGCAAGCTAAACTGTCATTCAGATTAACCCCAGGCTCACACCTATGCGTTTTTTAGTGCAGCAGTTTGCAGAAAAGCACTACAGTCCATTTAACATGGTTTCCTATGATATAAGTTCACCTCTATGCATTTTGCAGTCAGTGCATTTTTGGAAAGGGTCCATCTTCTTGCCATCAGGGACTTTCAAGAGTCTTCTTCAACACCATAGTTAAAAAGCATCAATTCTTCGACGTTCAGCCTTTCTTATGGTCTAACTTTCACAGCCATAGATTACCATTGGAAATACCATAGTTTTGACTGTATGGCACTTTGTCAGTAGGGTGGGTAGTCTGCTTTTTATTATGTTGTCTAGGTTTGCCATTGCATTCCTTCCAAGAAGCAAGTGTCTCTTAATTACATGGCTACAGTCAACGTCTGCCGCGATCTTGGAGCCTAGAAAGATCAAATCCTGTTACTTTTTTCTTCTCCTTCTGATTGCCAAGGAGTCATGGGATCATTTGCCATGATCTTAGTTTTCCTAATGTTCAATTTCAGGCCAGCTTTTGCGCTCTCCTCTTTCACCTTCATTAAGAGACTCTTTAGTCCTTCACTTTCTGCCATTAGTGTGGTATCGTCTGCATATCCGATTGTTCATATTTCTCCCTGCACTCTTAATTCCGGCTTGTGTTTTGTCGACCCCTGGCATTTCGCATGATGTACTCTGCATATGAGTTAAAGCTGACCTTCAGTAATTTTTTTCATCTTTCCATCTATAAAATTTTCTGCCCTTATTCTAATTTTTGATAGTAAAACACTTATTTTTTTCTCTGCCAGTAAATACCTTATACAGCCCACTTCCTCTTTCTTGTCTGGTCATTAGCCTAGGCTTATGACCTCATACACAGCCAATGAGAGGACCAATGAGAGTTGCAGGGCTGGAGGTGTGCTTCTGTGTAAATCCGTGAATTGAACCGGCAGCAGCTTCAGCTGCCCACAGTTAAAATGGCTGCAGCCAGACTTGGTGGAGGAAGATTTCTGCAGCATATTTTGCAAGTACAGAATCGCAATATATATATCCACATCTCACCTGGCCACTGCATATATAGGGCCGAGTGGGTGCTTCCTCCTTCTGAGTGGACGTTCAGGAACATCCCTCAGAAGAAGGGGGATTGCGCGCGTGCCCACGCAGCCCTGATGCTCTTGTGTCACCCAGACACGACGCATCTCCGCTTTGACAGGAGGGCTCTGGGATTGGCCCTCTTGATCACATGATGGCTTTGTCCAATCACAGCTGTGATGTGATGTAAATAGAGAGCCGGTTGCTAGGCGATAGGCTCTCCTCAGAAGTTGTCAGTGAGGAGAGCGGATCCCTGCAGCCGGCTGGTGATCAGTGAGTATGAGATGCTTTTCACACACTGATCACCAATCTAGTGTCCCCACACATGTAAACACACACACAGTGTCCCCAAAACACATGTCCCCCCACGCATTAAAAATACCTGTCCCCCACATATGTAACAGTAAAATCATATGTCCCAATGATTATCTGCACGCATATGTCTGTGATCACCTGCGCACATCTGTACATGATCATCTGCGTACATACTGTCTGTGATCGCATGAACCAATTTATTATACACTTAAGCGGCAAAGATGATATTTTTATTACAAATTATGTGAACAGACTGAAGTTCCTCTTTAGTAAGTAGGGTGACGATCAACATTCTTGCCGCACTCCTTTATACATTTTGAACCAGTCAGTTGTTCCTGTTCTAAATGTTGCTTCTTGATTTGCATACAGGTTTTTTGGTGGTCTGGTATTCCCATTTCTTTCAGTATTTGCCACAACTTGGTGTGATCCAACACAATCAAAGGCTTTACTGTAGTCCAATAAAGCAGAAGTAGACCTTGTTCTGGAACTCCCTTGCTTTCTCCGCGATCCTGCAAATGTTAGCAATTTGAGCGCTAGTTCCTTTGCCTCTTTGAAATCCAGCTTATACTTGTGGTAGCACTCAGTTCACATACTGCTGAAGCCTAGCTTGTAGAATTTTTAAGCATATCCTGCTAGCATGTGAGATGAGTGTGGTTGTACGGCAGTTTGAACATTCTTTGGCCCTGCCTTTCTATGGTATCGTAATGTAAACAAACCTCTTCCAATCCTGTGGCCATTGTTGAGTTTTCCAAATTTGTTTGCATCATGAGTGCAGCACTTTAACAGCATCATCTTTTAGGATTTTAAATACCTTGGCTGGGATACCATCACTTCCGCTAGCTTTGTTATTAGTAATGCACCTGACTTCACTCTGCAGGATATCCAGATCGAGGTCAGTGATTGCATCATTGTGGTTATACGGGACATTGGGATCATTCTTTTATAGTTCTTTTGTGTATTCTTGCCATCTCTTCTATATCTCTTTTTTGCTTCTGTCAGGTCCTTGCTATTTTTGTCTATTGTGCCCATCTTTGTACAAAACTTTCCCTTGATAGCTCCAGTTTTCTTGAAAAGCTCTCTAGTCTTTCCTATTCTGTTTTCCTCTAATTCTTTGCATTGATTAAGAATATCTTTTTGTCTTGTTATCCTCTGGAAGTCTGCATTCAGTTGAGTATATTTTCCATTTTCTCATTGCCTTTTTGCCTTCCTTCTTTGTTCATCTATTTGTATGGCCTCATCAGATAGCCCCTTGCTTTCTTGCATTCCTTCTTCTTTTGGATAGTCTTCATTCCTGCGTCTTGTATGATGTTACACACTTTCTTCCATAGTTCCTTAGGCACTCTATCAGATCGAATTATTTAAATCTGTTTGTCATCGCCACTAAGTATTCACAAGGGATCTGATTTTAAGATCAGATCTGATCTGGCGTTTCCCACTTCTTTTTTTTTTTCTTTTTTTTAAGCCTGAATTTTGCCATAAGAAGTTTATGGTCTGATCCGCAGTCAGCTCCAGGGCTGGTTTTGACCGACTCTATAGAGCTTCTTAATCTTTGGCTGCAGAGAATATAATCTATCTAATTTCTGCATTGACCATCCAGTGATGACCATGAATAGAGTCGCCTCTTTGGTCGTTGGAAAAGAGTGTTGGTTATTACCAATTTGTTTGTTGTGTGTTCTCTTGACAAAACTCTATTGGCCTTTTGCCTTGCTTCGTTTTGTACTCCAAGGCCATATTTATCTGTTGTTCCGGATATGCTTTGACTTCCTACTTTAACATTTCAATCTCCCATTATGAGAAGGATATCTTTTTTAAAGGTAGTTCAAAAAGGTGTTGTAGATCTTCATAAAGGTGGTCAATGTGAGCTGCTTCAGCATCAGAGGTTGGTGCATAAACGTGGATTATTGTGATGTTGAGTGGTTGTTTGCCTTGGATACAGACTGAGATCATCTTGTTGTTTTTGGGATTGTACTCCAGTACTGCTTTCCTCAATCTTTTGTTGACTTATGAGGGCTAAACCATTTCTTCTGAGAGATTCTTGTCCACAGTAGTAGATTTAGTAGTCATCTGAGTTGAATTTGTCCATTCCAGTCCATTTTAATTACCAAGATATTGATGTTCAATCTTGCAATCTCCTGTTGGACCACATTCAGCTTGCCCCGATTCATTGATCTTACATTCCAGATTCCTTTGCAGTATTCTTCTTTACAGCATCAGACTTTCCTTTTGCTCCTACCATCCACAGCTGGGAGTCCTTGCGGTATTTGGTCTATCTATTGCATTAGCTCTGGAGCTACTTGAAATTGCCCTCCGCTCTTCCCCAGTAGCACACTGGACACCTTCCGGTCTGGGGGACTCCTCTTCCAGTGTCATATCCGTTAGCCTTTAGTTTCTGTTCATGTGTTTTTTTTTTATTTGTTTTTTGGCACGGATACTGGGGTGGGTTGTAATTTTCCTTCTCCAGTTTCCTTTTCCTTCTCCAGCTGTCTTCCTCCATTGTGTTGTCTGACAATTTCCTATATAGCCATGGGGCGGGGCCACCTGGTGATGTCCCCCAGAGAACCACCCTTTGTGACGACATGGTGGAAGACGACGTTAGAAGAAGATCGCCCTTTTTTTTGTTTTTTGGCAGGTGAAAACGGGGGAAGGGGGAAGAAGACGGCTTGGGGGGAAGACGTAAAAAGAAGACATCGGTACCAGAGAGAAAAGACACGTTGGAGATGCGACAGGGGTCATTTTTTTCTTTTAATGAAGGACTTTTTTTCTTGTGTGCTTGTGTTTTTTTTTATTTTTATTTTTTTTTATTTTTTTTTACACTTCACTGCTTTTTGGGGTGAATGGGTAGGGGTACAATGTACCATATACTCATTCACATGAGGGTTGCCAGGATCCAGGGTCCCCCTCTTCTTTAAGGGGACTTCCAGATTCCGATAAGCCACCTGCCCAAAAGCACCCATCCTCCCATGGGCATGCGGCCTGGTATGGTTGAGGAGGGGGGACAGCGCTTTCATTTCCCTCTCCCTTTCCTGACCTGCCGAGCTGCATGCTTGGATAAGGATCTGATATTTTTCGGGGGGGACCCCTTGTCCTTTTTCTTTTAAATTTTGGTGTGGGGGGTTCCCCTCCAAATTCATATCATATATATATATATATATATATATATATATATATATATATATATATATATATATATATATATATATATATATATATATATATATATATATATATATATATATATATACACACATTTTTTCTTCCCGGGCTACTCCTTAGCAACCAGCAATGTACAGTGTGTTTTAAAGAGAATAGAAAAGAAATGCAAAGTGCATGAAAACTGCATGTAAAAAATCATGAAAAACAAGGGTTTAAAAACTCAAAGTACCAAGAACTGAATGATCAAAGACTGCTGATTACTCAATTTTCGGGTCCACTCTGAGCACAGAGTACAAAGTGATGAGTATCAGTCACCAGCTCTATCCTCTGCCCCTCCAGCACTCACTGAAGCGCCAGATTGTGGAGAAGGCAGGAGCAGCCGGCTCAGACTCTCAGCTTGCCATTGAAAGGCTGAGCCAGCTGCCGGTCCGGCATCTGGGCAGATCCCATCATTGTCGGGATACTTGTAGAGCCTGGGCCAGCCTAGTGATGTCAGCCAACAGCGGGCTTTAGCCTGCTGTCAGCTGAATCTGGGTCACAGAGGTGCAGAACTAATTACACTATTGTGACCCACAGGGACATGTATGGGCAAACGAGTTTTGCCCATTCTTTTAAGAATTTGTTCATGTGATTTACTGCTGTGGGATCCTGTAGCTAGAGTTTTTATAGTGAAGGGAAGTGATTTGGGACTTTTTTGTTGAATTGCTGTGCAAAGTAACTGAGTGACCGATATAAAAAGAAGTTACTTTTTACACAATTGCTTGCAATGTACTGGCATTGTTTTGTGATTAATTCTCATTTTTTTTTCTTTTCTTTTTTTTTTTTTTTAAGTGTATTCGTAGTGTTTACACCAGCAAGATCATCAGCAGTGACCGTGATCTTTTATCTGTGGTGTTTTTTGGTACCAGGGAAAGCAAAAATTCTGACCCTTTTAAGCATATACATGTTCTACATGATCTGGATACACCAGGTAAGAACCGATTGTGCAGCTCAGCTTATGGCACAGAGTGTAAATGCAAAAATCTTGCAAGTTCCAAATACCAAGAATTTGTTAAATGGATATCTGTATTTATTATGTACCCACTGAAAAAAAATATATATGCAGTGATGAATGACTTTTATAAAGTCATATTAATAAAACCTAAAACTGGTGATCACCTGTGAATGATCAGCCTTGGATGCAGACTGTTTGTTCAGGGCTAACTATCCGCATGTAATTACTCTAAGGCCCCATACACACGATCGGACATATCCGATGAAAACGGTCCGCGGACCATTTCCATCGGATATGTCCGATCGGGAGTGTGATCCGATGGCGTGTACACACCATCGGATCAAATTCCCCGCCGCCGGACGGCGCGGTGACGCGGCGGTGACGTTGACGCCGCCGCGTCACCGCACCAGGAAGTAAAACACTTCCGCGCATGCGCCGAATCCATTCGGCGCGGCGGTGGTGGGGGACGACATGTCTGCTGGTAAGTGTACTAACCAGCAGACATGTCTGGCGGACAGATTCCACCGGATGGATTTCAAAGCATGCTTTGAAATCTGTCGGGTGGAGAAATCTGTCTGCTAGCCCATACACACGAGCGGAGATGTCTGCTGAAACGGTCCATCGGACCGTTTTCAGCGGACATATCCCCTCGTGTGTACGCGGCCTTAGTGTTTACATGTGAGCAGCCGATACTAGCTAAAGGAGCTTCCAGCCTCATTGCTTTCGATGAGGCTTCTGCCCGCAGTTAATCGCTGGGAATCCCACTAGGTCTCCTGCATGTAATTGCTTGTGTATAAGAGTAAACGCATGATATATTGATTTATTCAGTCATAAGGTTTTTGTTTTACCCATTTTAAGTGTCTTGCAATGTACTTTTAGGGCAGCTGTGAATAATAATGTTAAAATGTGCAAGGGAATGAAAATGCTTGCTCCTCCTTCCTAGTGAAAGATTTAAAAAGACAGGCTGTTGTTCGCTAATTTTGTTTACCAGAAAAAGACCGAGACTGTTCTGTTACTTTTCTTCCTGGTTCTTATACATTGACGAATTGCTACTTTTCGTGAATCATTATTGTGCCATAACCTACATCATGAAGACAAATGTACACTAAGCAATTCCATAAATGGGTGAATGGAAATCTGAAGTCAGAACTTTGGTGCTTTCTAATGGTGACCTCGCCTCTCATCTGCTCTGATTTCTAACATGTATTCCCAGCTCAATTGTTTAACTCAAACATACTGACCACGTCTGTGTTTCCAAATTGGAGCGTAACCATCGTGGACCAGCAACAAATTTGGTCCACAATCCACTCATGACAAAGTGTAGATATGTGGATCGTGCTGACTTGGCTATATATATATATATATATATATATATATATATATATATATATATATATATATATATATATATATATATATATATATATCTCTCTATATATATATATATATATATATATATATATATATCTCTATATATATATATATATATATATATATCTCTATATATATATATATATATATATATATATCTCTATATATATATATATATATCTCTATATATCTATATATCTCTATATATCTATCTCCTGTTTCCCAGGACAGAGCACAGTCTGTCTGCTCAGGTGAGCTTAAATTGGCCTGGGGGAGAGGGCCAACACCTGACCTGGATCAGGGATCAGCGATCCCTGAATGTGTAAGAGAGGAGCCTGGGAGAGGTATAAACCCCGAACTGGACTTTCACAGGCTCTCTCTCTCTCTATATATAATATACCACTTAATTTTCCCTAAGAAATAAAAAAAAATGGATATATATGCCAAATATTGTGGGTTTGTGGGTTTGCTGCGCATATATAATATGCAATCTATCGTAGTTTCAGCGGACATATCCGATCGTATGTACGACCTAGCGGACAGGTTTTTCCAGCGGACAAATTTCAAAGCATGCTTTGAAATTTGTCCGCTGCAAACCTGTCCGTCGGACAAGTCTGCTGGTTAGTACGCCTAACCAGCGGACATAAATCTCCCGCATGCGTCGAATGGATTTGATGCATGCGTGGAAGTATTTTAATTCCTGGAGTGGTGACGTGGCGGCGTCAACGTCACCGCGTCCTCAGTCCGAGGGGAATTTCGTCCGATGGTGAAGAAAATTCGAGAAGACATGTCCGCTGGAAACGGTCCGTCGGACATGTTTTAGCGGACATGTCTCCTCGTCTGTATGCGGCCCTAAGTTCAGCTGTGGATGCACCTGGGTTAAGTTCCTCTGCTTTTAGCTTAGGACTTTTGTCTCCCCATAGGAAAAGGTCAGGGGTAGGAATATAAAAAGGAATCGCCACCTGAACCTGGTGGCCCTTATGCTTGCATGATACTATCCTCCCCTGTAGAGACTTGAGACGGCTCACAGATTGAGCCATTAGACCTGTCAGGCAATGTAGCCTTTTTTTGCGTTTGTTCTATAAGAGTTTAACTGCTATATTCGCAGCATCCTCACAGGAAGCAGAAGAAACAGGGCGTGCCCCTTTTCCTGCTTTAAATCCTTTAAACAAAGGGATTAGAGGACCTGGGGATGAAAGTTCACTGTCAGAGGACAGCTGCAGACTAATGAGGAGAAGCTATCAGAAGCCCCACAGGTTCCGGTTGCACCTGCAGTCTTTTCAGAGATTCATGCTGAATATAACTTTCCTCTGCCTAGACGGCCAAGGCCTCTATTTTCTTCTTGGAGTTTAAAGGGAGGTTTTTCCCTATAGGTGGCTAGAAAGACCTCCATATGGTCCTCAGCCTGGTGTTGGCTTCAGGCTAACCAAATGCACATCTGAGGGATGCACAGTTGCTGGTGCACATTGCTAACGTCTCTTAATTGAGGAAACGCACATCTGCAGAGGATAACTTCCTCTTTTCCAGTCCGCATGTTTGCATAAGATACATGAGTTAGGAATGTTCAAAATGCATGTGGGGTAAAAACAAGGAACAGAACATGTTTTATTGTTGATCACATAAAAATACATGTTTCTGTTTGTATGGTTTTACATGTGTGTGTGTGTGTGTGTGTTTTTTTTTTTTTTTTTACACAATCGCATAAAAATGCTTGAGTGCATAAAGATGCTGAATCACACATGGTTACCTGATCACCCGAGTCCTGGATTACCCAAGGATATTGGGTCACACAGAGGCTTGTTTTCACAGAAATGCCTAAAGTCGCATTAGGATGCTTGATTGCATAAGGATGCTGGATCGCACAGGAGTGCTTGGTCACAAGAGTCCTTGGTCACACAAGGGTTCTTGTCCGCACAGTAGTGTTTAAAATGCATAAGATGTTGATCGCATGGAAAATGCTGAATTGCATAAAGATGCATGATTGCTTTAAAGTTGCACATGGTGGCTTAATTAAGCATGATAATTTAAGTCTCCTTAATTATACAGGATTCCTTGTGCTTGCATAAGAATACATGTCTGCATGGGTTCATGTTGCACAATACTTTCATAGCGCATGCTTGCTTGCAAGATGCTTGTTACATATTTATATGAATTCATGCTTCCATGAACACACGCTTCCAAAGAGGCATATGGTTTTTAACACTTGCCACTTGCACATATGGGGAGCCATTTGCATATGTGTTTATTTACATGGGACTGCAGAGGGTGTCTGCGTTTCGCAGGGGAACAGCACTATCTCCAGTTGGTGGTCTTGCCCTTTTGGGTTAGCCTCCGTGCCTGGGTTGACGGGGTGCTAGGGCCCGCCTCTAGCAGGTCTATAGGCCCAGAGTATAGCAGTAATGGCATACCGAGGCACACTCCTGCTGATGGATCAGTCAGTGGCATGGCTGGACCTAGGGGTGTCCAGCATGGTCAAGTATCTGGAACTCCTGGGTTAGGATCCCAGTCTAAAGGTACATTCTTTTATTGACAAGAAGCTGGGTATGTTTGGCACAGCCCAAAAAGGAGAGTTTTTTTTGGCCTCGGTCAAGACCATCGCTATGAGAAAACTGGTCTATGTGGTCACGGCAAGGAACAGTTCCTTACTTTTGGCCTTTTGCTTAAGGCGCTAGGGAAGATGCTGGCTTCATTCAAGACAGTTCCCTATGCTAACTTGTATTCAGGACTGTTATAAACAGTATTCTGTCAGCCTAGAAAGAGTGGATCCTGACCTAGCATTATCCAAAGAACCTGGTCCCAGAGATATGCTGGAATTTCTGTTGGTGGTTTTTAACTAAAAGGTTTGCCAGGTCAGTAAGAGACCATGGCCCAGGGGAAGTGGTCAATCTCCAAGTGAGCCTTATCTGTCAGCTATAGCTACCGATGGAGCATCTGGCTTAACCACTTAAGGACCGGACCAATACGCTGCTAAATGACCCACGGGGTTTTTACAATTCGGCACTGCGTCGCTTTAACAGACAATTGCGCGACGTGGCTCCCAAACAAAATTTGCGTCCTTTTCTTCCCACAAATAGAGCTTTCTTTTGGTGGTATTTGATCGCCTCTGCGATTTTTATTTTTTATTTTTAATTTTTTGCGCTATATACAAAAATAGGGCGACATTTTTGAAAAGAAATCAATATTTTTTACTTTTTGTTAGAAGAAAAATCAATAAACTAAATTTTAGTCAAACATTTGGGCCAAAATTTATTTAGCCACATGTCTTTAGTAAAAAAAAAAAAATTGGCTACCTAGCGGGAACAGCGACACTAATACAGCGATCAGAAAAATGATCGCTTAGTGATGCTGGCAATAGGGAGTGAAAGGGTTAACTAGGGCGGTGCTCAAGGGGTTAAAACTTTATTAGGGGGGGGTACGGGGGCTACCCAGGACCTAACACTAACTGCCTGTCACACTAACTGCCTGTCACACTAACTGCCTGTCACACTAACTGCCTGTCACACTAACTGCCTGTCACACTAACTGTCACACTGACACAAAATACATGTATGATTACTGCATTCAGTGACACTGTGACAGGGGAAGGGGGGGGGGGGGCGATTGCGGGGGTTAAATGTGCCTGTGTATCTGTGTGTCAGTGTAGTGTTAGTGCAGACTTACTTGTGATGTGATCTCTCCTCAGCGGTGGTTGAAAAAAACGCAGAGGGAGAGATCACATCGCTTCCTCCTTCCTGTGTTTACACAGGAGGAGGAAGTGACAGGGCGGGGGGGGGGGGCGCGCGCATTGGCTGAGAGCGATCCGGAGGGGGCGGACAAAAAGGAATAGCCGACCCCTCTTGTCGGATCGCTCGTACAGCCACGGGGACCGCCGCATGTACCGGGGGGGGGGTCCCGATCGGACCCCCCACCCACCTCAAGGCACCAACGTGTATATATACGTTGATGTGCCTGTCGGTGCCATTCTGCCGACGTAAATGTACATGCGGCGGTCCTTAAGTGGTTAAAGGGTCACTAAAGGAAAACATTTTTTTAGCTAAATAGCTTCCTTTACCTTACTGCAGTACTGGTTTTGTGTCCTTATTGTTCGTTTTTGCTTTGAAGTAGCTGTAATCCTGCTCTGTTCTCCACACTTCCTGCTTGTCTGTTTCCTTATAACCACAGTGCCCATTACTGTGTGTCTAAAACTTCCCAGAACCATTTTAAAAACAAAACACTGCCCTGGATTTGTTTGTTTTTGTTCTGTGTGTCTATTTCTACTTTGCAGAAACATGAAGCCAGTTCAAAAGTGAAACTAACCTGCAGGCACATTATATGATTGATTTTTATCTATTTTCAATCATTTTGAAAAGGAATCAGTTAACTTTTATGTCTCTATACCCTGTAAACAGTCATTTCAGCAAAAAAAATGTTTTTCCCTTGGTGACCCTTAGGCCGCGTACACACGAGGGGATATGTCCGCTGAAAACGGTCCGATGGACCGTTTCAGCAGACATCTCCGCTCGTGTGTATGGGCTAGCGGACAGATTTCTCCACCCGACAGATTTCAAAGCATGCTTTGAAATCTATCCGGTGGGGATCTGTCCGCCCGACATGTCTGCTGGTTAGTACACTTACCAGCAGACATGTCGGCCCCCACCGCCGCCGCGCCGCTGCCGAATGGATTCGGCGCAAGCGCGGAAGTGTTTTACTTCCTGGTGCGGTGACGTTGCGGTGACGCGGCGGCGTCAACGTCACCGCCACGTCACCGCGCCTTCCGGCGGCGGGGAATTTGATCCGATGGTGTGTACACGCCATCGGATCAAACTCCCGATCGGACATATCCGATGGAAATGGTCCGCGGACCGTTTTCATCGGATATATCCGATCGTGTGTACGCCGCCTTAAAGGGCCTGAACGTTTAGGTGGCAGGTTGGTTCTGTCAGATTACAATCAGACTATGCCATACTAGTGATTTACTTCATTTACCAAAGAGGAGCTTGTGCCATGCCTATTGACATTCGTCATTTCATGGAATGCAGAATTGGCAGCCAATTCACTGGAGCCATCAACAATTGTTTCCGGGAGAATGACCTCTACACCCCGACTTTTTTCTGACCAAATGCCACAGAAATAGTACCCTGTACATAAGATGTATTGGCGTCCAGGTTCAACAAGGAATGAAACAGCTTGGGGTCAAGGACAAAGGATCCACCCACATGTGGGGCAGATGTGTTAGTAATCCGGGGGGTTGTCACTGGTTTGTCTCTCTCCCCCCCCCCAGCGCCGCGACTTTTGTGGCCTCTATGCAACATTAGAGGAGAACGGCAGCCGGCCTGATTACTCCGGCATAACCCTGACGACCTCACTGTGCAGGAACAGTAAGGGTGGTAGTAGAGGACCCAGGGTCCCTTACATCTTGTCCAGGCCTACTTCGCAGGGGGTATTACATGTTCACTAATTCCTATCAGGTGAACATAAGACGACAAAAGGATGCAGCTTTTTGGCACAGTATGCTGCAGGCAGCATTATAGGTCCCCTCGTCTGATGGCGGTGTGCGTTGTTGTGTCTCCCTCCCCTCAGTAAGCATGGCTTTGGGACATCCCACATAGTAATTGCTATGCTGCGCTGTGACCCGTGATGTACGATAAAGAAAATAGGATTTTCCCAAGGCGTCTTCCAGGACAGCCCTTGAGAGATGGAGCTCCTCCCTGGACAGGAAACGCATCACCACCAGCTCTTTAAAAGCGGTCCCTCAGGCATCTGGTCAGTTTTATGTGTTTCCTCAGTTGGGGGAGACATGTCACTGAAGGAACCGTCTTTTAAAGGGGGAGATGGACCTAGGAGAGTGTCCATCACGCAAGGGCTGTGGCAGCTGGTGTTCCCCCCCCCCCCCTTACCTCTAAAACCTCTCCGTGGCCACGGGTTCCCTCCGCATAGGGTCTGGAGTTCCCCGTTCCCCCTTCTCTCTGGAGCCCGGCGAGGGAGTGGGCAGTGTTGATGGGCATGGCGTCGGCGGCCGGAGATATCTCTCTTGCGGAAGACGCCGGGCATCTCCTCCGGCGAGATGCGCGTCATCGCTGTGCGGCGAAAACACTGGTTCCGGTTTTCGGCGCAGAGACTGGGGGAAGGCCGAGGCGGCGTTTTCAAAAGGCGACAGCATGGGCTGTGGATCGCCTACGAACGGAGCAACATGGAGGCATCCCAGGCTTCAGAGGAGTCCAACGCCGCCTCATCACAGGTAGGCTGGCCTGGCCAGAGCCTTATTTCCTGTTTCTATTTTTCACCTGCTAGAAGGGGGAGCTAGATGTTCAGGGAACTTCTTAGAGCTCCGTGGGCACCTTTTTGTATATATAAAAAACTGGTTCAGCATCCCAGATAGTCCAGTGGGAAGAGACAATGGCAGACACAGACAAGGTCCCAGGTTCAAGCCCAGGTCCTAACCAACTGTATGATAAGAACATTTCAACTTAAAGGTCCACTTCCAGTGACAAAGAATGGGCCCTACTTGTAAGGCTAAGCTGTTATCTGCTTACACTGAATCCATATGTGCCCCTTGCACTACAGCGGTAGTAAACAGGAGGAGGATTCCCCTCTTACCAAAATTTCCTTCAAGGATGAGGCTACCTTTCAGTCTGTCAGGAAACTTATTGCAGATACACAATTTCCTTTAACGGTTAAAAACCAAAGGTGCCCACCTCTCCTACTCCGGTAGCATCAGGATCAGAGAAGGAGATTACCCTAGAAATACTGACCCGGATTCCTCCCAGTCAGATTCTGGGCAGGAGAAAGGTCAGGATGACTCCCGTGCACACGCCCGATTCAAACACTCCCACAAGGGAGTAGACGAATTGTTAGGTGCTATTCATAAAAAGTTGGAGTGGAAAGAATTAGCTCTCACGTCATAATAAAATGTATTGGGGTTTAAGAAAGGAAACCTAAAGTATTCCCAGTACGTAAACTGATGTCAGATTCGGTACTCAGGGAATGTGTAGGACCCGATTAAGGCTCTTCTTTTCAGGAGAATTGAAAAGGTTTCCCTTTGATGACCCCAGTACAAGTTTGGAACCAGCTCCAAAACCGGATGCCCCACTAGCGAAGGTGTCAAAACACTCAGACTTAGTCTTTGACGGTATGGGACACTTAGCGGAACTCGTGGATAAAAAGGGGGATGTGATCCTCAAAAGATCCTGGGACACAGCTATGGCCAACCTTAATCTAGCCCTAGCAACAACGGGTGTAGCCCATAATTTTGAATTCTGACTTAAACAATTGCAGGAACACCTGACGGCAGGTATCCCTAGAACAGAGTTGCTGAAATCCTTTTCCATGCTTTTTAAAGCAGTAGGATTTATTGCAGATGCCTCGATGGAATCTGTAAAACTTTCAGCCAGGGCAGCTTCACTATCGGTTGCAGCCAGAAGGACTCTTTGGCTCAAAACATGGCCAGGCGATTCCGCCTCTAAATTGCGCTTATTTAGCGTTTCATTTTCGGGTATATGTTTGTTTGGCACCTGGCTAGATGATGCGTTGGAAAGCACAGTGGATAAAAAAGGCTTTTTTTTCTAAAAGGAAAAGTCATTTCCCAGAATTTTTTATTTTTTTTTGTCCTTTTAAGGGACAAAGGGGAAGCCAAACAAACCTTGGGCGGCACAAGGAGGGAAACAAAAGGCAAAAGTGCTCTTTAACCCTCCTGACAAAAATCCCAAGCCGCAGTGATGCCAGCATCCAGGTGGGAGGAAGACTGGGGGAAAGGCCAAGGGTTTTTACTCGCACACGTTTCTGGTGCAGAAGCCATCAGGCAAATATCGCCTGATCTTCATTTTAAAACCATTGAACTGGGCCAGACAGTACAAAAAATTCCGTATGGAATCAATTTACTAAAAAAAAAGAGAGAATTTTTACTCCAAGATCTGAAGGATGCCTACCTTCACATTCCTATCAGGAAAAGGCCGAAAATTCCTCCACATAGCCATAAGGGTGGGGAAAAGGGTCTACCACTTTCAGAAGCCAAGCCCTCCCTTTTTTGCCCCTCTTGGTCTCTAAAGGATCTTTTACCAAGATCCTAGCGGAGACACTGGCTCCATTTAAGACTCCAAACCGTAACAGTTTTTTCCTACTTAGACAACTTACTGTTCCTGGCACCAACAGGCCCTCTGGTGGTGGAGAAACCAAAGCACCCTGCAAAAAGGTCTGCTATGGAACCCCCCGACTACGGGCATCCTAACTACGGACGCTAGCAACCAGAGGTAAGGAGCCCATCTAGATGGGCAATGGGCACAGGGCTCTTGAAGTTGCCTAGAAAAGAAAATGCTCGTCAAATTACAGAGAGCTAAAGGAGCCAAAGGAATCTCAGCATTTCAAAGTCAGCTCAAACACCAATATCTACAGGTCAGGTCGGACAACACAACCTCTGTAGCATACCTAAACAAGCAGGGAAGAATCAGGAATGCCACCCTGATGCACATAGCACAATAAGTGTCTGTATGGGCAGAAGTGTCTGTATGGGCAGATAAAAAATCTGGAGTCACTATCGGCAATCCATCTCAGGGGTATACAGAACAATCTACCCAACTTTTTGAGCAGACAATTGACCTCACAAGAAGAGTGATCCGACAGTATTTGCGGAAATAGTGGCCAAGTGGGTCTGCCGGAGATCGACCTATTTGTCAACAGAGAAAAATACCAAACTACCAGAGTTTTTCTCGCCGAACCCCAGTGATCAACCAGTGGCAGTCGATGCCCTCCAGAGCACATGGACGTTCACTCTGGCTTATGCCTTCCCGCCTCTATATCTCTTACCAAGAGTACTCTCCAAGTTTAGAAGAGAAGAGACTTCTCTTATTCTAGTAGCATCTTTTTGGCCAAAAAGTGTTTTTTCACTTCTGCTATCTTAGTAGATCGACCATCTTGGATGTTACCGTGCAGTCAGGACCTGCTATCCCAAGGTCCAGTGCGGCACTCCAATCCAGCCATGCTAAAACTTGCGACTTAGGTATCTGAAATAGACATGCTGAAATCCAAGGGTCTATCGAACAGAGTGATTAAATCTCTGTTACAAATTCGCAAACTAAATACCAGAACAATTTACCTGAAACACTGGAAGAAATTTAATATCTGGCTACAAGAGTGGAAAAAGGAGAATATGAGTCTCCAACAATATTGGAGTTTCTACAAGAAGGCATTGACAAGAAGTTATTTTTAAGCACGATTAAAGTACAAGTTGCTGCCCGATAGTACACCGCTCCTTACAGTAGGACCCGCTTATTAATAGGTTTTGCAAAACGGTTGTTTAGCAACACCCGGCTTCAATGCTGTAAAGTTCCGGCATGGGACACATCTATTATGTTGGGAGCAGTCAATTAGGGGTCCTCTTGAGCCAATATCGGAGGCATCCTTAAAACTGATTATTTTAAAAACAGTCTTTCTAGTCGCTATGACTTCTGCCCGCAGAGTCAGCAAACTCCTAGCTCTGTCATTCAGAGAACCATATATGCAAATACTGGAAGATAGAATTGTTTTAAAAGACTGACCAGTCATTTATCCCTAAAGTTGCTTCTTCCTTTCAAGAATTAGAACATCATAATTCCTTTTGGCAATAAACCTGCAAATAGCAAAGATGAACAAACTACACTGGCTAGACGTCAAGAGGTCTTCTTCCTATCTGGAAGCGACTAGAAATTTAGAAAATCAGAAGGGAAAGCAGGCTTCAAAAGAAACAAGAGCCAGGTGGATAAGGTGGCCATCTTGGAAGGGTACAAAAACGTTGCGCTTGGACCCTCCACAAGGCTTGAAAACACACTCTTCAAGGGCGTTTACAACGTCCTGGGCAGAAAGAGCCGGTGCTACCTCGGAGCAGATATGTAAGGACACCACGTGGTCAAGCATGTCCACGTTCATTCGACATGATCGATTGGACTTCTTAAAGTGATCAAGATCAAGCCTTTGGGAGGAAAGTCCTCCAAGCAATAGTCCCACCCTAAACTGGGGAGTGCTTGCTCATCCTCTCAAGGGCTGTCCTTGAAGACGCCTTGGGAAAATCAGAGTTAGTCTTACCGGAAACTCTGTTTCCAGGAGTCTTCCAGGACAGCACATTCCCACCCTATTTTTTTTTTTTGAGGTAGGTATATATACATGGATAATATAAGTTGTTTGTATGTATGTTAATAACTGTATTTCAGCTCCGTCCTTCGGTTCTTGGATTAAAACTGACCAGATGCCTGAGGAACCGCCTTTTAAAGAGCTGGTGGTGATGTGTTTCCTGTCCGGGGAAGAGCTCCATCTCTCAAGGGCTGTCCTGGAAACAGAGTTTCCGGTACAACTAACTCTGATTTTTATAACAACTTACTTGTAAAATCCTTTCCTTGGAGTACTTCACGGGACACAGAGCTCCCGCCCCTCTTGTTTGGGGATATTGGGACACTTTTTGCTTGGCTACAAAAACTGAGGTACTCCCAGTATGGGAGGGGTTCTATAGGGAGGGAACTTCCTGTGTAGTTGATTACACCAGTGTCCATCACCTGAAGGTAGACTCTTTAACCCACATAGTAATTGCTATGTCGCTCTGTGTCCCGTGATGTACTCCAAGAAAAGGATTTTACAGGCAAGCTTTTGTAAATAGGATAGCAGACTACAGGAACAGTTGGGACTTGTTCACAACATTCATGCATAAGAATTGATGGAAGATGGTGCATATTTGACCTGCATAGAATACTTTGGTCTTGTCGAAGTCATGTGCAGAGACATGCACTTTTCTAACGTAGGTCTCTGTTGGGACATAAAGAAAATAACTGATTTCAATGTGCACTGATGGCGAGTATTGTCAATGCGCATTAATACCTGGTGCCTAGGGTTGCCACCTCATCCTTTTAAAACAGAACACATATGAATTACACAGGTTCTCAGGCTCAGGCTAATGTAGAGTTTAATTACCACCATAATCAGCCACAGAACCTGTGTTATTAATGTGTTCTGTTTTAAAGGGATGAGGTGGCAACCCTACTGGTGCCTCCTCTATAGTTTCAGCTCCTCTGAACCTGTGAGCTTCTAATCTAGCCATGTGCTCCTTTTCTCTGCTCCCCCCCCCCCCCACAGTGTGCATTACTGCCTACCTGCAGGTATCCTGTAATTTGATTGGCTGGCTTTGCTGCTTTTAGACGGGGGAGGAGGGGCTTCTCAAGGCAGTACTGGGGGGTTTTCACGAGAAATCTGGCAGCAAATAAATCAAAGGACTGTTAGTGGGGGCTCTCTATGAGCTCAGATACAGTGGAAGCTGATAAATATCCCTCAGATAATAATATGCAGACAGAACACTACAAAAGGTCAGGCCAGTGCTGGATTCTATGAGTAGAGCTCTCCATTTCATAGCCGCCCATAGCATCTTCCACAGAACTCTTCCCCTCCCACACAGCAGCCAATTCTCTCTCCCAATGACCTCATTGTGTGAATGAGCAGCAATTCCCGCTCCCCGCACTCTCCACACTGCCCGTCCCCTGCCTTCCTACCTTGATTATTGTTTTAAGATTTGCCTCTTGAAGACTCCAGCCATCCCCGAGCCGCTTCTTACACCTCGTACACCTCCAGCCTGCAGTCCTCCTTCTGCATCCTGGCGAAGCTGTGTCAACCAGAGATGCCTGACTCCGCCCTCTGAATTCTCTGAGCCTAATTACAGAGAGGGCATCGGGTATCTGTCCTCACGGTCAGCGCGCATTGGGAACACTAAAAACATTGGTTATCAGCCCTCAAAATTTCCACTCGCCTACTAGCATTTGGCGAGTGGATTTAAGCTGAGGGCGAGTGATGACAGGGCTGCATGACCAATCTTCCTCCAATCTGTGCCTACACTTAGAGTCCCGATGAGATTGGCGGCCGAAGAGGAAAGGTGCATGCTCAGGAAAAGTAGTCTGGTGAGCCACGCACAGGCAGAGCAGTACACAGGTGCTGTTCTTACAATTCTCATTAATCCATGGGACCTAACAGTATGACCTCTCTGAGCCTGCCCCCCCTCCCCGACCAATGTAGCTGGAGAGCAGGAAGTAATGAGTGAGGTGGAGGATTGCAAAAATTACCAGTCCGGTGCAGCGCTCACTGATAAGAGTGGCAGCCTTCCAGTTTGTGCAGTTTTCTTCTCCTTGTGCTCTATGTAATTGTCCAACAGTTCAGCCTGAGCACTGTGAACAGACTGATCTCAATGTGTGCTGTGTCAGTGTGCGCTGTGCTATGGTGTCAATGGCTGTGCAGTTGTGTGGATCTCAGCGCTGGATTGTACTCCCTCCCGCTGTGCTGCAGCTCCTCTCCTCACTGCCAGCCTGAATAAAAGGGAGAAGTGGGGACATGCAAGCGTGGAGCTGCACACACAGGCTCCTGATGATGAGATGAATGGGAGAGGGAGAGGGGGAGAGAGAGTGAGAGGATGAATGCGAGTTGCAGAGGAGACAGCAAGAGAATGGGGAAGAGACCCAGTTCTAGTGCCCTGTCCCTCTGGTCTGCCCCCAGTGCCCTGCCCCAATTTGTTAAAGTTGTTGTTGGTAATATTTAATTTTGTAACTCGATTCTGCATAAAACATTTAACAGTGTCATTCCATGAGATAATCTACGAGGACGTGTTTACGGGTGCAATTGGGCGCAGGGCAGTGTATGAATTAGGTGGGGCAACTGGTGGCGAGTAACTCTTGAGGCCTGGCTAGTAGCTCAGGACTTGAAATTTTGAGCCCTGGGTTAGATTATATGCCTTTTGGTTCATTTAAATCAGGATAACCATTCCTTTAGACAGGTCCGTCGCCAATCCTTCCCAGCGCTCTGTGTGGATCCTTGGCTCTATAAGTGCTCATAGAGCATATAAACAGCCAACATAGTGTAGTATTTTGTTGAAAATCTATTCAAAGCTTAAAAAATATCATAAAACTCACATTTCTCTTTTCGTCCATGGATGGACACAGCTCCCTTTAAATCTTGACATTTGGGTTATGTTCCTGTTCCTAGGAGAGGACTAGGCAGAACATGTTAGTTATCTTAAAACATGTAACTTTAACTGAGTTGAACAGCCCTGCCCAGTGGGTGGTCCCTCCGGTCATAACCCCTCACCATGCAGCATGCAGCCTCAGTTTTTTTTTCTGCCTAGCAGAGGATAAGGAGGTGGCTCCCTTTTTGAGCCCAGAGTCCTGAGGAATCTTTTGTTAATTAAAAAAAAAAGTATTTTAGTTTTGCGATTCTTCTATCAACTGCCGGCTGGGTGATAGGCTGGATATTATAGATCCTTGTAGTCTCTCCAGTCCGGCCATCGAGCATGAGCAGTCCATAGCTACGCGCTGGGTCGGCCAGGGCATGCCCCATGGCTCCAGGGGTGGCCGGTGAGCATATGCTCTGGGGGGGCCACATCTGACTGGGCTGCTGTTGTCTGTTCAGGATGGAATCCATTTGTTCAGTGGTTGCTGCGCTCCATCCAATGGACTTTATGGCGTCCCTGGATATCCTGGACGCATACTTGTATGTCCCTATCTGCACCAGACATCAGAAGTTTCTGCGCTTTGCGATCGGCAAAGACCACTATCAGTTTGTGGCTCTTCCCTTTGGCCTAGCGTCAGCACCGAGAGTGTTCACCAAGGTGCTCGCCCCGATTCTGACTTTGCTGAGACAGCAAGGCATTGCTATCGTGGGCTACCTAGACGATCCTCTTCTGAGAGCTGCTTCTGGCTCAGAATTAGAGGAGGACATGTCTATAGCCAGTCAGACCCGCCGGGAATTTGGTTGCATACTGAACATCCAAAAGTCGGTGTTGGTACTGACTCAGCGTCTGGAGTACCTAGGGTTGATCCTGGACTCAGGGGTGAAGGTCTTCCTTTCATTGGAGAAGTTGCTAACACTCTAGTCGGCGGTGAAATTGTTAGCATCCCGCAAATGGTCGTCTCTCCATTTTTGCATGCGAGTTCTGGGCCTCATGGTGGCCTCTTTTGAGGCGGTACCGTATGCCCAATTCCACATTCGAGTATTGCAGAAAGAGATCCTGTCCAAATGGAACAGATCTCCATGGTCTCTGGATCGTTGGATCCAGGTAAATCACCTGGTCAGGGCTTCCCTGAGTTGGTGGCTGAGATCCCGGCTCTTCATTCCGGGAAGTCGTTCCTTCCTTTCCATTGGACTGTTCTGCCTAGTCCTCTCCTATGAACAGGAATATAACCCAAATGTCAAGATTTAAGGAGCTCTGTCCATCCATGGACGACAGAGAAAAGGATTTTCGGTGGGTACAAAAAATCCTATTATTCTGGTGCCTTAAAGCCGACACTAAGCTGATCCAGCCGTCTGGTCTGCAGTGTGTGCCCCTGTGATTCCTTACAGCCGGCGCGCGTTTTAGACCTCGTTGCCATATGGCCGGAAGTGCCGATCGTGTTGTTTCCCAGCAGTCTCTACGTGTAGAAATGCGTAGAGGCTGCTGGGAAACAACACGATTGTCACTTCCGGCCATACGGCAACAAGGTCTGGAAAGCAAACCGGCTGTAAGGAATCGCAGGGGCACACACTGCAGACCAGACATATCTTTATACACGGCTGGATCAGCTTAGTGCCAGCTTTAAGGCACCAGAATATGTGAGTTTTATGATATTTTTTTAAGCTTTTTGTATACATTTTCAAGAAAATACTACACTATGTTGGCTGTTTATATGCTTTATGAGCACTTATAGAGCGAAGGATCCACACAGAGCCCTGGGAAGGATTGGTGACAATGTCTAAAATGGTTGGTTATCCTGATTTAAATGAACCAAAGGCATATGTAACCCATCTGGTGAGTGGCCATTGCATTAGATGGTGAGATGGTCACATTTGTTGTGAAAAGTAGCAGCAGAGAATCATGGGCAAGGATGTCACTATTTGAAGAAAGTGATCACTTACTGAGGACATTCATGGCAGTTTGTTTGGGGTTACTTTTGTTCTCTTTGATTTATAGACTATAAGAAGTGAGCAGCACAGTGCAAGATTAGCACATGATATATTCATATTTCTATGCATAAGTACACACAATGTTGGTACAAGCATATATTTATTTTTTATTTTTTGCACAAGGATTATATATATTTTTTTTTAATATTAACTTTAGTTTGTATTTATATGGTTTGGCAAGGCACTTTGTGTGTGTATATATGTATATGTATATATATGTAAAAATATATATAATGTTTTTTTAGGCACGTGCACTTTGGATTCTTATGGAATGCTTATTTTTGAAGTGACACCTAAACAGTAGGCGTTGAATATGCCATATATATAGAGCAGCAAACCCACAATATTTGGCATATTCCTCAATTTTTCTTTTATTTATTTCTTTGCACAATTAGGGAAAATTAAGTGGTAAAAAATATTATAGTAAGTCAGCGCGATCCACACATGCACATATTTTCACACTTAGCACCCAGCCTACTAGGCCGTATGCTTTAATTTGATTGCCGCGGACCTTGGCGCTGGTGACACATTTATATATTCACGATCAACTCATGTTCTAAAAGTCTGAATTTAAGATCAACCGGTATATGGTTCCATCCAGACACCACTAATACATGGTTTAAAGGCTGCAATGCTATTGATATGATGCACATCTGGTACCTGTCCTGTGCCAAGTAGATTTTTGACCAACGTACTTCACCTCCTACAGACCTTATCGAATTATCCCCTCCCAAAAGTGGTACTTCTCGGTTCGCACTTCTTAGTTTTAAACCTCCAGCTCTCACTAGCCCTGAATTTAAGTTCGCCACTTGCCTGTTACTAGCCATTAAACAAACTATTGCAAGGATTTAGAAGAATCAATTGCCACAATTCATGATCGTTCAACAATGCATAGACACATTTTTTTCTAAATGAGAAACATTGTAACATCCTCCTGGTCACCCACAGGAATTTTCTTGCAATATGGACTTCAAGGATTCAATATGCTCACAAGCAAGCTGTTCCTCTCTGTCCCTTTTCACCTTCCCTCATCCTGTGCTTCCTTTACTCCCCTCCTCCCTCTTACCGCACCCTTTTAATTTTCTTCTCTCTTGCACCGAGTTTTGGATGTACACTCAGGGATGTGCATTTGCCTTCCTTTAATTTCAACAGGCTGGATGCACAATTTGTATTTCTCGGGTGAATAAACCTGGCCCCCCAATATCTATGCGAAAAAATAAAAGCTCACAACTCCAATCGCGTTTTGCGATCCACCAACCAAAATCTGCTCCAGATACCCAAAGCCAAATACAAGTCCAAAGGAGAAAGAAGATTTGCGCTCCAAGGTCCCAGACTATGGAACGCTTTACCAACCAGCATTCGGTTGGAGGAGAATCACTTGGCCTTCAGAAGAAAGATCAAAACTTATCTCTTTTGATATCAAAGGAGACAGGAACAACAAGCGCCCAGAGGCGATTTAGTTCGCATGTGCTGCGCTATATAAGTTCTTTACTCACTCACTCTTGCGTGCACTGATCAGCAAAACTGTATGAATAATTTCTTAAAGACCAGTCACTGCTGC
This sequence comes from Rana kukunoris, assembly GCA_029574335.1. Classification (NCBI taxonomy): domain Eukaryota; kingdom Metazoa; phylum Chordata; class Amphibia; order Anura; family Ranidae; genus Rana; species Rana kukunoris. The sequence continues at coordinate 90,526,352 of CM056055.1, read as the reverse complement.
TCTCTACCTGGTGCATGGTGTTCGGGCTTCTGTCATCCTCTAGTTTTCTGCAGACAGCCTGCAGTGGGTGGGCCTGCTGGGTTCCACCCTCAACTGTGCTCTTTAAACAGGTTAAAGTGTATCCAAGCTTGAAAACCAAAAATGTAATCCATTACAGCTTAACAGTCCTTAAAGTAATACTAAAGGAAATATTTTTGGGGTTTTAAAATAAAAAATAGATATCACTTAGCTTCTCTGTGCAACAATATTGCACAAAGATGTCCCTTACCACTTCTGGCAGTCCCTTGCTGGTGCTGTCAGCTTCTTCCTACTCTGGGTGCAGCCTTAGCAAGCCAGGTGCTTAGGAGGCATCTGTGTGTGCTCCTGAGCCAGGCATCCATAGCCACACCTCTGCTTTCTCTTCAAAGGAGTTTGACGCTTTTATTTTTTACATATTTACATTCTGGTAAAAGCTACCGTGAGACTAAAAGCCTTAGTACTGCTTTATTGCCTAAGCCACTATATGAAAGCATAATGTAACCCTTTTCTAGATGGCATGAGTGAAATTCCAGGGAAAAAGGAAATAACTTTTTGCTCTCCATAGGTTTTTAGGTTTTGTCCCCGACCCCATCCCCCCCCTCCCTTAAAATGTATTGAGCTTTTTTTTTGGGGGGGGGGGGGGCAAGAAACGAAACATTAATAGGTAATGGAGTACAGAATTGGTTATAAGTTGTACAAACATAAGGTGGTCTCCTCTAGCAATTTTGATAAGCGGCGTAGGGCTTTGTTATACAATTTGAATATCATGCAATTGGAACTTGTGGCCTAGTGCCTGTCATGTGGGAGATTTTAGTCCCCTCAAGCTGGTCTTGGAGGAGGCTTATGGGGGTTACCATAAGGCGATTCCTGACTGTGTTCCCCAAGTAAGGGAACACATAGGAGAGCTTGCTAATTAAAATCGAACTATATATATGTTGGAGGAGTTTGTGTTAAGGCCAGCCATACAACTGGGTAGATTGTAAGGTTTTGTTCTGTTCTGATGTTAAAAGGACATGGTAAGGTCTCCCATGTTGTAGATTAAATTAAATTCTCTACACCAGTCATGTATTGTAGGGATAAATGTTTTTTGCAAAAGTTTTGGATAGTCATTCTAGCAATTTTAATAGGGTGTATAGAAAGATCTAATTTTAGGGCAATACAAAACTAGATGGTGTACAGTATGCATCCAGGGCCAATCACTCAAAGGTGATTGCTGCAAATAGGGATTACATGTGCAGTTACTACTTGCTGGTGTCGGCTTTTCAATGTTTGCCTCTTGCAGCTAATCACCAGAAACCCAGCACAAATGCAAATGCGCATGGTTAAGCACACGTATACTGTAGGTGTGAATGGGCCCATAGTGTTTCCCTTTTTATCTTTTACATAAACAACAGCACATATATGTGAGCCAGCCACATAAAAAAAAGGATTTCTACTTGACATGCATTTTCCTGCAGCAAAATACAAACACATTATTTTTAGATAAGAACTTGAGAGCTATGTAAAGTAGGGCTATGGCACTGTAACATGCACAATTGGCTGGGTAATTTTGTGGTTTAGGATAATCGTAATGTTGGCTCTAAGGGATTCTGTGGATAATTTGTTTGAATTAAAGTGGATGTCACAATGTAGAGTATAAGATTTTCTATCATCTGTGCCCAGTCTTGCCACACAGAGTTAATCCAGATCTGAGTAATCTTTCAATGTCCAGTAAAATGAACAGCCTTCCAGATAAAAAACCTGCCTAAATAAAAAGTCGGTTTTCTCTCTTCTTGCTTTGAGTGACAGGTTATTTACATATCTAGCTTGGCCATGTTTATCATATGTTATGTTATGTTTATCATGACATGAGGTATAAAAAGTGAGAAATCCACCCCTCCCCCACATAACACATCCTGGTAATATACAATGAACTTTGGATCACCTCATGTTATGATAAACAAAACATAACATATGATAAACATGTCCAAGCTAGATTTGTAAATAACCTGTCACTGAAAGCAAAAACAGAGAAACGGACTTTATAATTTGGCAAGTTTTTATCTGGAATTCTGTTAATTTGCACTGAACATTACAAGAGGATTACTCGGCGCTGGATTAACTCTGTGTGGCAAGACTGGGCACAGATGATAGGAAATCTTATACTCTACATTGTGACAAAAAAAAAATATATATATATTTTTTTCGGGTTTACATCCACTTTAACCACTTAAGACCCAGACACATATGCTGCTAAATGACCCAAGGTGTTTTTACAACTCGGCGTTGCGTTGCTTTAACAGACAATTGCGCGGTCGTGCGACGTGGCTCCCAAACAAAATTTGCGTCCTTTTCTTCCCACAAATAGAGCTTTCTTTTGGTGGTATTTGATCGCCTCTGTGATTTTTATTTTTTGCGCTATAAACTAAAATAGAACGACAATTTTGAAAAAAATCACAATTTTTTACTTTTTGTTTATAAAAAAAATCAAATAAACTAAACTAAATTTTAGTAAAACATTTAGGCCAAAATTAATTCAATAAAAATCGCAATAAAAAAAAAATAGCTACCTAGCGGGAACAGCGACACTAATACAGCGATCAGAAAAATGATCGCTTAGTGACGCTGGCAATAGGGAGTGAAAGGGTTAACTAGGGCAGTGTTCAGGGGGTTAAAACTTTATTAAACTTTATTAGGGGGGGTAGGGGGCTACCCTGAACCGAACACTAACTAACTTTCACACTGACACTAAATGCAGTGATTAGATCACTGCATTCAGTGACACTGTGACAAGGGGTTAATGTGCCTATGTGTGTGTGTGTCAGTGTTGTGTTGGTGCACACTTACTGTGGATGTCTTCTCTCATCAGCAGTGGTGGAAAACACCGCTGCGATGAGAGATGACATCATTTCCTCCTCCTGTGTAAACACAGGAGGAGGAACTGACACGAAGGGGGAGCGCTCCCATTGGCTGGGAGCGATCGCAGGGGGGGCGGAAAAAAACGGACATCCGCACGCCGCGGAGGGGGTCCCGATCGGACCCCCGAACCGCACAAAGGCAAGGACGTATATATACGCCCTTGTGCCTTTACGAGCCATGTTGTGGACATACATAGGTGTGCGGCGGTCCTTAAGTGGTTAAAGACTAAGTTCACCAAATGTATAAATATGGGAGTTCTTTTAATAAGTATGTTTAGGTAAACGTAATATCAACTAGTGTTACTTTTAGCTTAACTTTTAGCCCAGGTAGTAGGGATAATCTGTATAGTTACCCTATTTGTTCTCCATAACAATTTTTTTCGTTTGTTTTGATGACTCTGAAGTTTTGCTCTAACTGGTGTATGCATATATCCCCTTTAATGTTAGCAGAAGTGTGTAGTTACCCAGAACCATGGTATCTTGAATTCCTCATTGACCATTGTCTTTGTCCCATGAATAGGAGCGAAGCGTGTTCTGGATCTAGATAAGTACAGAGAAGAAAAAGGAAGATCTTTTTTCTCTGACACAATAGGTCACTCAATGGATTATTCCCTGGGAGAAGCTCTCTGGCAATGCTCAAACCTCTTTAGCAATGTTAAGTTGAAACTGAGTCACAAGCGCATTATGCTGTTCACCAATGAAGACAATCCACATTCCACGGATTCTGCCAAAACCACACAAGCAAGGGCCAAGGCAAGAGACCTATGTGAGACCGGTAAGTAAAAAGATGTCGGTACTTGTGTAAGTGTTATGAAATTCAAGGGGTTTCAGAATTTGGCTATACATGACCTCTCCCTGTGCTGGCCTAATAAGAGAAATTGTGTATTTTATAATTTTTGAACTTTCCAGAAAACGTTCTTTCTGTAGATTGCCGTACTTCGAATGAACTTCATTTTCATACCTACAATAGCTTTTCCTCACCCCCTTTGTTCAAATGCCAAGCCATTTTGATCAGGCAAAGCTTTGGCGCTATCAGTTGGGGCTGTTTCACACAGAGCTGCTTTGATCTGTTTAGCAGGAGATCCAGGAGCAGATCCCCTGCTGAATTGGAGCCAAACAGGATGTAAGCTTTTTTTTTTTTTTTTTTTTTTTTTTTTTTACTTATTTAATTATTTTATTTTATTCAAGGTTACAGAGATTAAACATTTAACTCAATAGTTCAATTAACAGTAAACATATCTCATTCTATATCGTAACAGAAGAAAGAAACATATAATAATAATAATCAACCAAAAGGGAGCTTCTCTATGTCCCTCCTTCCTCTTCGTGTACTGTTAATGAGCTGAGCCTCTCAGAGCCTCCAACCCAACTCTACAAATTACCTAACCCAGTTTCCTTCACCAGATACCTCTCTGTAGCCTTGTCCCTGTATATACCCTTCCCACCCCTCCTCCTCCCCAAAAAAACAAAAAAAAAACCCTATAGTCCTCCCCTCCCCCAAAAACCCTTAGGAGACGGGGGGAACTTCCAACTCTTCCTTTTTACTTCCTTCTCTATATACTCTCTCTCCCTCTTAGGGTGCCTCACTCTCCTCCAACCACAGCTTCTTTACATCCATGGGCATTCAATTTATCGCCCACATTTGCACTGTGGGGGTTGGGGGGGGGGGGGGGCTGAGAGGGCATAGGTGTGGATTTTGCTGCATTGAGAGGTCATCGTTGTTCGGCTGCAATGTACAGGGAAGTGGTAGGGGTGCACCACCATCCATCCAGGCATTACCAGCACCTACGTCATCGCTCCAGGCCGACTGCTGCCTGTGTAGCAGAGCCGAGAAAGCTTCCACTAGGCTCCTCCTCTGCTGTACCCTGTCTCACAACAGACCACAGGGAGGAACCTGAGAGGAATAACATCTCCTGCCTGCGCTGTATCCGATGTCTGTGGGAAATTCTGAGGGGGGGAAATAAAAATATTAGTCACCTTTGTACAGGTGAAGGGGGAGGGGTGGGGGGTCTTGATGGAAGGGGAATAAGATTTACACTGGAGGGGGAGATGCCAGTCCTCTTAAGTATTTGGATTTGGGGGTAGGAGAATTGTTTACTAGGACAGTGGTTCTCAACCCTGTCCTTAAAGTACCACCACCAACAGGCCATTTTTTGGGAATTTCTCTAAAAGATAAAGTAGCTGTCCAAAATACCAAGCCATTGACTCTGATTTGAAGCACCTGTGCAAGATAAAAGAAAAACCTGTAAACATGGCCTGTTGGAGGTACTTGAGGACAGCGTTGAAAACCACTGTACTAGGAGAGGGAGGGAGAATCGGCCCACAACTTTGGTTCCCTGGACTGGCATCATTGACATAGGCTAGTTCAGCTGCCTCTAGTACTTTTGTAATATCCAACTCCCTTTTTTTTTTTTTTTTTATCTGTTTGGTACAAAAACAAGTACAACAAAAACAACACTTAATACAGTGGATACACTTGTTTTGCCCACGCAGGGGACATCCAGTTTCACCTGTATATTTTGAATTTACTGTAAGAATTTGAAAATCGTGCAAAAGTTCATTTATTTCACTAATGCAACTTAAAAGGTGAAACTAAAATGAGATAGACTCATTACATGCAAAGCAAGATGGTTCAAGCCGTGATTTGTCATAATTGTGATGATTTTGGCTTACAGCTCATGAAAACCCCAAATCCACAATCTCAGAAATTAGAATATTGCATGCACTCAAAAAACAAGGATTGTATAGAGAACAATATTGGACCTCTGAAAAGTATAAGCATGCATATGTATTCAGTACTTGGTTTAGGACCTTTTGCATCAATTACTGCCTCAATGCGGTGTGGCGTGGAAGCTATCAGTCTGTGGCACTGCTGAGGTGTTTTGGAAGACCAGGATTCACTAGCAACCTTCAGGTCTTCTGCAATGTTTGGTCTCGTGTCTCTCATCTTTCTCTTGGCAATGCCCCATAGCACAGTAATCCCACGGTCATTGAACCAGGTTTTGGTGCTTTTGGCAGTGTGGGCAGGTGCCATGTCCTGCTGGAAACTGAAGTCTGCATCCCCATAGAGCTTGTCTGCAGAAGTAAGCATGAAGTGCTCCAAAATCTCCTGGTAGACGGCTGTGTTGATTCTGGACTTGATAAAGCACAGAGGACCAACACCAGCAGATGACATGGTTCCCCAAACCAATACAGACTGTGGAAACTTCACACTGGACTTCAAGCATCTTGCAGTGTGCGCCTCTCCATTCTTCCTCCATAATCTGGGTTTCCAAATGAGATGCAAAATTTGCTCTCATTAGAAAAGAGGACTCTGGCCCACTCAGCAACACACCAGGTGTGTTTTTCTTTAGCCCAGGTAAGACGCTTCTGAGGTTGTTTGTTTTTCAGGAGTGGCTTGACAATAGGAATATGACCTTTTGAAGCCCATGTCCAGGATTTGTCTGTGGGGTGGCTTTTGATGCACTGACTCCAGCCTCGGTCCACTCCTTGTGAAAGTCCCCAACACTTTTTTCCTGACAATCCTCTCCAGGCTGCGGTCATACATGCTGCTTGTGCACCTTTTTCTTCCACACCTTTCCCTTTCCCATAACTTTCTATTAATGTGCTTTGATACAGCACTTTGGGAACAGACAACTTCTTTTGCATTTACCTTTTTTGACGCTTTCCCACCTTTATGGAGGGTTTCAATTATGGTTTTCTGCACAACTGTCGGGTCAGTAGTCTTTCCCATGATTGTGGTTCCTACTGAACCAGACTGAGAGACCATTTAAAGGCTCAGGGACCCTTTGCAGGTGTTATGGCTTAATTGGCTGATTAGAGTGGGACACTTTGAGCCTAGAATATTGCACTTTTTCACAATATTCTAACTTTCTGAGATTGTGGATTTGGGGTTTTCATGAGCTGTAAGCCATAATCATCACAATTATGAAAAATCACTGATTGAACGATCTCATATATTAGTGATAGGATAATTCTTCCCCTGTGATCAGTCAAACTTCAAGTGTTCCAGAAGCAAGATAATTTATTTCAAATGTACTAGTACAAGTTGATGAGCTTACATGCTAAGAGAAAAAGCAGAAGTCACATACAGACACGAGGTGTGTGACCTTCTTTATAGGGTCAACAGGAAGAATACTATTGGATAAAAGACCACCGGTGGCTCATGACGCAAACAAGCTTTATTGCCAATCGCAGTGTCTCTTTACAATTCTTAGCAAAGGTTGATTTAAGGAAGTAACACAAACAATGGGAAAGACAAGTTAAAGCAACGTGTCTTTTAGAAGCCATTACAGAAACTATTAGTGAAATAAATGAACTTTTGTACCATATTCTAATTTTTCGAGTTTCACCTGTATGGTTTAATTGCTGTAAAATAGAGCAACATCAGGTTGGTAATGGTGTGACCATGTAACCTTCCCCACCAGGTGTCAAACCCCAACTCCCTTGGTTTTAGATGTAGTTTTTATGAAATAGATCTTTATGCATGTACCACACAGAATAGCCTTTAGCGTATCCCAGGCAATACAACAGACTGCTAAAATAATGTTTAAGAAAATCAGTGTGCGGGGCGGGGCGTGGCCTGGAGCGGCATGGGATAGGACGCTAACGACCTGAGCCTGCCGGCCGAATATCCTATTAACTCATCCTGAGACCCTACTCCCAGCTTTAGACCAGAAATCAATACCCACGGGACCGGGCAACCTCCGGACACATGTCTCCGCCGAAAAGGAACATGTCAGTGGCTGCCAAACTGGCTCAATATCGCCATGTGGAGATGGACCCCTTGGACCAAGATGGCGGTGCTACACAGGGAGAAGAGACATCCTCGGGCACTGACACGGCAAAGCTGCTGGAGGCCATCTCTGTATGCAGAGAAGCAGTTACAGCATGCCAGACCAACCTCACTGCAAAGATAGAGGAGGTGAAATTGGATATCTCGCTGGTGAGACAAGACTTCCAGAAGCTTAGGGAGAGAGTCACAGAGCCCGAGGCCCATCTGAGTACAGTGGAGGATTCCCCTCCCCCGCCCCCAGGTCTCCTCTGACACCATGCAGCTTCCGGTGAATCGGCTCCTGCAAAAGCAGGACTACATCGAAAATAGATTGCGTAGATGTAACCTTAGATTCATTGGTCGGGTGGAGGGGAGAGACCCCCCTACGTTCCTGGAGACATTGCTTTGTGACACATATGGCAGAGCTGCCTTCTCCCCGCACCTTTGTTGTGAAACTAGCACATCCTACTCCTAAGCAGGAAGAAAGGCAATATGCCATTTGGAAACAAGATGGTCTCTGTCTTCCCGGACTTATCGGCGGAGGTACAGAAAAAACGCAAAACTTTCACAGAACCGAAATCAAGGATCAAGACTGTGAATTATGCCATACTGTTTCCAGCTCGCCTGTGTGTGGAGGGGGATGACCGCACATTTTTTCTATGACACTGAGGCAGCCATTGCGTGGCTTGAGCAGCGGGATGCGCACAGATCGGTACATTTGCACTCTCTGGTCTCCCTCAACCTACTTTACATGCACTCTGTTTTCTGACAATCCCGATAGCCCCTTGCTCAGGGAGGGGACATTTGACTGCATAGAGACATTGCTCACTGTTTTTGTTGCCCCTTAACCTGGAGTCATGGATCTGTGTGCATGCTGCTACATCAGATATTCTCCCCCCCCCCCCCCCCTTCTTCAATATGCCTTTTCCAAGCGCACTCTGTTTTGTTGATCCTTATAGCCGTCTGTCTGGCTATAATGATGACCCCTCCTTAATGAAATCCTTTCTGGCAGAGTTACAAATCCCTCAGTTGACTGAAAAGCAGAATGAAGAGTTGGAGGCACCACTAACACTGGATGAGATCTCTAAGGCCATATCTGAATTCTCTAATTCTAAAGCCCCAGGTTCTGATGGTCTCCCTGTGGAGTTTTACTCCACATACTCAGACCACCTTGTCCCTAGATTGCCTGCTCTCTAGCATTTTCAAATATGGAGTTGTAATCTACCAACCGCCATGAGGGGAGGCTATAATAGAATTAACCAGTTAGTAACCTGCCCATAGCGATCACAAATGTAAACAAAACACACAGTAGGTCTTCGCAAGTTCATGCTCTCCTCACACAGATGCAGCGTGAGAAGAGAGCTACCCTGTGTCAACTGTAAGTGTTTTTGAGTGCCTAACAGTGCCCAGCATTCCCCCAATAGTGCCACAATTTTTCCACTTGTGCCCATCAGTGCTCATCTGCGCCACTTGTGCCCATCAGTGCTCATCTGCGCCACTTGTGCCCATCAGTGCTCATCTGCGCCACTTGTGCCCATCAGTGCTCATCTGCGCCACTTGTGCCCATCAGTGCTCATCTGCGCCACTTGTGCCCATCAGTGCTCATCTGCGCCACTTGTGCCCATCAGTGCTCATCTGCGCCACTTGTGCCCATCAGTGCTCATCTGCGCCACTTGTGCCCATCAGTGCTCATCTGCGCCACTTGTGCCCATCAGTGCTCATCTGCGCCACTTGTGCCCATCAGTGCTCATCTGCGCCACTTGTGCCCATCAGTGCTCATCTGCGCCACTTGTGCCCATCAGTGCTCATCTGCGCCACTTGTGCCCATCAGTGCTCATCTGCGCCACTTGTGCTCATCTGCGCCACTTGTGCCCATCAGTGCTCATCTGCGCCACTGCAGTGCCACTGCAGTGCTGCCTGTGCCCATCAGTGCTGCCTGTATTCTAATCAGTACCACCAGAGCCGAACTGATTCAACCAGAGCCACACCAGTGCCATTACAGTGCCAATCAGTGCCACGTGCGCCACTGCAGTGCTGCCTGTGCCCACCTGTGCCACCACAGTCCTCTGCAGTGCAGCCTCAGCAGCCACCAGTATGGCAAAAAAATATTTTACTAGTGAGGAGGCCTACCAGCTTCTATGCATGACCGATGAGGGCAGCAGGGAGCTCTCCGAGTCTGTCAGATTCTTATTCAGCCTATGAACCTGTTACAAGCAGTGGGTCTGACACAGAATCGAAGTGGAGCATGTGCCCGTGAAAATAAGGCGTTCTGGCGTGGAGCTGCAGCCTACTACCAGCAGCGCAGTGCCATTCACCCCAAGATCAGTTCCACTGCAAAAAAGGCCAGGCACCAGTAGGATGTCATCTCAGCCCCAAAGGGATAGGGGCCATGTCGGCCTTCTCTATGCCCTTCAAAACCCCCCTGTGGCTTCCCCCTAATTCTGCAGCAGCAATTATCCCCCCTTTTCACCGCCCAGCCAGGTGTCCAGGTGAACACCGATGATTTTGCCATGCTCTTACTTTCGTCCATTGTGGCCCAGTGATTTCAGTTATGCCCGTCCCTTTGAGTGGAGAGAACTAACTGTAGAGGAATTCTAAATTTTCTTGGGCCTAACTTTCAATATGGGGCAAAAAAAATAAAAAATTATACTCCCACTGGTCTACCAAAGCCATCCACCACATGCCACTCTTCTCCTACCTTATGCCAAGATCCTTATGCGGTTCCGCCACTAAAACACCCAGTGCCCTCCCCGAAATGACCCAGCTTTTGACAAACTACCGTATTTTCCGGCGTATAAGACAACCTTTTGCATCTAAAATAATGCCCCAAAAGTCGGGGGTCGTCTTATACGCCGGGTACCTGTGTGTCAGACGGCGGCCATCCATTATTCAAAAGCCGCGCCTCCTCCTCAGACTGTTCCGTGATAGGCGGAACACTAATTTTCCCAGCAGAGCCTCTGTTCAGTGTTACATAGTTAGGTTGAAAAAAGACACAAGTCCACCAAGTTCAACCACAAAAAATAAAAATAAACAAACAAAATAAAACACAGTACATCCCATACACCCAACTCCATACCCACAGTTGATCCAGAGGAAGGCAAAAAACCCCAGCAGAGCATGATCCAATTTGCTACCGGAGGGGAAAAAATTCCTTCCTGATCCCCCGAGAGGCAATCGGATTTACCCCGGATCAACTTTACCTACAAAACTTAGTACTCAGTTATATTATGTGCATTTAGGAAAGAATCCAGGCCCTTCTTAAAGCAATCTACTGAGCTGGCCAGAACCACCTCTGGAGGGAGTCTGTTCCACATTTTCACAGCTCTTACTGTGAAGAAACCTTTCCGTATTTGGAGGTGAAATCTCTTTTCCTCCAGACGTAAAGAGTGCCCCCTTGTCCTCAGCGTTGACCTTAAAGTGAATAACTCAACACCAAGTTCACTATATGGACCTTTTATATATTTGTACATGTTGATCATATCCCCCCTTATTCTCCTCTTCTCAAGAGTGAATAAATTCAGTTTTTCTAATCTTTCCTCATAGCTGAGCTTCTCCATGCCTCTTATCAGTTTAGTTGCCCTTCTCTGCACTTTCTCCAGTTCTCCGATATCCTTTTTGAGAACTGGTGCCCAAAACTGGACTGCATATTCCAGATGAGGTCTTACTAATGATTTGTACAGGGGCAAAATGATATCTCTATCTCTGGAGTCCATACCTCTTAATACAAGAAAGGACTTTGCTCGCTTTGGAAACCGCAGCTTGGCATTGCATGCTATTATTGAGCTTATGATCAACTAAAACCCCCAGATCCTTCTCCACTACAGATCCCCCCAGTTGAACTCCCCCTAGCATGTATGATGCATGCATAGTCTTAGCCGCCAAGTGCATAACTTTACATTTATCAACATTAAACCTCATCTGCCACATAGGGCCAGATTCAGGAACAGTTACGCTGGCGGATCGAGTGATCCGCCAGCCTAACTGTGACTTTGAGCCGGCGTTTCTGTTTTCTGTAACCAGAAAACAAGAAACGCCGGGTTGAAGTTCCGATGCGAGCAGCGTAACTGAGTTTCGCCATCGCATCGTTACTTCAACTTAAAAATGGCGCCGGGGGCGTTCCCGCCGATTTACGCTCAAAAAATATGTTAATGAGCGGAAATCGGCAATTCACGATCGAAATCCGGCGCGACGCAATGACGATACGACGTTTCCGGACGGGATACGCGGCGCATAGATATACCTACATGGGGTTGGAGTATCCTATGTTAGGTATAGGCGTCGTCATCGCGTCGGGAAAAAAAAAAAAACGTCGCTTGCGTAAAACGGTCATGAATGGGAATGTGACGTCATTGACGTTCATTCACAGATTTTGGAGCATGCGCACGGGGATGTTTTGACACTCGACGCATGCGCAGTACGTTGGCGGTGGGATCGCGCGTAGTTAGCATACTACACGCCCCGTACCCGCTAAATTTGAATTCCGCCGGCTCATTTGTGATGCGCTGCCGCAACTTTAGGAGCAAGTGCTTCGTGAATGACAGCACTTGCTCCTAAAATTTCGGCAGCGCAACGCAAATGAGAAGCGTTACTCCAGAGCAAAGATGCTCTGGACTACCTGAATCTGGCCCATAGTCGCCCAATTAGACAGAGCATTGAGGTCGGCTTGTAAATTGGAGACATCCTGCAAGGACGTTATTCCACTGCATAGCTTGGTGTCATCTGCAAAAACAGAAATGTTACTTTTCAACTCAGACCCGATATCATTTATAAATATATTGAAAAGTAAGGGACCCAACACTGAACCTTGGGGTACACCGCTGATAACCTTGGACCATTCAGAGTAAGAATCATTAACCACAACTCTCTGAATCCTGTCTTTCAGCCAGTTTTCTATCCATTTACAAACTGATCTATCCAATCCTGTAGACCTTACCTTACACATGAGCCGTGTGTGGGGAACTGTATCGAACGCTTTTGCAAAATCCAAGTATACCACGTCCACAGCCACGCCTCTGTCCAGGGTTTTACTTACCTCTTCATAAAAAGAAATCAGGTTTGTCTGACAACTTCTGTCTTTCATGAATCCATGCTGTCTGCTGCTTAAATAGTTTGTTTCCAGCAAGAACTCATCCATGTGGTCTTTTATTAAACGTTCCAGTATCTTCCCAACTATAGAAGTTAAACTAACAGGTCTATAGTTACTTAGTAAAGACTCTGTTCCCTTTTTAAATATAGGCACCACATTGGCTCTACGCCAATCCAGTGGTACTATTCCTGTCATTGAGTCCCTAAATATTAGATACAGTGGCTTTGAAATTTCAGAGCTCACTTCTTTTAGGTTCCGTGGGTGGATGCCATCTGGTCCAGGTGCTTTATCCACCTTTATTCTGTCTAAATATTTCTGGACCATATCACTTTTGAGCCATTGTGGATTTGGGGCTGTGTCACTCCCACCCCCATTATGGACATGAGCTCCCTCATACTCCATTGTATACACAGAGCTGAAGAAAGCATTTAATAAATTTGCCTTCTCTATGTCCTCAGTCACCCACTTATTTTGTAAAGGGCCTACATGCTCAGACTTGACCTTTTTACTATTAATATATTTAAAGAATTTTTTGGGGTTTGTCCTACTATCTTTTGCAATCTGTCGTTCATTTTAAATTTTTGCATCCTTGATTTCCTTTTTACATATGCTATTATATTCTTTGTAACATTTAAACGACACTAGTGTTCCTTCATTTTTATATTTTTTAAAAGCTATTTTCTTATTGTTTATAGCTTTTTTTACTTTGACCGTGAGCCACATAGGTTTTATCTTTAGCCTTTTAAACTTATTGCCCATGGGAATATACTTTGCAGTGATGTTCCAAAGAGTCTTTTTGAAGAATTCCCATTTCTGTTCTGTGTTCATCTGTGCCAATATTCCCTCCCAGTCCAAGCCCTGGAGAGCAGTCCTCATGCTTTGAAAATTTGCTCTCTTGAAATTAAGTGTTTTTATCTTTCCTCTATGTATTTCTTGCTTATAGTTAATATTAAATGAAATTATGTTATGATCACTGCTACCCAGGTGTTCCTTTATCTGAACATTAGTAATAAGCTCTGCATGGTTTGAGATTACCAAGTCCAACAGAGCATCATTCCTAGTTGGGGCCTCAATAAACTGGACCATAAAATTGTCCTGCAATAGGTTATTAAATTTTTGTCCTTTAACTGTCCCAGAAATTCCATTGTTCCAGTCAATTTCTGGGTAGTTAAAATCCCCCATTATTATCACCGTCCCAGCCCTTTCCATCTGTGCAAGGAGCCGAGTCTCCACCTCCTCATTAACATTGGGTGGTCTATAACAAACTCCAATGATTAACTTTGAACTACGCACATCTGTATGCAGTTCCACCCATAATGCTTCCACTTCATCACACTCTCCATCAACCAGGTCCTCTTTCACGATTGCTTTGAGGTCACTTCTCACATAGACAGACGCCTCCACCTTTCCTTTTTTCCCTGTCTTTCCAAAAGAGAGCATAGCCAGGAATATTAATAGCCCAGTCATGTGAGGATTGAAGCCAAGTTTCAGCAATACCGATTACATCATAGCTCTCCTCATGCACCAGAGCTTCCAACTCGCCTCTTTTGCTTGGAAGGCTTCTGGCATTGGTGAACAAACACTTAAATGTATTTGTTACATTTTTCGCTGGTGTTTTTCATATAATTTTTAGTAGTGCAAATGGCACTATAATTTCCAATGGCTGTTTGCAACATGGGAACTTTCTTGTCACCTGCCATAACCCCACCTCCATCTATCCACATTCCACTCCCCATTAATGTCTGACCCCTAACTGACCTGTGTGCCCGATGTAATTCTAGTTCACCCTCCCCCCTCAAGTCTAGTTTAAATACTCCTCCAGCATTCCCCTAAACCTTTCCCCCAGCACAGCAGACCCCCTTCCATTCAAGTGTTGTGCCTATCACGGATGCTTTCTCATCCTCTGCCTCGGACGAGAGGACATCCGTGATAGGCGGAACACTGAACAGAGGCTCTGCTGGGAAAATGAGTGTTCCGCCATTCACGGAACAGCCTGTGAAGGAGGCGTGGCTTTTGAATAATGGATGGCCGCCGTCTGTACGCTGCAAACAGGAGAAGGTAGGGAATGGAATGGCACAGCGAGGCATGTAATAATGGCACAGCGAGGCATGTAATAATGGCACAACGAGGCATGTAATAATGGCACAGTGAGGGGGTCGTCTTATACGGTGAGTAGGGTTGTCCCGATACCGAGTATTTGCGGGAGTACTTGTACTCCCGCAAATACCCCCGATACCCAAATAGAATACTTCGCCAACGCTGCCGCCGCATAAGCAAATCCGACCCCGCCGCCGTATTTGCAAAGCCGCCGCCGCCGCGAACATTATAGGCACCTTTAAATAGCTGTTTCCCGCTGCGCGTGTATAGGCACTCCCCCTTACTCGGATCTGTCTAATCCCGAGCAAGAGGGAATGTCCTTAACATGGCGCGTGGCAGGGAAAAGAGCTATTGAAAGGTGCCTATAATGTTCGCGGCGGCGGCTTTGTATATACGATGGGGGGGACATGGCTGCAATATGTGGGGGACATGGCTGCAATATGGGGGGGACATGGCTGCAATATGGGGGGGACATGGCTGCAATATGTGGGGGACATGGCTGCATTTGGTTACACGTTTTAAAAAAAGTATCGGTATTCGGTATCGGCGACTACTTGAAAAAAGTATCGGTACTTGTACTCTGTCCTAAAAAAAGTGGTATCGTGACAACCCTAAAGATGAGTATATCCCAAAACCAACATTTTAGCTGGAAAATTAGGGGGTCGTCTTATACGCCCAGTCGCCTTATACGACGGTATTTAAAATTCGACCACTCCTAAATTATTTCTCCAGTTTATATATCCCTGAACAGAATATCTCCCTGGATGAGTCATTTATAAAATTCTCAGGCAGGCTGGGCATCAAACAGTTTATCCCCAGCAAAAGGGCACGATGTGGGGTTAAACTGTACAAACTTGGCAAACGAGCCACGGGGTACATTTACGCCTTCCTGGCGTACGAAGGGAAGGACTCCCAACTGCATCCCCCTGAATGCCCAGAGTACATCGGAGCCAGTGGAAAAGTGGTCTGGGAGCTTGTCTATCCACTTCTTGGTCAATGTAAGGCTACAACGAGGGGAGACGGCATCTTTGCGGAACCAGGAGCTATTGGCTGTCAAGTGGAAGGACAGACGAAATGTCGACATGCTCGCATCAATCCACGACGACACCTACGTAGAAGCTCTTTAGAAGAAATGGCCCAGTCCAGAAACCAGCATGCATCTACGATTTATAATTTGTTTATGGGGGGAGTGGACTTCAACGATCAGATGATTGAACCCTACCTTCCCACAAGAAAATCCCGCCACTGGTATAAAAAAGTGTCCATTTATTTTTTCAGTTTGGCCATGTATAACACTTTTATGTTATTTACAAAAAATCTACAAAGCACCCCGTACCCTATCTGCACTACCAAGAAGAAGTTATCACCGCTCTTTTGTACCCTGAAAGCCCCCCAGTAAATATTCGCTCTGATTCTGTGAGCAGACTCCACGAACGTCTCTTTCTTGAGAAAAACCCCCTCGTGAAACGGGCACAAGACGTCAGAAGAAATGCCTGGTGTGCTCCAGAGGAGGAGTCAGAGATGCCACGTTTTATTGTCCCGATTTTGTCCTCCCCAATCAGGCCTCTGTATAGATGTATGTTTCTGCCGTTGCCATACTTCCCAACATTATTAGGGAAGTATGGTAAACGTAGTTCTCATTTCCTGTCCTTTTCCTCCAAACCCCTTATGCCACTGCACTGAACTGTACATACCTATGCCTTCTCTGGAACTCACCCTGGCCTGTTATACAACCACGCTTCTGCCTAACGCTAAACTGTACCTACCTCTGCTTGCTCTGGAACTGACCCTGGACTGTTTTACCACGTTTTTTGCCTGCCTCTTGGATTGATCTTTTACCCTGCTATGCTAGTGGGAACACAGGGGTCTCCCATATGTGAGGGGCTCCAGAATTTGTTTTTCTGGATGAAGTAAACAAATTTTTTAGTTTTCTCATTCCCGGATTAGGGTCTGGAGACTCGGAGGCTTCAAAGAGATTTGGGTGGGAGAAGACTCTACCCCTGTCCCCATTATTTTCTGGCCTGCTACTTGGACCATGTTCCTGCTTACTACCAGGACCAATATTTTGTCACTGCTGGCAATGTCTCTACGTGCACTGTCCCTGGACTGTATCCCTGCCTGTACGGACTATGGACAATATTCCTAACTGCTGCCCGGACAATTCCATTCACTGTCGCTGACCACATCCCTGCCTGCTGCCTGTATCAGGAGAGCCTCTTGTGGACAATTGCTCTACTAAAACCACAGGTAATCCATCCTTCCTTTTTTTTTTCCCCCTTTACTCAGCAGAATGTATTTTGGGGTGTAATTCTTGGTATCTACATGCTGTGTTAGAAAAATGAAGGGCCTTCAAAAATGTGATAGATTTTGAAGGAAATTGGATGTGTAATTTATGTCCCTAGAACACCTGATGGTGCTTCTTGGATGCTGGGCCTCTGCGTCCAGGCCGTGTAAAAATCGCACGCATGTCATACTCAGGAGACATAGCAGAATATATTTTGGGGTGTAATTGTTGCTATGTTCATGCTATGTGTTGGAAATATCTTATAAATGGACAACTGTGTAAAAAAAAAAAAAATGCGTTTTTTCATTTTTTTCCCCCACATTTTCCAAAAACATCTGGAAAAACCGAACCATTCAAAAGACTCATTATGCCTCATAGATTATACCTTGGGGTGTTAGCTTTCCAAAATGGGGTCACTTTGTGGGCGTTTCCATTGTCCTGGTGCTCCAGGGCCTTCAAAAGTTAAATAGGTGGTTGAGAGATTAGATGTGTAATTTTATTTATGCTTGTAAAACACCTGACGGTGCTACTTCAATGTTGGGACTCTGTATGTGGCCAGGCTGTGTAAAATTCTCACATGTGGTATCGCCATACTCAGGAGGAGCAGCAGAATATATTTTGGGGTGTCATTTTTTCTATGTACATGCCATGCGAGACAATTTGCTGTGAAAAAAAAAATCTTAATTTTCAAAAGAATTGTGGGAAAAATTACAACTTCAAAAAACTAACTAAGCCTCTTACCAACTACATTGGAATGTCTACTTTCCAAAAAGGGGTCATTTGGGGGGTATTTGTACTTTACTGTTAGGGTCTTTGAACCAGACTAAATATTATCCGCTAATATGGGTTATTTTTACCAAAGATATGTAGCAGTATAATTGTTTGGCCAAATTTATGAAGAAAAATAACTTGTTTGCAAAATGTTATAATAGAAATTTAGAAAAATGCTTTTTTTTTTTAACAACATTTTTGGTCTTTTTTCATTTATAGCGGAAAAAAAACGCAGAGGTGATCAAATACCACCAAAAAGCTCTATTTGTGTGGGAAAAAAGGACGAAAATGTCATATGGGTACAATGTTGCATGAGTAATTGTCATTCAAAATGTGAGAGCACCGAAAGCTGAAAATTGGGTCTGGTTATTAAGGGGATTTAAGTGCCCAGTTGTCAAGTGGTTAATTCCCCAACCTGGCAAAGACCCACATCTCCCGGAAACCTATCGCCCCATCTCATTACTCCAGGTGGATTTCAAGATGCTTGCAAAGGTGCTTGCCATCCGCCTTAATAAAGTTATTCTGTCGCTGTTTCATGGAGACCAGGTGGGCCAAATTGTCAATGACAATCCAGGGTGATCGTGGCCTTGGATACTGCCAAGGCATTCGACTCTGTCGAGTGGCGATATCTATGGACCTGCCTGGGCAAATTTGGCTTGGGACCCAGATTTTTAAAATGGGTTCAGCTTCTTTATTGGGGCCCGGTGGCAAGGGTTCTGGCCAATGGACTGGCCCTCGGAACAATTTTCTATCTCCAGGGGTACTAGTGCTGTATGCACTGGCGGCAGAACCACTTGCCATAGCGGTTCGAGCTCACCCGGGAATAGTGGGACTGCATAGGGGGGAGGTCATGGAAAAAATTGGCACGTATGCTGATAACCATTTGTACCTAGATGACTCGGGCAACTCGCTACCATTGGCTCTGGACTTAATAGAACGCTTTGGCGCTTTTTATGGCCTTCCAATAATTGGGACAAATCCAAGATACTCCCCTTAGACAGTTTCCCGCCACCCAGAGATATAGCCCTGCTCCCCCTACAGAGGTTGGATACTATTAAGTACCTAGAAATTGGGACCACTCGAGACCCGGCGGATTATGTCTCACTCAATATAGCGCTGCTGTACGATATGCTACGACAAGACACAGGTGTGGGCCCGTCTCCCATTGGGGGTTATGGGCCGCATAAACCTCATAAAGATGGTTTTGCTGCCAAAGATTTTGTATATACTCTGGCACTCACCAGTGTATCTGGTGCTTAGGCATTTAAAACGAATGGAAGCTCTACTTAAGCCGTTTGTCTGGGGTAGGCATAAACTTCCATGGCACAAACTTAAAAACCCCACTGGTCTTGCCGGAATGGCCCTACCTGATTTTAATTTACACTATCTTGATGCCCAATTGTCACAAATCTTTCACATAGACAAAGTAGACAAGGAAAGATTTCTCTGCTTCTTGTGCCCAAAGTGGTCCAGGCCAACTTTAGATTCCCTAGTGGCGATAGCTGGGGGGGGGGGGGGGGAGAGTAAGAAAGTGTGGATGATAGCCTCGGACAAATTACATATGCTTTCCCTGACTGACTTCACTCCCCTGTGGCACAATGCTGCCCTTCCTGAATTCAACCTAATCCCAGACAGTGGGGTGTGGAGCTCCAGGGGAGTGTTCTACCTATCCAACGTTACCAATAATGGAAAGCTAAAGTCCTTTTCATTGTCTAAAGTCTGAATTTGCATTGCCTAACCGGAAGTTTTTTTAGATACAGCTTCGCCATGCCCTTCGTACACATTTCCCCCTAGATGACCTCTCTTTGGGCAATAATCCTCTAATGGGAGCAATAAAGTCTCTCTAATCTCTCAATTTTATACTATGCTAACGTTTCCCTCGGCGACAGTGGCGGTGTATGCCTTGAAGTCCAGGTGGGAGAGTGAGGTAGGCCCCATTGACAATGACAAATGGAGTGATGCCCTTGACACATGTACCATATTTATCGGGGTATTGCGCGCTCCCGCGTATAGCGCGCACCCCTAAAGTTGCCCCGAAATTCCTGTAAAAAAAAATGTTAACATTTTATTACTTACAGTTTTGGTGTCTTGCCCGGCGTCCGTCTGCGGCCTTGGTGGTGTTCTCCTGGCTTCTCCAGCGCTGTCCGAGTGGAATTCCCGCTTCCCGCTCTCAGTTTGAAGCCTCCGCGGACATATACCGAGCGCAGTACACTCGGGCACGCTCTGCTTCTCACACATAAAGGTCACAGAGCGTGACTACGATCGAAGCCTGGCCGAATGTACCCGAGTGTACTGCACTCGGTATATGTCGGCGGCTCAGTTCAAACTGAGCGCGGGTATCGGCGTATATCGCGCACCCACGATTTTCCCCTTATTTTAAGGGGGAAAAAAGTGCGCGGTATACGCCGATAAATACAGTAAATTTGGTTTCTCCCAAATTGGCCGATCGCTTAACTCAAATATTCATAACACACAAAGCATATCTCGCACCGCTAAGAATTTCAAAATATAAGAATAGCCATCCCAATCTGCCCTATGTGCTCTCAAGAGGTGGGCACATTTTTCCACCTACTGTGGAAATGTCCCAAAATACAGATGTTTTGTATGCAAGTAGTGAGATTCCTGCATGACACGATGGGCTCCCCCATAACACTTAAGCCTAAATCTTGTCTCCTGGGAATCTTTTCGGACCCGGAGTTTAATAAATTTACCAAGCTATTTTTACAGGAGACACGTTTTTTCAGCACATAGCCAGTGTATGGATGAGACCCAGCCCTCCAAATGTTTCTCATTGGATAGCGGAAGTTAATGCTGTTTTTACCTTAAAGAGGTTGGTCTTTTTTAAGAAAGTATCAAAATACAAATGACATGCGTATACAGCTCATACAGAGACATATAAAAACAAATGCTGTTTTACCTTACAAGAAACTTGTATATTCTCATAGAGCAGGGGTGTCCAAACTTTTTTCAAAGAGGGCCAGATTTGATGAAGTGAACATGTGAGGGTCGACCATTTTTTCCTGACATTCTTTGAACCAATAAAATTTGGTCCAAGTCCACGTACACCCTTTTTAAATTGGTCGTTTTTAAAACGATCGTGTGTATGCGCCAGAGCATTTTTCTCAACGAGAAAAATGGGCATTAAAAATGTAGAACATGCTCTATTTTTTGTCATTTTTTCACGTAGTCGTTTTTCTCGTCGTGAAAAACGATCGTGTGTAGGACTTAACGATGGGGGGAAAAAACGTGCATAAAGAACTGTGAAGTAAAATAAGGGTCAGTGCCCATCAATGCAGCCTCCCCATTGCCATGAATGCAGCCTCCCTACTGCCATTAGTGCAGCCTGATCCATGCTCATTTGCAGCCTCGGAGGGGACAGGGATGGGACGGGACGAGCACTAACAGGTTACATGCAGGAGACTATCCTGTTTTCTCGGCGGCCTCTTTAATACCAAGTCCTGCCTTCTATGATAGACAGAACAGTTGTCCAATGGCAGCCCAGGAGACAGAACTTCCTAGTACAGATGCAGCTGAGTAAACGCTTGTTATGCCCCCTCCCTGTCCCCTCTGAGGTAGCGCTGATAAATACAGTATATATCTTTAGTAGCCTGGGGGCCGCAAAAGATATATATATATATATACAAATTACCAGGGGGGCCACATTAAACCGGAAAAAGGGCTGCATTCGGCCCACGGGCCGGACATGCCTACAATGCCTACAAAAAATTGGGACAGATGGCTTAAGGCCTCTGAAACCTGTGTTAACCAGTCACAGTATTCTTTAATCCCCTTGTGATTTTTGTTGACCCAGAAAGAGGGGGCGCCCTGGGTGGGGATGGGGATGGGGCCCTAAGCGGCAAGGTATGTTATCACCCAACTACCACCAAATGTTATTGGTACTTATTATATTGTCTTGTGTTTTAAATGCATTTTTGAGAAATGTTGCTGTCTGATACTGTTAAGGGATACTGTACAATGCCCTTCGACGTTTGTCACAATGGCCTAATGTATGTATTTTTCCCTCTATTATTCAATAAAAAGACTTTGTAAGAAAATCAGTGTGCAGTATGATCCAATAACCTCTTAGTGGCATAATGTACATCAGTCAGTCTGGCCTGATCATTGCCTGTGCCAAATCAGTTCTACACCGAGTGAGAGATGGGCTTAAATGGAAAATGAAGTCCAGTAGGATGAGATCTACATATATCTTTTAAACCCATTTCCGATAGGAATCTTGCAAATGAAGGGGTGAACCAGCTGCTGTTTAATATAAGTTGAGTAGTTTTTAAGGTCTCCCAAGACATATTGGAATATTAGGTTTATTGACCATAAATTGAACTAGACACTTTAGCAATTTCTGATGAAAGCATTTTGTTGGCTGTATAGCTACCCGATTGTTTTCATTGACACCCTGGAAGTGCCGCAGAAAGAAGAAAAATGTGGGTATTTGCTGCCCAAATGGCAAAATTTGAGGGTTTTAGTTAACTTTTCTTATAGATGATTAAATAAAAAGAAAGCCTAGTGTCTAGATGGCTTTTATATTGCATTCTATTCATTAAGATGTAAAAAAAAAACTTCTGTTTTTAGCAGCCCCCTAATACTTATTTGAGGTGCCTTTTTAGATCCGGCAATGTTGCTGGAGTGTCTCGACTGCCCGGGACTTCTCTCCATTGGCTGAGACGGCAACCAATATGGAGAGAAAGAGGGCGAAGCCAGGCAACGGCTCCATGTCTGAATAGACATGGGGAGCTGTGGCTCGGATTGGATGCCCCCGACTAGCAAGCCACTTGCTGTGGGGGCACTCATAAGGAGGTAGGGGCCAGGAGCACCGAGGAGGGAACTATTACACAGGAAAGTTTTTAAAATGTATGTTATTTTCAACTAAAAAAAGAAATGGATTCTTTTAACTTAAGAAATATGAGGAAGGAAAACTATCTTGCAAGTGTTCAAAATACTATGATTACCATTCTGTAAACCTCCCTCTGTCTGACTATATCTGTGATAAATTGC
Organism: Rana kukunoris; assembly: GCA_029574335.1. Classification (NCBI taxonomy): domain Eukaryota; kingdom Metazoa; phylum Chordata; class Amphibia; order Anura; family Ranidae; genus Rana; species Rana kukunoris. The sequence continues at coordinate 90,503,415 of CM056055.1, read as the reverse complement.
CCCAATTTAAAAAACATAGTTTGTGATTGTGCGCTGGAATGATTTAGTGTGGCATGCAGTATGTGTGTTTTTTTTTTTTTTGTTTTTTAATCTTGGTTAAACTTTTGTTCTAGTGTGTGTTTGTGTGTGGGTGCATGTAGTTGCCACACACACTGGGGTTTTAAAGGACACTAGTCATGAGAGACCTGGAGGCTGCAATGTGGCCCACTCCTTAACAAGCTTGTTTTCTGCTAACCCGTCTGCTTGAATACTTGGTCACTGAGCCAGACAAGGTATGCAGAAAAAGGCTATATAATTTCATGATCTGTGTACTGGTTCCAAGTCAGCAGCTACTGAAGCTTTGGGGTCATCGAAACAGCGACGCACCTGGCAAATGATCACGTTCCTTTAATATTTAAAAAAACATACTCAGCCTGTCAGCCTGTTAATGATTTTTTTTATTTTTTATCAGTGTGGGTTGGCAGTGCCAGGGGGAATTGCACAATGAAAGTTTCTCTCTCTGTATTTGGCATTTATATAGTAGACATGTCTCCCCATGTGCTGGATTTGAGCCGAATGTTATATATTTTCAGGAATCTTCTTGGATCTATTGCACCTTGAAAAGCTTGGTGGTTTTAACATCTCTCTGTTCTACCGTGATATTGTAAACACTGATGAAGATGAGAACCTTGGTGTTCAGCATAGTGCTTCCAGGAAGTTGGACGATCTAATGAGAAGAGTGCGGGCCAAGGAAAGCAAGAAGCGCGCTCTATGCAGGTACTTTTAATTGCTTAAAAATAGTTTCACTTTTTGATGTGCCCACGATTCCCAAGCTTGAAATACATTACAATATGTTTAGCTTTCCAGTTTGAAATCGAAAATCCTTTGACAGGTAAATTTGGTCCTATTAAAACGCACACGTTATGTGTAGCGATTTATATATTTTTTTTGGTTCAATAATTTTATTGAAAATTAAAGGATAACAATATATATATGCGAGATAACAATACAGTATAAAATATATGCGAGACAACAGTACGTTATAAGACTTAAATTTATACTTTTGAAAATCTCTCTCTAAGCGCAGAAGCTAACAAAGTATCTGAATTTGTCAGCATTATCCTAATTGGCTCAACCAATATCATAACTGTGTTCACCAGACCATATAACATTAATGTTTTACAAAAAAAGGAAAAAACTGGCCAAGCATCGCGAATCCCGACCCCCTGGATGCCCCAAAGGGATCACACTGCATCCTAGGGAACAAGGTCACAAAGCCCTCTCACGTGGCCTTCAAAATTGTATACAGTACAACTGTTTTAGTGGGGATGGAACCTTTTTCTAACAGATATTGAAGTTTGCTATAGGCAATACCACAACTTTGTTTTTGTGTTTTCCAAATCTCTTGTAAAATGCCTGAAGTGCATATAATAAAGAAATATGGCTTATACACATATGGGCAGAGTAGATCAAAACAAAAATGTATTCAGATCGAACAATGGACTCAGAAGCTATTCATGAATGGAAAACCTTGTGCCTACTCTATTCATGGGATGGTACGCTAGAAGAATATATAGGTTTATGGACCCTCAGTGCATGTGTCAGTGGACTCAAGCCATCTGTCCCAGATTTTGTTGTATTTATCTGGACAACCTCTATTAATATATATGAACTTTTTGTAGGGAAGTGTGTTATTTATATCTAGTTTCCAGTCGTTAAAGCTGGGGGGAGTGGGTCTCATCCACTGTCTGGCTATAATTTTCCTAGCAGAAAACAATGTTTCATGCAAAAATGTTTTAGTAAATTTGTCCATTTCTGCATCAGGGAATATCCCCAGTAAGCATTGTTTGGGATCCAGGGACAATGGGGATCCCATGTCATCATGGAGGAAGTCCACAATCTGCTTCCACAGACCCTGGAGGACCGGGCACGCCCAAAGTAGATGGAAGAATGTGCCTGTGGCTTGATTACACATTGTGCACGAAGTAGAAGACTGCTGTCGAAAGCGGGAGATTCTTAGGGGGGTGAGATATGCCCGGTGCACCACGTACAACTGGGTCAACCTGTCGGAAAGCTTGGGGGATACAGTTTTACATGCGTCAAGTGCTTCACTCCACTCCTCATCCTCCATTGGGCCCACCTCCCTTTCCCATCGTGGTTTAAGGTTGTAAGCTAGCGTAGTAGATGACGGGGTTAGGAGCATGGCGTAAAAATCAGAAATCAGTTTACGTGGATCTACACCATTAACCACTGCCATGATGACATTTGGTGTAGATTGTGGCAGAGACTGGGGGAACTGAGCTTGGGCTGCGTGACGCACCTGAAAGAATCTAAAAAGCATGGAGTTAGGCAGCAGGAACTCATTTTGAAGGTCCTCAAAGTTTTTAAGTGTGCCATTAGAAATTATGTGATGCAGATAATATATTCCATGTTCGCACCATATCTCCGTATCAGGGATCGAGAGAAACTCTGAGAGTAGTCTATTGTGCCATAAAGGGGTGTAGTCATTGGGTTTAGGGATCGTCAACGTTTTAGTGGCAATGTCCCATACTCGCCTATATTGATACAATAGGGACCCCCTGTCTCTACTGGAGTTGTTCCCACTATGCCCCACCGTGATTGCAGTAAGCGGATCAGCGGTCAGCTGCGCCCACCGTGGACAGAGAAGCGTGAGAAATCTGGGTCTGTCGGTTTTATCTATGTGGTATAGTTGAGACAGCTGGGATGCAAGTTAATAGAGATTTAAGTCAGGGAGGGCTGTCCCACCTAGATCAGTGGGGTTCTTAAGGACTCTCCAGGCCAGCTTGTGTCTGTTGGTACCCCAGATAAAGGTCCGTATTATGGCCTCCATTAACTTGAAAAATTTTAAGGGTAAGTATACGGGTGTGTGCCAAAGTATATACAATATTTTAGGAAGTAATATCATTTTAACGATATTAATGCGGCCCCACACACCGAGCGGCAATCTCGCCCATATTTGGGTTTTAGACTTAATGAGATCGAAAAGGGGTTCTATATTCAGGGATATATAGTCAGCCGGTGTTCTATTCACCAATACTCCAAGGTATTTGATAGTGTTCACTCGCTGGAGTGGTAACTGCGCCTGTAGTTCGGGGGAGGGAGAGCTATCCATAGGCAATATTTGGGATTTCTCCCAGTTAATTTTAAGGCCAGAGAACCGACCAAAGTGTTCGATCGTATGTAATGCCTTCTGGAGAGAGGTGGTAGAGTCGGCCAGGTATAGCAGCGTATCGTCTGCGTATAAGCTAATCTTTTCAGTCAGGGAACCAAGGCAAAGACCTTGGATCTCGGGGTTCTCTCTAATGGAGATTGCAAGGGGCTCTGCCACCAGGGCATAGAGGAGTGGAGACAGTGGACAGCCCTGTCTAGTGCCCCTGGATAAGTTAAACGTCTGGGAGGCCCTCCCGTTGGCCACCACCCTACCCCTGGGTGCCAGATATAATAATTGAACCCACTTGATAAAGTTGGGTCCAAAGCCAAAGCTACGGAGACATCCCCAAAGGTACCGCCACTCCACCGAGTCAAAGACCTTGGCGGTGTCCAAGGCCACCACCACCCGGGACCCAACGTTAGCATGTGTCGCCTGCAAGTTAATGAACAATTTCCTGAGGTTGAAGGAGGTGTTGCGCCCCGGCATGAATCCAGCCTGATCAGTGTGGATCAGGCTTAGAATCACTTGGTTAAGGCGGAGAGCAAGCACTTTAGCCAGGATCTTTATGTCTACCTGGAGGAGTGATATGGGCCTATAAGATTCCGGGAGGCCGGGGTCCTTGCCCGGTTTAGGTATAAGGATAATGACCGCCTCACCCATCGATGGGGGTAGGGTGAAGTTGTTGAATAAATGATTGAAGAGGGACAGTAACTTAGGGGCAAGTATCTCGCAGTACTGGGCATAAAATTCAATGGGTAACCCATCTGAACCCGGGGCCTTGGAACTGGCGAAGCTCGCAATCGCTGCGGTTATTTCGTCAAGTGTAAGAGGTGCATCTAGCATAGTCATTTGAGTGTCATCTAGCTGTGGAAAGGTAATTCCCGCCAGTAGATCCTCCAGTTCAGCCTCCGTGGTGAAATCCTGGGACGTATAAAGTTGAGAAAAGAAGTCCCTAAATTTGGAAGTGACAGCCTGGGGTTCCGTAATCCTTTCCCCGTTAGAACCAGTGAGGGAGATGACTGTAGGGGGTCTATCCTCACTGTGTGCAAGATAAGCCAACAGTTTTCCCGCTCTCTCCCCATGTTCATACAGTTTCTGCCTGGCAAAAAAAAGTTTTTTCCTGGCTGTCTCGTGCTGTAGCTGATTAACCACCCTGGTTTGTAACCTAAGTTGGGCAGCCCCAGCAGGAGAGGGGCTCGCCATATACCCCTGTTCAGTGGAGGACAGATCTTGCATTGCCCCATCCAGCGCAGCAGAGGAATTGGCCTTCAGCCTGTTAATACAGGAGGTCAAAGTCATGCGCGCGTGTAGTTTAAAGGCTTCCCATACTATATCTGGGGGTGCAGATCCGTCATTCTCTGAAAAATAGGTTCTCCAACTGTTATCAAGTTCGTCATCCTCCGATAGCAGGGTGAGCCAAAACGGATTCAGGCGCCACGTACGGGGCGGTCTGTCCAATGGGATGGAGAGGCTAATCCAGTATGGGCTATGGTCTGAGAGTAATCTGGGGGCAAATTCAGCTCCCAGTAATCTTGGGGCAAGGGTATTGGAAATAACTATAAAGTCTATACGGGACATAGTGTTATGGGTAGTTGAGAAACAGGAGTAAGCTCGGGTGAGCGGAAATTTAAAACGCCAGGTGTCAGTGAGGTTAAAGGAAGAGATAAGTCGGGAGAATCTAGTGTGGGTTGGAGCTGTAGTAGGCAATGGTGAGGGTGACAGTTTGTCTAATGTAGGGTTCAGTGTAGCGTTAAAATCCCCCAGCCACACCGCCTGGATGGAAGGATGACGAGTCATATATAGCAGGCCCTCTGTAACTATAGTAGAGCTAAATGGTGGAGGTACATAGAATGCCATCAATAGGAAAGGTTCACCATACAATTTAACCGAGAGAAAAACATATCGCCCCTGTGGGTCAGACTGGACATCACATAGCTCAAAGTGTACCGTCTTGGAAATCAAGATTGAGACTCCACGAGCATGGGAGGAGTGGGATGAATGATAGGCCCACCCGATCCATGGCCGGCGGAGTGCCATCTGGAGCCGACCCTCAACGTGTGTCTCCACCAACACCACAATGTCGGCACGTTTTTTGAGAAATGAGAAAACTGCGGATCTCTTTACCTTGTTCCCAAGCCCACGCACATTCCAAGTGAGCAGTTTTATCGATACCATAATACAAACTTTAAAACATATCGTGGAACAGTAGCGTTACATGAATACAAGATTTGCCGTCTATGCAGTATCAATGTTAGCATGCACTTCGTTGTATTGCATTCCATCATGTAAAAATTAACTTTCCCCTCCCCCTCCCCACCCTACATCTTCCCCAACTGATGCGGGTATGTGCCCAAAACCAAAAAAAAGTAGCAGCCGGTAGCAGGTAGAACCAAAATGTCTTGCTGTCATGTGAAAAATCTGCAGCGATCAGTCCGCATGAAAAATGCGAAAGATACAGGGCCCGCAAATAAAGAGCAACAGCCTCCTCCTGTACTGTGAACCAGAAGTACAGTGCGAGGTCGATAATAGCCAAAGTTCTGCAGTCACATAGTAGAGGGATGCGTGGTCCGGTTGCTGGGGGGCGAAAATTCGCTGTGTTAGGCATGTGGTTTGTAGGACTAATTGTGCTCCGCAATTACAGTCTCCAGGGTAGTTACATGCATCAATCAGTCAACAGGGGCCCTGAGTATGGGAGACCCCCTCTGCAGGTTACAATTGAGAGAGGAATAAATCAGGGGAAGGCAAAGGGGGGTCCCAGGAGGTTTCAGAAGTAAGGAGTAATAGGGCATGTGTCACAGGCAGTAAGAAGGAGACAACAAAAGGGGGTAACATACCAGGATTCGGTGTATTCGCAGACTCCCACGGCAGCATATGTGTAATGTGTGGGTGATGGTGACGATCAACAGCGCCAATGAACATGTTCGGTCAGGTCACTCGACCACCCTAGCGGAGGGCTCTGGACGCTCCAACCAGGCAAGGGCGTTCCCAGGATCCTCAAAGAAGAACACACGACCGTCCCTTTCAACTCTGAGACGAGCTGGAAACAGCATAGAGTATTTAAGATGTTGTATCCGGAGCCTCCTCTTCACCTCCATGAAGCCCTGGCGGCGGCGCTGCACCTCGGCAGAGAAGTCGGGAAAAATAGCGATCTTTGCGTTTCCAAGGTGGATGTTACCTTTTTCCCTGGCCATGCGCAGTGCCGCATCCCTGTCCTTATAGTTCAAGAATTTTGCTATAAACGTGCCCCCTGAGGAGGAGGTTTGGCAGGCATACGATGGGCCCTCTCCACTGCCAGGGTGGGGGAAAAGGTTTCGCGGCCATAGGTGTCAACTAGAAGTTGCTCCAAGAAGGTGGTAGGATCTCTGCCCTCAGCTCCCTCTGGGAGCCCAATGAAACGGAGATTGCACCTCCGGAGTCTGTTTTCCATGTCGTCTTGCTTGCTTAGAATTTGATTGATTTGAAGCTGCATTCGATCCGAGCCAGCCTGGAGCGGCGCAATGGCGTCCTCCACCTCTCCTATGCGGGTTTCGGCTGTTGTCACACGCCCACGAAGCTTTTGGAAGTCTTGTCGCATGAGTGAAATGCCCACCTTGACCTCCTCTATTTGCGCTGTCAGGGATGTCCGGCAGTATGTGATGGCCTCGAGCACTTTAGCTGTGTCGCCTCCCGAAGTGGCCGGCATGGCGCACACGGCCCCATCATCTCTCCCTGCGCTCTCCTCCTCCTGGCGGCGATACTGGTCCAATTTCGCCAGGGTGGCTTTTGGCGTTTTTGGCGGAGACATGGCAGGTATCTGCTGTGATCTCTCCCCCCCTGAGGCAGTCAGGCTTGATTATTCTGGAGAGTAGGGAGCTGTAGGGCAGGTAGGCCAGGGAGACCCACTAGTTGGCAGGCTGGGTGAAGTAAAATGGCCGCTGACTCCAAGCACTGCCCTAACTCTAGGGCCGTGCGGTCAGAGGCTGATGGATTCCCCTCTGCGGATATGCAGGGTCCTCAGGGGGTCCCAGTGTGTCCCCGCCGGGTGTTACCTGGGAGCAGGAGGGCTCGGCAGCAGTACAGGCAGGAGGCTGGGTGAACCAAGATGGCCGCCGGCTCCCAGCGCCAGGCCGAAGCCACGGCCTTTTCCAGATGTTATGGCTGGGTGGTCAGGAGCTGCGGGTGTGCGGGGTCCTCAGGAGGTCTCCGTTGATCCCGGGAGGATGTTTCCTGGAAGTAGGAGGGCCGGGAGGCAGCAAGGGCGGCAGGCCGGGTGGAGCAAGATGGCCGCCGACTTCCACAACTAGGCCGAAGCCGCGGACTTTCCTGAATGCCGCACCCGCGAGCGGGATCGCGGCTCCGCGGATGTCACTGCCTGATCCGAAGGTAGGGGAATTGCGGCCACAGGTGTGCAGGCTACTCAAGGGGTCCCGCTGGACAGGTGCAGGATAGCGCTGAAGAGCAGGATTAATGCAAAAAGGAGTATTTGGACAGAGCACAATGCCTGCACGTCCTACTCCATGCTGTGTCAGGCCACGCCCATATTTAAAAAAAATGAAGACAATAAAAATTCACTCAGTAGTTCAAATCGGATGAAGGTTTGTCATAAACCCATATAGATTTTAGAAGGTGGAAGCTGATAGACTGGAGGTAATATAACGATTACAATTGCATTTAAAGTAAAAGTTTACCGGTATTGTGCATTATATTTAAAATGATTTTAGCCATGAAAAAAGTCTTTAGTACTACTTTAAAATAAAAGGTTTATATTCCCCATCCACTCTTCACATCTGACTCCCAGTTAAAATGCCCTGTATATCCGACTAGTGGGTATATTTATTCTTTATGTCTTTTTATATTATTTCACATAATAAATGAACCCCTTACAGTAGTGCCCTCTGGTGTGTGTGTGTGTGTGTTTCCCACCCTATCATGATGGGTTAAAAAAAAAAAAAAACATTCTGCTGCGGCCACTAAATGTCTTTTGCTGGCCATACACCTATGGATTTTCGGAAGGGAATATTTGTACGAATATTCTATTGCACATTCGAAAAAAAAAATCTTTTTAACATTCAATTTTAAAATCGATATAATTTCTGAACGAAAACTACATACACTGTCTGAAAATTCTTTCGACCTAAAAGTTTTCTAGTCTGCTCCTTCGAACTTTCCCATCACTAATGATTAGAACATTGTACAAACGTTTTTAAAAATGAAAATTATTTGTGTATGGCCAGCATAAGTGACAGCAGTCACAAGTTGGATCAGGCTACCTGCCTATGAGTTAGTCAGTCGTGCATGTTGTATTACAGTCCTGTCTGAATATCCACAAAACAGTGTTTTTGGTCTTTTTAAAATGTGGTCTCTAAGTCTGATGATTTGTATATCGCTCCTGTTGTTCTCAGTGGATTGGATTTTTTTACCCTAACCATATAGCTGGTTATTTATAATAGACACTGCATAAAGATATTTAACCCCTTAAGGACCGATGCATGTACATATACGTCGGCAGAATGGCAAGTACAGGCACATTGGTGTACCTGTACGTCCCTGCCTAGACGGGGGTCAGACCGGACCCCCCGGTACTTGCGGCGATCCGGTTTGCTGTGGGAGCGATCCGGGATGAGGGGACGGCTGTTAGTTTTTGTCCGCCCCCTCCGGATCGCTCCCAGCTAATGCGCGTCCTCCCCGCCCTGCACTTCCATTGCCTGTATGATGTAAACACAGGCAGAGGAAGTGATGTCAGCTCTCCTCTCGGCGGTATTTTCAATCCGCCGAGAGGAGAGAAGACATCACAAGTGAGTCGCACCAACACTACACTGACACCACACACATAGGCACATATAACCCCTTCCGATCGCCCCCCCACCCCCTGTCAGTGTCGCTGAATGCAGTGATCATATATTTACTGATCACTGCATTTAGTGTCAGTGTGACATCAGTTAGTGTTAGGTCCACCGTCCTAGTTAACCCTTTCACCCCCTATTGCCAGTGTCACTAAGCGATCATTTTTCTGATCGCTGTATTAGTGTCACTGTTTTTTTATTTTTATTGCGATTTTTTTTTTTTTTTTTTTTTTTTTTTTTTTTTTACTAAAGACATGTGGCTGAATACATTTTGGCCTAAATGGTTGACTAAAATTTAGTTTATTCGATTTTTCTTATAACAAAAAGTAAAAAATATAGATTTTTTTCCCAAAAATGTCACTCTATTTTTGTTTATAGCGCAAAAAATAAAAGTCGCAGAGGCAATCAAATACCATCAAAAGAAAGCTCTATTTGTGGGAAGAAAAGGACGCAAATTTTGTTTGGGAGCCACGTCGCACGACCGCGCAATTGTCTGTTAAAGCGACGCAGTGCCGAATTGTAAAAACGCCTCTGGGTATTTAGCAGCATATTGGACCGGGACTTAAGTGGTTAAATATAAATTGTCTGTTTTTAAAAAAAAAAATGTACTTTTACATATTGGCTAAATTAAACACCAAACTTTGTAGGATAAAAAAAAAATGGACATTTTTTTTTTTTTATCGTTCAAAACAATATTCGGCCAACTAATTTATAAAAAAAATAATCGTTGGTTGCATGCAGCCCAAGTTTGGAGGTTTGAAGGTGGCTACAGTTCAGGGGACTTGATCTCCACAGGACAGAATACTGTCTATCAATATCTTGGAACTTTGCCCAGTACACCTTGCTCTGGATTATTGGACGAACCAGTGGCATCTATCAACCACCAGGGTGGCTCCAGGAGTCATGCGGCTCAGGAAGGCGAATCCTATTCTTTCTGGGGCGTCTGTCACCAGTACATTTTCTAAATATAGAAACAATTTTCCTAGTCATTATTAACTAATACCAGGACAGTAGTCCCTGCATCCTGAGATGTGTTGGACAACGCTGCAGGTAGATCTAATGGATTTCAGGTTCTACAACAAATTGGGCAGGTTGTGTCCAGGATGAAAGTCCCATTGACAATAGGGGTAGATGCCTAACCTAATGGTCTTGGGTCCTGTTATTGCCACACTATTGAGCACCCAAAAGCTGGCTTCAGGGAGCTTCCATTACAGGACTTGGAAATTGTATATGCCTGGCGTGAAGCCAAGAATTGGCACCCGCAGAAATATGTAAGTGGGAGATTTTTCCTTTCTCCAATCGAGAGGGGAAATTCGTCTGAGACTGTTGTTTCCCACTTCTTGATTCCTACTTCATGCAGGGTGTAATGCAGACAGTCCTGCCTTTCAGGACACCTGTGTGTCCTCGAGACTTGATATTTCTTCTTGTTTGTCCTTGCAGAAGCCACATTTTGAACTAATTCAAGAAACTCCATTAGTCCTTTTGCTCGGAAGGTTTTTTTCCCTAGTCCACAGTCAGCAGGGGAAACATTGCTGCATACTTTGGATGTAGATCTGGTGGTCAGAATTTAGTTGAGTTATCAGCACAGGTCAGGAATCCTGGTTTGTGCTGCCAAAAGAGCCCAGGAAGAGCAGGCGGCATCCAGGTTATTTAATTTTTTATTGGATCCGCCAGTTAATCATTCAAGCCTATGGTTTGAAAGGGCAAGGTCCCCACCCTTTCTGGTGAGCGCGCGCTCTACCAGGTGTGTGGCAATATTTAGCTATCAGGCGTCAGTGGCTCAGGTTTGCAAGGCCGCTACATGGTCTTTTGGTTCATACATTCACAAGGTTTTTCCAGGTGGATATCAGAGCCGCGGAGGATATTTCCTTTAGCCTGAGTGTATTACAATCGGCTACGAGTAGTTCCTTCTATGTGGCAGTTTTCTGTGATGGCGCCTCCCTCCCCTCATGGGTATTGCTCTGGAGTGTACTAGATAATATTATATAGCCTGCTCTGTGTACCGTGATTTAAGATAAAGAAAATTGTATTTTTTTTCCCCTACATACTTGCGTTTTTAAAATCAATTTCTTGGAGTACATCAGGGGACACAGAGGCCCCCCCCCCCCTCTATTCAGGAATGAATTGCTTGCTACAAAACGGAGGTACTTCCTGTATAGGGGAGGACTTCCTGTTTGATTTGCCAGTGTCCAGTCAGACAGGTTCCCTTCCCCACTTCCCGGGACACTGGGCCATGGCCCGATCTCCTGGAAGTTCGGCCCCCTCCTACTTCCTCCGCCGATGGGCGCAGTGCGCTACTGAACCAACCGGCTGTGAAGCCAAAAGGTTACACTGCCAGGTTCCCTTACCTGGAATGGTGACGGCTGCACCCGACAGTTAATCCGAAGATCAGCTGGGCTGCTGACCATAGTAAAAAACGGCAGCTACAGTATTTGTAGCTGCTGACTCCGCTTTAACAATGAAAATGGCCACCACGTTTGGTCTGTAGAACAATACGTATTTGACAGCATACAGTTTCATTATCGTTTGAGAACCAGGTATCGGTGCTGGGTCAAAGGATGGACATTGGGAAACAAAGACGGATGGTGTCAGTCTAACAACTAACAGATAATAGAAAGAGTGGAGACCTTGGCTGATAAAGCTTAAAATATTTTTATTTTTGTTCTATAATCTTCATTTATTTTTCTTATTACAATCAATAACAAACCTATAACCAACAAACATGAAGAAGAAAGAGAAAAAAAAAAAAAGCCGGGGTGGTGTTTAATGTCTCCCTTCATGGGAAGGAAACGATGTACTCCTGTTCACTGTGCTGTATTTAACCCATGGTTCCTTATTAGCGTGGAACTCTTTCAGTCTATTACTATTAGTACAAATCCAATTCTCATCTTCCATAATTTTGTTAACCTGTCTCGCCCATTGTTCTTTCATAGGTACTTGCTGCTTTTTTCAGTAGACATGGACTAGCCCTTAGCTGCATTCAACAAATGTGGAACTACTCTTTATATGCCCTGATGGAACTTGGGGTACCATGAAAGACGCATAGCACTGGGTCATTCCTGATTGAGGCCATGATTTGTGAGATCGCTTTCCTAAGCGTGGTCCAGAATGGCCTAATCTTGGGATTCACCATATGTAAATATAGGAGCCTTGTTGCCCGCAGCCCCGCCAGCATCTATCCGAAAACTGAGGGGTATGCGATGGCCAGCATCTTTGGAACCCTTTACCACCTGGACAAAAGTTTATAATTTTGTTTCCTGTGTTTTTAATATTTATAGAAGATGTATGTACTAGTATTAACACATTCCTTTTCTGTAAGTCTGTAAAATGACGGCCTAACGCTGATTCCAACTCCCAAAAAAAAAAAAATCTAAGGCCTGTCTGTTCAACAATCCATGCGAAATGGAGAACAAACCACTATCCCCTAGCTGTTTATACCAAAGAGATTAAAAATCAGAAGTTCTGCCCTTACAATCTCCTTTAGGTGGACAGTACAAAAATGCTGTAATTGCTAATACCTCCAGGTATCGATTGGAAACTCACCGTATTCCTCTCTAAGGTCCCTCAGTGGGTGTAATCTCCCATTCCGCATATGCGTAAAACAGCTAGTGTCTCCATCAATAGCCCAAGATTAAAAAAAAAAAGTAATGACTCCCCCAGTGGAAACTAGCAGAATTGCCCCTAATGGTAATCGTGGAGAGATATTTTGAGATATAGATTCTGGTTTGTTAACGGAGTCCCAGAGCTTCAAGGTGTGGGTAGTATGAAAAGAGGCAGTTTTGGACAGCCCTCCATATGGGTACAGGACCCATGAAGTTTTTCCTAATATCACCCAGACCTTTTTGGGTGGTATAATTCTAGTTAAAGCAATTGCAACATAATTCCTTAAATTGGGTTGACCTACCACCCCCCCCCCCCCATCTATTTTAGACCTTGTAAGAATATTATATGCCAGGCTTGGTTTAGTCTTTCGCCAAACAAAATCAGAAAAAATATGCCTTATATTAACAAAAAATTACTTTGGAAGTTTAAGGGCTTTAAAGTATTAACTTTTCCTAGCCAGGAGAGGGTAGCTTTGTCCCAATCTGCCAAGTCTCCCTTGATTTTTTTTTTTTTTTTTTTTGGAGCAGCCGGATATAATTTTCTTCATATAGCTCTCATAGGTCTGCCATCAAACTAATTCCCAAATACTTAATTTGTCCTTCATTCCATATGAAAGACAAAGACTGCTTAAAGCGGGAGTTCACCCTAAAATAAAATTCTAACATTACATGGAGCCGACCTAGGAGAGCGCCGGTATACTGTTGTTTTTTTTTTTGTACATACCATTTTTTAGGGCCATTTTCACACCCGGCTTCCGGGTAGGTAATCGTGCGGGACTGGGCGTTCCTAATCACAGGCTGTGATTGACGTGCTTCCGACCGGCGCATACTGCGCGTCACGAGTTGCCGAAAGAAGCAGAACATCGGTACGCAGGCGCCAACGTTCGGCTTCTTTCGGCAACTCGTGACGCGCAGCATAATGTTGCTCTTATAGGTCGGCTCCATGTAATGTTAGAATTTTATTTTAGGGTGAACCCCCGCTTTAAGAGAATCTCCTATATTTTGTACAACTGCAAAATTTTGGATTTGTTATTTATTTAGAAGTTTGACTTATTTCCCAAATCCTTTAGGTCCGTCATTAAATTAGGTAATGTTATTAATGGTTCAGATATAAAAAAACAAAATATCTGCATAAGCGGAGAATTTATGCTCTACAAGGCCTATTTTAAAACCGTGTCTGTGATTATGCAGCAGGGGACCTTTTATGTATGGGCCTTCTTTTCTTATGGCTCTTGTTTGTTTTTGTTTTCTAGGATAGACGGATGAAAAAGAAATGTGGAAACTGTAGGGCCAGGCTGCCTGATGGATATAAAAGGCTTTTTTTTGTGAGGCTACCTCTTTTAAAGAGTTAATGTCTTTTGTAAAGGTCTTTCAATGACAGGGCAGCAGGCCTGGGGCCTTCTTCCTCTGGTCCCAGAACTCAAGAGCCTTCAGCTTCAGTTAGACCTCCTCCTCGGTCCGAGATCAGTGATTCACACTATACCTCAGATCTGGAAACAAACAAAATTGGCGTTCTTTTTTTTCCCCACAAATAGCTTTCTTTTGGTGGTATTTGATCAGTTTTATTGCATTTTTATTTTGTTCTTTTACTACTAATGGCGGCGATGAGCGTTTTTTTTTTTGTGACCGCAGCATTATGGCGGACACATCGGATAATTTTGACAAATTTTTGGGACAATTGTCATTTTCACAGCAAAAAATGCTATATAAATGCATTGTTTACTGTGAAAATGAGAATTGCAGTTTGGGAGTTAACCACTAGGGGGCGCTAAAGGGGGTAAGTGTGACCTCATATGTGTTTCTAACTGTAGGGGGGCGGGGCTGGATGTGTGACGTTATTGATTGTCTTTCCCTATACCAGGGAACACACGATCAATGACCGCGCCACTGTGAATAACAGGGAAGCTGTGTTTACACACAGCTCTCCTCGTTCTTTAGCTCCGGGGACCGATCGCGGGACTCCAGCGGCGATCGGGTCCCGCAGCTACGGTCACGGCGCTTCGGACCGGGTCGCGAGTGCGCGCCCGCGTCCCACGGCTGGGCACTTAAAGAGGAAATACAGGTACATGCTTGTGCCCAGCCGTGCCATTCTCCCGACGTATATGTGCAGGAGGCGGTCCTTAAGTGGTTAAAGGGGTTGTAAAGGTTTGTCTTTTATTTCCTGAATTTGTTCCTTTGTTTACTGAGGAGGCACAGGAAGTGAGAAATTCAGACAAAGAAAAAAAAACATTTAGAAGGGAAATTGAAGGAAAGGGTAAGTGAACCAACAATGCACTAGCTTAAAGTAACCTATTTAGAAAATAAAAAACAAACCTTTACAACCCCTTTAAAGATTTCCTTCCTTTTAGCCATTACGTCAGGGAGAAGGATTTGTGATCTGCAGTCCCTTTCCTGTGAAGATCCCTTCCTGAGGATTCTAGAGGCCAGGATAGTGATTAGACCTGATCCTTTCTATTAACCCAAAGTATCTTCTAACTTTTCATAGGTCCCAGGAAGGTTGTCCTGCCTAGTTTCTGTACCTCTCCCAAAAATGCGGAGGAGGATTTAGTTTTTCACACATAAAGAGATGTCTTCTACTTCAAAGCATCAGGTCGTATCCCACTTTCTAGAATTGGGGCCCATTCTACGAGATCCATGGCTACGTCATGGGCAGAAAGAGCAGGGGAATCATGGGAAGATTTGTCAAACATTATAGAGTTCAGATGCTTTCCAGCCAGGACCTTTTCTTTGGTAGGAAAGTGCTTCAGGCGATTGTCCCTCCCTAAGGTATAGTATCTTGCTTATCCACTCAAGTAGCTGTCCTGGAAGGTGAGGGGGGAAACCCTTGTTAGTCTTACCGGTAACAGTATTTCCAGGAACCTTCCAGGACAGCGCCTATATGTTCCCACCCAATTTTACTTTCACTTGGTGGTGGTGTTTTTGTGTTATTGTTTTTTTCCTCTGCCGAGTGCACTTTGGTGGAGATTTACTTGATCCTCTAAACAACTGAGGGTCAGAGGAATAGGGAGGGGCCTTTTAAATTGTATCGGATTTGTGTTTCCTGTAGAGGGCGCATCCAATCATCTCTCAAGTAGCTGTCCTGGAAGGTTCCTTGAAATACCATTATCAGTAAGACTAACGGGGGTTTACTCTTCTTTTACATAGCGGTGCCTCGATGACCAATGCAAACAGCAGGGGTGACAAAGGTCACCCCTGCCAGGTCCCATTCTTTATCTCAAAAGAGGAGGAAAGGACACCATTGACCTTCACCCTAGCCGTGGGTTTCCTATACAGGGTCATAATCCAGCCTAACATTCTTGGGCCCCAGACCCACGACAGCTAGAACCTCCTCAAGGTATTTTTATTTTTTCATACATTTGGTCAAATCAAGCATCTGTTGCCCTGATTTGTAAGGCTATCACCTGGTTTCTGTTTATACATTGTCAAAGTTTTATCAAGAGGATGTCTAGGCTTCTGCTGACAAGATGGGTCTTTTTATCCTTATTTGTTCTGTATGCATGTTGATGCCTATCCTGCTGTTTCATTGATTGGGGGCATCCCATAGTCCCATAGTCTATGAATAGTCAACCTTTTGTAATGTACTGTATGGTTAAGATACTAGAAATGTTTACAAGACTCGGGCCACCCTCCTCTCTTTTCCAGTTAGTCTGGATTGCTTGCCAAAAAAAATCGGAGGACTCTGGGGGGACATGCCCAGTAAGGCTGCTTTCACATTGCAGCGTGAGCTAGCGGTGCGGTGCGGTTTTAACCCCCGCTAGCGACCGAAAAAGGGTTAATACAGAGGAGCTGTGGTGGCTCAACGCGATTGGCACTGCGCTGACAAGCCATTCACCTCTGCAGCCAAGGGTTCGGATCCTGGCCTCGGCTACATGTGAATTGAGTTTGGTGGTCTCAGCCCGGCTCCCGGTGGGTGTGCTATGCAAGGTATGCCTGTGCTTAGTACGCCCCCCCCCCCCCCCCCCCACAAAAACCACCACACTTGCACGCACACTAAATTGGTTTAACACGCATGCACTTTGGCCATGCGGTCTCCTAAAAAAAAAAAGGCGAAGGACCTACGGGGCTGGCTGGGTGGGCTAGACCTCCTCACTCCCTCATAGGAGTCCCTCTGCCCCAGTTGGGCTCCCAAGTGGAGCAGGTAGGGCGGGGTGAGTGGGAGAAAGATGGCCGATTGCCTCTGGGGGGAGGGTCTGCCTACTCCCAAATCCTGCAGTCCGGCTCCTCTCTCTAGTTCACGCACTGTTTAGTTTAGTTTCGTTTAGTTTAGTTCACGCACCTATTGATTTCAATGGGAAGGAGCGGTATAGGAGCGGTAAACACACCGCTCCTATACCGCAGCAAAGATGCGGCTAGCAGGACTTTTGGAGCAGTCTTGCTAGGGCACTGCTTCAGTGTGAAAGCTTTCGGGCTTTCACATTAAAGACTACAGGGCAGGGTTTTTTTCATGCGGTATAGCAGCGCTATTTTTAGCGCTGTACCACGTGAAAAACTCCTCAATATGAAAGGGGCCTAAAGCTTTTGCAAGAGTCCAATCACCTAAATGTAGCAGTCAATAACCCAGGGCCTATGAATATCCGGTGTGTGTCCTGTATTGTGCACCAATATATGGAATTTACTTATGTCTAAATTCCTACTACATTTCCATCAGCCAGCTACAGCAGCTGTCAGAATATAGTGGGCTTTGCAGACAGTGACTGCAGCGGATTGGCTGTAGTCACCGTTTTACCCAAGTATTACCCACCTAGATTTTCAATTTGAAGGATGTTGGGTGGTGGGCCAAGTTCATCAGAAAACCGAATGTAGCGTGATCAGTGTGTGACCAACTTTTACCTGTTTGTTCTAAGATGTCCTTTTAACTGTTTTATTTTCCTCCACTGCAGACTATCATTGAAGTTGGGTAATGATGTCAGTCTTACGGTTGGCGTTTATAACCTGTTACAAAAAGCTATGAAGCCACCTCCTGTCAAGCTTTACCGTGAATCCAATGAGCCTGTGAAAACCAAGACACGTTCTTTCAATAGGGAGAATGGAAGTTTGCTTCTTCCCAGCGACACAAAGAAATCACAGGTACTGGTACAGCTAGAGAATGGCAAGAACTAATAAAGGAATAGTAGCTACTTGTAACCCAAGCTAAAATTTACCAAATTCCTTTGTCAGAAACGCCACAACAGTGTGGGGGCAATTCATGAAGTAATTTGCAAAACATTTCAGGGACAGGGAAAGGGTTCTAATTTTGCACAGGCAACCAGTGGGGCCAGGTGGGGGTTGTACTTGCACCCCCTGGAGGATTCTGCCTGGGATTGTTTACCTGGGTGTCCCCCATCTGACTCTCTTACCTCCTCAGACAATTCAGTTGCTCTGTCTGGTCTCCCATACTGCTCCTGCATAGGTAAAGAGGATTTTGCTGAATCTGTCTGTCCTCAAGGTCGTAACCGACGCTCTCCTCCTCTGTCGTGTTCCATTTCTGATAGAACTCTGATGAGGGTCTTGTACCCAAAAGAGCATAATGGACTGCCGAGGGGGAAGAAAAAATAAGTTATCCGCTGTTTACTTTGAATCTGAGGTGTGTTTTTTTTTTTTTTGCAAAAGGAGCCTCTTGTGCTTATTTTATCACCCAAACGCTGTCATACTATTTGGTGTTTGATAAGGTAAGAACGTGTCTAGTACTAGAGCCCTCGGAATCTTTCTGACCTAAGGTCACAAGAATGAATTCCCGTTAAAAAATTCAAACCATCTAAGACCTTTCCTGTACGCTCCCTTTCGGAAAACGTCCTGTATGGTGATAGCAGCATCCTGACAAAAGTGTACACTTTTGATCAACAATATCTCGTAGAAAACAAATTTCTTAAAAAATAGGTTGTCCCAGGGGTTCATTCAGCTATTAATTACCTCAACAGATCCCTGAAGATTGAGAATCTCCTAGGGTTTAACAATAATGCCATGGATAAGAGACTTGAAGTGCTTTTCAAATCTTCACTTGCACTGATTGGGCTGGCAGGCTATCCTGTTGTCTCCCCTATGACTATATGCCACATTCTGGTGGTCTGAAAAAAAATCTCTTTAAACTCTGAATTATGAAAAATCATGCATGTAACAATCAGAAATTAACAAAAGATTACTAAGCGTAAAATATACATATAGCACAATTTTTTATTAAGGGTAAAACTTACACATATAGCACATCTAAAAGGAAAAATGATAGTTGCTTTACAAGATAATGATAAACCATATAAGTAAATTAAATATAAACAGAGGAAAAATTACATTTCTTTATCGTACATCACGGGACACAGAGCTGCATAGTAATAACTATGTGGGTTATATATCCTACCTTCAGGTGCTGGACACTGGTGTAATCAATTAAACAGGAAGTTCCCTCCCTATATAACCCCTCCCATACTGGAAGTACCTCAGTTTTTTCATCAGTGTCTGAAGGTGTTGGTCACGAATGAACATGTGCTCTTAGGAGCTCCACTGGAGGGATCCATACTGGATGTAAAAAGCCTCCATAAATCTGGATCCGTCCAAAGTGCTTCATAGCCAAACTGGTCGGTACCCGGGCCTCGGTTGGAAGAACGAGGTTTGGCCTATAATGCTTCTCTTTGAGAGCTGGACTCTGGGCCCAGTACTTTGGTCTATTCCACGGCTAAAAGTTTTCTGCTGCCAGGGTGCTATATAGGTCCAGGGGAGGAGTGGTCCTACTGATGGACCCCGGTCTCTAAAGGTCTTTGACAAAACCCACGGTCAGGAGTGAAGATTGGGCCTCTTGCTTAAGCAACACCCTGCAGCGTGGAGAGGTAATTGAAGGTGCCTACGGGACTTGGTCCGACAGTAGGTCCTTCAATATTTTCGGGGTCTATGGGGTAGCCGGTATAATGCTGCTATGCATGGGAAACTTAAGCACTATGTCTTTGTAGACAGGATGGCTCTAGCACCCATATACCTCCCCGAACTGGTCCTAGTCCTCTCCTGTGGGGGCTATTGGGTCTTACCTATAGGGCCGGTGCACCTGAGCAAGGAGACCACTATGTCTATTAAGACAGGATGGCTGTAGTACCCATATGTCTCCCCTGGAGAGGGCTGGATGGCCATGAGTAGCTGCATTTCTTATCTGTTCTCCACTACTAAAGGCAGTAAAAAGGGCATGCCTGGTGTTTCACTTACCATGCATTCCAGAACGGAAGCTCAAGGTTAGCTGGTCTATGGTGCGGCTTACTTCCTCCGCTTCAGGCTCTGCCATGATGGGGGGGGGGGGGTCCCTCGTAGTCCGGGTCCACGGTGCCCCTTGGGGGATCCCTCTCTCCCCCCGCCTTCACCATTCCCTACGCGCACGTGCGCAAGGGGGAGCGCTCTTTGGGGGCAGGGGGCGATGTGGCAGACGCAGGGCGGCCCCTTCGATAAGCCCAGACGTCAGAGCTCGGTAAAGCCAGGGGAACACAGTAGCCTGGGCACTAAAAACTCCTTGTGGATGATGGATACAGATTCATCTATGACACCTACTCAGCACCTGGCTGTGCAGATTAGCAGGCATTATTTGCTAGACTAAGGATGCACCAGGGATAAGTTCCTCTGTTTTGCCTTGGGAGAAAGCTCACACAATGAGCGTTCAGCCCTGTCAGGTGTTGTAGCCTCCCCCAACAGTGAGTCTCTCTGCATATGTTTTATTGCATTGCATCTATGGGTCTATAAGAGGTTAACTGCTTCACAGCCTCACAAGCAGGAAGCAGGGTGTGTCCCTTTCCCTGCTCTAAATCCCCAAACCAGGGGATTGAAAGACCTGAGGATGAAGGTTCACAATCAGAGAAAAATAGCAGCTGTCGGCCTAATGAGGGGAAATCTATCGGAAGCCCCACAGGCTCTGGTTGCAGATGCAGTCTTATCAGAGATTCAAACAGCAATTCCCTCAGCCTAGACGGCCAAAGCTTCTGTCTCTATAAGGTCCTCATCCTGGGGTTGGCTTCAGGCTAACCGAATGCACAACGGGGGGTGCACAGTTGCTGCAGTGCACATGGCTAATGTTGCAGGTTGGCGATATCTGCAGTGCATAACTGCCTCTTTACCAGTCCGCATGTTTGCATGATACACGAGTTTGGAATGTTCAAAATGCATGTGGGGTAAAAACAGGTAACAAAGCATGTTTTATTGTTGATCACATAAGTATACATGTTTTTTTTTTTTGGTTTGTATGATGTGACTTGGTCACATAAAGGTGTTTATTCACAACAAAGTGCCTAAAATCACATACAATTCTTAAAGTGCATAAAGATGCGGGATCTCAAATGGTTACCTGATAACTCGAGTCCTTGATTATCCAAGGATATTGGTCCACACAAGGAGGCTTGTTTCCACAGGGATGCCTAAAATGGCATAAAATGCTTAGGTGCATAAAGATGCGGGATCACACATGATTACTTGATAACCCGAGTCCTGGATTACCCAAGGATATTTGGTCACACAAGGAGGCTTGTTTCCACAGGAATGCCTAAAATCGTATAAAGATGCGGGAATGCATAGAGATGCGGGATCACACATGGTTACCTGATAACCTGAGTCCTTGATTACCCAAGGATATTGGGTCACACAAAGAGGCTTGTTTCCAGAAATGCCTGAAATCGCATGAAGATGCTGGAAGGCATAAAGATGCAGGATCACACAGGGTTATCTGATCACCCGAGTCCTGGATTACTCAGGCATGTTAGTCACACAGAGAGCCACAGAAATGCTAAAAATCGCATTAGAAGGCTTAAGTGCATAAAGATGCGGGATCGCACAGGGGTGCTCGATCATACAAGAAGCCTTGGTCTCACAAGGATACTTGTCCGCACAGGAGTGCTTAAAATGCATAGATGTTGGATCGCATGAAAATTGCTGAATCGCATAAGGATGCATGTTTGCCTAAATTTTGAGTTATGAGGCATGATAATTAAGTTTCCTTAATTATACAGGATTCCTTGGCCTTACATAGGAATTTGGGTCTGCAGGGGTACATGTTGTGCGATGCTGCATAACACGTTCATAGCGCATTCTTGTTTGCAAGATGCTTATTCATAGCTAACATGCTATATGTATGCGTGTATGCAGCACGCCCTCTTTTAGGTTTTTTGCCGAAAACATATTTGCATGATTTCATGTTTCCATGTACACACGCTTCCATAGAGGCATATGGCCTTTAAAAAGCTGGCCACATGCACATATGAGGAGCCATTGGCAGGTATATTTATTTACAAGGCTGCTAGGGCCTGCCTCTACCTAAGGGCCCAGGGTATAGCAGTAATAGCATACCAATGCAAACTCCTACCGGAAACTCGGGATCTTCTCTGGAAGACAGCCAGTGCCTTCAGCAGAAGATGGGTTTGAAGAGTGGTTAGATCACGCAGCTCAGGCTCTGGAAGAATGGGAGATAACCAAACCACAGAAGAAACAAAGGATCACAGAGTTTAAAGGGGCATGCTTTTGAGGCCATACGCAATTTAAAGCTCACTAAAAAGGACTGTACTGCACAAGATTACCTAAGCGTTCTCCAAGATGTGTTCGGTCGTACTGAGAAAGTTACTGAACTACTTTATCAAATGGAGCGCTACAACCAGAAGGAAGGAGAGAAACTGTCTGAGTTCAAGGCGTTTAGACAGGATCATAAATCAGATCCTGTTGATGAAAGGGTTAGATCCTTGGAAAGTTGATGAAGCCTGTGCCCAACAGGTTTTACGGGGTGCCCAACCTTTGGACCCCATGAACCCACCAGGATGATGGTATCCTAGAATATCCCAACTTGATACGGTATGTCAGGAAAGAAGAGGACATGTTGGACAATTTAAAAGAAGAGGTCTGAACCCTCTGCTGGAGTCAGTGGTCAGTACTGATGTGGGTGAATCTCAAGTGGAACTTTTAAAGACTTGGGTGTCTCAATTAATTAATAGAAATTATGTCCATCTTGACCTGCCAGGTAACTATGCCACCCAATGGAAACATTTCAGAGGAGCCCAAGAAGTCTGTCAGGCCGAATGCAGCTCAAGTGCAGAAACCAAGGAGACTGATAATTTGTTTCAACTGTGGAGGAGTCGGACATGTCAGGGAAGTATGTCCGAGCCCGGAGAAAGCTGCAGCACAGTACCACAAGCTGGCGGAAAACTCCAGAGGGCCCCAGTGAAGGAGTCAGTTGGGTGCTCGCCAGTTTCAGCTAACTCCAAAAAATTCAACGACACAAGGAGATAACGCCGGGGGTCCAGGCACTCCTGTAGTTGCCTCTGAGCAACTGAGGCGGGAAGCCAATGCACACCGGGCCCCACAGGGGTTGAGATCCAGTAAAAGTCTTCAAAAAGTTAGTGGGGCCTTCCCCCAATGGTCAACAGTCCAAGTAAAAGGGATTTACAACAAGGCAATGGTGTAAATCCAAGGGATTTACACCATTGGAGATCAAAACTTCCCTTACGATGGTTACCTGCCGATCAAATTAACCTTTGACCCCTCAGTAGCAGGATAGACAGACTTTTAACATTTTTGGCAGAAGTCTGTGCTCGCCCACCAGGATCTGGTAAGAGTTTCCTCATCATAGGGACCAACACTGACTTTTGAAACCTCTGGCTCAAGAACAGAGTACTTCAACCACAAGAGTACCACCTATGTTGAGACAGGCCTGTCAGCGCCTAGTATTGAAACGCAAGGCTCCAACAGAAGGAGCTCGCTTGGAAGCAGCCAGGCCCCTTTACTGTCTTTGCAGCGGACCCACAGATGAGAGAAAAGGGGATAGAAGTAATCCCCAAAGTGGTCTCTTAGAAAGCCTTGCAGAGAAATCACAGGAAGTTCTCAGTGAGCATGGGGAACACTACTACCGCACCTGTGAAGGTACCAGCCGGAATGCTGTTAGGCCATGCGAACCCAGGCACCCCAGTTTCCCCATCTGACTTTAAAAAGGAAGGAGTTGAAGTCACAGTAGAAAAGCTCTGTTTGGAAGACTCCACACTCCCACCGGAATGGAAGGAGAGGGTTAAGGCATAACTCGCTCGATAACTGGCGATATTCTCTAAGAATGAATTTGATGTGAGGTGTGCGAAGAGTGCTACCCACAAGATTTGCCTGCAGGAAGACAAACCGTTCAGAGAAATAGAGTCTGACGGGTGACCTGGAAGACCTACGTGAGCAGTTGGCAGAACTTAAGAGAACAGGAGCCCCTACGCCTTTCCAATAGTGGTAGTCCGGAAGAAAAATGGCTCTCTGAGACTGTGTATTTACTACCGAACACTGAACAGAAGAACCATTTCTGATCAGTACAACATCCCCCGGATAGAAGACGCCTTACAGAGTGACAGGGGCCAAGTCGTTCAGTGTGATGGACTTAAAGAGCAGAAATTATCGGATCCCCATGCATCCTAAGGATAAAGAGAAGATGCCCTTCATTCCCCCAGTAGGGTTCTTTGAATTTGACCGCATGTTCCAGGGATTGTCAGGAGCTCCATCCACCTTTCAGAGGCTGATGAAGACTGTGGTAGTTATGAATCTAATTGAAGTGCTGGTGTATCTGGATGACATTATAGGGTTCGGCAGGACTCTGGAAGAGCATGAAAAGCGATTTGGTTTTGAAGAGGCTTCACAAAGAAGGCCTGAAGCTTTCTTTAAAGAAATGCCAATTCTACCAGCCCTTTGGTAATTTTGGGGGTTTTGATACTACTACTACCAAAGATTTGTGGAGGGGTTTGCCAATTTTGCCCATCCCCCTCAACGAATTGCTGAGGAGTGAAGGAGAGGATGATGTCCCAGACCCATTCAAACCTGTGAAGCCCACTATGGAGCCCAGGAAGGCTAAGGAATCCATCCAGGACCAGTGGACCACCAAGTGTAAAGAGGCATTTGTCCAGTTGAAGAGCCTAACCACTGCTCCAGTATTGGCCTATGAACCAAAGAAGCCCCATGAGTTGCATGTTGATGCCAGCCGAGATGGACAAGGCGGGGTGCTCTATCAGGGCACGATGGCCACCTGCGGCATGTCGCCTATGCGAGTAGGAGTCTGGTCCCCGCCGAGAAGAATTACCCCACTCACAAGCTTGAATTCCTGGCCTTAAATTGGGCTGTAGTAGACAAGTTAAGAGACTATTTGTATGGGGCCGAATTTGTGGTAAAAACTGACAATCCACTCGTCTACCTTCTAACTGCAGCCAAACTAGATGCCACGGGACATCGGTGGTTGGCTTCCCTTTCAGGATTTACCCTGATATGCTTCTCACAGACTCCCCAACAGAGGCTCAACTGTTGCATAGAGAGTGGGACCGGTTGCAGTTACATCAAGGGGTGGTCTATCGAAGGGGCGCCTCTGATGGTCTGGAAGAAAAGTGGCAACTGTTCTTGCCCAAGAAGCACAGAGGCATGGTCCTAACTGCCCTCCATGACTATCATTGTCCTGTCGTAAGAGACAGATTCTACCTGCCCTGCGTGCGGGCCAAAGTCTAAGGTTATTGTCACTCTTGTATCCGATGTATTCAGAGCAAGACCCTGCCTCATCGAGCTGCCCTAATGGGCCATCTTCAGTCAGGGACCCATGGAGTTGGTATGCGTTGACTTTCTTTTTCCTTGAGCCTGACCCGAATGGATAAGGGAATATTCTAGAAGTAACTGACCATTTCACCAGATATGCGCAAGCTTTTTCAACGAAAGATCAGCAAGCATTGACAGTGGCAAAAGTCTTGGTGGAGAAATTCTTCGTACATGGATTGCCCCAACGTATTCACTTGGATCAAGGGAAACACTTTGCAAGTAATCTCATAAGGAGGCTGTTAGACTTCTTGGGCATCAAGAAGTCCAGAACCACTCCGTATCACCCACAAGAAGATGCTCAACCTGAACGTTTAAACCAAACCCTCCTAGACATGTTGGGGACTCTAAGTACAGAGAAGAAACAGCATTGGAGCAAGCATGTAGCCGCCAATGTGCAAGCCTACAACACTGCAAACGATGCTACAGGATACTGTCCATACTGGTTGATGTTTGGTCGTGAAGCTCGATTACCAGTGGACCTGGTCTTTGGCATATCCGCTGACCGGACGTCAGCAGCATCTCACAAGGGGTATGTGGGCCTCTTGTGGAGAAGTTTGAAGACGGCCTATGAAAAAGCCCAAGCCACTTCAGACCAAAGGGGGTTGAGAAACCAGAAAAACTTTTTATCTCAGGGTCAGGGTACAGGACTTGCAGCCAGGGGACAGAGTACTGCTTAGAAATCTAGGTATCCCCGGAAAACACAAGTTGGCTGACCGCTGGAAGTCATAGCCATATGTTATCTGTAAGCAGTTACCAGGCCTCCCAGTATATCAGATTAGGCCAGAAGGGAGTGTAGGCCCACTAAATACATGGCATCGATCATTTACTGCCTCTCTCTGAAGCAGTCTGCCTACCTCCCATGTCAGATTTGCAGGTGACTCCTTCAACCTCTCAAGGGTCAAGGACAGTTACCAGATCCCAGTCATTTCCTCAAGATGTAGAAGATGAAGACTCTGAGGAAGAAGGGATGGAACCAGATTGCCCACAACCTCTCCTTTATCCCCTCCTAAAGTGACTTACAGTGGAACTTTCCAACCAGAGGCCCCTGAGTTTATACCTCACGCTTTGCTCTCTGAGGACAATTTGGCTTCTCTGCCATTAGAAGACTCTGGAGAAGCCTCCTAACTTTCAGGAGGAGAACTGGATGCCCCAGAAGAAATAGAGTTCCGTGTGTTTGATCAAGAAGAAGCATCGGAGGTGGTCACAGAGGCAGCAGGGTCTGATACTCTTGAAACTTTTACACTTTAGGAACAAAGAGAGAAAAGAGTCATTCACCCTCCCAAGAGACTGACTTACGACCAATTGGATAAATGCTCTGAAGAAGCAGTTCTTACCTCAAAAAGGACAATTGATATGCCTGGTCCTTTCACTGAAAATTTGGTGGAGGAAACCCTAGCTCACCCCTTGGCACATCTGGTCGGGCTGTACCAGTTCAGGTGGCCTGTAGGCAGGACAACCTCCTCTCAAAAGCTTGGTGGGGGGGTTTCTCTGCCTTGTTCTTTTACAAATGTAAACTGTCTTATACCTTGTCTACACTAATCAGTTTTTTTCTGCGTGTATTGACAAAGTATGTACCAGGTTCCAAACTGTTGTCTTTGGGGACCAAAGATTTTAAATGGGGGGAGTGTGTAGCAAGGTGTCACTTTGCAATGTGGTCGATAGACTACAGTTTGTAATAAGAAACTCGGCTCGATCCAGTGGTCAATTGTGATACTGCCACCACTTGTTCGGTTTTAGTTCATCACAACAAAGGATTATGGAACGTGGAGTGCAGGGAGATTCCTTTTATCGTAGGTGTTTGACAGACTCCGATACCCACAGTGCTACTTTGCTACCCAAGGTGCATTGCTTCATGCATGGCCTTCTGGGAGCACTTTGTGACGGCTGCGCAGAGGACCAGAGACTACCAGTTGTGGAGAGGCTGGGAACCCGGGACACTGCAGACAGAGCATACCGGAGAGGTGAAGCCTCGTTGGATGAGAAGGGCACCTGCCCAACGATATAACAACTGTATCGCAGGAAGGTGGATCGTAAAGACTCACCATTGTTGTTTGGAGGTTAACACGCCACATGCAGGGATACATTGCATCCGGCAGTGACTGTGCATTAAGGGAACTGGTGCTTGTGTCGCCAACACGCCATATTTACTTTGAGTGTTCGTTTTCATTTTCTTTACTCTTATTGGATTACAAATTAACATGCACCAACTAATGCTAGCGAAGACTTCATTTAACCGGGAAGGAACGATTACAGGATTCAGTCTGACTAACTGAGCTATCCTAGTATGACACATGTCCAAGAACTGCCTGCTATGGGAACTAAAGAGTGTTAGACTCTTATACATAGCATAATTATTTTATACTTCTTTGTACAGTATTGTTGTTTCTGAGAGCTGGGTGAGACCTACTGGGGAGGTACTCTAGTGCTGGTAGTATTGTATTGGGGAAAACCCCTCCACTGCGTTCTGTCACAGGTCTGTATTATTGGATTGTGTTATTTTAAATTTGTTCCTAACCTTTATTATTGGCACTTGCAGGGCCCTGTAAGAAGTCAACTGTTTTTAACTCTGTTCTTCTCTTACCAAATAAACACTTTGTTAATCTGCATTTTGTGTGGAGCCATTTGTACAGGTGGTCAGCACAAGGTAATAACATTCAATTGCATTTTTATCACTGTTTGTTGTTATTGTGGTTCCCAACTACCAGTGGGTTCCACAATTATTGTGTATTCCAGTTGTGCCAAGAGAGGGTTCGAGCCAAACTTCTGGGGTTGAGAGGCAGAGCATAGAACAAAATCTAAACCAGCAGCTTCTACTGGGGTAGTGCTACATATGTATCGCAACATTTTAAATGCTTTTCCTGCTGTCACTTGCCATTAAGTGGTTCTGCTAAGCCTACTGTAAACCTTTCTCTAGCTCTGTTTTTCTACAATACTATTATATATCATTTATTGTATAGTGGGTAGTATTTTTATTCAGCATATTTGCAAAACATTACATTTTCTTTTATTATGTTTTTTTTTCTGCCATTAACTACTTATGTCAATTTTCCTTGATCTTTATCGTGTGGATTCTTTTAATGCCAATGTATAAGACTTTGATAAGCATCACAGCATTGTAGACTTTATTATAATGCTGCTTTTTTTCAGATTTGCCTTGATGGTACACATAGTTTCCTGATCTGGTTATTTTTCGTGGAAGCCATAGCTAAAAAAATATAATTGTTCTACTTGTGTATGTTCTCCAAAAACAGACAGTGGTACTGTGCATAGTCGGGAGAAATTACAATATGATGGAACGTAATTGTAGGGAAAAAAAAACATTCATGTATGCCATGCTGAAACTAAAAGATTGTTGATAAAAAAAAAATATATAAAAAAGAAAAAAAAAGGAAAGATGCAGTTTAAAAAAAAGGTAGTAGTTGAAAAGTGACTCTTATTAAAATATAACGAATAGTGTGTGTTTGGGTGTGTTTTTTTTATTTATTTTTTATGCAAAAGATTATAATTGATAAGTACAGGTTTATCTTTTTGATGCCCAGGTCGTCTACCCTAAAAAAAAAAAAAATAGCCAAAGAGGCTACAAAAAAATAGATATTTTTTTATATACTTACCAGAAGTGTCTTTTACTAGGCAGATCGTTCTAATCTGTCACTTCCTCATCCGCAGTGGTCTTCTTTCTTCTTCTCCTCACGCTGCCTCCTGGGAAATGGGGAGCTGTGTCTTCTGGGACCTTGTGTGTCTCCCAGGACTCATTCGTCCATTGACATAAAGCCGCATGACCCGCGCATGTGCAGTAGGGAACCGAAGCCGCAACGCTTCACTACCTGATTCCCTCACCGAGGATAGCGGCGGGGCAGCCGAGACCCAATCGACTGCTCGGATTTGGCTGCCGACATCGCGGGCACCCTGGACAGGTAAGTGTCCTTAATTAAGTCAGCAGCTACATTGTTTTGTAGCTGATGACTTTTAATGTAGGGCCGGAACTCTGCTTTAAATTTTCCACGAACCACGTATGTGAAATATTTTGGATTACCACAATACACAGGTTTTTTTTTTTTATGTTTGTTTTTGTAACAGACTTATGGCAACAGGCAGATTGTTCTGGAAAAGGAGGAGACGGAACAGCTTAAGAGATTTGATGACCCCAGTTTGGTTTTGATTGGGTTTAAGCCAATTACTTTTCTAAAGAAGCATCATTTTATCAGACCTGCACAATTTGTATATCCAGAGGAATCCCTTGTCAGTGGTGAGTAACGGTGAATTTCTCCTATTAAACTAGAGCACAGTGTTGAAATGTTTCTGACACTGCTCTGTGATGTATACTTTGCAGTGTAACTCTTAAACATATTTTATCATTCGTTCATGGTCGGACACAGCCTTAATCTTGATAAGGTGGGTATTAGCCTTCATTCAGGAGTGACTAGGCAGATATTTATAGAAAGTGTTAAACACATCACACACCATACAGTACCGCCTGGGGGTGGTTCCTCTGGGTATAGCCCCTCTCTCTGCATCTTGCAGATAATTTTTTCTGCCTAGCTAAGGAGAAGACATGGCTCCCTTCGGGGCCCATAGGCCTAGAGATCTATTCCAAATTGAATTTTTTATTATTATTTTTTATTGTTCCTGTGATTTACAGTCAACCGCCGACTGGGTGACAGGCTGGATCCCAGATCCTTGTTGTCTCCCCAGTTACGGCCATCGAGGGTGTGCCGACCATAGCTATGTGCTGGGTCATCCACGGCATGCCCGTCGCTCTACGGGTGGCCGGTGAACAACATGCTCCAGTGCTAGCATATGACTGGTTTATAAGGGCAAGTCACAGCGGCCGGGCCGACAGTCACCTCCGTAACCATGCAGAAGATGGTCTGTCTGGGATGCTTCCAGCAGAATCCATGCAGGTAAGTAGTAATCCCCTGCTTCGGCGGAAGGACATAGCTAGACATATTCCCAAGGAGGTTGAATAGGGGTTCTCGTCCTTCGTTTCCTTCCTCCCTCCCTTCCTTCCTTCCTTCCTTCCTTCCTTCCTTCCTTCCTTCCTTCCTTCCTTCCTTCCTTCCTTCCTTCCTTCCTTCCTTCCTTCCTTCCTTCCCTCCCTTCCCTCTCTCCCTCCCTCCCTTCCTTCCTTCCCTCCCTCCCCCTTCCCTCCCTCCCTTCCTCCCTTCCTTCCTTCCTTCCTTCCTTCCTTCCTTCCTTCCTCCCCTCCTCCCCTCCTCCCTTCCTTCCCTCCTCCCTGGGCTCTCTGAGCTAAGCTGACTGCTGGGGCCGGGGGTTCACCTGTGAGGGAACTGCACTGTATGTCCGCCTACAAATGCCCCTGCACCCGATGTATCGCACGTTATGCCGGCAATCCTAGATGCTTTTGTTGCCAAGGTGGAAGGGGGGGGGGGGAGACGCCTGCCATTTTCTGTGGGGACAACTCTGATGCATAGTCGGGTCCAGCTACGGCTCATGACCCTGGCTCTGATGTATCTGAGGACCAGCCGAAAAGTGAGGATGACTCCGGAGGCTCCGGTCGGTGATCTTATCAACGCATTGTAAGATACTCTAAAAATAGAGGAGTCTGCGGAAGCAACAGAGGCTTCCTTTCGGGTTCCATAAGCCGACGTGCACTGCTAAGATGTTTCCTTGTGTGCCTTATCTAGACAAACTTTTATACAAGGAATGGGAAAAACCACAGAAGGTGTTTTCTGTCTCTAAAAATTTGGCGGTGCGTTACCCTCTTGAGGATTGCTTCCTGAAAAAATTGACCTCTCCTCCGATAGTGGACCCTCCTGTGTCCAGAATAAACAAGGTAACCACAATTCTGATGGAAGGGGCTCCTGCTTTCAAGGACCCTGCGATCAAGAAGGCTGAGGCGGTCTCCCGCGACCTATACACGGTGGTGGGCTTGGCTGTGCGCCCAGTGGTAGTTTGGGCCCTGGTGTCTCAGACACTCACTGAATGGGCAAAGATGCTGCACAATGGGTTAAAAGCAATTCAGGCTCAGACGCGTTAGCGCTAGCCGACCAGTTGGTACAGGGCCTAAAATGTGTCTGCGAATCGGCCTTGGACACTATCCCTCTTCTGGCCAGTGCCACAAGCTATGCAGTAGTGTTACGATGTCTGCTCTGGCTAAAGTGTTGGTCTGCGGACCAATCTTCCAAGAAGGCCCTGATGGATTTGTCCTTTAAGGGCAACAGACTTTTTGGAGCATCCCTGGATGACATTAAAGATGCCACAGGGGGTAAGAGTACACTGCTCCCACAATCTAAAAAGGGTAAGAAGCCACAACGTAGACAAGGGCCCTCCTTCACCGCGCACAAGCGTCTTTTTGTCTGCCCAGAACGGCCAGTAAACCATTCCAGGCCAATAAAGCGCCTGCTGAGGGACAGAAGCGCCCCTGGTTTCGCAAGCCCAACAAGCCTGCGAACAAATCCACGTCCGCATGAAGGTTTGCCCCCACCCATCTCTCGGGTGGGGGGGGAGGGGACGTCTTTGCGAATTTGCAACCCGGTGGACATCGCAGATCTGACACCGCAGATCTCTGACACGGGGGTTTGCACAGTAGTTTCCTCAGGGTACAAGAGTTTCTCTCTTGCCCACCAAACAGATTTTTTCTCTCCAACCTCCAGCTTCAGCCGACCCTTCGGATAGCCCTGTTTGGCGCAGTTTAGGATCTGCTGGTACGTGGGGGAATTATTCCTGTCCCAGTACAGGAACGATTTCAGGGGTTTTACTTAAACCTCTTTGTATTACCAAAGGAGGAGGGCGTTCGCCCAATCCTGGATCTTAGGGCTCTCAATTGCTTTGTGAAGGTACAAGGATTCCGGATGGAGTCGGTTCGCTCTGTTGTCGCTGCCCTCCATCCAGAGGATTTTCTGGCATCCTTGGACATCAAGGAAGCATACTTGCATGTCCCCATATGCATCAGGCATTGGAAATGTCTGCGGTCGGGGAAGACCACTACCAATTTGTGGCTCTCCCCTTTGGCCTGGCATCGGCACT
The DNA here is from genome assembly GCA_029574335.1 of Rana kukunoris. Taxonomy (NCBI): domain Eukaryota; kingdom Metazoa; phylum Chordata; class Amphibia; order Anura; family Ranidae; genus Rana; species Rana kukunoris. The sequence goes on along the minus strand of CM056055.1, from coordinate 90,471,328 downwards.
GAGGGTGTTCACCAAGGTGCTCATCCCGATTCTGGCCCTACTAAGACAGCGTGGCATCGCTATCGTGGGCTACTTGGACAATCTTCTTCGCAGGGCCACTTCAAGCTCAGAAGTACAGGTGAGCGTGTCTATAACCTGTCGGACCCTCCAAGATTTTGGTTGGGTGCTTAACACTCAGAAGTCAGTATTGGTGCCGACTCAACGCCTATTGTATCTGGAGTTGATTCTGGACTCCTCAGAGGCGAAAGTTTTTCTCCCTGTTGAAAGGTTGCAGACTCTTCGGGCTGCGGTGCGGCAGTTGACATCCCAAAGATGGTCGACACTCCGCTTTTGCATGCGAGTCCTGGGTCTCATGGTAACCTCCTTTTGAGGCAGTACCGTATGCTCAATTTCACACTCAAGTGTTACAGAAGGAAATTCTGGGTCCTAGGGAGATGACGTGGTGCACGCGAGGCACGCACGCCGAGGGAGGAGCTGCCGCGCCACGGACCATCACCAGGCTTCGGGGGATGAGGACGCCGGAAGATCTCAGGGTGTAGTGACGGCAGCGGCGGCAATGCAGGGTGTGAGACTGCTGAGCCGCTAGATCGCCGACCGACCACCCTGTCCAGGCGCTCTTAACCCCCCCCCCCCCCCCACCGTTCCCCAGCCCTCTGTTTTTCTCCCAGACGGAGAGGACAGACTGGGCGGCTTAAGGATGAGTAAGTGCGGCTAACGAGGAGCTGCTTGGTACTGGCTCCTGGATCTTTTCATCGAACCCCGACGCCTCCCCTGGCTTTTCATGGGTCCTAAATCTGTATGCAGGTAATAGCTAAACATTTGCTTTGCACAATACTATGGAGACCGCCTGCATATCAAGTAAGTAAGGTGGATGATATGGAGATTGAAGGATTGTGAAGAACTTTAATTACCACTGCCTACCATTGCTGTTTATTTAAACTGAACAGGACATATGCTATAAGTGCGATATTGAAAACAACCTTTTTTATAAACGTCACCAAGGCTAAGTTACAATTCACCCTGTATGGCTTTCTCCACCATTTGACCACACAGCAGTCAGCGGGACATTTTATTTTTGCTTTTATTTGCTGGTCTCATTTATATTTGGACGGGATGTGCTGTGTGAAGCACACCTTGGGATTGGTGGTATGGTCCCTACTAATATACCTATGTATACATATAGGGAAGAAGCATTGAAACACCGCGCTGCAGTACGCACCCTTTAGAGCGATAGTAGTATGACTGGGGGAGACTAACGGGGAGAGTGTTTTTCGAAACGCATAAGATATATCACTATATTCTATCAGGGATATTGTTCTTAGCTCTCCATTGGGTGTACTGTGAAACGAGGTGGCCGGACGGGCAAGAGGGTCAGAGGGCGATATTCGAAGCTAATTCCTGCAAACTAAAAGTATATTTATGGTTACTCGAATACATAGAATCACTCACAAGTCCATAACAACCCTGATACCCTTGAAAGGGGAGGCTCGGTATATATCGGCATATTTCCCATCTGTCTTAGGACAAAAGTGGTCCTGTGCCCAGCATCTATTTTTTGCAGATATCCCATGATTATATAGCGGGCATTTAATAAAGTTACCCAGGGCCCACAGTCAACTCTGGGTCGAAGTAACGCAGATTTTGAAACTAAGGAAGCGAATTGGGGCGAGGAACAGGTACACTATGAGTAAGACCACAAGGGGTTCCGCCCTGAAAACGCCAAAGCATTATCCAACGTCCGGGACAATAAGACAATATATGTCGCAAGAAGGGGCCTTTAAAAGCCCTGCCACGGAGAAGAAAACTGCAAAAATAGGGACCACAAAAAAACGGGCAGGGGGAATGAACCCCCCAGCAACGGATACGTCTACAGAAGGGGATCAGGAAATAAGCCAGCTGGAGGAACCGAGAACCGGGACACATATACCTACGACTGAATTAGATGGGATGTTAAGGAGATTGGAAAGTGTCATTAAGGAGGAAATCAGCGTTTTAAGAAACGACATAAGCCACATTCTGTCACGGGTAGAGGAGATGGAAACAAGAATTGAAAAACAGGAATCAGAATTAAATCAACTAAAAAATCAACAATCCAACATTAAAATGAGTCAAAGGCAGTTACAATATCCCCTGGAAGACCAGGAGAATCAGAATAGATGACAAAACTTGAGAATTCGATTCATCAAGGAAGAGAGGGGAGAAGATTTAAGAAATATCATTAACAATTTGTTTACCCCTCTCTTGGACAGAGGCCCTGGGAAATATCTTAAAATCGAGCGGGTACACCGCATAGGCAGAATCGGGGACAACCTGAGTGAAAGGCCAAGAGACACAATAGTCAGGTTTAGACACTACGAGGACAAGGCGGAGATATGGACAAAAATTAGAGGAAAACCGCCTATGAGTTATGCGGGCGCCAAGTTACAAATTTGACCTGGCATGGGAAACCCTAGTTAGGAGAAGGCATCTTAAACCCCTTCGTGAGCAGTTGAGGGAACATAACATAAAATATCAGTGGGGTTTTCCAGCATGCCTTATAGGCCAGAAGGAGGGGATCTCAGCGAAATTAGTTTTCCCAGAAGATCTTTCGGTCTTTTGCCGCAAATTAAACTTGCAAGTAGTGGAAATACCAGGATGGGAGGAATCAGGGTAGATAGATGGATAGTGGTATGCGGGTGAGGGGGGCGGGGGGGGTCGAAGGGGGGGGGGGCAGCGGCCACAGGGTGATGCCCGTAGCCTTGCCTTGTAAGATCCGCCCCAAAAAGAGGGGGGTAGGGCGTGGCAAGTTTCTCCCCACTAGGTAAAAAACCAGAGGGTAATGGGGAGGAATGACCCATCTGGTGCAGCGGCCTTGGGCCCAGGAAGGGGGGGGGGGATTCGGGGGTGGGTCGGAGGGAGGGGGAGTGGGGTTGGCAGGGCTATAAGGGACTCCATAAGGAAGAGTGAGGCAATAGCAGAGCAGTTGGATATGGGTGATATAAAGTTCTCATCATACAACGTGAAAGGGCTAAACCTCCAGAGACAAGACTGCAGGTACTAGAAGAAATTAAACAATTCAGGGCAGATGTGGTATTTATACAGGAGACGCATATCTCCCTAGACTCAAATATAAAATTGTATTCACCTGCATACCCCACATGGTTTTACGGAGATTCTATCTCCAATCGCGCTAGAGGTGTAGCTATCGGCTTTTCCGGAGGGGTGGACTTCGCCCTAGATGCGAGGTTGACTGATCCGGGGGGCAGATATCTATTCCTCAAAGGTAAAATTATGAATACTATGTTCACGTTGGTCAACATATATGCCCCCAACGCACACTCCATAAAATATCTGGGCAGAATCCTTGACAAACTAAAAACATTCGCTGAGGGCTACAAGGTATTGATGGGGGACTTAAACTTTGTTTTGAATCCGAGACAAGATAGTACCTCCCCGGGGAGGGTGACAACTAGCGTACAGTTGCAAAATATAAAACGTAAGATCGTGGACTGTCAATTGGTGGACGTTTGGCGTGCATTCCATCCAAACACGCATGACTATACGTTTTTTTTCCCCTCCCCACGGAACGTACTCTCGAATCGATTACACACTGGTAGATCACAGGTTACTGGATATGGTCACGGAGACAGAGATAGGGATATTAACCATCTCAGACCAATAAAAACGGGGATCTGGTCTATACAACAGCGGACATAGCAGAAACGTTTAAAAATTATTATGAAGAACTATATCAGATTAAACAACCGCAGGGGCAGGAGGGAGAAAGGGAGATAGGGATATTAACCATCTCAGACCATGCTCCAATAACCATGAGAATGGCGCATTCAAATAATAAACAGGTGGTGTGGCGTCTCAACGATTAACTGATTCGGGATGAGCGGGGGGCCGGGAGGGTGGCGGAGGAACTTAAACAATTTTTTGCGGAAAACGATTCCGAAGATATCTCCAGAGCAACTCTGGGAGACGCACAAGGCTTATATTAGAGGGATACTAATATCAGAGGGAGCACGTAGGAAAAAGGAGAGAAATGGGCAGCGAGAACGATTGATTAAAGAAATAACTTACTTAGAACAAAATCACAAAGAACGGGGACAAAAAGAGACGTATCTAAACTTAACTATAAAAAGAGATGAATTAAAAGAGATCATGGAACAGGAAGCCAGGAAAAACTTAAATAATATGGCGAGAGAGATGTATCTGTGGGGTAATAAATCCAGCAAACATCTGGCAAAAATGGCCCAAAAAAGGAGAACGCGGAACTATATTGAAAAAATCAAAAATAAAAACGGGGATTTGGTCTATACAACAGCGGACATAGCAGAAACGTTAAAAAATTATTATGAAGAACTATATCAGATTAAACAACCGCAGGGGCAGGAGGGAGAAAGGGAGGCCATGGCCCGGACTTTCCTTGAGGAGGCAGGACTACCTAAGGTGGGTGAAGATGATAGCTTAAATTTGGATAGGCCCATCACAGAAGAGGAAATAAAGACAGGCTCTTAAAAATATGGCAACCGGGAAAAGCCCTGGCCCTGGTGGGTTCACGGTTTTATATTATAAGAGATTTAGCGATATCCTGATACCCAGACTCTGTAGTTACTTTAATGGCCTGGGTTCTGAATATAGGATGAGCCAGGTAGCATCGGCAGCTTTGGTCGCTGTCATCCCAAAGGAAGGGAAAGACAGCTCCCTATGCGCCGGATATAGACCTATACCTCTTTTAAACATAGATACCAAGCTTTTTGCAAAAGTGCTTTCGGAACGTTTGAAAGGAGTCATGCAATCTTTGATTCACCCAGACCAGGTGGGGTTTGTCCCTGAGAGGGAGGGAAAAGATAATGGCATATGGGCATTGCTCCTACTGCAAGAGGATAAGGCAGGTTGGGTCCCCTAGTCCAGGGCTCAAAATTGCAGCCTCACCGTGCCCCCCATTGCAGCCTCACCGTGCCCCCCATTGCAGCCTCACCGTGCCCCCCATTGCAGCCTCACCGTGCCCCCCATTGCAGCCTCACCGTGCCCCCCATTGCAGCCTCACCGTGCCCCCCATTGCAGCCTCACCGTGCCCCCCATTGCAGCCTCACCGTGCCCACCATTGGAGCCTCACCGTGCCCACCATTGCAGCCTCACCGTGCCCACCATTGCCGCCTCACTTTGCCCCATTGCCAATTAACTGTGCCCCCATTGCGGGAGAGGAGGGTGACACACACAGCTATACACACCGGGGGGGATTACAAGTACCAGAGAGGAGACACAGCTATACACACCAGGGGGGGGGGGCTACAGGTACCAGGGAGGAGAGACACACCATTGCAGCCTCACCGTGCCCACCATTGCAGCCTCACCGTGCCCACCCTTGCCGCCTCACCGTGCCCACCCTTGCCGCCTCACCGTGCCCACCCTTGCCGCCTCACCGTGCCCACCCTTGCCGCCTCACCGTGCCCACCCTTGCCGCCTCACCGTGCCCACCCTTGCCGCCTCACCGTGCCCACCCTTGCCGCCTCACCGTGCCCACCCTTGCCGCCTCACCGTGCCCACCCTTGCTGCCTCACCGTGCCCACCCTTGCCGCCTCACCGTGCCCACCGTTGCCGCCTCACCGTGCCCACCGTTGCCGCCTCACTTTGCCCCATTGCCAATTAACTGTGCCCCCATTGCGGGAGAGGAGGGTGACACACACACACAGCTATACACACCGGGGGGGATTACAAGTACCAGAGAGGAGACACAGCTATACACACCAGGGGGGGGGGGCTACAGGTACCAGGGAGGAGAGACACAGCTATACACAGCGGGGGGGACTACTACAGGTACCAGGGAGGAGACACACAGCTATACACAGCGGGGGGGACTACTACAGGTACCAGGGAGGAGACGCACAGCTATACACAGTGGGGGGAACTACAGGTACCAGGGAGGAGAGACACAGCTATACACAGCGGGGGGACTACAAGTACCAGAGAGGAGACAGCTATACACACAGTGGTGGGGGGGGACTACAAGTACCAGGGAGGAGACAGCTATACACACAGGGGTGGGGGGGACTACAAGTACCAGGGAGGAGACAGCTATACACACAGGGGTGGGGGGGGACTACAAGTACCAGAGAGGAGACAGCTATACACACAGGGGTGGGGGGGGACTACAAGTACCAGAGAGGAGACCGCTATACACACAGGGGTGGGGGGGGGGGGACTACAAGTACCAGGGAGGAGACAGCTATACACAGGGGTGGGGGGGGACTACAAGTACCAGGGGGCTGCTGGTTGGTGGCTGCACTTTTTCTATTGCATTACTAATTTAATGCTTACTGTGAAGAGGAGAGCCGTTCTTCCAGTGATCTCCCCGAAAGAGGAGATCCACGGATCGCAGAGCGGTACAGCGCGCTGTTATAACTTACATTGAAATTTCCTCCACTCTGCCAACAGCCCCACCTCTTCCTGACCCCGTCCCTGTAATAGACAGAAAGCATGTCCAATGCTGAGATTTGTTGTCTATTACAGGCGCGGGGTGAGGAGGAGGCGGGGCTGTGGGCAGAGTGGAGGAAATTTCAATGTAAGTTGTAACAGCGCGCTGTACCGCCCTGCGATCTCGCGGCTCTCTGCTTCCTCTATGCAATCGGGGAGATCACAGCGCGAACGGCTCGCGATTAACCCCCGATGCCAGCGGTGCTCGCCCCCCCACTCCCAGGCAGCCCAGCTCCTCGCCAGACCCAATTTTTCACTCGCAAAAGGCGAGTAGGCGAGTGGAAAATTTGAGGTCTGCCCTAGTCTATTCCTGTCAGTGGTAAAAAAAAGTTTGGGGTTGTGGAGCCAAATAGTGACATTTCAGAAAAAACAGTCCGCTGTACAGCAATCTAGTCGCTTTTTGATCAAATAATAAAAATAAGAAATAAAACCTGAAATGCTGGAAAACATGAGGGGAATGGCAAAGAGGACTCTGCTTTGTGATGAATTGGATCTTCCAAAGAACAACGTTGCTCCTGGGGCAAGCCTGCCAGATGGGGGGGAGCCTGAGCAGAGACTCCAACATGTGCAAGAAAAAACAAACAGAAGGCGCCTCCTGGTTAAGCGCTGTAAAGTTTTTATAATAAATCACAAACAGTGCACACTTACATTAAAAAAGCAAGAAATCCAATGTGGGGATACAGTCCAAAACGATCCCAAATTGAAAGGGATGTGACGTCCAACCATGCCAGTTGTTGTGCTGATGGTGCCGCCGGGTGGAAACCTCCTATGGTGTTTTCATTCGGCAGATCAAGGTTTAGCTAGGATAGTGGGACCCAGGGCGCAGCGTGAGCCTTGGTGACGTCACCATTGCTTGAGAAAGAAGCGTGCTCTCCGACGGGCGCACGCTTCGAAACGTCGTCGCACATCCAGTGACGTCACCAAGGCTCACGCTGCGCCCTGGGTCCCACTATCCTAGCTAAACCTCGATCAGCCGAATGAAATCACCATAGGAGGTTTCCACCCGGCGGCACCATCAGCACAACAACTGGCATGGTTGGACGTCACATCCCTTTCAATTTGGGATTGTTTTGGACTGTATCCCCACATTGGATTTCTTGCTTTTTTAATGTAAGTGTGCACTGTTGTTTGTGATTTATTAAAACTTTACAGCGCTTAACCAGGAGGCGCCTTCTGTTTGTTTTTTCTCATTCCTGTCAGTAGATGCTGAAAAAGCGTTTGACAGGGTAGACTGGGGACTCATGATGCAGACTTTGGCCGCAATTGGAATAGGCTCATTAAGTGGATCGAAGCATTACACCGTCGGCCTACCGCAAAAATTAAGATTAACGGATCGCTTTCAGACGCTTTCGACATGAGGAATGGGACCAGACAGGGCTGTCCCCTATCACCTTTGCTTTTTATCCTATCATTAGAACCGCTGTTGAACATGATCCGTAAGGATCCTGATATCAAGGGGATCCGGGTTGGGGCAGAGGAAAATAAATGAGCAGGTTATGCCGACGATGTACTGTTTTTAATCACGGATCCGGTGAACACTATCCCTAAGTTAGCATTGATTTTGCAACAATACGGTTCCATCTCTAACTTCAAGATTAATATCGCAAAATCCAAAATATTAACCTTAATAAAATGGAAGTCGGACAGGTTAGTGAGGTATGCGCCTTCCCCTGGAGAAAGGAAGTAAAGTACCTAGGTATTAAATTGGCTAATACGGTTAAAAGATTTACAAGTCTAATTATGTCCCGTTTGCTAAACAAAATTAAAAACGATTTAAAAAAAAAATAAATAAACCTATTTCATGGGTGGGACGTATAAATATGTTAATGATATATGTCCCTAAAATATTATACAAATTCCAACTAATTCCAATAGCACTGTCTGCACAATATTTAAGAATCTTAAATTCCTTATTAATGAATTATGTTTGGAAAAATAAAAAGCATAGAATATCCCTGACAACTTTAAAACAAGATGAGCAAGACGGCGGCTTGGCGGTCCCTGATATTAAAAATTACTATAGAGCAGCAGTGCTCTCCCGGGTGGTGGAATGGGCCAGAGACAACCAAGGGAAAAGGTGGTTACAAATTGAAAAGTCACAAGAAATTACACCACTGAGTAAAAGTTTGTGGATGCCAACACAATATAGAGCACCAATGCACAACACATATGAAATGACAAAAAGCACTATGAGAATGTGGGATAGGGTAATGATAGTACTAAAGTGTAAATTGAACTCTCCACTTATAAATTTAAAAGAAAATGCATATTTCACGCCTGGTGAAAAAAAAATTGGAGGGAATTGGATCAAAAAGGAGGTGGTTCACCTAGGGGATATCATAAGGAATGGCGAGTTGGCCACCTTTGAGGAGTTGAAATCCAGACAGGAGGTTTGGAACCTCGATAGATGGCATTACTCGCAGTTAGGCCAATTTATACAGCAACTTCCTCGCCCATTAAGGTCGGGGTCGGAGCTGCCACCATTAGAAAAGGTTTGCACTGGGGAGAACACAAAGGGTACGATTTCAAAATTATATAAGATATTTGTAAAGAGTGGGGCACGAGGAGCAGCTCCTTTTGTCGAAAACTGGGAAAGGGAGCTGGGAATTTCACGGGGGGAAAACACGGTTAATAAGATAATGTCCCTTACCTATTCCTCCGCTATAGATACTCGAACTGCGGAGATGAACTATAAGTGCATTTCCGGCTGGTATATTACTCCGGCCAAATTAAGTAAATTCAAAACTGGCCAGCCTGCTGAGTGCTGGCATGGATGCACAGAGACTGGGACGATGACACACTTGTGGTGGACTTGCCCTATAATCCAAAAATATTGGGATTCTATACTAAGCCAGGTGAAGGTAATCACGGGAACGGCGATAAAAAAAGATTCGTGGGTAGTTCTCTTCCACGGCAGTCGTGAGGGAATCAAAAAGTACAGACGGTCATTAGTGCCCCACCTACTGAACGCTGCGAAGAAACTCATCCCTAAAAAATGGCAAGAGAGTGGAAGTCCACAGATATGGGAGTGGGTGGATGCGGTGGAAGAAACTCATAGATTGGAAGAGCTGAAGGATAATGCCTCAGAAGCTAAGACGGACTTTGCAATTAAATGGCAGAAGTGGAAGGATCGAAAAAAAACATGGAGTTATGTTGAGGGCCTAAGAGCCGTTGTGTAAGGGGAGCCAGCCGTATCCATACAGGAAACCTCATTCTTTTGGAGGGGATACTAAGACTCCCACAGCCATAACTGAAGTTTCATGTTGTGAGTTATAGTCCAGGGCCTGCTTCCAATGAGAACAGACAGACGGAGTCCCTGGGGGCCACGGGGAGGGGGGGGTTTAAAGGGAGGAGAGAAAAGGGATGTATTTAGTAATTACTGTAGTTGGTTAGCCGAAGGGCAGTCATTAGCGGGCGGTCTAAACCAATTTAGTGATATGATGCAACTATGCTGTTATCCTTCCATAAATATTTGGATTGTTTGTATAAAAAATAAATAAAAAAAAATACATATAAAGGACGTATGGTTTCACAGATGATGCAAAACCGCAAACAGAGACGATCGAAGCATAACGCTATGTGCGGCTCCTTAACCGTCTGGCAATAGCTGATGTGAAAAAAAATAAAGAAGGAAATTCTGTCCAGATGGGACAAGTGCCCATCGTCCCTGGATTGTCAATTCCAGGTGAGCCACCTCCCTGGTTTGGTGGCTGACCTCACTGGCACTTCTGTCCGGGAAGTCGTGCTTTCCTTTTCACTGGATGGTGGTCACAATGGACGCTAGGCCTTACCGGTTGAGGGATCCAGTCGGCCCAGGGTCACTGGAATCTGGAGGAATCCACTTGCCGATCAATGTCCTGAAACTCCAGGCGATCAGGCTGTGCCTCTCTACATGGTCTCGAGGCTACAGAGGCGTCCAGTCAGGATCCAGTCGGACAACGCCACTGCGGTGGCGTATATTGACCACCAAGGAGGAACAAAAAGCCCGGCTGCAGCATCGAAGGGCTGAAAGGAGTGTACCGGCCCTGTCGGCCGTATACATTCCGGGCGTGGAAAACTGTCAGGTGGACTACCCGAGTCGCCAGATGCTGGACCAAGGAGATTGGTCTCTGCACCCGGAGGTGTTTCAGCTCCTTTGCCAAAGATGAGGCACGCCAGATGTAGATCTCCTGGCGTCTTGACTTAATCAGAAGGTATTGATGTTTGTGGCCAGGTCAATAGACCCATGGGCAGACGCAACAGATGCGTTGGTGACACCATGGAGTCAGTAGCCTTCCCTCCTCTAAAGCTCCTTCCTCATCTGCTTCGCAGAGGGGATCCCAATGATTCTAATTGCTCCAGATTGGCCTTGGCATCCTAGGTATGCTTACCTAGTGCGTCTAGTAGCAGATGTCCCTTGGCGTCTACCACTGAGAGAGAGGACCTGCTGATGCAAGGTCCCATACTTCATCTGCGTTACAGTGGCTGGCTTTAACAGCATGGCTATTGAAAGCCAAGTGCTAAAAGACCGGGGGCCTGTCGAATTCAGTGATTTCTACCACAAGGGGGGCTCGGAAGCTATCCTCTAGGAAGACTTACCATCGCACTTGGAACCTTCATATCCATTTGTGAGGAAATGAGGTGGAATCCACGTACTTATTCGGTTTCCAGAGTCCTGCTGTTCTTACAGCGGAGGGTGGACCAAAAGCTTGCCTTAAGTACGATCAAGGGGCAGATTTCTGCCCTTGACTGTCTTTTTTTCATCGACCCCCCCCCCCCCCCCCCCGCCCCCTGGCGGCTCACTCTCTAGTGAGTAAGTTTGTGCAGGGGGTTTGGCATGTGTTTCCTCCGGTCCGTCCTACCCTACCTCCGTGGCACCTGAACCTGGTCCTCTCGGTGCTTCAGAAACCACTGTTTGAAAACATTAGGGATGTTCCCTTGTTGACACGTTCTCAGAAAGTGGTATTTTTGGTGGCTGTTACATCAGTTAGACGGGTTTCTGAGCTGGCAGCCTTGTCATGCAAGGCCCCCTATCTGTCCGCAGCCGCCTTTTCTTCCTAAGGTAGTTTCGGCCTTCTATCCGAGCTCTGAGTATACTTGTCTGCTATTGCTCCGTTACGGAGGTCAGACTCACTGTTTGTTTTAGTGGCTGGTCCTAAGAAGAGCCTGGCGGTCTCAACGGCCACCATCTCTAGGAGGATCCGACAGATCGTGATTCAGCCTTACGCCATAAGGGGTCGGGCGCCTCCCTTTCGTGTCACGGCACATTCAAATAGGGCAATAGGTGCCTCTTGGGCTTTCCGACATCAAGCGTCTGTTTCTCAGGTGTGTAAGGCGGCGACCTGGTCGTCTGTTCACGCTTTCACTAAATTCTACAAGGTTGATGTGAGTGCATCTTCAGGTGCTTCCTTCGGCCGCAAAGTTTTGCAGGCGGCTGTTTAAAGTTGCAACTGGGGGGATCCGTAGTGGAGAAGGATCTGGGGGTTTTAGTTGATCATAAGCTCAATAATGGCATGCAATGCCAAGCTGCGGTTTCCAAAGCGAGCAAAGTCCTTTCTTGTATTAAGAGAGGTATGGACTCCAGAGAGAGAGAGATATCATTTTGCCCCTGTACAAATCATTAGTAAGACCTCATTTGGAATATGCAATACAATTTTGGGCACCAGTTCTCTTAAAAGGATATCGAGGAACTGGAGAAAGTGCAGAGAAGGGCAGAGAAATACGGAAAGGTTTCTTCACCGTAAGAGCTGTAAATGTGGAACAGACTCCCTCCAGAGGTGGTTCTGGCCAGCTCAGTAGATTGCTCTAAGAAAGACCTGGATACTTTCCTAAATGTACAGAATATAACTGAGTACTAAGTTTTGTAGGGAAAGTTGATCCAGGGTAAATCCGATTTGCCTCTCAGGGGATCAGGAAGCAATTTTTTCTTTTTCTCTGGATCAACTGTGGGTATGGAGTTGGATGTATGGGATTGTACTGTGTTTTTTATTTTATTTTTTTATTTGTGGTTGAACTGGATGGACTTGTCTTTTTTCAACCTGACTATGTAACTCCTCAGTTGAGGAGCTCTGCTTTGTTTTGGGGTGAAGTTATTTTTATGCTGTTTCCTCCCCTTGTTTTTGACACTGCTTTGGAACGTTCCACTTTGTCAAGAGTAAAGCTGTGTCCGTCCATGAACGAAAGAGAAAATACGATTTTTGTACTCACCGTAAAATCCCTTTCTCTGAGTTTATGGATGGACACAACACCCACCCCTCGTATTTTATGTTTGTACTGCTTTTTGACTAACTGATTTGCAAGATGCAGAGAGAGGGGTTATACCCAGAGGAACCGCTCCCTTTATTGACAGCAGAGCGGCTACTCCTGCTATAGCATGGAGTCAGCGGAGCTAGCAGCGATGGCGGGAACAGGAGCCACATGCGACAGTCCAGGTAAGCTGGGGCAGAGGCTCCAGACTCTTCTACCTTGGGGGCTTTTTGTTTTTTACCCCCTCCTTCCCCCAGTGTTTGTAGTTTGGGGAAGGGGGAGCCTGTTCAACGTCCCTTTGGTTAACTCTTGAGGGGACATGTTTTGGATGGTCTCTCCCCCTCCCCTTTTTTTTTTTTTTTTTTTAGGGGGTCTTGGATTGGGGGGGGGGGGGGACTGGGGATAATGCTTTGGTCCTGATGGAGAGCCTTTTCTGTTCTTGGTTGCAGAAGGCACTGGAAAAGACTAAGCATACCCCTACCTTTTCTAAGAAAAGGTGCCCTTCCTGCAAAGCGTCCTTTTAAAGAGAGCTGGACCAAGACCCTGTGCATGGACTGCATAGCAGACCTTGTGAAGCACGAGCAGGGAAAAGTAAAGTACCGTATTTTCTGGCGTATAAGACAACCTTTTGCATCTAAAATAATGCCCCAAAAGTCGGGGGTCGTCTTGTACACCGGGTACCTCTGTGTCAGATGGCGGTCATCCATTATTTAAAAGCCGCGCCTCCTTCACAGGCTGTTCCGTGATAGGCGGAACACTAATTTTCCCAGCAGAGGCTCTATTCAGTGTTCCGCCTATCACGGGTGCCTTCTCATCCTTGGCCTGGGACGAGAGGACATCCGTGATAGGCGGAAACACTGACCAGAGGCTCTGCTGGGAAAATTAGTTTTCCGCCTATCGCGGAACAGCCTGTGAAGAAGGTGCGGATTTTGAATAATGGATGGCCGCCGTCTGTACGCTGCAAACAGGAGAAGGTAGGGAATGGAATGGCACAGCGAGGCATGTTATAATGGCACAGCGAGGCATGTTATAATGGCACAGCGAGGCATGTTATAATAGCACAGCAAGGCATGGTATAATGGCACAGTGAGGGGTCGTCTTATACGGTGAGTATATCCCAAACCAACATTTTAGCTGGAAAATTAGTGGGTCGTCTTATACGCCGGGAAATACGGTGGCCACAAAGCTCAGAGCTTTTAGTCTCCTTACAGAAGGAACTTACGAATACTTTCCAATCATTCCGCTCCTTTTTGGCAAACACTTGGCACTCCAATCAGGGAGTCAAGCAGCCATCTAGCCCACTGCCATCCACTTCCAGGGAGGACAGTGATTCAGAAGAAGAAGAAGCTGCAAGCAAAGCTAGGGGGATGAGGATAAGGAGGTGTCCGACAATAGAGCATCTAGATGATGTAAGTTATCTTTGGACGAAATGGATGAATTAATCAAGACCATTTATACCACTCTTGGCATACAGGAAGATAAAGTTGATCTTTCCCTGCATGATAAGATTTTCGAGGGCTTGGGAGAGACTAAACAGAGTTTTTCCAGCTCACAAAGTCCTCTCGGAGGCTGTCAGGCGAAAATGGAAGGAACCAGAGTGGGCTCAGTTTTTCTCAAAATCTCAAGCATAGGTTTCCTTTTGAGGAAGACGAATCACATGTGTGGAACAAAGAACAAAAGTCCAAAGTTGGATGCAGCTTTTTCCCAGGTTTCCCGCAATACTGATTTGTCATTTGAGGACATGATAAACGTGCCGACTTCCCTTCTAAAAAAAAAAAACATGAGACTCGTCTGACAGACCTTAAACCGGCCATGGCTTTAACCGTAGTTGCCAGAAACTTGGAGCATTGGCTAGAACAGTTGAAGCGGCACATCGAGGGATTAACCGAGAGGATCTGTTGGATACCATCCCATTACTGTTGAAGGCAGTGGGATATGTAGCGGATGCCACAGCAGAATTAATCAGAACATCTGCTGGGACTTCTTCCCCGGTAAATTCATCGGGAATGGTGCTTTGATTAAAAACTTGGTCCATTGTCTCCGCTTCTAAAGTGAAGCTCTAAAGTAAAGATGCCTTTAATCAAAAATAATTTTCGTCCTCCCAAGAAAGCCGGTTATAGGAAGACCTTGGGGTACACACAGGGGAAGAGGTAGGGCGGCTGTTCTGTTCAGATGTCCCGAACAGCCAGCTAAAAGCCAGTGTTGGTGGTCCTGCTGTGGGAGGGAGACTTCTAGTCTTCCTTCCTCAGTGGCAGGCAGTAACCTCCTGTCCGTTTTTTGTCCTGAATGTCATCTCCCAGGGATATGGGCTGGCGTTTTCAGAGACCTCCAAACCGCTTCTTTGTGACCCAGAGCACAGGACAAGGCCCTAGCCCTGATTTCCCTTTTTAGAAGACCTGAGGAATCGGGGAAAATTGTACCTCAGGAAGAGGAAGATCTATTGTTTTATTCACATTTTTTTCTAATAAAAAAAACCCTTGGGAAGATTTTGCTTAATTTTGAGCCTAAAACTCCTAAATCGGTCCATTCGTTATAAAAGGTTCCTCATGGATACAATAATAATAGATACAGTAGCAATACAGTCGGCAATGTCGTCTGTGGGTCTTCTATATCATCCTCCATTCCGGCTCGTCAATAGGCTTGTATTCACTGAAGGGATCTGCAGCAAGTGATTCTCCCAAACCTGGAGGCACGAAGAACCCTTGGAAAATAAGTTTGTGATTCTGGCGCAAGTGAGGAGAAAGTTATGGTGGTGGAGGAACCAGTTAAACCTAAGCAAGGGCCTACTTTGGGTATTCCCTGACTCCAGAAAGGCTAACGACAGATGCAGGCTATCTGGAAGATCGTTTTTCCCAGGGTATCTGGACAAGTTCAGATGCAAAAAGCTCATCCAATTGGAGGGAACTGAAAGCAATTTGGATGGGGTTTCAGAAGGAGATCGGGGGTCAGCACATTCAGGTCTTGTGCGACAGTGCCACGGCTACACTCTCTCTAGGTGCTGTCCTGAAAGACTTCTAGAAATACCATCACTGGTAAATCTAACTAAGGTTTTTTCTAAATTTGGTGTTGGTGATGCAAGTGTAAATGTTAATATAATTAGAATATAAATTGACATGTTAGTAAGAATAAAATAGTCTTTCTTTCTCGTACATCACGGGACACAGAGCGGCATATTCATTACTATATGGGTTATATGGAGTACCTTCAGGTGTGGACACTGGCAATCTCAAACAGGAAGTCCCCTCCCTATATAACCCCCTCCCCTAGAGGGAGTCCCTCAGTTTTTCCGCCAGTGTCTTAGGTGTTGGTCACGGAATAGCTTTGCTCCACATCCTTGGGATTAAGGGCGGGCTAACCGGATCTGTCCAAGGAGCCTCAGTGCCAAAGTGGACAGTACCCGGGCCCCAAACCGTGGGGTTTTGCCTATAATGCTCCTCTTTGGAGGGCTGGACCCTGGGCCCAGGACTTGGAGTTTGTAAAAACCATAACTTCCTGTTTGCCAGGGTGCTATATAGGTCCAGGACAGTGGGTACCTTCATAGGACCCCAGGGCCTGAAGGTCTACTACGCTACCCACGGAGATGGGAGAAGATTGGATCAGTTTGCTGGACAAACATCCTGCAGCATGGAGCAGGTAAGGGGGAGCCTGCGGGACTTGGTTCGACAGCAGGCTCTCCGGGGTAACCTAAAAGGGGGGTAGCCTAAGTATGCTCTGCATGGGCAACCTTGCTCACTATGTCTGAGAGAGACAGGATGACACCTTTTTTCCCCCATCACTAGGTTCCCCTGTCTAAGAATGTGTTGCTAGCTAACCTGCTGCTTTCTTCCTAGGACTAGTAAGGATCCCTAGGGGCCTTTTGGATAGTCCTACCTGGCCGGGGGTTTGAATCTGCCGCCTGTTTCTGCAGTCCTGGGTCTCCAGCAGCGCGGCTCCTCCATGTTCCTCCTGTTCCGGCATGCGCGCGCACGTCTTATAGACGTTTTTTCGCACCGTTCAGACAGGAGGGCGGGGGGGGGCGTGCCTGCGGCGTCATACAGGGGCGCGCCTTGTGCTGTTATAGATCAGCAGGCATTGTCAGTGCTCAGTCTGAGGCTGATTTCAGAAGGAGAGGACGCAGAGCGGCAGAACAGTGACTCCCGGTGGCGGAAGAGGGGTAGTACATGCTGGACTTTGTTCCAATGCCTTTTTTGTTAAGCCAAGAAATTCCCCTTTTTGCAGCAGGTTGGAGGCTGGCAAACTAAGTTTGGGGTCACTGTATGTTTTAAAAAAGAAAATATATATAATATATATTTAAAAAAAAAAAAAGAGAAAAACATACGGGATCCCATCAGTTTTTGGGCATTAGTGATCTATTGTCCCCTAAGCTCTGGTTTTGTACTCCTGGCCACTACAGTCTGTTGTGTGGGCGGAGTCCCTCGATTTTGTATTATGGCTTCCAAAGGTTCGGGGTCAAAGGGTACAAAAAAGACCAAAAAACAAAGGGGTTCCCCTTCTGATTCTGATGATATGCCGATACTTTCCCCGCAACTTATTAACATAAAGGGCGCCTTGGATAAGCCATTAGGGGGATCTGGTGCGGAGGCTGGCCCAGATCAGCCCAGCCCTGTGTTTATCACAGAGGAGATGCTAGCCGTATCCCTAGGGGGGCTAGAAGAGAGAATAGCAGCATTGATCGCTAGAGCTATTCCTGGTAAGAAACGGGTTAGATCCCCATCACCAAGAGGTGTATCCTCAGATGCTGAGATTCTCTCTCCGGAGGAATTGGAATCACAGGAGGATCAACTAGACCTGAACCAAGAGGGTTCAGGGATTGAGGGATCTGCCTCTGAGGAACCATTTTCAGACTCCCAGACAGAAAGACTGGGGGTACAGTCTTTGACGGACATGGTCCGCTCGGCAGTTAGTTTACCATTGCCAGAGCCTCAGGTTCCTCCGGTATCCTCTCTGGGCTCTTTGAAAGCTCCGTTAAGCAACGCAGTGTTTCCGGTCCATCCTCTCTTGGAGGAATTGATCTTTCGGGATTGGGTACGACCGGACAGGATTTTTCTGCCACCGAAAAGATTTGCGGTCATTTACCCCATGGAGGAAAAATTCTCCAAGAGGTGGAGGCTCCCAGTAGTGGATGCAGCCATCTCATGTGTGAATAAATCACTAACTTGCCCGGTGGAAAACATACATATGTTTAAAGATCCGGTTGATAAACGGGTAGAGACACTTTTAAAAGCATCCTTTGCTACGGCAGGAGCAGTGGTACAGCCAGCTGTGGCTGCGATTGGTGTTTGTCAGGCGTTAAAAGACCAGACAAAAGAAATGTTAAAGGACATGACTACCCAACAAGCAGAAGAGTTTTCTGACATTCCCAGAGCTCTGTGTTTTGCTGTAGATGCTATAAAAGATTCCATCCAGCAGGCCTCTCGTTTATCACTATTTTTGGTGCACATGAGAAGGCTCTTATGGTTGAAGAACTGGGCGGCGGAGCCCCCATGCAAAAAAAAAGCTTCTGGCAGGGTTTCCCTTCCATGGAGGACGACTCTTCGGAGAGGATCTGGATAAATATATTCAGACTATTTCAAGTGGCAAGAGTACCCTTTTACCGGTCAAAAAGACATTCCGGGGTCCTACATTTAAAGGCAGCTCTTTCCTGTCTCGGGGCCCTCAAATTCCAGGCAGTATCGACGGCCGCCTGCACGATCCAACGTTAACAGTAGATCGCAGGGACAGGCCCCTGGGGGTAAGAGGCCATGGTATTGCAAGCCGACAAAGACAGCCCCTAAGTCTGCCTTATGAAGGGGCGCCCCCACTCTTGCGGGTGGGGGGAAGGCTTCGTTTCTTCTCAGAAGTTTGGGAAGCCAAGATCCCCGACAAATGGGTCCGGGCGTCTGTAACCGCAGTTTCTAAGGTGTCCTCCGCCTCATTTTCAAGAATCAAGGCTACCAAAGGATCCAGCAAGGAAGGCCTCATTGCTGGCAGCTTTGGATCACCTGCTTTGCCAGGACGTAATAATAGAGGTGCCAGCCCAAGAGCAAGGGCTAGGTTTCTATTCCAATCTCTTTGTCATACCAAAGCCCAACGGCGATGTCAGGCCAATCTTGGACCTAAAGAGGTTAAACGGTTACCTAAGGGTTCGTTCCTTCCGGATGGAATCCATCCGGTCAGCAGCCGCCGCGCTTCAGAGGGACGATTTTCTGGCCTCCATAGACATAAAGGATGCTTACCTTCATGTACCAATCTTTCAGTCGCATCAAAGATTTTTACGCTTCGCGGTGGGGCAGCGACACTTCCAATTCAGGGCGCTCCCCTTCGGGCTGGCCACGGCCCCCCGGGTATTCACGAAGATCCTAGCCCCAGTTCTGGCCAATTTAAGGATCCAAGGGGTCACAGTCCTAGCATACTTGGACGACCTTTTAATCATAGATCACTCACGGCTGGGTCTGCAACAGGCAGTAAACCTCACGGTTCGGTACCTCGAAGGATTCGGCTGGGTCCTAAACCGGGGAAAGTCAGCGTTCCAGCCTACAAAGCAGTTGGAATACCTCGGCATGAGGTTAGACACAGAACAGCAAAGGGTGTTCCTGCCCCTTGTAAAGATCGAGGCTATCAAGGGGTTGGTTCAGTTGGTTCTAAACAAGAAAAAACCAACTATTCGCCTGTGTATGCGAGTACTAGGCAAGCTAGTGGCCACGTTCGAGGCAGTACCATACGCTCAGATCCACACTCGCGTCCTACAGGCAGCCATTCTAGCAGCCTGGGGCAAGAGGGCACATGCCTTAGAGTCCCCTTTGACGCTATCATCAAGGGTCCGACAAAGCCTGGCCTGGTGGTTGAACCCCCAGAATCTTCTAAAGGGAAAATCCTTCAGCCCTGTTGTCTGGAAGGTAGTTACCACAGACGCCAGCCTGGCAGGCTGGGGGGCGGTCTTCGAGGGGTTCTCTCGCCAGGGAACTTGGGGGAAAGCAGAGAGGCAGCTCCCCATCAATATCTTGGGGATCAGAGCTGCTCGACTAGCCCTTCTGGCATGGACCTCCAGATTAAAGGGGTTCCCGGTGAGAATCCAGTCAGACAATGCCACGGCGGTGGCATACATAAACCACCAAGGGGGAACCAGGAGTCAGGCCGCTCAAGAGCTTGATTTTTCAGTGGGCAGAGGTTCATGTACCCTGCATTTCGGCGATATTCATTCCCGGAGTGGACAACCTGCAGGCATACTTCTTAAAGTCGCCAGAGTCGGTTGCCAGGGGAGTGGTCTCGGCATCCCCAGGTCTTTCAGACAATCTGCCAGAGGTG
This sequence comes from Rana kukunoris, assembly GCA_029574335.1. Lineage (NCBI taxonomy): Eukaryota > Metazoa > Chordata > Amphibia > Anura > Ranidae > Rana > Rana kukunoris. Next base: position 90,451,357 of record CM056055.1, on the reverse strand, counting down.
GGGAATGCCGGACGTAGATATAATGGCATCCAGGTTCAACAAGAAGCTAGACAGGTTCGTGTCTCGAGCGAGGGATCCTATGGCCTGCGGAACCGATGCGTTGGTTTGCCCTTGGCATCAATTCAAACTTCTATATGCATTCCCTCCGCTACAGTTACTCCCTCGCCTGTTGCGCAGGATCAGAGTGGAGCACAAGCCAGTCATTCTAGTAGCTCCGGCTGGGCCCCGGAGGACTTGGTACTCACTAGTCCTGAAGATGGCAGTGGGAGACCCTTGGACTCTTCCTCTACAACCAGACCTACTCTCACAAGGCCCGATCCTCCACCCTACATTACAGCGTCTAAATTTGACGGCCTGGAGGCTGAATCCCTGATTCTCAGGGGTAGAGGTCTGTCTAGGCAGGTAATTCCTACCCTGATTAGGGCTAGAAAGCCGGCCTCCAAGGTGATTTATTACAGGGTGTGGAGGAACTACGTAGGCTGGTGTGAATCCAAAAGATGGAATTCCCGTAAATATACTATTGACAGGGTGTTAAGTTTTCTCCAGCTAGGAGTGGATAAAGGCCTGGCACTAAGCACAATCAAGGGACAGATCTCAGCTCTGTCAGTGTGGTTTCAGAGGCCGCTGGCCATCCACTCGCTGGTAAAGACCTTCTTACGGGGGTCTTGCGTATTAATCCTCCTGTCAAGTCACCACTTTGTCCATGGGACTTTAAATCTTGTTCTGTCATCCCTACAGAAACAACCCCTTGAGCCGTTGGCTGAGGTACCTTGGTTTTACTGACTAGAAAGTCGGTATTTCTGATCACCATAGTTTCGGCCAGGAGAGTATCGGAATTGGCAGCCTTATCTTGTAAGGAACCATATCTCATTTTTCATAAGGATAGGGCGGGGTTCCGTCCTCATTCTTCCTTTCTACCAAAGGTTATATCCAGTTTCCACCTGAACCAGGATGTGGTACTTCCATCCTTCTTCCAAAACCCACCTCTAGAAAGGAGGGGTTGCTGCATACGTTGGATACTGTCAGGGCCATAAAGGCCTATCTTAAAGCTACAGAGAAGGTTCGGAAAACAGATGTGGTGTTCGTTTTACCGGAAGGGCCCAAGATGGGTCAGGCAGCTGCTTGATCCACCATCGCAAGATGGATTAAACAATTAATCGTTCAGGCCTGCGGTTTGAAGAGGTTGCCTCCTCCTTTGTCGGCAAAGGCCCATTCTACCAGGGCCATGGGCACCTCCTGGGCAGCACATCATCAGATCTCTAGGGCTCGAATATGCAAGGCAGCAACGTAGTCATTACAAAATTTTATCAATTGGACGTAAGAAGGAATGCGGATACAGCCTTTGGGCAGTCAGTACTACAGGCCGCGATTCAAGCTCCTCAGGATCTGAGGGGGCTCCCTTGATTTGATTTGAGATTTACATTTCTCGTTTAAGTTGGATTTACTAGTATCTGAGTATACCTCTAAAATTAAATCCTTCTTTGGAAGATGTCTCCCTCCCCTCATTAAAGCATTGCTTTCGGACATCCCATATAGTAATGAATATGCCGCTCTGTGTCCCGTGATGTACGAGAAAGAAAAAGGGATTTTTAAATACAGCTTACCTGTAAAATCCTTTTCTTGGAGTACATCACGGGACACAGAGCTCCCACCCCTCTTTTGGGTGACCATTTTGGGAGGCATACTGCTTGCTACAAAACTGAGGGACTCCCTCTAGGGGAGGGGGTTATATAGGGAGGGGACTTCCTGTTTGAGATTGCCAGTGTCCACACCTGAAGGTACTCCATATAACCCATATAGTAATGAATATGCCGCTCTGTGTCCCGTGATGTACTCCAAGAAAAGGATTTTACAGGTAAGCTGTATTTAAAAATCCCTTTTTCTCAGATTAGATTAATACATTTTCTCCCCTGCCATATGAATTCTAGTGCATGAGAAAAGAGCTGCTCTTCCACCATACTCCTGCATGAGCCGGTCGGCACGCGGTTAACCTGTGCCGGATTACGTATCCAATACGTGATTCAGCACTTCCGAGTAGGGAGGCGCACTTCCGCTATGCCAAGCCGATCAGCGAGTGCTGATCAGCGATTGATCAATGGTACCCACTGATCTGCGAGGAGTAAGACAGGGCAGAGCTCTGTCTTGACAGCTGGAATGTGCAGTCTTTTGTTTCCCTGCAGGGAATAAAAACTAGCACATTATTTAGTAAAAGCACCTCACAACACGCGCACACATTTAACCCTATGGTCGCTCCTAGATGTTAATCCCTTTCCAGTCAGTGTCAAATGCGTTATTGCATGCAATATAAGTCAATGCCGACCAAATTCTTTCGTTTCCATTGACTTCTATGGGGAAACTCGCTTTGATATGCGAGTGCTTTGGATTACAAGCCACCTTCTGGAACATTTAATGCTCATAATCCAAGGTTCCACTGTATAGCCCATAGTTTGTAGATGCTATAACTTTTGCACAACCACTCAATATATGCTTGTTTGTTTGTTTTTTTACCTAAAATATGTAGCAAAATTCATATTATGAAGACATTTCGATTTTTCAATTTTTATTTTATTGGATACGTTTTATAGCAGAAAGTAAAAAATATTGTTTGTTTTTTCAAAATTATCGGTCTTGGCACAAAGAAGAAAAAACCCAGTGGTGATCAAATACCACCAAATGAAAGCTCTATTTGTGTGAAAACAATTATATAAATTACATTTGTGTATAAGCGTTGCATGACCAAGCAATTGTCAGCTAAAGTAGCGCAGTGCCAAAAAGAAAAAAAGAGCCGAAGAGGAAGTCTAATTGGCTATGTAACTATGCAGGCTCCCATTGCCAACTTTCTTCTTAAAATTGTATTTGCCTGGCTGTCTGGTTTCAGTACTTAGTGACTTGTCTGTAACACGCGTGCAGCCAGTAAAATCAGAGCTCCTTATTTATGCACTTTTTGTGGATTTAAATTTAACAATGCAAATGGGCCCTTGTGGTACTGATGAAGATTTAGTAAGAGCAAGAATTAAGTGGTCGTCCTTGATAGCTTTTAGCTTTGATCTGCCTTGTTTGCATTCTTTCCTGCCATTAGAGTTGTAAAGAAAAACGTTTTTTTGCCTAAAATTAGTGTCTGCAAGGTAGACAGACAGAATAGTGTAATGATTTTGTTAAAAAATTAGTAAATACCTGTATACGCTCGGCGTGAAGGGGTTAAATTCCTTCATCTATATCACCTCCGGCGTTCTAGTTTCTGTTCTCTCATTCACTTCCTGGTTTGCTGCGCTCGTTCATGTAAGAACTACATTTCCCAGTATGAATTGCGGCACACCCGGTAATTCACACCTCCTTGAAGTCTCCAACACGTAGAGAGCGTCCTGCTGCACAGATGTAGTTCCCAGGAGGAGGCGAGCACGTCGCTGACTACCGCAGTAAAGCCTCCCTTGACGGTGCTGCGTAACAATCAGACAAACAGGAAGTGAAGAGAACAGAGAAGATCAATAGATCAACTTCTGAGCAAAAACGAACAATGAGGAAGTGGAAAGAGGAATGTCTGCAGGTAAAGGATTGCAATTTTTCCTTTACAACCCCTTTTAAACGTGCCAATGAAAATGATGATGCAGTAGGCACATGGTGGTGGCCAGACGCCACCCCCCTTTTTTATTAACTTTGCCCTTGGCACAACCGAGTACATGACAATAGGCGACCACCCACATGCATATGACAGCTGGATACGTTGAACGTATTGTCACATTTTGTTCAAATTTGTACAATGTGAGTATGTTTGAGTGCTAGCCTTTCATACTATTGTCAATATTCCATATTCAATGTTGTTATACTACTTATGGTTATGATTACATTATAGATCTGGCATGCCTCTTCCCCTGAAGAAGTAATTTATTCCAAAATGCGTCACATTACACTGAGACTGAACAAGCTTGAATGATTGTTGGTAGTTTTTGTCTTAGTGTATCCGACAAGCAGGAAATCCTGTTAATGTACTGTAAAGTGTCATCTTATGTTGTTGTTTGTGAATTAGTGTTACAATTTTATTGACCCACTGGTCTTTTTATGATTATAATAAAGATTAGTAATTGCCTTTTTAAATGGTGTATACAGTGCCTTGCGAAAGTATTCGGCCCCCTTAAAATTTGCGACCTTTTGCCACATTTCAGGCTTCCAACCTAAAGATATAAAACTGTAATTTTTTGTGAAGAATCAACAAGTGGGACACAATTATGAAGTGGAACGAAATGTATTGGATATTTCAAACTTTTTTAACAAATAAAAAACTGAAAAATTGGGCGTGCAAAATTATTTAGCCCCTTTACTTTCAGTGCAGCAAACTCTCTCCAGAAGTTCAGTGAGGATCTCTGAATATTCCAATGTTGACCTTAATGACTAATGATGATAAATAGAATCCACCTGTGTGTAATCAAGTCTTTGTATAAATGCACCTGCACTGTGATAGTCTCAGAGGTCCGTTTAAAGCGCAGAGAGCATCATGAAGAACAACGAACACACCAGGCAGGTCTGAGATACTGTTGTGGAGAAGTTTAAAGCCAGATTTGGATACAAAAAGATTTCCCAAGCTTTAAACGTCCCAAGGAGCACTGTGCAAGCGATATTGAAATGGAAGGAGTATCAGACCACTGCAAATCTACGAAGACCTGACCGTCCCTCTAAACTTTCAGCTCATACAAGGAGAAGACTGATCAGAGATGCAGCCAAGAGGCCCATGATCACTCTGGATGAACTGCAGAGATCTACAGATGAGTTGGGAGACTCTGTCCATAGGACAACAATCAGTCGTATACTGCACAAATCTGGCCTTTATAGAAGAGTGGCAAAAAAGCCATTTCTTAAAGATATCCATAAAAAGTTGTTTAAAATTTGCCACAAGCCACCTGGGAGACACACCAAACATGTGGAAGAAGGTGCTCTGGTCAGATAAAACCAAAATCAAACTTTTTGGCAACAATGCAAAACGTTATGTTTGGTGTAAAACACCTGAACACACCATCCCCACCGTGAAACAGGATGGTGGCAGCATCATGGTTTGGGCCTGCATTTCTTCAGCAGGGACAGGGAAGATGGTTAAAATTGATGGGAAGATGGATGGAGCCAAATACAGGACCATTCTGGAAGAAAAGCTGATGGAGTCTGCAAAAGACCTGAGACTGGGATGGAAATTTGTCTTCCAACAAGACAATGTTCCAAAACATAAAGCAAAATCTACAATGGAATGGTTCACAAATAAACATATCCAGGTGTTAGAATGTCCAAGTCATAGTCAAGACCTGAATCCAATCGAGAATCTGTGGAAAGAACTGAAAACTGCTGTTCACAAACAATCTCCATCCAACCTCACTGAGCTCGAGCTGTTTTGCCAGGAGGAATGGGCAAAAATGTCAGTCTCTCGATGTGCAAAACTGATAGACATACCCCAAGCGACTTACAGCTGTAAACGCCCAATTTTTCAGTTTTTTATTTGTTAAAAAAGTTTGAAATAGCCAATGAATTTCGTTCCACTTCATGATTGTGTCCCACTTGTTAAATCTTCACAAAAAAATAGTTTTTATATCTTTGTTTGAAGCCTGAAATGTGGCAAAAGGTTGCAAAGTTCAAGGAGGCCAAATACTTTCGCAAGGCACTGTATATACATTAATCTGCCTAAAAAGTACCTTGGGGGGTTCTTTTCTTCTTTTTGCATCTATGATTTTGGGATGTTGGTGGGATACTGTTTTTGAACATGCCATCTTCAGATGTATAGAGAGAGAATAGTCTGATCATTTTTGTTTTACCCGGGTAAAGATGTAGTGCTCCAGTCTTCCTTTAGTCCCTTTTCCACTTATCTGGCCAAGTGAAAATCCTTGTTTAGTTGCTATTTCTAAACACCCATTGAAGGTGCTGCTTTTCATTTGCAGAAAGCATGATGTAAAAAATATACCAGACCTTTTTTGTAGAAGCTTTTAAGTCACCAGTATCAAAGCTGCAAAAGAGAAATGTAGAGGCTGCCATTGCTGATCACGCCTCCTGAATATGCAAATGCTTGACTGTCATGGTGAAGCTTTGGTTTCAGTACTCTGAATTGCTTGTCTAAACAAATCAGAGATTATGAATTCTGACTTTTCTCTCGCTTTCATTTACTGTATGTTATTTTATGTTACTGACTCAGAACTATTGAAATTTAACACGATAATGGATCCAGCATTTTCGAAGGACTCTAAATTCTCCAAATCCTTCTCTTATTAAAATTGGAATATAAAGATGTGAATGAAAATCTTAGTTTGGGCCAGTGTGTTCAGAAGTCTTAACATCATGGACTTTGTAAATTAGTCTTGCTGTAAGAGTGATTATAAAAATAAAAGCAAGATTACTACTTTTGTGGTTTACATGATGTGACATTGTACATCATTTTACTTTTGGAAACCTAATCTTTTACATGCATTCTTCTTAGGCAGCAGCACCTTATTCCATGCGCTCCTTATTAAATGCCTAGAAAAACGAGTGATGGCTATCTGCAGATACACTCCTCGGAGAAATACACCCCCACGGTTTGTTGCTTTGGTGCCACAAGAAGAAAAACTTGATGAGGACAATATACAGATTAAACCCCCAGGTAAGTGGTCAAAGTATTATGAACACCTGACATTTCTTATGTGAAGCACAAGTTTTCAAAAAATAAATGCACATACTCATCTAGGTGAGTCCCATGCTGCATCTGCTCCCTACCGGCTCTACACAGAGAACTGAGCGACCAAAGACTAATGATCGCTCCGTTTCTCAGGTCCACCCCGAGCACAGAGCAGTGACTGTCGGTCAACGCTCTGTCCCTCCAGTGCTCACTGGAGCACCAAGCTTTGGATAGGGCAGAAATGGCTGGCTCAGGCTCTTGGCAGCAGCACAACAGGAACTAAAATATGGTACTAAGCAGAGTGGCTCCTGTATACTAATAAAGCTAATGTATGGCCTAGAAGGGATGAGGGTAATCAATCAAATCCCCTGTATGTTTCCTGCTACCGAAGCAATGTGGGGGATGTATGAACAGTCATTCATACCCTAACCAGGATGATATTGTATAACTTTGCCCTTATGTGTTTCATGGTGGTGTAGAGATTTGCAGCATAGTGGTAGACAGGGCAGAACTTTGTTACAAACCTTTGAAATGTTAGATAGTTAGTCAGGTTGAAAAAAGACACAAGTCCATCTATTTCAACCATAGAAATAAATAAAATAAAACAATATTGTACAATTCCATATATATTCTATACCCACAGTTAATCCAGAGGAAGGCAACAAAAAAAACAGCAGAGCATGCTCTAATTTGCTACAGCAGAAGAAGAAAAACTTTCCTGATCCCCCGAGAGGCAATCGGATTTATTATGTACATTTAGGAAAGTATCCAGGCCTTTCTTAAAGCAATCTACTGAGCTGGCTAGAACCACCTCTGGAGGGAGTCTGTTCCACATTTTCACAGCTCTTATTGTGAAGAAACCTTTCGGTATTTGGAGATGAAATCTCTTTTCCTCTAGATGTAAAGAGTGCCCCCTTGTCCTCCGTTACATTATTATTTTTCATATAAAGGGAGGGGTTAAATAGCATTTGAGGAATTGGTTAGTGCAGCACAATGGAAATAGAATTTCACCGATGGGCTTGGAGACTTGTATCATTAAAAAATATTAATATATATATATATATATATATATATATATATATATATATATATATATATATATATATATATATATATATATATATATATATATATATCACAGTATCTCACAAGTGAGTACACCCCTCAGATTTTTGTAAATATTTTATTATACTTTTTCATGTGACAATACTGAAGAAATTACATTTTACTACAATGTAAAGTAGTAGTGTACAGCTTGTATAACAGTGTAAATTTGCTGTGTCCTCGAAATAACTTGATACACAGCCATTAATGTCTAAACTGCTGGCAACAGAAATGAGTACATTCCTACGTAAAAATGTCCAAATTGGGCCCAAAGTGTCTATTTTGTGTGACCACCATTATTTTCCAGCACTGCCTTGACTCTTGGGCATTAAGTTGACCAGAGCTTCACAGGTTTCCACTGGAGTCCTCTTCCACTCCACCTTGACGACATCACAGAGCTGGTGGATGTTGGAGACCTTGCGCTCCTCCACCTTCCGTTTGAGGATTTCCCACAGATGTTCAATAGGGTTTAGGTTTGGAGACATGCTTGGCCAGTCCATCACCTTTTACCCTCAGCTTCTTTAACAAGACAGTGGTTGTCTTGGAGGTGTTTTTGGGGTCGTTATATTGGTGGAATACTGCCCTGCGGGCCAGTCTCTAAAGAGAGTGGACCCTGCTCTGCTTCAGTATGTCACAGTACATGTTGCCAATTATGGTTTCCTCCATGAACTGTAGCTCCTGAGTGCAATCAGCACTCATGTAGCCCCAGACCACGACACTCCTACCACCATGCTTGGCTTTAGGCAAGACACACTTGTCTTTGTACTCCTCACTTAGTTGCCACCACACATGCTCGGCACCATCTGAACCAAATAAGTTTATCTTGGTCTCATCAGACTACAAGACTTGGTTCCAGTAATCAATGCCCTTAGTCTGCTTGTCTTCAGCAAACTGTTTGCGGGCTTTCTTTGCATCTGCATTAGAAGGTTTCCTTCTGGAGCAATAGCCATGCAGACCCATGTGATGCAGTGTGCGGCGTATAGTCTGAGCACTGACAGGCTGACACCCAACCCCTTCAACCTCTGCAGCAATGCTGGTAGCACTCATACCGTGTTTCCCCAAAAATAAGACCGGGTCTTATATTAATTTTAGTCACAAATAACACACTAGGGCTTATTTATTCGTGGTATGTACATTAAACAACATTCCTTTATCGTACATCACGGGACACAGAGCAGCAAGCCATTACAATGCGGGTTATATGGTCTTCCTTTAGGTGATGGACACTGGCACACCCAGACAGGAAGTTCCCTCCCTATATAACCTCCTCCCCCTTCGGAGAGTACCTCCAGTTTTTTGCCAGTGTCTTAGGTGTTGTTCACGGTTGAGGAGCTATGCCTTTTGTGTCCTTGGGACCTTGGCTGGCTAAACCGGATCCGTCCAAGGTGCTTCATAGCCAAGGTGGACGGTACCTGGGCCCCAGCTCAAGAATGGGGTACTGCCTATAATGCCTCTCCATGGAGGGCTGGACCCTGGGTTCCAGAGCCTTGTACCTTCATAGGTCCAAAGGTTTCTGCTGCCAGAGTGCTGTATAGTTCCAGGGGTGTGGTGTTCCTTTTTAGGACCCCGGTCCCTGAAGGTGTATCACAATACCCACGGAGATAGGGGAAGATTGTGTCAGCTTTACCCTGCTGCGTGGACAGGTAAGTGGAGAAACCTGTGGGACTTGGTCCAATGACAGGGTGTTCTCCTCGGGGGTGCTCCTGGGTCTAGCCTATAGTATGCTTGGCATCGGCAGCTTGTTTCCACTATGTCCTCTGGACAGGATGGCTCATTTACTCCCCCCCCCCCTGTCTGGTTAGTTATTGCTGCCACGGTGCCACCGCTGGGTTGCAATCCCCCTGTGTGTTGCCTATAAGCTGGCCAGGGCAGGTGTTGGTACCTTACTGGGTGCTGTGGAGCTGTGGAGCTGCGGAGGCGGCATCTCCACGTGTGCTGCGCCGCGGCGTCCTCTCCTTCCTGGTCCCTCGTGTGTGTGTGTGTGTGCGCGCGCGCACGCCTATATGTGCACTGCGCAGTGCGGGAGGGTGGGAGTGAGGCAGCGTTGGCCATTCCCGTGCCGCCTGACGTCACAGCCAGGAACAGTCATTTAAACCTGGACTGCTGATCAGGCGGTTGGGCGATCACAGAGCAGCAGAAGCCAGTGGCAGAAGATAGCTCTGTTCCAGCTCCACAGTGGCACACGGTGGCGGTTTTGGGAAACTGCAAGTCTAGAACTTAGTGCTCAAAAATTGTCATCTCTTGTTGCCTTATTTAAAGTTTCCCTGGCGGTAATCTGGGTACAGCTCAGTACTAACCCAGTAAGAAAAGGGTGTCCGTGTCCTCAGTCGGCGACACCCCCAGGGGTTTGGGATACTCTGGGTTCCCCTAGTATTAATTTCTAAACCCCCCCCCCCCCAAAAAAAAAGGACTTCCTTTTTTTCACTCCTGGCTACTACAGTTAGTTTTTGTTGCGGAGTGCCTCAGATTTGTACCATGGGACCCAAGGGGAGCGGGAACTCCTAAAAATGCGAAAGCAGCGAAAAAGCAAAAGGGTTCCCCTTCAGGCTCGGAGGATCTGGGCCTGGCCTCGGCGGTACCATCTTCTCCTGATAGACTCAGTCGCTGCCCTCAGTGAGCCATCGGGGTTGTTAGGTGCTGTGGCAGGCCCTAACCAACCAACCCCTGTTTTCATAACAGAGGAGATGTTAGCGTCCTCCCTAACGGGATTGGAGCGCAGATTAACTACATTAATCACAAACTCTCTATCAGGCAGGAAACGGGCCAGATCCCCTTCACCTAGACTCAGGGTGTCGGATGCAGAGTGCCTTTCCCCTGAAGAGTTGGATCTCCCTTTTTCCTCTCAGGCGGAAAATTTATGGGTACAGTCCTTGACTGATATGGTCCGGGCGGCCTTTAAGATGCCTCTACCAGAACCTCAGGTCCCTGCAGTATCCTCCTTGGGGTCCTTGAAGGCCCCGTCTGGTAACGCAGTTTTTCCAGTCCACCCCTTGCTGTATACCGTAACCGTCATCTCCTTTAAAGCATGATAAACAACAGTGTTTATGCTGTGTCATTTATCCCTCTCTCTTTTCAAAAAAAAACGGTTAAAATCTGAAAATTCTGTGTCGTCCTGTCTTCCCCTCAGGTCAATCCCCCACCCCCAGGTCAGTCCGTTTTTTTTAGATCAATATTTCTGGTACTGTATGTACTGCAGTTTTATACTGGTATACCGGTTAAAGTATGGTACCTGTTTAACAGCTTTTATTCACCTGAGATCTGAAATGATGATTAGAGAGGAGTTTGGCTTTGGTGATGTCAGCCCACTCCGCGCAGTAAAGAGAGAGGGGGCGCAGACGTCAGTGGGAGGAGAGGAGGAAAAAGAAGAGCCTAGATTGCCGCTGACGTCAGTGTGCTGAAGACAGCATCTGCAGGGAGGAGGGAAGAGAATAGCCACGATCCTCGGCTGATGCGCGCACAAGAGGAAGCAGCAGCAGACATCAGCCGGGAGGAGAGAAGAGGACCTCCGGCGGGGCAGCTGTGGGTGCAAATGTTTGTTTCAAATATACCGCAGCAAAACGGAGACAATAGCAAGCATTTAAAAACGTTTTTTTAACAGAGATTTGCTAGGTCTTATTTTCGGGGTAGGGCTTATATTGCAGCCCGCCCCGATAATCCAGGTGGGGCTTCTTTTCGGGGTAGGGCGTACTTTCGGGGAAACACGGTACGTCTATTTTTCAAAGACAATCTCTCTGGATGCGACGCTGAGCACGTGCACTCAACTTCTTTGGTTGACCATGGCGAGGCCTGTTCTGAGTTGAACCTGTCCTGTTAAATCGTGTGGTCCACCGTGCTGCAGATCAGTTTCAGTGTCTTGGCAATCTTCTTATAGCCTCGGCCATCTTTATGTAGAGCAACAATTTTTTTCAGATCCTCAGAGTTCTTTGCCATGAGGTGCCATGTTAAACCTCTAGTGACCAGTATGAGAGAATAAGAGTGATAACACCAAATTTAACACACTTTCTCCTCATTCACACCTGAGACCTTGTAACAATAACGCGTCATCTGACATTGGGGAGGGAAAATGGCTAATTGGACCCAGTTTGGACATTTTCACTTAGGTGTGTACATACTTTTGTTGCCAGCAGTTTAGACATTAATTGCTGTGTGTTGTGTTATTTTGAGGGGACAGCAAATTTACACTGTTATACAAGCTGTACACTCACTACTTTACATTGTAGTAAAGTGTAATTTCTTCAGTGTTGTCACATGAAAATAAAATATATACTAAAATGTGAGGGGGTGTACTCACTTTTGTGAGATACTGAGTGTGTATGATGTGTTTTATTTATATATAAAAGGGAGTACACTCTTGTTGTGGACTTGTTAGTGCTACAAGGTCTCAGGTGTGAAGGGGGGGGGGGGGGGAGAAGGTGTGTTAAATTTGGTGTTATCGCTCTCACTCTTACTGGTCACTGGAAGTTCAACATGGCAAAGAACTCTCTGAGGATCTGAAAGAAAATAATTGTTGCTCTACATGAAGATGGCCTAGGCTATAAGAAAATAGCCAAGACCCTGAAATTAAGCTGCAGCACAGTGGCCAAGACCAATACAGCGGTTTAACAGGACAGGTTTCACTCAGAATAGGCCTCACCATGGTCGACCAAAGAAGTTGAGTGCAGATGCTCCGCATCATATCCAGAGGTTGTATTTGGGAAATAGATGTGTGAGTGCTGCCAGCATTGCTGCAGAGGGTGGGGGGTCAGCCTGTCAGTGCTCAGACCACTGCATCATATTGGTCTGCATGGCTGTCATCCTTGAAGGAAACCTCTTCTAAAGATGATGCACAAGTAGGCCAGCAAACAGTTGGCTGAAGACAAGCAGACTAAGGACATGGATTACTGGAACCATGTCCTGTGGTCTGATGAGACCAAAATAAACGTACTTGGTTCAGATGGTGTCAAGCATGTGTGGGGGCAGCCGGGTGAGGAGTACAAAGACAAGTGTGTCTTACCTAGAGTCAATCATGGTGGTGGGAGTGTCATGTTCTGGGGCTGCATGAGTGCTGCCGGAACTGGGGAGCTACAGTTCATTGAGGGAACCATGGATGCCAACATGCAATGTGACAAACTGAAGCAGAGCAGAATCTCCTTCCCTTTGGAGACTTAATGACCCAAAACACTTCCTTGCTAAAGAAGCTGAGTTTAAAGGTGATAGACTGGCCAAGCATGTCTCCAAACCCTATTGAGCATCTGTGGGGCATCCTCAAACGAAGGGTGGAAGAGCGCAAGGTCTCTAATATACACAAGCTCCGTGATGTCATCATGGAGGAGTGGAAGAGGACTCCAGTAGCAAACTGTGAAGCTCTTGCGAACTCCACGCCCAAGAGGGTTAAAATTTACACTTTGTTCCCAATTTGGACATGTTCACTTAGGGGGTGTACTCACCTTTGTTGCCAGCGGTTTAGATATTAATGGCTGTGTGTTATTTTGAGGGGACAGCAAATTTACACTTTTATACAAGCTGTACACTCACTACTTTGCTTTGTAGCAAAGTGACGTTTCTTCAGTGTTACATGAAAAGACAAAATATTTGCAAAAATGTGCGGGTGTACTCTTGTGAGATACTGTGTGTGTACGTGTAACTTGTATATGGATTAGTCTGTCATCCAGCTTCCTAATCACAGGCTGCATGTTAACTACTTCAATACCAAGCATGCTCGCCCCCTTCCTGCCAAGGCCTATTTTCAGCTTTCAGCGCTGTCGCACTTTAAATGACATTTGCGCGTTCATGCAACGATTTACCCATATTAAATTTTTATTATATGTTCCATTTCAGGTTTCAACCTCATTTTTATTCCATTTGCTGATGACATTCGTAAAGTTGGAGGTCCGGAAAAAGTTCCTGCCGGAGATGAACAAGTGGATAAAATGAAAGAAATTGTGCGCAAACTGAGATTTCAATACAAGTTAGTATCTTTTAATGCCTCTGTAATACTCTTTAACATAAGGCATCTTGTTAAAGGGGTTGTAAAGGAAAAATGTTTTCCCAAAAATGGCTTCCTTTACCTTAGTGCAGTCCTCCTTCAATTACCTCATCCTTCGATTTTGCTTTTAAAAGGCCTTATTTCTTCTGAGAAATGCTCAATACCTGTTCTTCTGTCTGTAACTCAACACCGTAATGCAAAGCTTTCTTCCTGGTGTGGAGAAAGCCTCTTGAGGGGGAGGGGGCGAGCAGGAGTGTCAGGACACCCACTAACACACAGCGCCTTTCTCTCTCTGCAAAGTAGAGGGTCTCCTGACTTGCCTGCTCCCCCCCCCCCCCCCAAAGAGGCTTTCTCCACACCAGGAAGAAAGCCTAGCATTATGGTGTTGAGTTACAGACAGAATAACAGGAAATGAGCATTTCTCACAAGAAATAAGGACATTTAAAAGCAAAATCGAAGGATGAGGTAAGTGAAGGAGGACTGCTCTAAGGCAGAGGAAGCTATTTAGGGGGAAAAAATCTTTTTCAACCCCTTTAATATACTGTAATGGGACATTTAAAGTGTATCTAAAACTAAAATGCAGTATATTGCAGTTTCAGTTTTTTAAGGCTTATTTTTCCTTTAACTGGTCGTCCTGCCATTTAACACTTTTCTGTCCAAGGATGACAGTACTTCTCTTAATGTGTCTGTGGAGATCATTGTTGCCTCTGGAACACGGGCTATAATATTCACTTCTCTTTTAACATCGAAGGGAAGAATTCTCTAGTTCTTAGATTGCTGGGATCAATGTACAGTAGGTAGCTTATAAGCCTCAGCACAGGAAGTTGTTGGCCAACAAGATTTCTGGAGGGATCAACAGGTATTGTTTCTTGAAAATAACAGTAGAGAGTGTACCACTCTAAGCCCTATACCCACCAGTAGATCGCTTCTGCCCTGTTACACTGACAGGTGCTGGCTCTGCACTAATCCATGGAGCAAAGAAACCATCCTGGACTGCCGCACTTTATTGCAAAAATAACAACAAATTATAAAATCCAAACAATACAATGCATATGCAAAATCATCCAAAGCCAAAAGTGGACATGCAGGGACAATGACTAGCTGGCGCGTTTCACATCATGGTTAGATACTTACTCATAGTCAAGGTGTCTACTTGTGCATGTCCACTTTTGACTTTGGCTATGTTTGCTGAATTTTTGGATGATATTGCATTGTTTGGATTTTATACTTTTTTTTTTGTTATTTTTTGCAGTCAATTTGCTTTTACAGAGTGCGGCAGTCCAGGATGGTTTCTTTGCTCCAGGTATTGTTTCCTGGTTCATTAAAAGGGACACAGGGGACAATAGGGTTAAATTGCTGTCTACAGGAGGATTTGAATACTGGTAAGCAAAAAAACGTGACCAGCCCAGTATAACAACTCTGTATTCCTCAGTTTTTTGCTACTGTCCTAGAAGAATGGACATCATTTTTTTCTTTTTTATTCTTCCGAGAAACATTTACAGTTTACTATTTTGCCATTTTTTTTCCCTTCTTTTCTACAATCAACATTTCCCTACGCTCTGCTTGGGCAGGAATCCATATACAGCTGTCTGGATCAGTGTTTCCTCAGCACTGGCTTTTCAGGCTCTATATGAATCCTGTTGAATGTGACAATTGCAGGACTAGTCTGGATATTGCCTACATACCACCTGTCAAATTCCCTCTAAAAAGCAATCTACTGTGGAGGATCACTCTTCAAAAGGCAAAGCTTATGTAATCAAGCCCTTAGTAGTATTGCTGGGCACACTTGTCCCTTAATTCACAGTAGCCTTATATAGCCTTATATGTGACGGTGAGTGTGCACTACATGTGGGTGGTGACGGCTCACTGGTGTTCTCGTTACTCCCACTGTTTTGTAAGTGACACTACATGCACGGTTGTGGTACATATTGTAATTTCATACAGTATTGCACTATATATAGTCTTTCTTTCTTCTATGCCATATCCGGAGTCCTAAAAACCATAAAGAGGTTTCAGTTATCTTGGAGGTTATGGATAAATGCATTATTGCTGCACCTAAGAGAGCAGCCAGGATTTCTGGTGAGAGACATTCGGCAATTCTGGGAGGATTTGACAACCATTTGCACTTTAACCACTTAAGACCCGGACCAAAATGCAGGTAAATGACCTGGCCCCTTTTTCCGATTCGGCACTGTGTCGCTTTAACTGACAATTGCGCGGTCGTGCGACGTGGCTCCCAAACAAAATTAGCGTCCTTTTCTTCCCACAAATAGAGCTTTCTTTTGGTGGTATTTGATCGCCTCTGCGATTTTTATTTTTTGCGCTATATACAAAAATAGAGTGACCTTTTTGAAAAAAAAACAATGGGCCAGATTCAGGTAGATGGGAGCATCTTTGCTCTGGAGTAACGTTTCTCATTTACGTTACTCTGGCAAAATTTTAGGAGCAAGTGCTGTTATTCATGAAGCACTTGCTCCTAAAGTTGCGGCAGCGCATCGCAAATGAGCCGGCGGAATTCAAATTGGGCGGGCACGGGGCGTGTATTTAAGCGCGATCCCGCGGCGAATGTATTGCGCATGCGTCGACTGTCAATGCATCCCAGTGCGCATGCTCCAAATTCTGTCAGTGAACGTCAATGACGTCAAATCCCCATTCATGGACGTTTTACGCAAGCGACGCGATTATTATTTTTTTCGACGCGATGACGACGGCTATACTTAGGATACTCCACTAGGGGGCTGCTTTATCTTTACGCCGCGTATCGCTTACGGAAACGTCGGAAAGTCACTGCGTTGCTCCCGAATACGATCGTGAATTGCCGATTCCCGCTGATTAACATATTTTTTCGGCGTAAATCAGCGGGAACGCCCCCGGCGCCATTTTTAAATTAAAGTTGCGATGCGATGGCGAAATTCAATTGCGCCGATCGCATCGGAACTCCAACCCGGCGTTTCTTGTTTTTTGGTTACAGAAAACAGAAACGCCGGCTTAAAGTGACAGGCTGGAGTATCACTGATACTCCAGCCTAACTCTACCTGAATCTGGCCCAATATTTTTTACTTTTTGTTTTAAGAAAAATTAAATAAACAAAATTTTAGTCAAACATTTGGGCCAAAATGTATTTAGCCACATGTCTTTAGTAAAAAAAAAATCGCAATAAAAAAAAAAATAGCTCCCTAGCGGGAACAGCGACACTAATACAGCGATCAGAAAAATGATCGCTTAGTGACGCTGGCAATAGGGAGTGAAAGGGTTAACAAGGGCGGTGATCAATGGGTTAAAACTTTATTAGGGGGGGGTAGGGGGCTACCCTGGACCTAACACTAACTGCCTGTCACACTGACACTAACTGCAGTGATCATACATATAATCACTGCATTCAGTGACACTGTGACAGGGGGGAGGGGGTGGGGGGCGATCGGGGGGGGTTAAATGTTCCTATGTGTCTGTGTCAGTGTAGTGTTGTGCAGACTTACTGTGCGATGTGATCTCTCCTCAGCGGTGGTCGAAAAAAACGCTGAGGGAGCGATCACATCACTTCCTCTTTCCTGTGTTTACACAGGAGGAGGAAGTGCACTGCAGGGGGAGCGCGCGCATTGGCTGAGAGCGATCCGGAGGGGGCGGACAAAAACAAACCGCCGCCCCCTCTGCACGGATCGCTCGGCCAGGTAACCGGACCGCCGTATGTACAGGGAGGACCCCCGAACCCCCTTAAGGCACCAACGTATATATACGTTGATGTGCCTGTCGGTGCCATTCTGCCGACGTACATGCGGCGGTCCGCAAGCAGTTAAGAATTAGTTTATGAACACTCTGAACTTTTTCTTTTTTAGTGCTGCAATTTTATACACATTTTTTCCATGAATTTTATATATATATCTCCCCCTGCCAGCAGCTGTAGGATGGGTGCTTAGTGCTTACTTTTTTGTTGTACAATTTATCATAACTCGCTGACCTGATTAACCTGATATTCAGTGGATGTACACATAATGCGATCATGGTTTTTGATTTTTATTATTGCACATTATTTAATTTTTGTTTTATGGCTGATGGCTGGCCCTGCATTCTGGCCTACCCAAGCCATGATGCTAGTCTTTCAAAACTCTAGAGAAAAAAAAAGGAATAGGTCCCGTTTTTTCCAGACTGCTGACCATGTGTAAGATACCCGCAGCTCCAAGCTAATATGTTGGGTTAATAAATATCATCTGTCTTCCAGTATTGGTCTCCAATTACAGGACATGCAAAGAAATTCTTGGTTAAAATGCTGGGCTTTAGAACAGACATGCAAAATAGTCTCTTTGGAGTTGCCTTGGACACACTTATTGAGTATGTCACTGAGGGTAAAAATATTCATCTGCCTCAGCAGGAATGGTCAATTCCCCTTCTGAGGTCAAGAATAGCTCCTATACCTTCTCATAGGCCTTAATCCTTATAGTCAGACCCAAGCCAGGTGCTTAATTTAACAGCGAACCACAGGCTTCCAAAATCCACAAGCAACGATGGGTCCCACACTCCGCTTGAGTGCTTTCGTCATATATTGCTTCCTCCCAATCTGAATCTAGTTATCAGATATTCCAACCGCTATCGATGACCATTAATACAATACTTGCTTGATTGCTGAACATGGACTGCTTATTAGAACCAGAATACAAGTCTTATATACAGTAGAAAAGAAGGTTCCTACCTCCTGCTCGTATTACTCTAACAATACACCAGAAACATAAATTAACATGAACTAATCCCTTAAAGCAGCCGATGTGACTCTGTGCCCTTCTAGGCATTATGATAAATCAGGATTTCACTACAGGTCAGACTTCTCACAATAGCAGGAGCTTCAGCAGGCCCGTCTCCTACATTGTACAGAGGCCAATGTGATCAGCTCTCATAACTTACATGTTGTGTTCAGAATCAAACAAACCAACAATAATCTTTACATATATACTGGGAGATATTGTGGATAAATGTTACTGTCCCATTTTAATTAATCCAAGACATATTTTCTCATTCCCCCTGTGCAAGGATGGCACAGGGTGACTTGGGCATAAAAGGTGCATGGGCAGCTAAAACAAGGGTTTCCCAACCTTTCCAAGGGATTCTGGGTTCCACGGGTACTCCGTCACACCCCAAACCTGCTGATAATTTTTATTTGTAAGGGAAAAAAGTTGCGCTAGAAGAACCTGTGAATAGAGTGCTGTGCAAAAGTCTGAAATCTGTAGTGCATCAAAATAAACAGTGTTTCAAACAAAAATAAGAATGCTGGTTGAAATCACCTACATAATCAAATGTAAACGACTGATTAAAGAAGACGGGGGGGGGGGGGGGGTTGGGATATAAAAATAAAGAGGTACAATGGAATATTATGTGAATGTAATAAATGTTGTATAATGTACTCTAATCGGATTGCAATGGATGCCGCATAGGCATATTTATGTATGTAATTAGAAAAGGAAAATAAAAACTAACAAATTAAAAAAAAAAAGACTGATGAAAAACAAAAACCAAGGTGAATATGAAATAGAAATAATTAAAACTATAAGTTCAAAGTTCACACTGATATACAATAAATGAATAAATGAGGAACAAAACATTTATA
This sequence comes from Rana kukunoris, assembly GCA_029574335.1. Lineage (NCBI taxonomy): Eukaryota > Metazoa > Chordata > Amphibia > Anura > Ranidae > Rana > Rana kukunoris. The sequence continues at coordinate 90,432,073 of CM056055.1, read as the reverse complement.
GTGTATATAAAGTGAAAAAACCTCAACAGAAAAATATAGTTGATGTAGAAAGTCCCCTATTGGTACAAAGCGTCCAATTCCAAAGTATTAGGAAAACAAGGTGATGATGAGTTGTGATGGACAACAGCGCCTGCAGAAACAACCCACTGCAGGCTCTTGAATCCGTCCCAGGAAGTCACAGCATCAAGATCCAAATGCTCTCCTTACAGTTATCATCTCTTCTCTGTCAGGTGAAGAAACGGGGTCTCCTTGCTCTTGCAAGGGCTAAATGCTCCACTTCCAATGAGCAATGCACACACCACCAAACTGCAAAACAGAACTGTCACACTTACTTTAATCTTTCTGTTGAATCGTGCGCTTCGTCTCTTTGGTAAAAAGCTTGACAAATTCATCAAAGATGTCACAGGAGGAAAAGTCATCCTTCCACAGTGGAAGATTCCAAAATCCCCTTCTTCAGGGTCTTTTAATTTTTCAAAACGCAGAGCACCTCCATGCTCTTTCCAAACTTCAGATGCTAGGCCAAGATTCAATCTCTTTCAGTAAGGCTTTGGAACATAAAATCCATTAACAAAGCCATCTTTCCAAAGATGCTGTTATGCTTACACCTAAGAGTTGGGGGCATCATTCTGTTAGTTTGCCTTTTTCTGGGTCACAGATGCTCCAGACATGTGGGTTTAATTGATGGTTTCAGAGGTTCAAACTACAGTTCACAATTCTACCCCTTTGTAACGGTCACCACCGCTTACGACCTTCCATCCAACCACGACAAGCTTATCTGACACACTGCGACAATCTTGCATACACGATCCATATCAATTCCCAGAATAAACGAGACTGCGCTCCGTTCTCTAGTTTCCAAAATGTATGAATGACTTTATTGGTTTTCTTAGCTTGCTTATATATCCAGTACAGCATAATACAGTTCATCACAGGAAAATGCAGTCCCCACCCCCCTATTCACTCACTGAGGATAATTCTTTAATTGGTAGCTAGACATGACGGCATCGCATCATCAATAGCGTTCAATTAACCTTGAATAATAACACAGACATCTAGTTGAATAAGTTATCTAGACAGCTTTATCACACAATGGCAGAGTCTTGTGAGAGTGGGTGCAATCAACACCTTTTCAACGGAATGTCTTTACAGTGAATAGCCAACACCTTAAGATATTTCAATAGCCTATTATCCAAAGGTATGAGTCACTGTCTGGTTGACCTGGTCATGTCATCATGAACTCCTTGTGATATCTCAGTCCTGAAATATGAAGTATTAATAATGTCCCATCTGCTAGTAAATGAATTATAATTCACTATTAGCCACCCTACACCCAAAAGGGTACAGGGTTGATTTCGACCCAAGAGTTATTGTTGCTGCTGGCACAGGAGTATCTCTCATCCTTCCAACGTCTCTGGGTGTCACGGGCCATTCTGTTACACCCTTCTTCTCTCCAACCAGCGAAATCTGCTTTAGGATAGAATGCCCTGAATAATCTCTTGTTCCAGGGAGCAGGGGTTTTCATCTTATCCTGGACCTAAAATCCTTACACCAAGTGCCTTCAGCCTGGGTTCACACTATTGCGAATGCAGACAACGCATGTGATTGGCACCTGCAATGCTGTGATATCTGTGCAATGCAAGTTCAGCCAAACCGTTGTATATCTGAATTCTTGTTGGATTCACATTAAAAAAGGTGCAGGGACTTTGTTTTTTTTCCTGCACTGGAATTGGATTCACCCCTATGCGATCTGATTCCTGCCCAAATCCACAGTTCGCACTGCGATCTGTGAACCGATCTGGGGGTGTAATGAACATTCTATTGACACCCGCAGCAGTTTGAAGAGGGCAATGTGAATTGCCTGCGGGAGAGATGCGAACCGGCGCTGTAATCGTGCTGGTTCCTGCATTGCTATAGTGTGCACCCAGGCTCCAATTCAAAAGTTTTGCATGGAATCTGCAGATCTATAGACATCCAAGATGCCTATGTGCATATTCACATTTACGCATCTCAACAGCCAAGATGCCTATGTGCATATTCACATTTACGCATCTCAACAGCGATTTCTGCACTTTGCAGTAGTAGAAAAAAGTTTCTAGTTTGTCACGCTGCCATTTGGCCTGTCCTCTATTACCTCTAAACTCAATATCCCTATGGATAAACTCAAATGTTTATATTAACATTTTTTTTTACACTGAAGCACTTTATTTCCTGTAGTTTAATTTATGGATTTCTCTATTGCTTGCACATGTTTTAAATTGCATACATTTTTGTTTTTCACTTGATTGTATGTTTTACAATGATGTTATGCACTTTCTAATGTTGGCGCAAAAAATATACAGGCTCTCCTCCCCAGGTCGTTAATCGAGGAGCCATAAGTAATCAATATTTTAAGCATTAGCAAACTACTGTACTGTATTGTGAAAAAAAGATTTAACCACTTGCGGACCGCCGCATGTACATTTACGTCGGCAGAATGGCACGTACAGGCACATTGGCGTACCTGTACGTCCCTGCCTAGACGTGGGTCGGGGGTCCGATCAGGACCCCCCCCCCCCCCCGGTACATGCCGCGGTTCCCGTGGCTTCAGGAGTGATCCAGGACGAGGGGGCGGCTGTTCGTTTTTGTCCGGGGGAAGTGATGTAATGATGATTTTTAACCGCTGCTGAGGAGAGATTACATCGCACAGTAAGTCTGCACAACACTACACTGACACACACTACACATAGGCACATTAACCCCCCCCCCCCCCCGATCACCCCCCTGTCACAGAATGCAGTGATCATATATGTACTGATCACTGCATTTAGTGTCAGTGTGACAGGCAGTTAGTGTTAGGTCCAGGGTAGCCCCCATACCCCCCCCCCCCCCTTGATCACCACCCTAGTTAACCCTTTCACTCCCTATTGCCAGTGTCACTAAGCGATCATTTTTCTGATCGCTGTATTAGTGTCACTGTTCCCGCTAGGTAGCTATTTTATTTTTTTATTGCGATTTTTTTTTTTTTTTTTTTAACTAAAGGCATGTGGCTAAATACATTTTGGTCTAAATGTTTGACTAAAATTTAGTTTATTCGATTTTTCTTATAACAAGTAAAAAATATATATATTTTTTTTAAAATGTCGCTCTATTTTTGTATATAGCGCAAAAAATAAAAATCGCAGAGGCGATCAAATACCACCAAAAGAAAACTATTTGTGGGAAGAAAAGGATGCTAATTTTGTTTGGAAGCCACGTCGCACGACCCCGCAATTGTCTGTTAAAGCGACGCAGTGCCGAATTGTAAAAACCCCTTGGGTCATTTAACAGCATATTGGTCCGGTTCTTAAGTGGTTAAACATAAAACTCTAGCGCAATAATGTTGTTTTAATTTGCATAAGTACATAACACAAACGAAAATTCGGTACTGTACAATACAATGATGTACTGCGTGTCGTTTGGGTGGGGAGAGCTGGCCGCAAGTCCGATCGGTCGGTAAACGAGAACTATCTGTATATATTTATATTTAAACTGTTTTTTTCATGCAGTCCAAGGGTACCAACATAGTCCATTCTTTCTGGAGACTTCTCTTGGGGGTTGTCTCTAGTTGTCTTTAAGTGTAACTAGACTATATGATACAATACGGCATGACATATTAATGACCGTTTCCTACTGTTCTCCTCTCTCCAGGAGTGAAGCATTTGAGAATCCTGTTCTACAGCAGCATTTCAGGAACCTGGAAGCTCTTGCCCTTAATTTACTGGAGCCTGAACCCATTGAAGATCTGACATGTAAAGCCTTATCATTTTTATGTGTTTTGCTTTAAACGTCTTTATTTCCCACAAAAGTGTACTATTTTTCAATGCGCAAACAATTTACTTTGTTCAGTACAATCATTCCACATATGACATGTATGGGTAGTTCCGAAAGTTCTTGGTCAATTAGAGATTGATGCTATGTAGTAACGCTTTTGTTTTTGGAGCATCAACATACTTTTGCGATTATGTATACATGAAGAGAGTGACATATATGACCCCGGCTGCACACCAAAGAGGGAGAGGAGTTCTGTAGTGCTATACACATGTCGGATGCATTAAGCCAACGGTCCCAGACGACGTTATATTTTGCCGGGCACCCTTAACCACTTTAGCCTCGGACCATATTGCTGTCCAATGACCAGAGCACTTTTAGCGATTCGGCACTGCGTCGCTTTAACTGACAATTGCGCAGTCATGCAACGTGGCTCCCAAACAAAATTGGCGTCCTTTTTTTCCCACAAATAGAGTTTTCTTTTGGTGGTATTTGATCATCTCTGCGGTTTTTATTTTTTGCGCTATAAACAAAAATAGAGCGACAATTGTGAAAAAAATGCAATATTTTTTACTTTTTTCTGTAATAAATATCCCCAAAAAATATATAAAAACATTTTTTTTCCTCCGTTTAGGCCGATACGTATTCTTCTACATATTTTTCGTAAAAAAAATCCGCAATTAGCGTTTCTTGATTGGTTTGCGCAAAAGTTATAGCGTTTATAAATTAGGGGGTAGTTTTATGGCATTTTTATTAATATTTTTTTTTTTTACTAGTATTGGCGGCGATCAGCATTTTTTTTTTCAGCACCGAGACATTATGGCGGACACATCGGACACTTTTGACACATTTTTGGGACCATTGGCATTTTTATAGCGATCAATGCCTTTAAAAATGCATTGGGTTACTATAAAAATGCCATTGGCAGTGAAGGGGTTAACACTAGGGGGCAGTGAAGGGGTTAAGTGTGTTCCTGGTGTGTTCTAACTGTATGTTGGGGTGGCCTCACTAGGGGAAATCACTGATCTTCCGTTCATACATTGTTTCCCCCGCTGACAGGACTGGGAAGCTTTTGTGTTTACACACAAAGCTCCCGGTCCCCGCGCTGTACCGAACGAGCGCGCGGGACTCGGGGGCGTGCGGGGGGCACGCCCCCCCTAGCGCCCGCGAAAGTCCCGACGTAGAGCTACGGGCTCTCGCCCAGGAGAGCCGACCTGCCGCCGTATAACTGCGGCGGCTGGTCGGCAAGCCGTTAATGTAGATACATTTTTTATAGGGCAATGTGATGTTTACGCATAAAAAAATTGGTATATTTTTTGGTATCAACATCTGGAAAAATACCCAGTAGGCAAGATTTGGGGTCCAGAGTCAGCGGAGACCCCATGTTGTCATGAAGAAAATCCACCACCTCTTTCCAAAATCCCTGCATTTATGGGCAGGACCACAGGAGGTGGTAGAATGTGCCTGGTTCTTGATTACATAATAGACATGTAGAAAGTTGTCCCTGATTGAATTTAGCAATCCTTACAGGTGTGAGAGGTATGTGCGCTGTAGAATGTATATTTGGGTCAGTCTGTCAGATAGTTTGGGTGAGACCGCTTTGCAAGTATCCAATGCCTTATTTCAGTCTTTGTCCTCTAGGTTCCCTAGGTCTCCTTCCCATCGTATTTTTACATTTATAGGCTATTTTCCCAAGGCGTCTTCCAGGACAGCCCTTGAGAGATGGAGCTCCTCCCTGGACAGGAAACACATCACCTCCAGCTCTTTAAAAGGCGGTCCCTCAGACATCTGATCAGTTTTTATGTGTTTCCTCAGTCGGAGGAGACATGTTGCCTTGAGGAACCGTCTTTTTAAAAGAAGGGATGGATCCGGGAGAGTATCCATCCCAAGGGCTGGAGGAAGACAGCTTGGGCTTGTTCCCCTCACCTTCGGAAGAAATCTCTCTTGCTGGCCACGGGTTCCCCCCGCTTGGGTTTGGAGTTCCCCGTTCCTTCTTCCCTCCGGTGCCCGGCGAGGGAGTGGGCAGTGATGGCCTGCATGGCGGCGGCGGGAGAACTACATTCTCCTCGTGGTGGGCGTCGTGACCCGGAAGTCGCAGAGCATAACCTCCGGCCAGGATGCGCGTCATCACTGCGCGCCAGGAGCTTTGGTTCCGGTTTCCGGCGCAGGGAAAGAAGGAAGCCCGAGTCGGCGCCTATAAAGGCGTTTTAGCACGTGCTGTATACTGCCTGACGGAGCATCATGGAGGCATCCCACGTTTCAGGGGAGTCCGGCGCCGGCTCATCGCAGGTAGGCTGGCTGTGCCAGAAGCCTTTTTCCTGCGCTTTTTCACCCGTTTTTTCAGGGGGGCTAGAAGGGGTGGTTAATCCTCTCAGAGCCCAGTGGGCACCTCTAAGGGGGGGGGGACACAGTGTGTTTGGAGTATTGTAACAGGTCCCCCTCTCTCTCTCTCTCTCTCTCTCTCTCTCTCTCTCTCTCTCCCCTCTTTTGTCCCTTCTCAGAAGGATCCCAAAGAGCATAGTACAAAGGGACTGCCAAAAGACAAGAGGAAGTGCCCTACCTGCAATGCAAGGCTTCCATCTGGCTATACTAAAAATGTATGTGGCTCCTGTATCACAACAGTTTTGAATAATGAGGAAGATTCCCCACTTACAAAGTTACTTGGATCCTTTAAAGAGGAGATGCAATCTACTTTTAAGTCCTTTAGAAAGCTTATTGAAGATACCCAAATTCCAGGCTTAACTGCCAGGCAGCAAGAGGTGCCCACCTCTCCTACTCCGGTAGCATCAGGATCGGGTGAACCTGTGGAGAATGAGGAGGTTTCCCTTAGAAATTCTGATTCCTCCCAGTCAGATTCTGGACAGGAAAAAGATCAGGAGGACTCCCGCACCCCCACCCGTTTCAAACTCTCCCAAGAGGAAGTAGATAAATTAGTAGGGGCCATTCATGAAACGTTAGAGTTGAATGAAGAAAAAACTTCGCTCTCACGACATGATAAAATGTACCAAGGGTTAAGTAAGAAAAAACAGAAAGTATTCCCAGTACACAAACTGATGTCAGATTTGGTGCTTAGGGAATGGGAAGTACCTAATAGGAGACCCTTCTTTTCAGGTGGTCTGAAGAGAAGGTTTCCATTTGATGAGGACCCTAATGCTGTTTGGAACCAGTCTCCAAAGTTGGATGCCCCCCTAGCGAAGGTGTCAAAACATTCAGACCTAGTCTTTGAGGACATGGGTCACTTAGCGGATCCCATGGATAAAAGGGGGGATGTTATCCTCAAAAGATCCTGGGACACGGCTATGGCTAATCTTAAACCAGCTCTAGCAACTACGTGTGTAGCTCGTAATTTTGAATTTTGGCTTAAACAGTTGCAGGAACACCTAACGGCAGGTACCCCTAGAGCAGAGTTACTAAAATCCTTCCCCATGCTTTTTAAGGCGGTAGGTTTTATCGCAGATGCCTCGTCAGAATCTGTAAAACTTTCAGCCAGGGCGGCTTCACTGTCAGTAGCAGCGAGGAGAACTCTGTGGCTAAAAACCTGGCCGGGAGATACCGCCTCTAAGTTGCGCCTTTGTAGCGTTCCATTTTCAGGCAAATTCCTGTTTGGCACTCCGCTAGATGAAGCGTTAGAACGCACTGCGGATAAAAGGAAGACTTTTCCTGAAAGGAAAAGGCCCTTTAACAGGAAGTTTTTTCGCCCCTTTAAAGGGCAAAAGAAAACGCAGGAAAAAGGGAAACCTAATAGGCCCTGGACAGCACAGGGAGGGAAACAAAAAGCGAAGGTGCTCTTTAACCCTCCTGACAAAAATCCTAAGTCACAGTGATGTCAGAGTCCATGTGGGAGCAAGACTGGGGGACTTCCTTCCACAATGGATAAAATTGACCTCCAACAAGTTTGTCAGGGGAGTCATAGAAAGGGGCTATGCCCTGGAGTTCAGTCAGTTACCACCAACAAGATTCTTGGTTACACAGCTGGCAAAGGACCCGGTAAAAGCACAGGCATTACAGCATCTCATTGGAGAATTTGTAGATCAAAAAGTCCTAATACCAGTTCCCAAGCAGGAAGAGGGCCAGGGTTTTTACTTGCACGTCTTTTTGGTTCGGAAGCCATCAGGGAAATTTCGCCTGATCTTCAACCTAAAACCATTGAATGCAGTCATCCGTTACAAAAAGTTCCGGATGGAATCAATTTATTCTGTCAAGAATTTGCTTCAAAAAGACTGCTTCATGGCAAAAATAGATCTGAAGGATGCCTACCTCCACATTCCTATCAGAGTAAGCTCCCAAAGGTTCCTTCGCATAGCTGTTCGGATAGGGGAAAAGATTTACCACTTTCAGAGCCAAGCCCTCCCCTTTGGCCTCTCCTCGTCCCCGAGGATTTTTACCAAAATCCTTGTGGAGACATTGGCCCCGCTAAGACTCCAAGGAATAACAGTTGTCCCATACTTGGACGACTTGTTGTTCCTGGCACCGACAAAACAAAAATTACTCGAGGACCTAGTGGTCGTCCAGCAGTGGTTGACTCAGTTAGGATGGATAGTCAACAGGGAAAAGTCGTTCCTCATTCCCACACAGGAAATCCTATTCTTGGGCTACCTAGTAAGTTCGACAGAGCAAAAGACCTTTCTCCCACAAGAAAAAATCGATCATCTAAGTCAGCGAGTAGCTCAGTTGCAGACAAATCTCCCTGTCTCAGTAAGGGAGATAATGTCAGTCCTAGGCCTCATGACAGCCTCCATCCCAGCAGTCAGATGGGCCAGATTCCACCAAAGGCCACTCCAGTTTTTTCTCCAAGATCTGTCACGGACGCCAGCAACCAAGGTTGGGGAGCCCACCTAGGTCAGTGGGCACAAGGCACTTGGAGTCGCCTAGAGAAGAAACGCTCTTCAAATTACAGAGAGTTAAAAGCCATAGCCAAAGGGATCGCAGCCTTCCAGGATCAGCTCAAGCATCAACATCTACAGATCAGGTCGGACAATATAACTTCTGTAGCGTATTTAAACAAACAAGGGGGGACCAGGAATCCCACCCTGATGGGCATAACAAAAGAAGTGTTTGTATGGGCAGAAAAGAATCTCGAGTCACTTTCAGCAGTCCATCTCAAGGGTACGCAAAACAGTCTAGCCGATTTCTTGAGCAGACAATTAGTCTCTCAAGAAGAATGGTCTCTGGATCCGACGGTCTTTGCCAAGATAGTATCCAAATGGGGTCTTCCGGAGATCGACTTGTTGGCCAACAGGAGAAATACCAAGCTTCCAGAATTTTTCTCACTGAACCCCAGGGATCAACCGGTGGCAGTCGATGCCCTTCAAAACGCATGGTCATTCTCCCTGACATATGCTTTCCCACCTCTGCATCTCTTACCGAGAGTTCTTTCCAAATTCAGGATGGAGACGACTTCCCTTATCCTGATAGCCCCCTTTTGGCCAAAAAGGGCGTGGTTTTCGCTTCTACTAGCATTAGCAGATCGTCCACCGTGGATGTTGCCGTGCAGTCAAGATCTGTTGACTCAAGGTCCAGTGCGGCACCCCAATCCAGCTTTTCTGAATCTGGCGGCCTGGTTTCTGAAATAGACATCCTGAAGTCTAAGGGTCTATCAGATAGAGTAATCAAAACTCTGTTAGAGTCGCAAACCAGTTACCAGAGCTATTTATCTGAAACACTGGAAAAAATTTAATCTCTGGCTAAAAGAGAATGGAAAGAGGAAACATGATTCCCCAACGATTTTGGAATTCTTACAGGAGGGCATCGACAAGAAATTGGCCTGAAGCACGATTAAGGTTCAAATTGCTGCCCTTTCAGTTTATGTTCAGCGCTCCCTACAAGAGGACCCGCTTATCAGTAGATTTTGCAAAGCAATTGCTAAACAACGCCTGGCCCCATGTCGTAAGGTCCCGACGTGGGACCTATCTCCTTATGTTGAAAGCGATCATTAAAGAGCCGTTTGAGCCCATATCACAGGCATCCTTAAAACTGGTTACTTTGAAGACAATTTTTTTTAGTCGCTATGACTTCTGCTCGCAGAATCAGCGAACTCCAAGCTCTCTCAATTAGAGATCCTTATATGCAAATTTTGGAGGATAAAGTTATTCTAAAGACAGATCAGTCCTTTGTTCCAAAAGTCGCTTCTGCTTTCCACAAGAGTCAGGACATTATACTTCCTTCCTTTTGCAATAAACTAATAAATAGCAAAGAACAATTACACCGGCTAGATGTCAGAAGATGCCTTTTAATCTATCTGGAAGCAACTAAAAGCTTTAGAGCATCAGATGCACTGTTTGTTCTTTTTTTCGGGAATCGAAAAGGAAAACAGGCTTCAAAAGGGACACTAGCCAGGTGGATTAAACTGGCCATCTTGGAAGGGTATAAAGCTCTGCACTTGTATCTTCCGCAGGGTTTGAAGGCACACTCTACAAGGGCATTAGCCACGTCCTGGGCAGAAAGAGCCGGCGCTACCCCGGAGCAGATATGTAAGGCCGCTACGTGGTCAAGCATGTCTACGTTCATTCAACATTACCGACTAGACGTCCTAAGTAGTCAAGATCAGGCCTTTGGGAGGAAAGTCCTGCAAGCAGTAGTCCCACCCTAATCTGGTGAGTGCTTGCTCATCCTCTCAAGGGCTGTCCTGGAAGACGCCTTGGGAAAATCAGAGTTCGTCTTACCGGAAACTCTGTTTCCAGGAGTCTTCCAGGACAGCACGTTCCCACCCTATGCTTCGAGGTAGGTATATAGGTGTATATGTATATATGCATGGATAATATGTATGTATGTCATTACCTGTATTTCAGCTCTGTCCTTCGGTTCTTGGATTAAAAACTGACCAGATGCCTGAGGGACCGACTTTTAAAGAGCTGGAGGTGATGTGTTTCCTGTCCATGGAGGAGCTCCATCTCTCAAGGGCTGTCCTTGAAGACTCCTGGAAACAGAGTTTCCGGTAAGACTAACTCTGATTTTCATTGACGAGGGCATATGTAGCATGTTATAGAATATTAATATTAATCTCTGGGGGTCTTAACTTTTGACTACATCCATGATAGGATTGCAGGTGGGATTAGTTATCAATTCTGGGAATTGAGAATGAATATCATGACGGACTTAAAAAAACTGAAAAACATGCGATTTGGAAGGGTAAATTCCAGTTTCAGTGCACCAAAGTTTTTAATGTGCCATCAGAGTGTAAGTGCAAGAGGTAGAAAATTCCCTCTACACCAAGCTTCCGAGTCTGGTACAATCAGGAATTCTTGGAGAGTTATTATGCCAGATGGGAGAGTAATCGTTTTGTGGTTATGTCTTGTTTGACAGAAGCCAGTCTCCATATCTTTTAAGAGGGGGAGTTATGTTCCTCTTTTTTGGTATTATTCTCAATTCCTGCTGCTATGGCGCAGATGGGGTCCGTTGTCAGTTGTGCCCAGGCAGGGAATAGGAGTAGAGTGAATCTCTTCCTGTCATTTTTTCCCGAAACAAAGGGTTTGAGAATTGCATCTGTAGCTTTGAAATATTTCAATGGTAGATATACAGTCGTGTGCCACAATATATATAGCATTTTAGGGAAGAGTATCATTTTATACGACCGAGTACCCCGAGAGGGAAAAGTGTCTATATTTGTGTTTTTTAGATTTAATCAGGGCAAACAGTAGTTCCACATTGAGAGACATAATCAACCGGTGACCTAGTGATGTTCACTTCTAGGTATTTGATACTATCAACTCTCTGTATGGAGTAATTAAGTCTGTAGCTCAGTTTTGGGGGGGGGGGCGAGATCAAGTGAGAGAATTTGTGACAGACTTCTCCCAGTTGATTCTGAGTCTGGAAAATTAGCCAAATTGTTCTTCCAGTTGAGATCTTCGTGGGCTTCAGCTAGAGAGGGGCTGAATCCGCTAGATATAGCACTGTGTCATCAGCGTACATGCTTATTTATTTATTCTCAGATGGCCTGCGAGCAAGCGCTGTATCAATGGGTTGCCTTTGATGGATTGTTCTAGGGGTTCTCTGGCCAATGCATACAGTAGGGGGAATAGAGGGCAGCCCTGTCTAGTGCCTCTGGATAGTTCAAAAGTATCCGACTGCCATCCATTAGCCGTTACTTTGACAACAGGGGTCTGGTATAGCAAGCGGACCAAAGCCGTACTATGCCAGGCATTTCCACGAGTCGAATGCCTTAGCCATGTCAAGTGTTACCACTAGCCTCTCCCCAACATTGTCGTGATGGGCTTGCATATTTATGAACAAATTACTTGTTTTCTACCAGGCATAAAGCCGGCCTTGTCATGATGTACTAGGGTTAGGATAACCTGATTGCAGCTCAGTGCCAGGATTTTCGCCAACATTTTGATGTCTATCTGGAGCAGGGAAATGGGTCTGTATGACTCGGGGAGACCCGAATCCTTGCCCGGTTCTGGGAATGAGCGCTATAATAGCTTCCCTCATGGATGATGGTAAGATGAGAGTTTAAAAAAGGTGAGTGTAAAGGGTAAGCAGTTGAGGTATGAGAGTCTCACTGTATTGTGAGTAGAATTTGATGGGTAGTCCATTAGAACCAAGGAACTTGAATCTAGCAAAGCTGGCGATAGCCATTGCTATCTCCTTGTTCATTAGTTGCGCCTTAAGTGTTTCTATCTGGACTGAGGTCAGTTGAGGGAAGGTGAGTTCTTCTAAGAGGAGAATGAGTGTTGAATCTTTGGATGTAGTGGTGGTATATAGGGAACTAAAGAACCTGTGTAACATAGCTGTTACTGCTGTAGGTTCGGTTATTATCTCGCTGGGTGGATTTCGCAGGGAGATGACCACTGGGGGTCTGTCCTCACTGTGAGCCATGTATGCCAAATAGCTTGCCCGCTCTCTCTCCATGTTCAAAGAGATTTTGTCTAGAGAAAAAAGTTTTCTTCTAGACATCTCATATTGCAGGTGGTTAACTTACCCTAGATTGCAGTTTAAGGTGGGAGGCTTTATCAGGAGATACAACAAGTAAATTGTGCGCAAAATCAGAGAAAAATATATATATATCCTAACAGCGTGATATATAAAAAAAGGTCCAAGTAAGTCTAAAAATAAAAACAGTTCAGGCTGTTAAAATGGGGTTTGGGAATACATTTTTTTTTGTTGATGGGGATATGCACTCAGGGCTGCCGTCAGTGGGGAACAGAAACCAAGTTCCAAATCTAGAAAGGCAAACAAGGAGAGAGGCGCCTCTGGGTGCAGTATTTTAAAAGCAAATTTATTTACAAAGCCAAAGGTAAGAAAACCACTCACATTTAGGTGGTGATATACAGGCATATCAAAGGTTTCTCCAGAAGGGAGGGGTGGCTGTCATCTGGTGCGCTCATTTATCCACTTTGTGTCCACTGGTGTAGCGCTGTGAGATGAGGAGTCGGTCCTGTTTCCCTTGGTGTTGGTGGGTGGGTGGGTGGGTGCAGTGGATGAGACAACCCTCAGTAAACGCAGCGGCGTGCAGCAGGAACAGCGGGCGATGGATGGTGACGTCACCAGGCAAGCGACGCGTTTCCGAATGCTAGGCAGAGAGTGACACGGCTGCCGCATTCCTTTCTCAAGCTGATGACGGTGAAGCGAGGAGCTAGTTTTTTAGTAGTAACAGGGCGGGTGGGGGGAGGAAACTAACGATTGGTTAAGGCTAAAGAGGTGGGAGGGGACTTACGGGAGAACACGTACACAGAATGACAGCGTTCATAGTGGATTGGTAACGCATCAACAATGTAGTAGTCGGCACAAACGACAGAAAAACAGAAGATAAAAAACAACAAAAAACGAGGATAATATGGAATCATGGACTTGGGCCTAGGAATTAAAAGTATGAGAATGATCATGATGAACTTGATTATTGGGATAAGTAGAATGAAAAATAAAAAATAATGGAACCTTTGGCTTTGTAAATAAATTTGCTTTTAAAATACTGCACCCAGAGGCGCCTCTCTCCTTGTTTGGCTTTATCAGGAGATGGGTCAGTTTCATACTGATGTTCTGCGTGGGAGGAAAGCTCCTCCAGTACCTTTTAGCCTTCTGAGCTGTGATTGTTTTAAGCCTATTTATTTGAGATATCAGAGTGGCCCTCACATGGCGTTTGAATGAGTCCCATATATTCGCAAAAGAGTGAGCGTTTTCGTGGAAGTATCTTTTCCATTCATTGTCTAACCACCATCTGGAAGTAGTGAAGGCCAAAACAAGTTTACTCTCCATGTCCTAGGTGGTTTGACTATAGGGACAGCTATTGTCATCTAGTACTATGATCTGACAAAAGTCTAGGGCAAAAGGCTGCATCTTACAGGCGAGGCACTAGTATCCGAAGGATGATGTCAATGCGGGACATAGTGTTGTGGGTGGAGGAGAAGCATGAGTACGCTCTGGCGTTTGAGTGTTTAGTCTTTCACGAGTCACCCAGATTGAATATCAACCTGGCAAACCTGGTGGATGTACAGGACTTAGGAGTCTGAGCAGGTTGTCGTGCTTTATCCAGGTCAGGGTTTAGGGTGGCATTGAAGTCCCCCAGCCAAATGGCTAGGATCGTCAGGTGTTGTGCCATATAGTCGAGTCCTTCCGTCAAAACTGTCATGCAAAATTGAGGTGGTACATAATATGCCATTAACAAAAACTGTTCATCATGTATCTTAACATGTAAGAAAATATAGTGACCATGTGGGTCTGAGCTCAGGTCACCCAGTTCAAAATGCAGGGATTTGGTTACGAGCAATGGCACCCCTTGTGTGTGTGTGTGTGTGTTATAAACTGAATGTTATGCCCAGCCAATCCAGGGGCTTTTAAGGGCTACCTATAAACGGCCTTCTAAATGTATCTCGACAAGGACTATGATGTCTGCCTTTTTGTTTTTTAATGTAGAATAGGACGGCTGTGCGTTTGACTTTGTCTCTTAACCCTCTAATGTTCCAAGTTATGAATTTCAGAGACGTCATGGTGGAGTGTGATGTAGGTAACTGAGGAGTTTGATCATGTAATACCCTAATGTCACACAAGAGGGGGTCATCACCCTACACATATGGGGAAGCCCCCCAGATATTAAGGAATTTAGAAATACACTGAACATAGCATTCTGTAAATGATAGCATTTGTACTTTATCCATTGTACTTTTGATACAACGGTCCCCCCTCCCTCCCACTCAGCCCAACACTGACCCCAAATGGTGTAGGTATATTCCCATAACAAAACATTAACTTGCTTGTGAAGTGGATCAAACACTTTATTCAAGTAAAACGGTAACAAAGAGAAAACCTGGATTTGGGCCCTAAATGATAAAGGTTGATGCAGTAATACAGTCCTGGAATCAAACTGCACAGGGCGTATTGTAGTAAGGCTTTTGCTGCATGGCGGGGT
Source organism: Rana kukunoris (assembly GCA_029574335.1). NCBI lineage: Eukaryota > Metazoa > Chordata > Amphibia > Anura > Ranidae > Rana > Rana kukunoris. The sequence continues at coordinate 90,416,946 of CM056055.1, read as the reverse complement.
GGATTCCAAGGTGAATCTACACCCAGAATCCAGGTCTCTCTGGTAGTGCAGGGGGGGTTCCCCAGTGACTATGCAGCGTCTGAATATAGCTGAGAAGTGATAGGATGGCCGCAGGTTTCCTTTGGAATGTAGCAAGGTGGCAGCTACTCCGGGAATGGAGCTGGGGGCTCGTCCACAGGCCGGTGGTCAGTGGTGACTCTAAGAGGGCTGCAGAGGGTGATGAGCAAGCTGAGTGTCTGTCACTACCTGTTAGAGGAGGATTCCAGGATGCAGCGCTGGCCAGACGGCTGGGAGTAGCAAGATGGCCACGGACCTCCGGGACTAGGCTGAAGCTGCGGACTTTCCTAGAAACAGAAGCCGTGTGGGGGAATGCTGCTCCACTTAGGCCATCGTCCAGTCGGAACCCTGTGGAGTATTGGCTGGCTATGTGCAGGGTCCTCAGGGGGACTTGTCGGGCTGCTACAGGAGGCTGTCCGAGTACAGGATTAATAGGTAAAAGGAGTAATGGACTGAGCTCAAGCCACACACATCTTACTCCATGCTGCGTCAAGCCACGCCCCCGAAGCCTTATTTTTTTATTTTTTTTTTTACAAACCTGTCTGGAGACAGAACAATTAGCACATTTAATCAGTGTCTCTATTCCTGTTAATCCAGTTAGCATTTCTTTTTTTCTTTTGGTAAGTACCCTAAAGCTCAACTCAAGACGGCAGTAAAAAAGTTACCCGTGCAGTGCTGTCCCCCTTATTCCCAGCTGCAAGGGTTATATGTCCATTTAGTATAAGGATAAAGAAATAAGCAGTAATTATTTTTCCCTCACTGGTCAAGACTGTTCCTCTTCCACTCGCAAGGTTTACAGTAGTACTGCACTATACACAAAGACAGCAGGACTCGCACAATTCCTGGCATGTCGAAGAGTGGAGAAAAGTGCAGGGGAAGTAAGGAATAAGATTTTACAGCTGAATTAAGATTAAATTAATATAATATGCACTAGGCATAATATTTTATTACATCAATATTGTAGCTATATAATACATAAAAAAATGTAATAAAAACAATAAACAAAGTGGAGCCTATAGTATTTATCACTGGCGATGTTTAAAAAATTCTGCAGGTGGCATGTTTTGAGTTGCAGAGGACGTCTAGGACTAGAATTTTTGATCACATGTGATTTGAAAAAAAAAAGTTTTCATATGGGTTCGGTGCTCACCAATGCGTTCGCTTCTGCGCGCAAGCTCGACGGGAGACATTTAAAAAAAAAATTATGTATTTTACCTTTTTATTTTTACACAAATGATTGTGCCACTTTTATTCCCATCACAAAGAATGTAAACATCCCTTGTAATTAAAAAAAAAAAAAAAAAAAAGCATGACAGAAGCTGTTGAAAATTAGATCTGGGGTCAAAAAGACCTCAGATCTCATATTTACACTAAGATGCAAAAAAAAAAGTCTCTTTAGGAGCTATGGCTTGACGTCACCTCTACCCTGCAATGATATGGAGACAGGTGGGGTCCATCTTCCTCTCACTCAGCGGGAGCCGGCGGCTCCAGTAAGCGGCGATGGGAACCAGAGCACAATTGGAGGGGGGGACCGATAAGTGATCTTGCGGTGAACCTGCTGCAGAGGCCACTTTTATCTAAAAGCGGACCGCCTGCTGAAGAGGAGGATATCGGGGTTAAGGTAGCTAGCTGCTGCCATAAAGATATCCCTCTTCAAAGTGCAGACTTATGATGTTAGGCGGTCTGTAGGTGGTTAAACACTTGTTGCAAGCAATATGTGTGAACTGGTAAATAACCTGTTTTCAGTGCCATGATCTGCCTGTAGCAGAGCCCTGTCCCTGAAGACATCACGATGGGCATACCCCAAAAGAAGGGCCAAGTCAAAATGGGGTCTTGCCCCCTTTCATCCTTTCCAAGGTTCAAAGATATCTGCTGCAGTATTCTGCTTGGCTTGCACCCTTTAAAGCTGTTCCGTAGTGCTAACTCGCCTATGTTTTGCTGTCTGGACTAAGTATGTGGGTCGAGACCTTAGCCGAATCCCTCTGTACACCAAACGCTAGAGCTTTTACCTGTGGCCCTATGCTACTGCATGAACGGTTTGTTAGGTACATGTCTCTCTTTACTCCATTCATATGCAGATGATTTTTTGGGCTCAAATGTTTGTCCTCTGAATGCCCATTCAAGAAGCTCCTATAGCTTCTACCCTTGAAGGAGAACGCATGTTTGGTACCTTACATTAAAGAGCATGAATACTCTCCCCGCCCAGGAAAAGAAAGCCCATGCTTCCACGGGTAGACCCTTTTGCTTCTGAGTTTATAAAACGTTTTTCTTTTTTCAGGTCTTTGGTTCCAAACTGAGATCTGGAAAAAACGTTAAGGCGTGGTTTCCAGGCCAGCTAAGTCTGGTGCTGAGCCCTCTTCCTAGTAAAGGGGTGTCCCTACTTAACACAATGGGATAATGTCTCTCCTCCCTTTGGTCCCTGGAAATGTCAGATTTTTGGGGGCAGTGTGTCATTTCCAGAGGCTACAAATTGAGGTTTCGGACTCTGCCTCCACCCTGATTTAGTGTATGCTCTCAAATTTTTTTACACTCCCAACAAAGACTGACTGATCATCTTATTGCTGTTCATCAGCTCCTTTTGCAGGCGGTTGTTTCTAAAGTCTTGCATAAAGAGCACTTTCAAAGTTTCTACTGTAACCTATTCACAGTGCCAAGGCAAATGGAGGTGTTCGACCCATTCTCGATCTGAAGACTCAACCTGTTCTTATGGGTTCAAATGTTCTGCATGGAATTGGGCCAGATTGCTTGCCTGCTGAGTCCCATCTTTTCTCCTCATCAATGCTATCTGTATTGCAGAACAATACACCTGTCCAGGACCCCATGGATTTTCACCAGGGTGCTTTCCCTGGTCTTAGCTGTGAGTCAGGTTATACACTTTGTGAGTTATCTGGATGGTTTCTGCTAAAGGATCAGTCTTCTCTATCTCTGTCAGCTGATGTCCTGCAGACAGTCAAGACTGTTTTAGAGAACCTGGGCTTGACATTGGATACAGCCCTGTCCAGGATTCACCTGCCCAGGTATAAATGTCTGTCCCTTCGCTCTCTTCTCTGGGTTATTTGTTCCTGGCATTGACACAGAGGTCTGCATGAGGATTTTTTTACTTCACAGTAGTCTTTGAGGCAGTGCCAAATACCCACTTTCACTTTGGACTGTTGCAGCTCAACATTATGACAGTGTGGGGCAAACTGATTCGGTCATTTCCTAACCTCAGGCTTCTGTTATAGAGAATTCCAGATCACCGTCTTGTGCAGAGAAGCTATAATCTTAGAAATGTGAAAGCTGAGAAATATCAAGTGGTTCTTTTTTGAGTCATCTACTCCCCCTTATATCTCTCATCAACCTAATGATCAACTCTGCACGGAAAAGTTGGAACACTTTGTGTTCGATCAGCGATGCAGTCAGTTAACTGCAGCACTAATCAGTGTATTCTGAGCGGCGGAGTCTCTGCTGTCAGAATCCAATGGCCCAACAGGGAGGATTCCTTCATCCGCCTCAAATGTGTGGCTGGGGAAATCTATAAAAAAAAAAAAGGAATCCGCACTGGTCAGCTTTAGATTAGTTTTGAACTTTCTTCCTGCTAGTTTGGTGTCATGTCCCCGTGTTCTTGATCTTGGCTCTGTATTGAAACGCTGCCCTCCTGAACCTTATTCACACATTTAAAGTAGCGCTGTCCCGATGCCACTTTTTTGAGACGAGTACAAGTACCGATACTTTTTTCCAAGTACTCACCGATACCGATTACATTTTTTAAATGTCATGCGACTTTTTTTTTACAGTGATTTTCTTTTAAGGGGGGGGGGGGGTAGTGGATTGTCGGTGTGTTTGTTTGTTTTGTTTTTTTATTATTATTATTTACATTTTATTTTTTTCATTATAAAAAAAAAAAAAAAAAAAAAAATTTGTAATCTGTCCTGTTGGGGGGGGGCTTTGGTGAAATATGAGGGGTCTTAACAGGCCTCTGACATCTCCCTTTTAAGACGGAGAAAGGGACTAAGAACACAGATTCCCAAGTCCCTTTCTCAGCAGCCTCAGCTGAAATGAATGGAGAGAAGCTTTTCTCCATTCATAAACTGAAGCATAGTAAACACAAGTTACGATGCTCAGTTATGTGAATGGACAGAGTCGGTGTCTATTCGGAAAAGGTAGGAGCCGGGTTTAGCGGCTCCTACCTTCGCTCTCCATCCTGACAGATTGAGGGGGGAGAGTGACATGGGGGGGGGGGACAAGGCAGAATGGGGGGGAGAGCTGCACGGAGCGGGACAAGACGGCATGGGGGAGAGCTGCATGGAGGGGGACAAGCCAGCCCCCAGCACGGGGGGAGAGCTACACGGGGGGGGGTGGGACAGGGGAACAAGACGGCACTGGGGGGAACAAGACGGCACAGGGGGAGAGCGGCACAGAGGGGGAGAAGACCACACATAGAAGACTAGTAACTCCCCCCACCACCCGATACCGGACTGCCCAGGTATCGGGCGAAGTATCGGACCATTTCCCCCAAGTACAAGTACTTGGGAAATGCTCGGTATCGGTACCGATACTAGTATCGGTATCGGGACATCCCTAATTTAAAGTGATTCTTGTCAAGTCTTGTTTAAAAAAAAAAAAAAGTAGTTATATTTAACTACTCTGTGCAGTTGGTTTTGCACATAGCAGCCCAGGGTCATCCTCTTCTCGGGTCCCTCTTTGCTTCTCCTGGCCCCACCCTCCTATCAAGTGCCCCCACAGCTTTCTATGGGGGCACCTAAGCCGAGTGAGCAATCTGTATCCATTCAGACACAGGCCCGGCCCCGCCCCTCTCTCCCCTGATTGAACCAGAAGTGATGTCACAGCGGGAGACAGCTTTGTAACCAAGGTAACATGTTTCGGAGAGCCAATAGGCATTTCACGGTGGTTCCTGACTTCTTGCCTTGATTGACAAGTGGCTTCCTGGCCTTTCCATCCACTCCGGCTGCTACTGCTGCTGTTCCTCCTTTGGGTGAACGATCCCTATAACAGCTACCACTATACTGACCAGCGATTCTATTCAAACCTAGTCACTGTACCCAAGTCCAATGGTGGTGTTCTCGACCTAAAATCCCTCAACATATACCTGCAAGTTCGAATTCAGCAGATCCAGTTTTTGCCCCTGTGAAACCAGGGGAATACCTGGCATCTGCAGACATTCAAGATGCTCATCTGCATATCCCCATTTATCGACCTCATCAGCCCTTTCTAGCTTTGCAGTAGTAGACCATCACTTCTAGCTTCTTGCACTGCCTTTTGGCCCATCATTTGCTCCCAGAGTATTTAGAAAGGTTCTAGCCCCTTATCTCGCCCTTTCAAGATGGGGGGCAAAATATTTTAGCCCTTGATACATGTGCAGATGTGTGAGTTATTTTTTTGCATGCATTTTGCAAGGACATTTTATAACAATTGTTTTCTCTACGTGCCCTGTTCACACCACAACACTAGTATTGCGTGCAGATTTTTTTCTGTGCAGTAATCTGCCACAAAAAAACTGGCATGACATCGTGGTGTGAACAGGGCAGAAGAGAAGGTAATGACACAAGATTTGATGTCTATCTGTGCTTAAAAAAAAAACCGCATGAAAACTGATGTAAACTCTTGTCTCTTGTCTGGTTTTCCCATCGGTTTTTATGCATGTATGATATGAACGAGGCTGATGCCTCTACAGACTGTTAAGTTGCAATATGTTGTGTTTTTTTTTTTTTGTGTGTGAACAGGTCTGCAACAAATATAAAAACAAGCACACTAGTCTACAAAGAAGAGTTAAAATTAGCAATATTCTTTTTTGAGTGATTAAGGCTGAACACATTCATTTTTCTACTAATATTTGAGGCCAGGCCAGTGCTCAATAATATTTACATATAAAATTAAACATATGCTTGTCATTCACGCCATGCACATAATATTTTTTACTTTACAACTTATTTATTTTTCTCTAGTGCCAAAGACTGAAATGATGGATAATCGTTTGGGTAATCTGGCGGAAGAGTTTAAGGATCTGGTGTATCCACCTGGTTATAACCCTGAAGGCAAATCTGTGAAAAGAAAACAAGGTAGGAAAAGTGGCAGTAAAGAGACCTACCTGGTGTTTTGCTTACCTTGCTCCCCAGGAATGAAAGCTCAGTGTTAGCTGGTCTGTTGTGCGTCTCGCTTCCTCTGCTTCAGGCTCTGCCACAGTTGTGTGGGGGAGTCCATCGTAGTCCGGGTCCACGGCGCTCCTTGGGGGTATTTCTCTCCCCCCGCTTCCACCATTTCCCTACGCGTGCGTGCGCAATGGGGGTGCGCTTTTGTAGGCAGAGGAGGATGTGGTTGCCGCTGGCGCACGTGCTTGCCGCCTCATGGTGCAGACGCTGGGCGTGTCCTTCAAAAAAGCCCAGACGTCAGAGCTTTGTAAAGCCAGAGGGACACAGCAGCTTGGGGCACGTAAGCACCTCGTGTGTGTTGGATACAGACATACCTAAGACGCCTACTTAGCATCTAACTGTGCAAAATAGCAGGCATTATTTTTTTTTCTAGACTAAATTCAGCTGTTGATGCACCTGTGTTTAGTTCCTCTGCTTTTAGCTTAAGACTTTTGTCTCCTTGTAGAAAATTTTCAGGGGCAGGAATATAAAGGGCACCAGGGTATTGCCACCTGAATCTGGTGGCCCTTATCATGCCTGCATGATACCATCCTCCCCTGTAGAGATTTGAGGCAGCCCACAGGTTGAGCCATCGGCCCTGTCAGGCATTGTAGCCTCCCCCCACATTGCAGCCATGCGTGTATACAGCGTTCCCTTTTTTGTGTTTTGCCTAAAACATATTTGTATAAATGAATGCTTCCATAGAGGCATATGGCGTTGACACTTGCCACATAGGGAAGGAAATCGGATAGGGGGGGACATATTAAGGCCCCTAGTAAGGCCCACTCGGCAAGTCGCCTGGCAGGGCGCATCTCGAGGGAGTCCAACATTGAGGTACAATGTGTCTGGGGGAGGGGGTCTATGTGGTATATGCGGCTTCCTTGTTTTTATGATAAGTAGATTAAGATTGGTGGCATTAAACTTGACCTGGAGAGTCTTCTATGTCAAGCAGGGGTCTTATTCGAGGACAAAATATAGAAAATGGCTACACTAAAGATTGTTACGTATAATGTACGGAGGCTAAATAACCCCAATAAGCGATATCAGATACTGCAGGACATGAGGAGACTCTCAGCCAATATAGTGTTTCTACAAAAAAAAACATCTAAAGATAACATCCAAGACTAGATTAAATTCAAAAGAGTTCCCCACCTGGTTTTATAGTTACTCCCCAAATAAAAGGACTAAAGGTACTGCAATAGGATTTGACAGAAATACACGGTTTATTCCAGAAGCTACAGAGATGGATTCTGAAGGAAGATACCTGTTTATTAAAGGGTCTATATCTAATATAAAATATACATTGGCAAATGTGTACTGTCCTAATGTAAGGCCAGCAGTGTACTTGAAGAAAATACTGAATAAACTAGAAGGATTTAGAGATGGTAAGGTGAGCCTAACAGGGGACCCACTGTTGGACACCCAACCGATATCATTGAGATCAGAGGGAAAATATATAAAGGTAATCAAACACAAACTATGCCAAATGCAATTAGTAGAAGCTTGGAGAATCCTTCATCCAAGGCAGAAAGATTTTACATATTTTTCATCGGTCCATAGATCATATTCTAGAATTGACCTGGTCATTCTAGATCATCGGCTACTGGAGGGACTGAGAAGTGTAGACATAAAATCTATAACACTATCAGACCACGCCCCGGTGGTGATGGACCTAGATATGGGGGAGGTCCCGGTGGGAGAGAGAACATGGAAATTGGATGAATCACTCCTGAGTAACATCTAGATAGCCGATGAACTGGAAAAGTATATGGGCCTGTTCTTCCTGGAAAATGACATTGAAAATGTTGCTCCCTCGACGTTATGGGAAACACACAAAGTGTATATGAGAGGGAGGCTGATAGCTGAAAATGCTAAAAGAAGGAAGATCAGGTTGGCTCAGAAGCAAAGGTTACTGGAAGAGATTTGGAGCCTAGAACAGTTACATAAAAAATCTCAGGAAGTGGACGTATTAAAGTCTTTAACAAGGAAGAGAGGGGATCTGTGTAACCTATTAGAACAGGAAACTAAATGGGTGTTTAATAAAGTGAAGGATTGAGGAGGTGGAATCGTGAGAGGTCTCCCTTCTTCACCCGCTTTAAAAAAAAAATCTTTTTTTTTTTCACTTGGGGGTATTTCTGATAGCTACACACACTTCAGTAGCTGGATGGCTACTTTTTTTTTTTCCCTTTCTTTTTGGGTTTGTCGATAGGTACATGCACATAAGTAGTTGGATCATATGAAAGAGGGCCCAAGGTAGCCCTCAAAAACAAAAAGGAAAAGAAAATTCTTCCTTTTTCTTTTTCTATTTTTTCTCCTTTTTTCCTCTCACTAAGAGGATGAGGATAGGGATAATGGAGTCCCCCTTAAACTCACAATGTTTTAGAATTCTTGCCACTATATAGGGTAGGCAGGAACGTACACCTTAAACACACTACACTTTTTTTTTTTTTTTTTTTTATTAGGGACGGGGTAAGGGACAGTATGGTCCCCTTAAACTCACTGAGGGAAGATCAGATCACAATTTTTTTTTTTTTTTATCTCTTCGTCCCTGCCCTGCTCTGTCTTGGTCCCTCTTTTTGTCCAACTAGATTTATTGTTTCTCTCCCCTCATCTTTTATTCCCCCGGACCTGCAGTCTATCCTAGAGGTCTAACAAAGTTAATCAGGGGAACTGGTTTAAGGCAGGGGTACGCTAGGTAGATAGCTGTTGCCACCATAGACTAAGTAATTAAGGGACTACAAGGAGACCATGTATATGTAGATGTATGTATGTTAATGTATCAATGTAATAGTGTTTATGTTTTTTATATATGTATGCTGTTGAAAAAAGCTTAATTAAAAGGAAAAAAAAAAAAAAAGCCACATACACATATGGGGAGCCATTTGCATATGTGTTTATTTACATGGGACTGCATAGGTTGTCTGCATTTCGCAGGGGAACAGCACCTTCTCCAGTTGGTGGTCTTGCCCCTTGGGTTAGCCACTGTGCCCAGGTTTACAGGGTGCTATAGCACGCCTCTAGCAGGTCTAAAGGCTCAGGATATAGCAGTAATAGCATACCGAGGTAAACTCCTGCTGATAGATCAGTCAGTAGCATGGCTGGACCTAAGTTTGTCCAGCATGGTCAAGTATCTGGAACCCCTGGGTTAGGATCCCAGTCTAAAGGTACATTCTTTCGTTTGGTAAGAAGCTTGGAATGTTTGGGCTCAGACAAGATCAGCGCTATGAGAAAGCTGGTCTATGTGGTCAAGGCAAGGATTTTTTTTTGCATTTTCCTTTTGCTTAAGGGGCTAGGGAATATGCTAGGAAAAAATGGTGGCTTTATTCAAAGCGGTTCCATTCAAGGCTGATATAAACATTATTCTGTCAGCCTGGAATGAGTGGATCCTAACCTAGCATTATCCAAAGAGTCTGGTCCTAGGTATATGCTAGATTTTCAGTTGGTGGTTCTTAACCAAAAGATTGGCAGAAAGGAAGATCCTTCATGCCAGTTACCTGGGAGGTGGTGGCTACAAAGGCTGGCCTCTAGGGATGGAGGCCAGGCCTGGAAGAGACCACTGCCATGGGGAAGTGGTCAAGCTCCAAGTGAGCCTTATCCGTCAGCATTCTAGAGCTACGGATGGAGCATCTGGCTTAAGGGCCTGGACGTTTAGGTTGCAGGATTGTTCTGTCGGAGTACAATATGACAATGCCACACTAGTGATTTACTTTGTTTACCAAGGAGGCACTAGAAGTCATGCAGCCAGAGGGAAGTAAGCCATGTTCTGGTTTCGGCAGAGGAGCTTGTCTACTGACAATCATCATTTCATGGAATGCAGAATTGGCAGGCGATTCTTTGGAGCAGTCAACTATTGTTCCCGGGAGAATGACCAAATGCCAGAGAAAGGGTACCCTGTACATAAAATATGTTGGAGTCCAGGTTCAAGAAGAAGTTGAACAGCTTTGTGTCAAGGACAAAGGATCCACTCGCATGTGGGACAGATGCGTTAGGAACCCTGTGGGACCAATTGTCACTGGTTTATGCGTTATCTCCCCCCAGTGCCATGACTTTCGTGGCTTCTATGCAACATCAGAGGGGAACGGAAGCAGGCCTAATTTCTCCGGCATAACCCAGACGACCTTACTGTGCAGGAATAGTAAGGGTGGTAGTAGAGGACCCAGGGTCCCTTACATCCTGTCCAGGCCTACTTCGCATGGCGGTATTCCATCCCATCTTGCAAACATGGGGATTAATGGTCTGGCTGTTATAGCCCGCATTCTTGAGGATCAGAGCTTTCAGAATCGGAGGCAAATTACCTTGATTCATACAGGAGAGCTGGCCTCCAGGACCAGGTATCATAGGATCTGGAAGGCCCATGTTCCTGGTGTGAAACCAAGGGCTGGCATCCTTGGAAGTATGTCATAGGTAAAATTCTTGCCTTTCTACATTAGGAAAGGAGATGGAGCTAGCCTTAAGTTCCATCAAGGATCCGATCTCGGCCTTGTCAGTATTTTCAAAGGTCGCTTGCTTCGCAACTCTTTGATTCAGGCCTTTATACAAGAGGTAACGTGTATAAGTCTGCCAGTTGGGTCGGCCTTGTGCTCGGGGGATTGAGTCTAGTTTTGTTGGCTTACAAGGTCAGTACCTTGGGCGGCCAATGCAACATATTTCCCTTCAACCTTCTAAAAAAGGGAATTGGTGTTTTTGGTTGCGGTAGCCTCCGCAAGAGCGTTTCTGTATTGGCAACTTTCTTTGTATAGAGCCATACTTAATTATTCTTAATGAATAGGGTGATGTTAAATCCTCACCCAGCCTTATTTCCTAGAAGGATCTAGTTTTCATTTGAATCAAGATATTCTTGCCTTTCTTTTTTCCAGAACCTTGTTCTGCGGAAGCAAATGTTATTGCTTTTCTTTCAATATAGATGAGAGCAGTTAAAAATCTATCTGAAGGTTTCAGATATAGGAAACTGACATTCTGTTGTGCTGCCAGAAGACCCTAGAAATGGGCAGGCAGTATTCAGATAAGCTATTAAAATGGTTACACTCTCTCTTGTTAGAGTAAGAAAAATCAAGGCCTAGCTGAAGCGGCTGCTTGGATACGGATTCACTAATTTCTATCAGGTGAATGCAAGACGGCAAGAGGATGCCGCTTTTTGGCGCAGTATGCTGCAGGCAGCAGTATAGGTCCTCTCATCTGTCGGTCTGCGTTATTTGTGTCTTCCTCCCACAGTAGGCATTGCTTTGGGACGTCCCACTTAAATTTTGGAGGCTTATAAAACCAAATCATGAGCATGTGTCTCTCATTGCCAGCAAATTATTTATCTCCTGCTAAAGGTATATATCTCCACATCATGACAATGAACATATGTGGTTTCAAACTGTCAAGGCTGCTCAGTGTCAGTATGTGATATCACAATATCTACATGTAACCTACATGAGCAAACAAAGGGATATACAGTGCCTTGCAAAAGTATTTTGCCCCCTTGAACTTTATTGGATATTTCAAACTTTTTTAATTTTAATTTTTTTTATTGACCCACTGGTCTTTTTATGATTATAATAAAGATTAGTAATTGCCTTTTTAAATGGTGTATACAGTGCCTTGCGAAAGTATTCGGCCCCCTTAAAATTTGCGACCTTTTGCCACATTTCAGGCTTCCAACCTAAAGATATAAAACTGTAATTTTTTGTGAAGAATCAACAAGTGGGACACAATTATGAAGTGGAACGAAATGTATTGGATATTTCAAACTTTTTTAACAAATAAAAAACTGAAAAATTGGGCGTGCAAAATTATTCAGCCCCCTTAAGTTAATACTGTGTAGCGCCACCTTTTGCTGCGATTACAGCTGTAAGTCACTTGGGGTATGTCTCTAAGTTTTGCACATCGAGAGACTGAAATTTTTGCCCATTCCTCCTTGCAAAACAGCTCAAGCTCAGTGAGGTTGGATGGAGAGCATTTGTGAACATCATTTTTCAGTTCTTTCCACAGATTCTCGATTGGATTCAGGTCTGGACTTTGACTTGGCCATTCTAATACCTGGATATGTTTATTTGTGAACCATTCCATTGTAGATTTTGCTTTATGTTTTGGATCATTGTCCTGTTGGAAGACAAATCTTCGTCCCAGTCTCAGGTCTTTTGCAGACTCCATCAGGTTTTCTTCCAGAATGGTCCTGTATTTGGCTCCACCCATCTTCCCATCAATTTTAACCATCTTCCCTGTCCCTGCTGATGAAAAGCAGGCCCAAACCATGATGCTGCCACCACCATGTTTGACAGTGGGTATGGTGTGTTCAGGGTAATGAGCTGTGTTGCTTTTACGCCAAACATAACGTTTTGCATTGTTGCCAAAAAGTTTGATTTTGGTTTCATCTGACCAGAGCACCTTCTTTTACATGTTTGGTGTGTCTCCCAGGTGGCTTGTGGCAAACTTTAAATGACACTTTTTATGAATATCTTTAAGAAATGGCTTTCTTCTTGCCACTCTTCCATAAAGGGCAGATTTGTGCAGTATACGACTGATTGTTGTCCTATGGACAGAGTCTCCCACCTCAGCTGTAGAGCTCTGCAGTTCATCCAAAGTGATCATGGGCCTCTTGGCTGCATCTCTGATCAGTCTTCTCCTTGTATGAGCTGAAAGTTTAGAGGGACGGCCAGGTCTTCATAGATTTGCAGTGATTTGATACTACCATTTCAATATTATCGCTTGCACAGTGCTCCTTGGGATGTTTAACCACTTGACCACTGGGCACTAAAACACCCTTAATAACCAGACCAATTTTTAGCTTTCGGTGCTCTCGCAGTTTGAATGACAATAACTCATACAACACTGTAACCAAATGAAATGTTTGTCCTTTTTTTCCCACAAATAGAGCTTTCTTTTGTTGGTATTTGATCACCTTTGCGGTTTTTATTTTTTTTGCTATAAATGAAAAAAGAACAACATTTTGCAAAAAAATAATTTTTCTTCATTTCTATTATAACATTTTGCAAAAAAAGTAATTGTTCTTCATAAATTTGGCCTAAAATGTATACTGCTACATATCTTTGGTAAAAAAAAAAAAAAATGTTGGATATTATTTAGTCTGGGTGAAAGTTATGGGGTCTACAAGCTATGGTACCATTTACTGAAAATTGATCAATTTCATCACCCCTGATGTACTGACAGCATCTCTCATTTCTTGAGACCCTAACATGCCAGAAAAGTACAAATACCCCCCACATGACCCCTTTTTGGAAAGAAGACATTCCAAGGTATTTAGAAAGAGGCCTGGTGAGTTTTTTAAAGTTGTAATTTTTTTCCACAATTCTTTGCAAAATCAAGATTTTTTTTATTTTTTATTTTTTCTTCCACAAAATTTTCATATTGGCGGGTTATTTCTTTTACACAGCATATGCATACCACAAATTACATCCCAAAACACATTCTGCTATTCCTCCCGAGTATGGCAATACCCCATGTGTGAGACTTTTACACAGCATGGCCATATACAGAGGCCCAACATGCAGGGAGCACCCAGGCCAATTCTGACATTTCTCTCCTACATGTAAAAATCATCATTTATTTCCTAGAAAATTACATAGAACCCCAAAACATTATATATGCTTTTTAGCAAAGAGCCTAGAGAATACAATGGTGGTTTTTCGCAACTTTTCATCGCGCATGGTATTTGCACAGCAATTTTTCAAACGCATTTTTTTTTGGAGATAAGTTTTGTGCTTTTAAAAAAAAACATTAAAGTTAGCCCAATGTTTTTGCATAATATGAAATAAAAAGTTACGCCGAGTAAATAGATACCCAACATGTCACCCTTCAAACAAAATTGCTCACGCTTGTGGAATGGCGCCAAACTTCGGTACTTAAAAATTCCCATAGGAGCCACTTTGAATATTTTTACTGGTTACATGTTTTTAGTTACAGAGAAGTTCTAGGGCCAAAATTATTGCTCTCGCTCTAACGTTCGCAGAGATACCTCACATGTGTGGTTTGAACACCGTTTTCATATGTGGGCGGGACTTGCGTATGCGTTCGCTTCTGCATGCGAGCTCACGGGGACAGGGGCGCTGTATGCCCGGAGTATTGCGAAGTATGCCCGGAGTATTGCGAAGTATGCCCGGAGTATTGCGAAGTATGCCCGGAGTATTGCCCAGTATTGCAGAAGGGATGGCTGAGCAGGGAGGGATGGATGGATCTGTGAATACATTTGTCACAGATCCAGCCCACAGCGCTGCCATCCGCTCCCTCCCCTCTCCTCTCACAGTGTACCGATCGGTACAGAGAGAGGAGGGAGGAACCGGCGTCGGCACATGACACCGGTTTGTTTACAAGTGATCGCTCCGTCATTGGACGGGAGCGATCACGTGGTAAACCGCCGCTATCGGCGGCGATTTACCGTGATCCGTGATGGGACCCGCACCTCAGGGGGCGCGCGGGAGCGCGATTCTAAGAAGCTGTTGATTAACGGCCACTTAGAGTTAAGCAACCGCCCTGTAGCCGTACTTTCTCTATAGGGCGGTTGCAAAGTGGTTAAAGCTTGGGAAATCTTTTTGTATTCAAATCAGGCTTTAAACTTCTCCACAATATAGTATCTTGGACCTGCCTGGTGTGTTCCTTGTTCTTCATGATGGAAGGAAGAGGATTTAACGGAGGTCGCCAATCACAAAAATTTTAATAAAATACTAACATTAAAAATATGTAATTAAATTAATATTGATAGATTAAAAACTCTAAGGCCCCATACACACGAGCGGACAGATTTGTTCAAATCTGTCCGTCCGACAGATTTGTTCAAATCTGTCCGTCCGACAGATTTGAACAAATCTGTCTGCTGGGATTTTGGTTTGCTCGCGTGTACACACGAGCAAACCAAAATCCCCGCCAGCAGACGGCGCGCTGACGTGGCGGTGATGTTGACGCCGCCACGTCACCGCACCAGGAAGTAAAACACTTCCGCGCATGCGCCGAATCCATTCGGCGGCGGCGGTGCGGGACGACATGTCTGCTGGTAAGTGTACTAACCAGCAGACATGTCAGGCGGACAGATTCCCACCCGATAGATTTCAAAGCATGCTTTGAAATCTGTCGGGTGGACAAATCTGTCTGCTCGGCCGTACACACGATCGAATCTGTCTGCTGAAACGGTCCAGCGGACAGATTTGATCGTGTGTACGAGGCCTAATAAGATCAATAGTCACTGATAAAAGTTGATATCAAGGTCCCCATTTAACCCTTTCGGAAACAAAGTATTAACACAGTATATCCACTGGGTCTCCAGTTTAGATAGCTCTCTGACATGATTGGAGCCTCTCCATGCTGGCTTAAACACCCCAAAATTTGAGACCTACAGGGTTTTGGTCATGAAAAAGCTTAAAATGTAATGAAACGTTGTGGTCCTTAAAGCCTAATTTAATATTCGCCACGTGTTCTGCGATACGCTCTTTTAGTCCGGCCGATGTACATTAATCTACAAGGACAGTCCAATAAACGTCTTTGTCCCAAAAAAAAGGGTGTTTGGTGGATGGGTCTAAGGCCGCGTACACACGATCAAATCTACAGTGCAGAAAATAAGTATTTGAACACCCTGCTATTTTGCAAGTTCTCCCACTTGGAAATCATGGAGGGGTCTGAAATTGTCATCGTAGGTGCATGTCCACTGTGAGAGACATAATCAAAAAAAAAAAAAATCCATAAATCACAATGTATGATTTTTTTAACTATTTATTTGTATGATACAGCTGCAAATAAGTATTTGAACACCTGAGAAAATCAATGTTAATATTTGGTACAGTAGCCTTTGTTTGCAATTACAGAGGTCAAACGTTTCTTGTAGTTTTTCACCAGATTTGCACACACTGGAGGAGGGATTTTGGCCCACTCCTCCACACAGATCTTCTCTAGATCAGTCAGGTTTCTGGGCTGTCGCTGAGAAACACGGAGTTTGAGCTCCCTCCAAAGATTCTCTATTGGGTTTAGGTCTGGAGACTGGCTAGGCCACGCCAGAACCTTGATATGCTTCTTACAGAGCCACTCCTTTGTTATCCTGGCTGTGTGCTTCGGGTCATTGTCATGTTGGAAGACCCAGCCTCGACCCATCTTCAAAGCTCTAACTGAGGGAAGGAGGTTGTTGCCCAAAATCTCGCAATACATGGCCCCGGTCATCCTCTCCTTAATACAGTGCAGTCGCCCTGTCTCATGTGCAGAAAAACACCCCCAAAGCATGATGCTACCACCCCCATGCTTCACAGTAGGGATGGTGTTCTTGGGATGGTACTCATCATTCTTCTTCCTCCAAACACGGTTAGTGGAATTATGACCAAAAAGTTCTATTTTGGTCTCATCTGACCACATGACTTTCTCCCATGACTCCTCTGGATCATCCAAATGGTCATTGGCAAACTTAAGACGGGCCTTGACATGTGCTGGTTTAAGCAGGGGAACCTTCCGTGCCATGCATGATTTCAAACCATGACGTCTTAGTGTATTACCAACAGTAACCTTGGAAACGGTGGTCCCAGCTCTTTTCAGGTCATTGACCAGCTCCTCCCGCGTAGTCCTGGGCCAATTTCTCACCTTTCTTAGGATCATTGAGACCCCACGAGGTGAGATTTTGCATGGAGCCCCAGTCCGAGGGAGATTGACAGTCATGTTTAGCTTCTTCCATTTTCTAATGATTGCTCCAACAGTGGACCTTTTTTCACCAAGCTGCTTGGCAATTTCCCCGTAGCCCTTTCCAGCCTTGTAGAGGTGTACAATTTTGTCTCTAGTGTCTTTGGACAGCTCTTTGGTCTTGGCCATGTTAGTAGTTGGATTCTTACTAATTGTATGGGGTGGACAGGTGTCTTTATGCAGCTAATGACCTCAAACAGGTGCATCTAATTTAGGATAATAAATGGAGTGGAGGTGGACATTTTAAAGGCAGACTAACAGGTCTTTGAGGCTCAGAATTCTAGCTGATAGACAGGTGTTCAAATACTTCTTTGCAGCTGTATCATACAAATAAATAGTTAAAAAATCATAAATTGTGATTTCTGGAATTTTTTTTTTGGATTATGTCTCTCACAGTGGACATGCACCTACGATGACAATTTCAGACCCCTCCATGATTTCCAAGTGGGAGAACTTGCAAAATAGCAGGGTGTTCAAATACTTATTTTCCTCACTGTATCTGCTGGAAACCGTCGGCCCGACCGTCCCAGCAGACAGATTCGATCGTGTGTACGGGCGAGCAGACGGATTTGGCCAGCCGACAGATTTCAAAGCATGCTTTAAAATCTGTCGGCTGGGAACCCGTCCGCCCGACATGTCTGCTGGTTAGTACGCTAACCAGCAGACATGTCTTCTCGCACACGCGTCAAATTGTTTTGACGCATGCGCGGAAGTGTTTTACTTCCTGATGCGGTGACGTGGCGGCGTCAACGTCACCGCCACGTCAGCGCGCCGTCTGCCGGCGGGGATTTTGGTTTGATCGTGTGTACACGATCAAACCAATATGTCCCCAGCAGACAGATTTGTTCTAATTGGTCTGTCCGACCGATTTGAACAAATGTGTCTGCTCGTGTGTACAAGGCCTTAAACTTTCTTTACAACTCTGTCCCAATAGTTTGGAGCCTTCCTATAAATATAACCTGGTTTCATTGGAATGACAGATTTGAGAGACATATCTAAAAGGAGGATATGCCAGTTTGATGTAAAGATCCTCTCGACTTCTTTGAATTGAGAATGATGGCTCGAAATGAAGCTTCACGTGTGTATATTCCTGTTAGGGAACTGTCCTGCATCTCTTAAGCAGTTAATTCTCGGAACTTCTGAGTGATCTTGTATAATTGTATCCAGTTGGTTTCCCTGATGGCCCTTCTCTAGGAACTTCTCTTTGAGGGTTAGGGCTTGGGACCTGTCCTTTCGGTATATTCCTCAACCACATCGGGTGATTGATGACCACTCTATATTGGGAGGTAGCTGTTGGAATCTGTTGGTTTAAAATAGACCTTTGTTCCCAATTTGTTACTACATCTATAGATGTTAAGGTCCAGAAAATGAATACTCTGTTGGTTATATTCACAAGTGAGCTTAATATTGCATGTATTGTTATTAAGCTCTTTTAAAAAAAAATCCAATGATAGTAAAGACCAGACCAGATAAAAAAAATAGATCGATGTACCTCCGATATAAAACCAATTCATCTCTCTTTGTACAAAAAATAGTTTTATCTTCCCATTCGGACATAAAAAGATTCGCTATGCTAGGAGCAAATTTGGCCCCCATGGCAACACCTTTCTTCTGGGAGTAAAACAGTCCATTGTACCAAAAGTAGTTGGTTATACCTACATGTCTCATTAGTAATCATGTAAAATGTTCTAAATGTTAACATTGTGGATCATTTACTGTTTACAGTGTTTAAGTTACAACACCCACTTTGTTTTGCAGGTGAAGGTGATGGTCAGGCTGGGAAGAAAGCCAAGGTTGAGATTTCTATGTCAGAAGATGATCTTAGGACCAGTGTGAAGAATGGAACACTGGGAAAATTAACTGTGCCTGTGTTAAAGCAACTTTGCCAGGGCTATGGTCTAAAGGGTGGGAAAAAACAAGAATTGGTGGATGCTCTTGTGGGATACTTTAATAAAAGCTGAACATACCTCTGTGTCTGTACATAATGGTTGTGCCAAAGTTCTTATTGTACAAAAAGATTACTCACATGGTGACAGAATAAGAAACAAATGCCATCCATTATAGAGAGGATCTTCACATGGGTCTTGTATAAAGAAATATAACAGGTTTTTTTTATGTACAGCAGTTGTTTTATACTGTTTTCTCTGATTTGAAGCTATGTTTGGAGAGCTCAATTAAGACAATATGGATCCTAAAGTTCATGAAATCTGTCCAACAGGGGCCTCACAATGAATTGCACATCCATGACAGTGCAGCACTGCCTAATTTATACATTAATTTCTGTAAAGTCATTGGGGGTTGACTTACTAAAACGGGCTCACTATACTCTGATTAAAAAGTGTTCCTTTCATTTTTTGAGCAGTATATTAATCTTAACTGCCCTACCTAAAACTCTAAATGCCATTAAGGGCACCCAATATAAATATCAGATTAGCAGACAACTTGGGCCAAAAACTGTCATCTCTGCCAGATGGTGTTTCCCTTCCTTCACTTAGCCAGCAAGATGTGCTACCTTTTCTTCTTAGACTCTTAGGAAGCCACATGCCTGCACAGAGATGGTTTCTTTATAAAGGGCTATGGAGAAAATGCAGTGCATGCGTTTTGTAGTTTTATGGAAGATGGGAGCACTGCCTGACCTGGGCCATAGCTGCTTGTCCAGGTTGCCTACTGATCAGCGGTCTGCAGCTGCACACCTTTGCCTTGGAAAAAAGGTTGTTCTAACTGCACTGTTGTATGTGATCTCTGTATTTTCTACTTTCTATCCAACAGATGTACTGCTAATACTCTTTCTAGGCTGGATAAAAATGTTTAATTCAGCAATTTGTGATCGCAAAACACGAGATTGAAAAAGAGCAGGGGATGGTCTAACACCCTGAACCTTTCAGTGTGCCCAGACAGTGTGACTGCACTTAAAACTCAATATTTTAAAGTTCTTGTCTGTATGTTTGAGTTCAATAAAGTTTGCTGGAAAATACTTTTTATGAACATTAATTTTATATTTAAGAGCCACCGTTGATTGAAAAGGGTTGAACATAAACCCACATTGGTGTGATAAACCATAAGATCAGGCAATGATTTGAGAGGAGTAAAAGAAGTCGCAAAGAAGATCTCCACAATCCTGAAGTTCATATGAAGTGCTAGTAGGGGTTCCAACTGTGCTCCTGCACTTTCCACAATGGAATATCATTCTTGAAGTAGAAAGTAAACCTGGATGGGTTTTACTTCCTCTTTTGCTCCGTGCAAACCAGTGGCGGCTGGTGCTCAAAATGTTGCAACTGTGCCCCAAGTGCTGCCACTGTGCCCCAGTCATCTGCCCTGCACTTACCTTGTCTCGGGTGATGGCAGAGAGCGGTGTCCATGTCCTCCATCTTCCCCGACCCTGATTGCTTCTCCAACCCGCTCCTCCTCTAGTCATGTGATGTGATTGGACACCTGATAGGCGTCCAATCACAGAGCCTGTCGCTTCTGCCAATCGGTTGACTGGCAACACAGACCCGGTTCAATGTTAGGAAAGTGGATTCCTTCACTTTTCTATCATACAGCTGAGTCAGAAGTGAACGCACCACATTGCGCCCACTTCTCACTTTTTTGGACTCCTATTAGAGCCTATGGCTCTAATCGGGTGCATCCAAGAAACACCCCCACCGCTGTAATTTAGATAGATTCATGCAATGAATGAATCGATCTATGGTAATTAGAGAGGGGGCGGCGCTTTTGCCCCCTTTATGGACATGCTGCTGGTGCAAACCCTGCAAATTAAAAGCATAATCGCATACTAGCCCATTATGTGACATTTACCTGCAAATGAAGCCCATGCTGTCCCCTGAGCAGGCTGCGTCCATCTTCGCCCCTCTGACTTCTGGGGCCGTGGACTCTGGCTCTGTGACTGGCTGGAGCCGCATGACCTCACTCCCACGCAATCACTTCAGTCACGGCACACGCTGGGGAAGAAATGTCACAGAAAGTGATATGTTTTTTTACAGCGCATTCACTGATGATGACATTGGTGCACTACAAGGGAAATATCTCCTAAACGGCGCACGTTTAGTAGATATTTCCACTACCTTATTTTAGGCTTGCCTATAGATAAAAGTAAGACAAAGGGGTTTACAACCACTTTAACCTAGTGGTATTCCACCACCAAGTGTGCGCCTGACTCCTCCTATCACTGATTCAGACTTGGAGCTTTCACGGCCTTCTGCTAAAAAGCCTGTATTTCAACAAGTTCCATATGGCTCTACCTTACAAGCTGTCCTTAATACTCTGATGGCAGTATGTTTTATCCTGGAATTGGAGAACAAGCCTGTTTCAGGCATTGGGTCTATGGAGCCATTGCTTCCTGATATTTTTTCTTTGCACTCGTTATGTAAATCCTTCCTTTTATGAGGACTGGGAGCAAACTGCGAAGTCATTGATTCCTCCTGAAAATGTAAAGGCGTGTTTTCCCTTTTGAAAGGGGGAGTGAATGGCAGGTGGTCTTTACCTATTTTAGATGCTCCAGTCATTCAGATCAACAAAAATATATCAAAGAGGCAGAGAACATCAGATTCCCTTTTCATGCCCGAGTTTGAATTATATAACTGGAAATACTATATCCATATAGATCAATTCTTCTATATAATACTACTACATCCCAAGGTTAAACCCTTGCATCCTTGAGCTTTTGGATCAGTTGTCAGGAAGGCTTTGGTTCAGATGTGATTTTTACTTGCAGTCATCTAAGCTGGTGTCTTGCATGAGCATTTTGTCTTTTTAGATGTGAAGAGCACTTTGGCATCATGCCTGTCTTGCCGAGAGAATGCACATTTGATCTACTCACCCTTTTAAAGGTAAGTTCCTTTTTTGATTCTGCCCTTGACATCTATATTCTTCTACTATTATAGTAGTACCTCAGAGACCATCCAACTGTCTCCCACTCCAGACTGCGGATCTCAAGACCAAATGTTATCTGGTTCATCTGTTCAGTCTTCATAAAATTTGCCTATCCACTTTCACAAGTGATGGCTTGTACTGCTGGATCATAACTTCCCCATTGTGAAATGTCTTAATGCACCAAAGCTTCAGTGGCCTAGCAATGCAACTGAGGGGTGTGCAATACAGCAACAAATGCTAACATGCCCACAAAAAAAAACTAAAGGGCAAAACAGAAGCATTGAAAGCTCAAAGAGCGGGCTGCAGCATCTTGCCCTAAAACTGGCATCAAAAGACACTTGAATGTCCACTGCTAAAACTTAAACGTATGAAAAAAAGACCAGACGGCAGCCCTGCAAATCAGGGAAACAGATGCCTAATGCTGAAAAGCCCATGAAGAGCTGACATATCTGGTAGTATGGAAATAGAAAAAGCTGAGCTAGTAATATTAAATGTATATAGAAGTGACCTGTATGTGTATATATATATGTGTGTGTATATATATGTGTGTATATATATATATATATATATATATATATATATATATATATATACGAAAAGATTTTTCTTTTCTTTTTTTCTCTGGATTTCATTTCACTTGGAGACTGAAGTTCGAACACTTCTTTGGACCTAATGTGAATCTATTCACTAATTCAATTTTCTATATTTGGACTTTAAACAAATCTATTTGATATTGGTTCACCACTCACATATGTGTTTGTATAATCACTCTCTGTTCACATATTAAGAGTGTCAGATCATAAGTTTACTATTTGTGTTCTTTTCTTTTTTTATATATATCCAGGTCACTTCTATATACATTTAATATTACTAGCGCAGCTTTTTTTATTTCCTTATGTTCTTTGTGTAGTAAAACACTTATAGTTGCTTGCTTGATACCCACTGAATAAGCGCAATATTTTTTCTACTAATATCTGGTAGTATGCCCAGGAGGAAAGGGACGAATCTTTAGGCTGCAAGTTTGGATAATTTATCTAATCCACCTGGCACCTAAGGTGTAAGAAGTAAATCACCTTGGGAAGAAAAGAGACTTTAGGCTGCAAATTAGCTTATTATTATTATACAGAATTTGACAGTTTGCACAACACTTTACAACATAAGTGAAGACGGTACAATTCAATACAGGAGGAATCGGAGAGCCCTGCTCGTTAGAGCTTACAATCTAGAAGGGAGGGTGAAGTGGAACAAAGGGTAGTACATGTGAGGGATGATCAGATGGACAAGATGAAAATACAGTTGTTAGGTGTGGGTAGGATAAGCTTCTTTGAAGAGAAGGGTTTTCAGGGATCATCTAAAAGCTAATAGAGTAGGAGATAAACTGACAGATTTGGGGAAGGAGTTCCATAGGCTTGGAGAGGCTCAGGAAAGGTCCTGGAAGCGAGCGTGGGAGGAGGTGATGAGAGAGCTAGAGAGCATGAGGTCTTGCGAAGAAGGATGAGAGCGATTAGGTTATGTTTTTTGAGACTAGGTCAGTGATGTAGCTGGGGGCAGAGTTGTGGGTGGCTTTGTAGGTAGTCGTTAGTATTTTTCATTTAATTTGTTAGGTGAGGGGAAGCCAGTGGAGGGATTGACAGAGGAGTAGCAAACACTGAGCGATTAATAAGGTGGATGAGTCTGGCCGCAGCATTTTAAGATGGCTTGAAGGGGGGGATAGAGTATGTAGGTGTAAGCCAATGATGAGGGAGTTGCAGTAATCAAGGCGAGAGATGACTGACTAGGGAGTGAATTAAGAGCTTTGTGGTGTCATTGGTTAGAAAGGGGCGTACTTTGGAGATGTTGCGGCGGCAAGATTTGGACAGCAATTGGACGTGGGTCTTAAGAGTCCAGAGTCCAGGACTACTAGGAACTTGGCACGCAGGAATGGGCTGATAGTTGTGCCATTGATTTTGACAGGAAGATCAGGGGGAGAGGCACGTGGGGGCAGAAAGAATGATGAGTTCGGTTTTGGATAAATCAAGTTTGAGGAAGTGGTGCGACATCCAGACTGATATATCTGATGGTAAATTAGTTATATGTGAGGAGAATGATTTAGCGAGTTGAGGGGTAGAGAAATAGATTTGAGTGTCGTCAGCGTACAGATGGTATTGGAAGCCGTAGGAGGCTATCAGCTGACCCAGGTAGGGGGTGTAAATTGAAAATAGGAGGGGTCCAAGAACAGAACCTCTGGGGACTTCAACGGAGAAAGGGAGAGGAGGAAGTAGAATTGTAAGTAATGCTAAAAGTGGGCTTGGATATGTAGGTAGAGAACCAGCGAAGAGTACAGTCACGGAGACCAAAGGCGTGGAGTTTTTTGAGGAGGAGGGGGTGGTCATCCGTATCAAAAGCAGCAGAGAGGTCCAGGAGTAGGAGTACAGAATAGTGTCCCTTCGTTTTGGCCGTTAGTAGATCATTTGTTAGTTTTACGAGAGCAGTTTCTGTGGAGTGTTGAGGACGAAATCCAGAGTGAAGGGGGTCAAGAAGGCCATTGTCGGCAAGGTGGATGCTCAGTCGGTTGTAGACTAGACATTCAAGGAGTTGGGATAACAAGAGGCGCAAGGAAATGGGGCATAGGTTAACATTGGATTGATCCAGAGAGGGCCTTTTAAGTATGGGGCTGACAAGTGCATGTTTTAGAGTTGGGGAAGATGCCAGAAAAGAGAGAGAGAGAATGAGATTAAAGATGTGGGCTAGAGAGTGTAGGATAGAGCCAGAGGGTAAGTGTAGCATTTGCGA
Source organism: Rana kukunoris (assembly GCA_029574335.1). Lineage (NCBI taxonomy): Eukaryota > Metazoa > Chordata > Amphibia > Anura > Ranidae > Rana > Rana kukunoris. Next base: position 90,392,467 of record CM056055.1, on the reverse strand, counting down.
GGGAACAGGATCCAGAGGGCAGGTAGTAAGATGGACGTTGGCAAGTAATTTTTCAACCGCATCTATAGTGGTGGGGTTGAAAGAGGGGAATAATAATTGTACCTGTGGACATGAGGTGTAAGGCGTGGAGGGTATCTGAACACTAGAGATCTACTTGCGAATTGTATCAATCTTCTGTGATTGGCGATCTCCTGGGCAGTTAGTGGGTGGAGGACAAAGAATTGACGGGGAGAGAATGATGCGTTTTTAATGAGTGATTAAATAGTTGAGGAGGCTGGAATTGTATTTCTGGAGGGGAGATTTATACTGGCTGAAACCTTTCTGGGACTTCGTCTTGCGCCACAGGACCTCGAGAGCACGACTGTGTTTTTTTTCAGACTTCTAGTATCATCTGTTTGCCAGGGTTGAAGGGGACGGGGCCTGATTCTGTGTAGTGAGGGGGGCCAGTGAGGCTAGAAGTGAAGTGTTGTAGACAGAAGTGGCTAGGTTTGGTGCAGAACAGGTGTGTGATTTTGTCATAGAGGTGGTCAATCACAGAGAAGAGAAGAGAAGGGTTGAGATGTCGAAGGTTTCTACGGGTAACTGTTAGGTGGAGGAGAGGAAGAGAGTGAAATTAATAAGGTAGTGATCAGAAAGAGGGTAAGGATAGTTGGAGAGATTGCATGGAATGCATAGGCAAAAGATGAAATCAAGGGTATTTCCTTCAGAGGGAGTAGGAGCATGTATCCATTGCTTCAGGTCAAAGTAGGAGGTTAAACTGAAAAGTTTGGAAGTTGCAGGAATGTTAGTATTAGGAGGGGATGTTAAAGTCCCTGAAAATGATTGTGTGGATTTCAGAAGAGAGAACTTAGGGTAGCCAAGCAGAGAAGTCATCAGGAAATGTAGATACTGGTCCAGGGGGCGGTAGATCACAGCTTTCCTAAGAGAAACTGGGGAGAAGAGACTTGTACAGTGTGCCTCAAATAAGTGGGGTGACTGAGAGGGAGGTGGGTGAAGTTCTTGAAAGGTGCTATGTGGGGCTAAAAGGATTCCAACACCCCCTCCTTTGCATGCGCTGGTTCTAGGGCAGTGAGTCCAAAGGAGACCACCATGGGATAGAGCAGCAGAAGACGCAGTGCCGGTTTTCATGAAGCCAGGTTTCGGTAATTGAGAGTAGATTAAATGAGTTGGCAATAAAGAGATCATGGAGAGAGGTGAGTTTGTTACAGACAAAGCGGGCATTCTAAACGGCGCAAGAGAAAGGGAGTCTGGTTTTGGGAAGAGGAGAAATGGGAACTAGATTGCTGAACTTATCTCTGGATAATATTGGGATGGCTTTCTTACAGGGTAAGGTCACTAACTCTGAGATGTGTCTTATAGATGTGACAGTCCCTAGAACCTTGTGAGTGAAGGAAGACCGTGGAATATTTCTGAGATGTTTCTGAATAACGGGTCACTGGGGAGCAATGCTGATAGAACAATGTGAGCAAGACCCTGCACAAAGGCTTTCACCAATGAATGAGAGAAGAGTGTCCCCAGGGAACAATGGCTAGGGACTGAAACTTAACCTTTGATGATAATTAAAATGTATTTCAACTTATGCAGCCAAAATGTGATTACTTTATATTTATTACACAATCCCATTCACGTATTGTTCCTTTTGAGATGATCATTTCTGCCAACATCAACACAGAAAAATCTTATTTGGTTGTCCGTTCATGAGGGGTCTGAGTTTACCATAACCCAAACCGTACTGTGTTGGCAGATCCCATTATTAGTTGTAAACTAGATTTGAACACTGTCCTAACAAAGGCTTAAACATTTAGAAGCTGCTCTCCTGCATTGTTTAACCACCTCAATACTGGGCACATTTCACCCCCTTCCTTTCCAGACCAGCTTTCAGTGCTCTCGCACATTGAATAAAAATTACTCAGTGCTGCTACACTGTAAACAAATGAAATAGAGCTTTCTTTTGGTGGTATTTATTCACCAGTGTTTTTTTTTTTTTTTTTTGCGTTCTAAGTAGAGTTGAGCGGACACCTGAATGTTTGGGTTCGGGACCCGAACTTTGAGCCGAACCCCATTCAAGTCAATGGGGAATCCGGACTTTTGACTACAAAAAATGTCTCTAAAAAACTAAGGGAAAGGGCTGGAGGGCTGCAAATGGCAGCAAAATGTCGGGAAGAGCATGTGAAGTACTCTGAAAATAAATGTGGATAGGTAACAGCGCAACAAGGCACACAGGTCTCGCATGGAGGCCCAGTTATTGGTGGTGAAGTGGTTCTGTTCTGCAGAGCGACTCACGCGTGCATGCTGCAGCTGAAACTCCACTATCGCCTGCTGCTGCTCACACAGTCTGGCCAGCATGTGCAAGGTGGAGTTCCACCTTGTGGGCACATCACATATGAGGCAGTGAGCCGGAAGGCCAAAGTTACGCTGCAGCGCTGACAGGCGAGCAGCAGCAGGGTGAGAACGCCGAAAGTGCGCTCAGACGGCCCACACTTTCTGCAGCAGCTGTGGCAGATCGGGGTAAGTTTTCAGGAACCTCTGCACCACCAAATTCAGCACATGTGCCAGGCAAGGGATGTGCGTCAAAGCGGCTAGGCCCAGAGCTGCTACGAGATCTTGCCCATTATCGCACACCACCAGGCCCGGCTTGAGGCTCACTGACGCCAACCACTCATCGGGCTGTTGTTCCATGTCCCTCAACAACTCCTGCGCGGTGTGTGGTTTTCCCCCCAAACAGGAAAGTTTTAAAACCTGCCTGCTGGCGTTTACCCATGGCTGTGCTGAAGTTGGTGGTGCATTTGTTACGCTGACTGAATGAGGAGGGGGTAGAGGATGAGGATGAGGAAGCGGAGTTAGGAACAGGAGGCAAACTGAAGCGCCCTGCAATCCTTGGTGGTGAAAGGACATGCACCAAACTGCTATCCACCTCAAGCCCAGCCGCCACTGCGTTTACCCAGTGCGCAGTTAGGGAGATATAACGTCCCTGACCGTGCTTGCTGGTCCACATATCCGTAGGTAGGTGGACCTTGGCACAGATGGCGTTGCACAGTGCACACCTGATTTTGTCCCCCACTTGGTTGTGCAGGCAAGAAATGGCTTGCCTGGAAAAGTAGTGGCAGCTGGGCATGATTTGGGGCTCAGACTGCTTGGCTGATTTGCAAGGGGGTGAGGTGAAAGACGGTGGACATCGGCTGCAGGCACCAACTCTGAACTTTCAGCACAAGACTGGTTGGGCGACAATGTGAAGGAACTGGAGGCACTGCTAGCAACCCAATCTACTACCGCCTGTGCTGCTCCTGGGCTCAACATTCATAGAGCTGGATTAGGCCCGACCAAATACCGATGTAGGGTCTGTCACCCTGTAGCTGGCACAGATCGACCACGTCCTCTCCCTGTAACAGGAGCTCCACTAGCAGCACCACGTCCCTTTGGTGAAATAGGCAGAGAGTCGCCTATATATTGCTGTCCCTATAGCAAATAGCTGGAACCTCTCCCTAAACTTACAGGACTGTTGTAGATTTCTGAAGCAGGATAAACCTATCTGACACTGTCCCTCAATCAGCAGCAGCCTGTCCCTAACCTACCTAAAGCAGACTGAAGCAGGATAAACTTATCTGACACTGTCCCTCAAGCAGCGGCAGCAGCCTCTCGCTATCCTAGCTAAAGCATAGAGGCACACAGCACAGCTCGTCACTATCTGATATAGAGGTTGGTCACATGCTGCACTGGCCAATCACAGCCATGCCATTAGTAGGCATGGATGTGATGGCTTCCTAGTCACACTAGTAAAACAAATGGCGACTAGCTGCCATGAACTTTTTCCAATTGTTCGGGTACAAAAAAATCCAAAAGTCCGTACCGAACCCGAACTTTACAGTTCAGGTGCGCTCAACCCTAGTTGTAAGTGAAAAAATGAATATTTTGAACAAAACTATATTTTCTACTTTCTGTTTTAAAAGAAATCCAATAAATCAAATTTTATCATAAATGTAGGCCAGAATGTATTCTGCTACATGTCTTTGGTAAACAATAAAATAAAAATCCCAATAAGTGTATGAAAAGTTATAATACGTGTGTGAAAGTTATAGTTTATGCTACGTAGCATTGAAAATTGATCAATCCTGATGTACTGACTGCCTCTCATTTCTTGAGGCCCTACAATGACAGGACAGTACAGATACCCACCAAATGACCCCTTTTTGTAAAGATGACAGTCCAATGTATTTAGTAAGTGGCATAGTTTAATTTTTTTGAAGTTACAATTTTTTGCCCACAATAGTTTGGAAAATGAAGAATTATTTTTTCTTTAAAATTGACAAATTAAGTTATTTCTCACACATGGCATAGATAAGCTTACAATTACACCCCAAAATACATAATGCTACTTTTGAGTATGGTGATGCCACATGCGTGGGACTTTTTCACAGCAGAGGCCCAACATGCAGGGGGCACATTCATTCCAATTTTGGAAAGCACTCACCCCAATTAATATCCTAGGAGTTATAAGTCTTTGAAAATAATTTAGTTCCATGGAGCAACCTGGGCCATCCCCGTCCGAGGAGGCAAGGTAAGATAAAACTTTTGGTTTGGCTGCCATGGCACCCTTAAACTTGATTTCACTTAATGTACAAGGGTTGAACATACCGCAAAAACGTACGAAGGCCTTTAGGCTCTTTCAATCCAAAAAGGCTCACATTGTCTGCCTACAGGAGACACATTTTACCCTTAACACCACTCCTAAATACTTCAACGCTGCATACCCACAAGTATATACGGCTTCAGCCCCAGTTAAGAAGAGAGGTACCCTGATTGCCTTCCACCGATCTACCCCATTTACCTTGAACACGGTACTCAGAGACCCTGAAGGTCTATACCTGATCCTAACAGGATACATCCTAGACACACCGGTAACAGTAGTATCATACTATGCCCCTAACCTTAACCCCATGCCGTTCTTATCACACCTTCTTCAAACTATCAATGCCCATAAAATGGGCTCTCTCCTAATATGCGGGGACTCGAATCAGGTTCTGCTTCCCTTTCTTGACAGATCTCCTTACGTACCACCGAAATATCAGACCAAATGGACTCTGTCCACTCTCCTGTCTAAATATAACTTGGTGGATTCCTGGAGAGAACTGAACCCCACGAAACGTAACTACACCTACTTTTCTAACCCCCACCAATCACATAGCCGGATAGACCACATATTATTGTCAATTGGAATGCTGCCAGAAGTTCTCAATTCTGTTATAATACCCATTCCCTGGTCAGATCACGATGCTGTATACACAGCAATAGCATCAACTATTCCTAAAAAGACCGACCCTACCTGGTATATGCCTGATATTTTGCTCAAACATCCCTCCTACTGTCTGGAAATCGAGCAGTCCCTAAAAGATTACTTAGATCTCAATATGTCCCCAGAAATATCTGCTCTCACGCTTTGGGAAGCCCATAAACCGGTACTGAGAGGGGTAATTCAAAGACAACTTGGGATCCTCAAAAAGGCACGTAGACAATTAGCACTGAAATTGGAAATGGAATTCAACCTTGCCCACCTAGCCTTTCAAAATAACCACTCCCCCCACGCTAAAAATCACCTAGATAAAGCACGCCTCGAATTTGACCTATTTCTCACGGACTCTGCAAATAAAGCTTTAGACAGATCCAAGCACACATTCTACAAAACAGCTAATAAAACTGGTGCAAACCTAGCTAGGACACTTAATTCAATCAACAAATCTTATACACCAATAAAACTGAAACTAGCTAACAACGTTATCTCCAGCAACCCACTTAAAATTGTGCAGAAATTCAGTACTCATCTGAAAAAACTATATGCGGAAACTAATACATTTGACGAATCGGTAGCCGAAACCGTTTTCTCGCAATTCCAATTGCCCCGAATGTCTGATTCCCAAAAGACACAACTAGATGCGCCTATTTCGCAAGAAGACGTAACTAGAGCAATCAAGGAACTCAAATTAAACAAGCGGCCTGGACCTGATGGATTCACAGCCCGATACTATAAAGCACTCTCTGAACTAATCTCCCCGAGGCTCGCGGAGGCCTTCAACGACCTTTTAAAACTGAAATCATTTAGACAGGAATCACTTTTGGCCACAATCTGCATGATTCCCAAGCCACAGACAGACAATACCCTCAGTGAAAATTACCGGCCCATATCTATGCTAAATACGGATATCAAACTTCTAGGTAAAATTCTGGCGAATCGCTTAAACAACATAATTGGAACCCTGATCCATCGCGATCAGGTAGGTTTCATCCCCAACCGGCAGGCAGGAGATAATATCAGAAGGGCGAGCCTATTGGCTCACATTGCCAAGAAGAGAGGAATCCCTGCTTGCTTCCTCTCTCTCGACATAAAACAGGCGTTCGACTCTGTATCCTGGTCCTACTTGAAGTATACCCTTCAAAAATGGGGCTTTGGCCCCAACTTCATGAAATGGATCCTAGAATTATACAATAGCCCGAAGGCATATGTAAAGTATGCAGGATATAGATCGGACACCTTCTCCATTAACAGGGGCACGAGGCAGGGATGTCCTCTCTCCCCCTTATTATTTGCCCTCCTCATAGAACCGCTTGCACAAAAGATCAGGTCAGACCCGACAATACTGGGCATAGAAATAGGCGGACACAAGCATAAACTATGCATGTTCGCTGACGACATCCTCCTTTTTCTTGCATCGCCCCAGGTAACAGGACCCAACCTTATGCTAATTCTTAAAAAATTTGCATCCATTTCAGGACTAGTCGTTAACCCTAAAAAATGTCTCGCACTAAGCATTTCGCTTACTTCCTTAGAGTTAAATGCAGCCAAATCCGGTCTACCTTTCGTATGGGCAACTAAGAGTATTCCCTATTTAGGAACACACCTTACAACATCAATAACGGATCTATTCTCTTCCAACTACCCTATTCTCCTAAAACAGATATCAAGCCTCCTGAATTCCTGGGCCCATCTACCCCTATCATGGTTTGGCAGAATCAACGCGGTCAAAATGACTATATTACCGAAATTATTATATTTATTTAGAGTGCTCCCCATCCCAATCCCATCATATTACTTTAGGATATTACAAAGAAGAGTTTCCGCCTTTACGTGGGGATCCACTAGGCCTAGAATAAAACCTCAAATCCTGCATCTATCTAAGGATAATGGTGGAATGGGGCTGCCCAACTTTATAAACTACTATAAAGCGGCACAACTTGCAAACCTAGTAAAATACCACGACAAATGTGAGCCCCCTCTTTGGGTATCAATTGAAGCGGTAGAGTCTGACCCCATCGCAATTTCTAATGTACTATGGATCCCCCCTAAAGCTCGTAAACACTTATTGAACCCCATCACCAAACACTCACTCTCCCTCTGGGACACAGTAAAGACTAAATATCTTCTCCAATCCCCCCATGTTCCTCTTTTATCGTTTCATAAAAACCCTGCGTTCTACCCTGCTTGGATCTATCCCAATACCTTTAAAGAGTGGGTGTCAAAAGGATGTACATGCTTACATGACTTTATAGACTCTTCTTCCTTTTTATCCTTCACCACCATCAGTGCAGCGCACGACATACCACAGACCGAAATATTTAGGCATCTACAAATTAAAAATATCTTTAAGCCATTTGTTGATGCTTCACCCACGCCAACATGTATATCCACCTTTGAGAATTTCTGTAAGAATGACCCCCACGCTAGAGGAATAATATCCTCCTTATAGTCCCAATTAACAGCTTGCTCTATCAGTGGGAAGCTTCCTTATGTGAGTAAATGGGAGAGGGACCTAGAACAAGAACTAGTACCTTCTGAGTGGAAACAGATCTGGAACAGCACTAAATCAGCATCCATGAACGAATCAGCCATTGAAACGAATTACAAAGTACTCACTAGATGGTACCTAGTACCCGCCAGGGTTGCGAAATACGTACCGAATTACCCTGATCTTTGCTTCAGGGGTTGTTCAACTCCAGGGACATACCTTCACGTTTGGTGGTCGTGCCCAAAAGCCCTATCATTTTGGTCGGAAATTTTTCAAATTATCTCGGGGAAAACAATCCCCTTAGATCCTAAAACAGCGTTATTAAATCTAAAACCTGATAATCTCCCACACAAACAGTTCAAACTAATCATACAACTTCTTACTGCTGCAAAACAAACCCTTGCGAGAGCATGGAAAACCCCTAATTTATCACTGAATGAAGTCACAAATAGAATGAACACAGCAATGTCCCACGCCAAGATGGTGGCTATTGACATGGACACGACCACCGGATTTGAGAGTCTATGGAAACCCTGGATAACATATGCTTTTCCGAACGCATTTAATAATGAAGTTGTATTGCCATGGTAGTCCAGCCAAACTGGCACCCCCCCGCTCAAGCCTCTCTCCGGCGGCGGAGATCAGGTCGCTCCTGCGGATTCCCCTCCCCCTACCCCTTCTTCCCTTTCTCTCCCCCTCCTTTAAACTCTTGTTCTCAAATTAACAATTCCTATGTTCATGTTTGTTGATACAAAGTTGTATATTGTTGAAATTTCTTGAACCTATATAGCAGAACCCTAGAACAGGACATAACCCTGGATTTAGCCCAGATCAGACTGGTTACACGGCTTATCCCTTAAGCGATCCAGGGTCGATAGTTAGTTAGTCACATAGCTAGTCAGCTAGTCATTTAGTTAGTCAGTTACTATATTTGCTTATTCACTTTGCCACCAATGACTTTGTATGCATTGTTTATTTACCTGTAAATTGTCTCTCTTGTAACCAAAGATATTTAGGTTTACAAGTCAAGAAGTTTCTCTTATGATGTATACCCTCTATTGTACCCTTTTTTCTTCTCTCATTGTTGTTATGCACTTGTACATTCTTTATCACATAAAGATATTTTGACAAGGAAAATAATTTAGTTCATAAACAGACACAGCAGCTATCTTGACATTAGGGTATTGGCCTTCTGTTAGGAGAGGACTAGGCAGAAAAAGATGTTAAAGTGTTAAACGCACATCAAAACTGTGCAGTACTGCCCAGGGGGTGGTCCCTCTAGGTACAACCCCTCTCCCTGCATGCAGCAGTTCCGTTTTTTTTATGCCTAACATAGAAGGACCTGGCTCCCTGTGGGCCCATTGTCTTGGAGATTTTCTGCTTTTTTCTAACTTTTTTGTTCCTGAGATCTACTATCAACCGCAGACTTGGTGACAGGCTGGAAGTCAGATCCTTGTAGTCCCTGCGTGTGCAGGCCTCTAGCTACGCGCTAGGTCGAGCACGATATGCCCCGTTGCTCCAGGGGTGGCCGGTGAGCTACATGCTCCGGGGCATACATGACCGGGCTATATGTCCATGTCACAGTGTGCTAGTGTCGACAGCCACACCGTAACCACGCGCGAGATGGGTCTGTCAGGGATGCTCCCAGCGAGTCCTTGCAGAACGGGTAAGTGGCAGCCCCTGCTACGGCAGGATGGCACGGCTGGGCATTCCCAGGGAGGTCGATAAGAGGGTCTCCACCTTTCCTTTCTTCTCTCCCTCCTTTCTATGCTCTGGGAGCTAGGCTGCTGAAGGACAGAAGCGCCCCTGGTTTCGCAAGCCTGCGGACAAATCTACGTCCACATGAAGGTCTGCCCCCGCTTGACTTTCAGGTGGGGGGCCGTCTTCGCGGCTCGGTGGATGTCCCTACTTTCCTGTTTGGGGCATTTCAGGACCTGCTGGTGTGCGGGGTGATCGTGCCTGTACCTTTTACAGGAACAGTTTCAGGGTTTTTACTCAAATTTGTTTGTAGTCCCGAAGAAGGACAGGTCCGTCCAATCCTGGATCTCAAGGTCCTCAATTGCTTTGTAAAGGTGCAAAGGTTCAGAATGCAATCAGTTCGCTCGGTAGTCACTGCTCTCCATCCCGGGGATTTTCTGGTATCCTTGGACATCAAGGACGCGTATCTACATGTCCCCATATGCTCCAGGCATGAGAGATTTCTGCGCTTTGCGGTTGGGGACGACTACTATCAATTTGTGCCTCTCCCTTTTGGCCTGGCTTCGGCACTGAGGGTGTTCACCAAGGTGCTTGCCCCGATTCTGGCCTTGCTGAGACAGCGTGGAATCGCTATCGTGGGCTATCTGGACAATCTTCTTCTGAGAGCCACTTCAAGCTTAGAATTAGAGGAGGGAGTGTCTATCGCCTGTCAGACCCTCCGAGACTTTGGCTGGGTCCTGAACACTCAGAAGTCAACGCCTCGAATACCTGGGATTGGTCCTGGATTCCTCAGAGGCAAGAGTTTTTCTCCCTGTGGAAAAATTGTAGACTCTGCGGGCTGCGGTGCAGCTGTTGCGTCACAGAGATGGTCGTCGATCCGCTTTTGCATGCAAGTCCTGGGTCTCATGGTAGCCTCCTTTGAGGGGCGGTCCCTTATGCTCAATTCCACACTCGAGTGTTGCAGAAGGAAATTCTGTCTAGTTGGGACAAATGCCCATCGTCCCTGGATTGTCAAATCCGGGTAAGGGCCTCCCTGGTTTGGTGGCTGACATCCCACGACTTTTCGGTCCGGGAAGTCGTTCCTTCCTTTTTACTGGATTGAGATCACCACGGACGCCAGCCTTACCGGTTGGGGGGGAGTCTGGGGGGGTTCAGTCAGCCCAGGGTCGCTGGACTCTGGAAGAATCCCGCCTGCCAATCAATGTTCTGGAGCTTCAGGCGATCAGACTGTGCCTTTCTGTGTGGTCTCGAAGGCTACAAGGGCGTTCAGTCAGGATCCAGTCGGACAACACCACGGCAGTGGCGTGTGTCAACCATCAGGGAGGAACAAGAAGCTTGGCTGCAGCGTTGGAGGTCGCTCACATTCTGAGGTGGGCGGAACAGTGCATGCCGGCTCTATCGGCCGTATACATTCCGGGCGTAGAAAACTGGCAAGCGGACTACCCAAGTCGTCGGACACAATTTAGAGAGACTGGTCGCTACACCTGGAGGTGTTTCAACTCCTGTGCCTGAAATGAGGCACACCAGATGTGGACCTCATGGCCTCGCGACTTAATCGGAAGGTAGTGAGATTTATTGCCAGGTCAAAAGACCCATGGGTGGACACAACAGACGCGTTGGTGGCCCCGTGGGGTTGGTACCGGCTGATTTATGTCTTCCCCCCTCTAAAACTTCTTCCCCCATCTGCTTCGCAGAGTGGAGGCCGAAGGGATTCCAATGATCCTCTTTGCTCCAGATTGGCCTCGGCGGCCCTGGTACGCCGACTTAGTGCGTCTGGTAGCAGATTTTCCTTGGCGTCTGCCGATGCGAGAGGACCTTCTGTCGCAAGGTCCCATACTCTATCCTGCTTTACAGTCGCTGGCTTTAATGACATGGCTGTTGAAAGCCAGGTACTAAGGGACCGTGACCTGTCGGATTCGGTGATATCTACCATGCTGCGGGCACGGAAGTCATCATCTCGGAAGATTTACCATTGCACGTGGAAGGCCTACATCTGTGTGAGGAGATGAAGTGACGTCCGCGTACATATTCGGTTTCCAGGATCCTGCTGTTTCTACAGCGTAGGATGGACCAAAAACTTGTCTTAAGTAAAATTAAGGGGCAGATTTTAGCCTTGGCTGTTTTCTTTCAGCGACCATTGGTGGCTCACTCTCTGGTGAGTACGTTTGTGCAGGGGATTTGACACGTGGCCCCTCCGGTGTGTCCTCTTCTACCTCTGTGTATTGAATCTGGTCATCTCACTACTTCAGAAACCGCCATTTAAGAACATTAGAGAGATCCCCTTACTGACTCTCAGAAGGTGGCCTTTTTGGTTTCTATTACATCCGTCAGACGGGTTTCTGAGCTGGCGGCCTCATCATGCAAGGCTCCCTATTTTATCCTCCACAAGGATAAGGTGGTGCTGGGTCCGCAGCCTTCTTTCTTCCTAAGGTCGTTTTGGCTTTTTACCTTAATGAGGACATTGTACGCCCGTCTTTGTGTCCTCCTCCGTCGCATCCCAAAGAGGCTGCGTTACATTCCCTAGACGTTGTCCGTGCTCTGTCAGTGTACCTGTCTGTTACTGCTCCATTTCGGAGGTCGGACTCGCTGTTTGTTTTGGTAGTTGGTCCTAAGAAGGGTCTTGCGGTCTCGTCGGCCAGACAGGTCGTGATTTAGGCCCATGCCCTGAAGCGGCGGGTGCCTCCCTTTCCAGGCACGGCGCATCCGACCAGGGCAATAGGTGCCTCTTGGGCTTTCCGAAATCAAGCGTCTGTTTCTCAGGTGTGTAAGGCGACGACCTGGTCATCCGTTTACACTTTCACAAAATTTTACAAGGTTGGTGTAAGTGCATCTTCGGATGCTTGCTTCGGCCGCAAGGTTTAGCAGACGGATGTTTAAAAGTTGCAACTCCTCAGTTGAGGAGCTCTGCTTGTTTAGGGTGAATTTGTTTTTATTGCTGTTCCTACCCCTCGTTTTTGTCACTGCTTGGGGACGTCCCTAATGTCAAGATTGCTGCTGTTTCTGTCCATGAATGGAAGAGTTCATGTTCATATGATTTTTGTACTCGCCGTAAAATTATTTTCTCTGCGTTCATGGACAGACACAGCACCCACCCCTCCTTCTATGTTGTACTGCTTTTTGACTAACTGAGCTGCTGCATGCAGGAAGAGGGGTTTTATCTAGAGGGACCGCCCCCTGGGCGGTACTGTACAGTTTTGATGTGTGCCTAACACTTTAACATCTTTTTCTGCCTAGTACTCTCCTAACAGAAAGCTAATATCCTAATGTCAAGATTGCTGCTGTGTCCGTCCATGAACTCAGAGAAATGGATTTTACGGTGAGTACAAAAATATTTATTCTATTTTTTTTCCACAAGTTTTGGGAAAATGAAAACATTTATTTATTTTTATTTTTTTAAACAAATTTCTCAATTTATAAGATATTTCTAACACTTAGCAAAAATGATTGGTAATGTGGTAATACCACATGTGTGAGACTTTTACACAGCCTGGCCACATACAGAGGCCCAACATGCAGGGAGCACCGTCAGGTGTTTTAAAGGCATAAATTACACATTTTATTTATTGAGTACCTATCACATTTTTTTAAGGCCCTGGGGCACCAGGGCAATGGAATTGGATGTGGCAGAAGATAACAGACAGATGTGTGCCAAATGATCCCAGACAGATGTGCACCAGATCATGGACAGATGTTTACTGGGACAGGAATTGGTGTTTTTCACTGTTTGGGGACACTGAGGACCCTAGTTGGGTGATCAGTGTGTAAAAAAAACAAAAAAAACATCTCGTACACGCTGATCTCCAGCTCGCAGATCCACTCTTTCTCACAAACTCCGTGTGAGGAGAAGCAGAGCCGATCGCCTGGCAATGGATCTCTGTTTACATTACATGCCGGCTGTGATTGGAATCAGCTGTCATGTGATCACTGTAAAATGCCGCTAGTTTAAGCAGTGCTTTACAGTCATTTTACTGGCGCTATTTAGCCACTAGTGGGTTTTTTACCCTCACTAGCGGCAAAATAAAGGGTTAAATGCGGCCGTGTAGCACCGCTACCGAGGTGCTTTGGCAGTGCTGCTCATTCATTTCAATATACACCGCTTCTTCACCGCCCCAAAGATGCTGCTTGCAGGACATCTTTTAACAATCTGCCAGTGCATCACATTGGGACTGCAGGGTGTTTTTCAGGTGCTATTTTTAGCCCAAAAGTGCCTGAAAAATGCCTCGGTGTAAAAGCGTCTAAAGATTTTACTTTAAGCACCTCAGCCCCGGAAGGATTTGCCCCCTTAATGACCAGGCTATTTTTTGCGATACGGCACTGCGTCGCTTTAAAGTGGTTGTAAACCCACATTTGAAAGGTTAACCTATAAATATAGGTAGTGGAAATATCTCCCAAACATGTGCCGTTTAGGAGATATCTTTTCTGTGCATGTCGTTTTTTCAGTTGTATGTGCCGTGACTGACTGCTCCCACGGCAATGGATACTAGCCCATTATGCTTTTACTTGGCAGGGAAACGAAGAAGTAGTAAAAACCCATCAGGCTCCACCTTTCTACATGGGAAAAACACACTGGGCCCTGGGAGAGGAGATCCTCCCAGATTGGTAATAAACAAAGGGGGTTATTTTTAGAACCATGGTCACCTGGGCCATTGTGGTTCAATGAGGATCAATGAAGTATTCTCCTTACAGAATTTTCTTAGCACCGCTGGTAGGAGCACTGGTGGAGGAAAGGCATAACATTTATTGAATATCCACTTCTGTGCTAGCACCTCTACTCCGAGTGCTCCATCTTCCCTTCAGGGAGAAGGATAGAACATTCCTGTTTTCTTTTGAGGCAAATAAGTCCACCTGAGGTGTTCCCCATTTTTTTGGTGTGATCAGTCTGAACACTTCCTGATTTAATACCCCCTCGCCTTATCTTAATTTTTCTGCTGAGGTAATCGCTTCAGCCCTTTTAGGTGTACTGCTGACAGGGAGAGTACAGTGTTCTCTGCCCAGTTTAGGATGGCCTCTGCCAGGGACAACAGAGTTCCGCTCCTTGTTCCCCCATTTGTTGGCATAGGCGACTACTGATGAGTTGTCGGACCTGACCTGTATGTGATGACCACTCTGTTCTTTTAACTCCTTCCAATTCGATGATCTATTAACCACTTGCCAACCGCCGCACGACTATGTACATCAACAACATGGCACGGGCAGGCAGATTGGCATACAGGTACATCCATTTAAATTTGCTGCCCAGGGGCGCGCGGCCGTGGGTCCCGGGAACTTAATTGCAGTCAGCAAGGGCAGAACAGGGGAATGCCTTTGTAAACAAGGCATTCCCCCTATTCTGCCTAGTGACGCTGTCACTGATGACCGTTCCCCGTGAAGCGGTTAATTTCTGCTTTTTCCAAACTTCCTGTGTTATATAGGAGCTTAGATGTGCTCTCCACCCGCCTCTGTAGTTATTATCCAGGTGACTGGTAGGACCCACATCCGTCCCTTGGTTAAAGTAATTGTAAGCCTTTGTTTTTTTTTTTTGTGTTTTTTTTAAATAACATGTCCTACTTACCTCCACTGTGCAACTTGTTAGCACAGAGTAGTCCCCGATCGTCCTCTTCCAGGGGCCCTCGGCAGCTCCTCACATCAGATAACCCGCTAGGAGAACCACTCTCCCGGGGGGGAAGGGGTTACTTTGTGGGCGTGCTCCCGAGTCCAGTTTTCGGCATCCATAGACACGACCCGCGTTATTGGATTTGATTGACAGCAGCGGGAGCCAATGGCTACGCTACTATCAATCTCTCCAATCAAGAGCCAGGACCCCATTCAGAGGGGCAGCGTGTCTCTGCCAAGAGAAATACAGGGCTCAGGTAAGTTAAACTGGGGGGGGGGGGGGGCGCGGTAACTGCCAGAAGTTTTTTTTTTTTTTTTTACCCAGGTGAAAAAACACAATGGTTTACAACCCCTTTAAATTATAGTTCCACTAAAAAAAATGACGGTTGCTATGCAGAAGTTCCTAATCTGCCTCTTCCCATACTGCGGCAGGTCTTCCTTGTCCTCCCTGCGGTGTCTTCTGGAGAATGGGGCACAATGCTTTCTGGGAACTGTGTGTATCCCAGAAAGCAGCCGCCCATTCAAAAAAGCGCCGCGAGACTCGCTCATGCGCAGTAGGAAACGGGCAGTGAAGCTACAAGGCTCCACTGCCTGTTTCCCTCAGTACGGATGGTGGTGCCGGGAGCTGCCAGGATCAAGCGATCGGCCTCTGGGGGCTGACATCGCAGGCACCTAGGACAGATAAGTGTACTTATTAAAAGTCAGCAGCTACAGTGTTTGTAGCTGCTGACTTAAAAAAAAAAATCGCGGGTGGAACACCGCTTTAAGATCTCCACCACCACAGGGATCTTTTTACTTGTGTTGGTATAAGTATTTGTGCGTCCAATGACTCTTGCTTTTGGTCCCACATCTTTAAGATTAACATCTGTAGGGCCGAAAGTGCAAACCACCTGCCCATTGTACTGCCGGGATTGCCCGTCAGTAACCCTAATGTTGACATTGCCAATGTTCAATTATTCTGTAACATCTTCATCGCATCAACCTTTTGTACCTTCTCCCTGGGCAGAAACACTTTGGTGTGTGTGTGTGTGTGTGTGTGTGTGTGTGTGTGTGTAGTCTAGGACGTACTCAAAGTATGTAATTTGCTGAGTGGGGTTTAGGTTGGACTTTTCTATGTTAACCAACCAGCCTGGTTTTCCTAGGAAAGCCTGTGTGTACTTCAAGTTCTCTAGTAATGTCTCAGGAGAAGCTGCAAAGTAGATCGTCTAGATAGGCAATGATGGAGATGCCCTCGATTTGAAGTGTTGACAGGGCTTCCGCCATAACCTTTGTAAAAATTTGGGGCAAAGAGGAAAGGCCTGGATTTGAAGGTGGATCGTTTCTTTCTTTTGTTTTTATTGCTAGTCTTAGAAATTTCTGGTAGTTTTGAGCTATATGGATGTGCAAGTAGACATCCTTTAGATCCAGGGAAGCCATATAGCAGTTTGGAGGTAGTAGTGCTTTTATTGTGTGTATATATGGAATGCATCCTGAATCTCTTGTAGATTATTGATAGATTTAGGGGTTTGAGTTTTAGTATCAGCCTGAACTTTCCCAAGGGCTTCTGTACCACAAATTTGTGGGAGTAGAAGCTCTGGCCTACTTTCAGTTCTTTTATTGCTTTCATTAGTCCTCTGGCCTATTCTCTGTTTTTTGGGAGTTCGGTGATGTGAACCCTGCCTGGGGGGTGACTTTGAAAACTCTAAGTGATACCCATTTCTAATATGAATTGGTTGCAGAATATCTCTTCCCATTGTGGGAGCAATCTGGCTCCTCATCAGCCTCTTCCCTAGAGACGCTACACTAGTGGATGGCAATGCTATTTTTGGCATTGCTACCAGGTGCATTGGAAGAGGAGCAGTCAGACAGCGGGAATCGAAATCCTGCAAAGAAGGTTTTAAAGGATTCAAATGTGATGGAAAGCTCATTAAGGCTAGATTCACACCTATGCAATTTTAGTGTTAGATGCAGTCCATTTACCATGGTTTCCTATGGAACACGTTCTGTAATGCAAAAAGCACTAAAAATGCATAGGTGTTAATCCAGCCTGACAGGCTGTTAGCTCAGTGCCATTCTCATACACTAGTTTATCAATACATTCCTTACAGTGTTTCTCTGAATACCCCCCCCCCCCATCCCTTTTTTTATATAATAAGAAGGGCACTTCCTCTTTGAACTATGAGGCAGTCTGGGTTTGTCTTTTGCTTTATTCTGTAGGACATAAAAAAAAGGCCTCCTGGCTCAGCTCCATATGGTGTCTCCCCTCTGGAGGAAAAAAAACAGATAACCGAGGAGCCAATTTTAAAGACCGATGGCATGGTGTTTTCTACAGAGGGGAGGAGCCAAGGTCTCAGGTGGCTGTCCTAAAAGACAATTGGGGGAAATTAAAGTGATTCTAAAAGGTAATGCCATCCACTATCAGAGCTGTGAAGGACGTGCGTGTGTATTTTATGCCGATATATGTATTTACCAACAGAGGGCCAGTGATTCACCAGTCCACCTACGGATGCCACACATTGGGGGGTGCGGCTTGGGCGTGTCAGGCTGGCTGCCCCGCCTCTCCTGGCCCTTAGACAGCACTGTCAGCATAATCTAAGGTTAGATTGTAAAACAAAGCTTCTAAAGAGCTCCAATCTTGTCGACTGCTCTCCTCAGCCGACTGTTGCTTTAGATTGGAGAGCGGTCACAAGGCCACCCATGAAATGTTAGGAGAGCAGTCATGTGACCGGGTCAATGAAAGAATGAAACTATTGAGGTATTTAGAGACTTATGGTTTACAATGAAACAGACTCAGGGGAAGCAGTGTATGAGAAAGACATGACTACAGATGGGTGTGTTCTAAGCTAGAGATGGAGCAGGAAGTGGGCTAAGGAAGGCATTCTGTCTAAATTAGGCTATACAGACTGTCACATGGTACAAATCCACAACTAAAACTCATGAGATCTGTACACAACAGAACATAGGGGTATGACCTATGCTAAGACTGATCAGTCTATTTAGGTCTAGTGAAAAGAAAGTTGCAGTTTAGCTTAAGGCCCCTTTCACACTGGGGCAGGAGGTTGCAGTGGTGGTAAAGCGTCAATATTTTTAGCGGCCCTATTGGGTTGGTTTTACCCCCACTAGTGTCTGAAATAGGGTTAAAAAGCACCTCTGCACTTTGCCGGCGGTATAGCCGCGGAGTCCCATTGCTTTCAATGGGCAGGAGCGGTATACACCCCGCTCCAAAGATGCGGCTAGCAGGACTTTTTTTTTTCATGTCCTGCCTCCCTCAGGCTTTCACACTGAGTGCAGAGCTGTCATTTGTAAACACAGAAACCAGACTTCTGTGTTTACAAGTGATTGTGCCAAGCAGGTACCAAAGGGTCTGAGCCAGAGGTGGTGGAATGGAGTTCCCCCTGGAAAAAAAAACCTGATTATGAACAAATGTGGTGTTCAGTGTATAATGATAAGATATTTATTCACCCATACCAGACCAGTGACTGTTGGCCACTGGTCTGGTAAGTTTCCCACTGTGCTACTTTTACATCACCACTCGCTGTAGTGGGTATAACTGGGAGTCAGACTCCAGGTCTGATCCACACATTACACATACATTAGCTATCAGCCCGCCCGCTCCCTGCAGACATGTCATCCGCAGCATGCTCTGCCCACACAACCAGGCTGTCACTTCCTAGATTTTCCATTGCCACATGCGGAATGTAGTGCTGGTTACCCAGATGGATGTAATGTGGATGAAGACAAAAACCCCTTGTGGGAAAGCACACATTATTTAGGAAGATCAGGAGTTACAAGAAAAGAAGACCATTCTGCTTAATTTCCTGAGCCTTCCTGTTAATTTTCTTCATTTGATATGTATGCTTTGAAGTGTTTAATAGAGCCTAGGAGAGAATTTCCCAAAGTGCAAACTGATCCAGAAGTTGGGCTTTAAAGAAATCTCTTTAAAGCAGAGTTTCACCCAAAAATCGAACTTCCTCTGTGCAGACTCCTTCCCCTACCTTCGGTGTCACATTTGGCACCTTCCAGCAAGAGATAGCTCCAGTATCCACAGCGATCTACACCATGTCCGCCCCCAATGTCTTCTGGGAAACTCAGAATGCACAGCACGACACATGCTGTGAAGCTGCAAGACTTAATTTCCTGATTCCCTTACTAGCAGTGCCAGCGCTTCCACCCGGCTTCAGGCGAGGACATCAAGGGAGCCCTGGACAGGCAAGTGTCCTTATTGTAAAAGTCAGCAGCTGCAGTATTTTTTTTGGTAGAACTAAGCTTAAACCCACCTTAAAAAAAAATGCCAGCCTAATGGCAAGCTTGCAGTTACCTGGCCTCTTGCTACCGTGTTTCCCTGAAAATAAGCCTGGGTCTTATATTAATTTTGGCAACAAAAGACCCAGTAGGGCTTATTTTTGGGGTAGGTCTTGTAACGTGCTGTTTCTTTCCCTCCCTGCCTGTCAGGAAGCCTCAGTTTGAACAAAGTTAAAATACTTGTAAAATGCCAAAATCATGTTACAGCAGCACACAATGTGTGTGCCCCTGCAATCCAATGGTGCCAAACGCCTCAGCACCTCTTCCAGCTACCAACCCCCCTTCCCTCCGCAGCTCTCTGAGAGCACACCGGCATGTAACGAAAGAAAGATCTGTAGCATTTTAGTGCTTAAGTCTGTATGGATTGCGTGAGTTAAATACGGTACCTTGTAGAGACAGGAGTATCGTTATGCACACAGTGTGACATGTTGATTTAGTGCTGAGCCTCTGCACTGAGACGACTGTACCGTCCGTGACTGCAGAGGAAGGAGGGGCCCCGAGATCCCCCGCCGACAGCTAGAAGAAGGAGACCAGCAGGGAGATGAGCTGAGCGCCGCTTTGTAACAAAGGCACCTGACACTGCTACCGTAGATCAAAGAGACACATACACAGCACACTGCACACCGCCGTATCAGAGTACACTAGTACAAACTAGGGCTTATTTTCGGGGTAGGGCTTATATTGCAGCCTTCCTCGAAAATAGCACCAGGTCTTACTTTCGGGGTAGGTCTTATTTTGGGGGAAACAGGGTACCAATCTAATGAATTTAGGGGTAGTTGCAGGAGAGAGACTTGTTTCTAAGCCAGGGTTCGACAAGCCCCAGGGACCTGGGGCATCTTGTTTCCATGCACACCCCCCCCCCCCCCCCCAGCATGATTGCACCGCTGGACTGTAATTGAGGCCGCAGCTTTCTGCAGTCTTATGCTTCCTTCTGGAATCTGGTGCCCTCTTGTGGTGGCCGTTGGCATGACAAGACAACCAGCAATGCTAATGGAGCTTCCCCTGCCTGTTTTCACTGACAACTCCTTCCTTTTACTTAGAATAAAAAATATATATAATGTTTAGGGGGTTCTAACACCCTAGAGAATAAAATGGCGGCCATTACAATACTTGTCACACCGTATTTGCTCAAAGATCTTACACTTTTTTTTAATTTAAAGAAATAAGACAACAGTAAAGTTAACCCAATTTTTTTTTTATATTGTAAAAGAATGTTATGCCGAGTGAATTGCTACCCAACATGTCACACTTCAAAATTGCATTCGCTCATGGCATGGCGACAAACTTTAACCCTTTAAAATCTCCATAGGTGCTGTTTCAAAACATGTAACCTGTAGAATTATTTTTTTTTAGTTACAGTGGAAATCTAGGACTAGAATTATTGCTCTTGCTTAACCAATCGCCACGATACCTCACATGTCTGCTTTGAACACCGCTTTCATATGTGGATGCTACTCACTTATGCGTTCGCTTCTGCACGTGAGCGGGACGGGGGGGGGTCCCTGGTTCCTAACTTTTTTTTTTGCTGGCTCCTAGATTCCAAGAAAATCTGTCAAGCCCTGTTCTAATCCATCAAATACAGAGGAGCATGCACCACTGTTGATGGATGAAAAAAACAGACATCAATGCATTCCTATGGAAAAACAGATGATCATCTATTTGCATCCACTTCCCTTATTTTTTTCCCCTTATTTTTTTAACATATGACAGCCCAATTTTTTCATCCGATCAGATGAAATACCGATGTAAAACTGTCCATTGTTGCAGTCGTTTTTGCTTTGGTTGTTAGGAGCAACCAGTCACAGTGGAGGGGGTGTGTGATGGAGAAAGGCAGAGGAGCAGTATACATAGTGAGGGGGCAGTCTATAAAGACAGGCTCCCTCACTTGCTGACTGTCAGCTTTTAAATGTAATTAGGTGACCCCATCCCTCTTAAAAAAACAATTGCATTTAAAGGCCGACAGTGACAGCATCGGTAAGTGAGGAAGACTGCCCCCTCACTGTGTATACTGCTCTCCTTACACATTGCACAATGTATCTCTCAGTCCTTTAGTTTAAAAGGGATAAACTTCTGTCTCTAGATGAAGGCAGTTTAACCACTTAAAGACTAAACCTTTTTCTGACACTTGTTGCTTAAAAGTTAAAAATCAGTAACATTCATTTTTAGCAGAGACCCCTAAAAAATTAAATGGCGGTATTGCATTATTTCGTCGTGCTGTATTTGCATAGTAGTGATGTAAAAACTGATCATGGTTTTTCAAAGAAAAAAAAAACAGAACTGATGAAACAAACTGAAGGCATGTGTGAAAAGGGACCCAAGTCAGGCTCAGAAGTTAGTGTAGAATAATGCACTTTCCACTTTTTTATTTTAGTAGCTCCTTTGATTTTGGCTGTAAAAGAAGCAATTGACAAGGCGGAAAATCTTTGCAGATGGTTTAGACCAGGGATAAGCAATTAGCGGACCTCCAGCTGTTTCAGAACTACAATTCCCATGAGGCATAGCAAGACTCTGACAGCCACAAGAATGAACCCAAAGGCTGAGGCATGATGGGACTTGTAGTTTTGCAACAGCTGGAGGTCCGCTAATTGCATATTCCTGGTTTAGACTATACAAAACTGTTGCTTATTTTCAAGGTTACAATAACATAGGGGGCGGACACAGCAGCAATTGACCTTAGGGTATCATATCCTTCCTTCCAGGAGAGACTAGGCAGAAAACAGCACTTTAAGTGTTAAAAACACTTTCCCCAATACAGCTCCTCCCGGGTATAACCCACTCTCTGACTCAGTAGCTCCAGTTCGTAGCAAGCAGTACAAACAAAAAAGGGGAGGGTGCTGTGTCCGTCCATGAACTCGGAGAAATGGATTTTACGGTGAGTACAAAAATCCTATTTTCTCTTCCGTTCATCGACAGACACAGCAGCAATTGACCTTAGGGACGTCCCCAAGCAGTGTCAAAAAATTTGAGGTGTGGGGAAAAACAGGAAATTAAGCTTCACCCCAAACAAACCAGAGTTACTCAACAGAGGAACTTCAACCTTAAACAGCTGCCTGCAAAACCTTGTGGCCAAAGGAGGCATCCGCAGATGCACTCACACCCACCTTGTAAAACTTGAAAAGGTGTGGGTTGACGACCAGGTTGCTGTCTTACACACCTGTAAAACAGACGCTTAATGGCGGAAAGCACAAGAGGTATCAATCGCTCTGGTCGAATGCGCCGTAACCAGAAAGGGAGGCGCCCGTCCCTTTAGGGCATAGGCCTGGAGCACAACCTGTCTGCTCCACCTGAAGATGGAGGCCAACGAGACCACCAGACCTTTCTTAGGACCAGTCACTGACACAAACGGTGAATCCGATCTCCGAAAACGGAGTCGTAGCAGACAAGTACGCCCGTAGGGCTCGCACCATGTCCAAGGAAAGTAACGTGGCCTCCTTCGAGTTCTTCGGTTGAGGACAGAAGGATAGTAAAATAATGTCCTCATTAATGCGAAAAGCCGAAACAAACCTTCGAAAGGAACAATGGCTGCGGCCGCAGCACCACCTTATCCTTGTGGATGACCAAATTAAAGAGCCTCGCAAGACAAGGCCGCCAGATCAAAAACTCGTCTGACCGCAGGAATGGCTATTAGGAAGACCACCTTCTGGGACAGAGTCAATGGAGGAATCTCCCGAATGTCTTCAAACGGAGCCCTTTTGAATCACAGAGAGGACCAAATTCAAGTCCCACAGAGGCAGTGGAGGACACACAGGAGGGGCCACATGCCTGACCTCCTGTACGAACATATGCACCAAGGAATGAGTCGCCTACGGTCGCTGCCAAAAAACAGCCAAGGCCGAAGTCTGACCCATAACCGTACTTAAGGCGAGAGCTTGATCCACTCCCTGCTGTAGGAACAGCAGAATCCGGGACAGCACATATGTGCAGGGGTGCCATTTCATCTCTGTACACGTAGAGATGTAGGCCTTCCACGTACAATGGCTAATTCTACGTGAAGTAGTCTTCCGTGCACGTAGCATGGTAGAGATCACAGAGTCCGACGGACCTCGGTCCTTCAGCACCTGGCTCTTAACAGCCATGCCGTTTAAAGCCAGCGACTGTAAAGCAGGGTGAGAAAAATCAGACCCTGCGACAGAAGATCTACTCTCAGGGAGTAGAAGCCAAGGGACGTCTGCCACCAGACGCATTAGGTCTGTGTACCAGGAACGGCGCAGCCAATCCGGAGCGACCAGGATTGTTGCTATCCCCTCCGCTTCCACTCTGCGCAACAGGCAAGGGAGAAGCTTCAGAGGAAGGAAGGCATAGATTAGGCGATAGTGACCCCCACGGTGCCACCAACGCGTCTGACGTGTCCACCCAAGGGTCTCTTGACCTGGCCACGCCTGGAATGCCCTATTTTTGGCACAAATCTGAAACACTTCCAGGTGCCACGACCATTTTCCCTGGTCCAGTGTTTGGCGACCTAGGCTTGTCAATTCTGCACCCCAGGAATGTACACGACCGACAGAGCCGGAACGTACCTTGTGGCTCACCGGAGGATGTGTGCAACCTCCGCCACCGCGGCTGAGCTCCGCGTGCCCCCTTGATGGTTGACATAGGCCACGGCCATGGTGTTGTCGGACTGGAGCGTGACCGAACGGTCCTGCAGACCCAGAGACCACTTGGAGAGACGCAGCCTGAAAGCCCGGAGCTCCAGGACATTGAAATTGAGTCCAGCGCCCCTGGGTTGACTGGACACTCCGCAGAGGCTGGCATCCGTCGTGACCGCCGTCCGATAATTCCGAAGTACCCTAGATGTCAGCCACCACACTAGGGAGGACCTGACTAGGTGACTCACCCAAATGTGGTAATCCAGAGACGAAAGGATCTTGTCCCAACGTGACAGAATCTCTTTCTGTAACACTCGAGTGTGAGATTGGACATACGGAACCGCCTCCAAAGAGGCTACCATGGGACCCAGAATTCTCTTGCAAAAGCAAAGCGAGGACCACTTCTGGGTCGCTAACCGATGCACCGCAGATTGCAGTGTCTGGAGTTTTTCCATCGGGAGAAAAACTTGCTTCTGATGAATCCAGGACCAACCCCAAGTATTCCGGTCGTTGAGACGATACCAACATTGACTTCTGGCCATTCAGTAGCCACCCGAATATTTGGAGGGGCTGGCAGGTGATGGACACATCCTCTCCTAATTCTGAGCTTAAAGAAGCTCTCAGGAGAAGGTCGTCCAGGTATCCCACAACAGCGATTCCGCAGTGCCTTAGCAGGGCCAGAATCGGAGCGAGCACCGTTGTGAAAACTCGTGGTGCCGAACCGAGGCCGAAGGTGAGGGCCACAAACTGAAAATGGTCCTCTTCGACCGCAAAACGCAGAAACCTTTGTGTTTTGCGCATTTAAGAATATGCAGGTACGCGTCCTGAGTATCCAAGGACGCCATAAAGTCCCCCTAAAGGAGAGTCGCCACTACAGAGCTAACAATTCCATCCTAAATCCTTGCACTTTGACAAAAGAGTTAAGGGCCTTGAGGTCCAGGATTGGACTAATCCCTTCCCTTTTTGGGGACTACAAACAGATTGGCGTAAAAACCCCTGAAACCGTTCCCTGAAGGAACCGGTACAATCACTGCCCTGACCAGCAAATCCTGAACAGCCCCAGACAGGGGCACCCGGTGTACCGGAGGAAGCTGGGGGTTGGAAGGGAAAATCTGTTTGGTGGACATGAGAAACTATCTTGTACCCCGAGGAAACTACCTCGCAAACCCAGCGGTCGGAAAGAAGGGATCTCCACCGAGCCACGCATCCGCAAAGTCAGCCCCCCACCCGAGTGTCTGGCGGGGGCAGACCTACATGCAGAAGCAGGCTTGTCGGGCTTGCGGTACCAGGTGCGTTTTTGATCTACAGCGGACAACTTAGCACCCTGCAAAATGTTTTCCTGCCGCACCTGGGGGCGAAAACAAACGCTTGGGGAGGTAAAGGAGGGAACATGCTTATGATGAGGCTCCTTACCTCGTCCTCAAGGTTTTGAGTATCCCGCACCCCAGTGATAAGGGCTCCAACAAAATGCCATATCAGCGCTGACCCTGAAGCAGAGTCATCCTCACTGACCGTGTGGGCTGAGCCTGCATAATCTGACATGACAGAACCAGAGCCAGCAGTAGGGTCCGGTTCCGTGTCAGAGCCATCCCCAGAAGCAGGGAGGGGGTTTTTACCCCCCTTCTGGCCACTTGTCGCTTCAATCCTGGCGATAAACGCCTAAGGGACTGTCGTATGGGCTCTACAGAGACCACAGGGGCACTAAGGGTTAACTCAGGCATGGTTGGGGTAGAAGCCTCTGGTTCAGTCTCCATGTTGACCCACCACTTATGCCTCCTTAGTACTGCAAGGCAGACACCCACCGGTCACCCTCCCGGCTGCAAAACAGAGTAGGGGACCCCCAGGGAACTCACCACCTGACCCGGTTGCAGTGTTAGCTGAAATGCTGGCTGCGCTGTCCTTCAGGAAGTGATTTGCGGGCTTTTGCTGCGCTACTTCAGGCACTAGAGGCCAAGACTTTTCCAAAATGGCCACCGTATGCAGGGAAAAACGACATGCAGGCCACAAGAAAAAGGCCGCCGACCTATGCAAACCGCATCCGCGGCAAAATGGCGGCCATACACTGTTTAAAGCCGGGGTTCATCCAAAAATAAACTATCTGACATTAGCTACATTCATCCAGCATACTGCTAACATCTGCAGTATGCTGTTTTTTTTGGTACTTATCGTTATACGAGCTCTTGTTATCCGGCTCCGAGCGGGGGGTTTACTTCCGGGTATAGGCGTTCCTAAGCGAAGAGGAGTTGATTGACGCGCTGCTAAAGCGCGACACGCCTTTTGAAAATACCCGAAGTGACACTCGGGTGTTTACGGCGCCTGCGCAGTCAGTTCTACACGGCAGGCGCAGGCACCGTAAACGCCCGAGTGTCACTTCGGGTATTTTCGTAAGGCGTGACACGCCTTAGCAGCCGTCAATCAACTACTCTTCGCTTAGAAACGCCTACTCCCCGCAGGATTCCCCGCTCGGAGCCGGATAACAAGGGCTCGTATAAAGATAAGTACCGAAAAAAAAAAACAGCATACTGCAGATGTTAGCAGTATGCTGGACCCAATGTCAGAAAGTGGATTTTTGGGTGAACCTCTGCTTTAAAACAGTGACACAGCAGAAAGACACAGCTCAGCACATACAGCAGCTCCCCCCAACAAAAACAGCACCTCGCAGTACACAGTCCCCGGTAGTGACAGAAACCCCAGGAGGGCCCCCCCCTTACAGCCACCTCCCAGCATGGGGAAGGAGGGAGAGAGGAAAGCAGGGGGGACCCTCATTCGACCTCCCCAGGGAAGCACCAGCCATACCACTTTTCCAGGGCAAGGGGCCACTACTTACCCGTCCTGCGACACCGGCTGTAGGCATTCCGAACAGAACCAACGCCCGCTAAACGGCATGGCTGTTGGCCAGACACACAGTGACAAAGCCATAGAGACCGGTCATATGTGTGCCCTGGAACATGTAGTTCCCCAGCCACCCCTGGAGCAACGGGGCATGTCATGGACGACCCAGAGCCGATGGCCGGGCATGGGGGGACTATAAGGATCAAGATCCAGCCTGTCACCCAGTCGGCAGTTGATAGTAGATCTTAGGATCAAAAATGCAGGAACAAAAAATAAAAGCGAAAAAAAAAAAATATATATATATTGCTAAAAAATTCCAGAGTACATGGACTCCAGAAGGCCATGTCTACTACTGATGCTAGGCAGAGTGGGTTATACCCAGGGGACCACGCCCCCTGGGAGGAGCTGTACTGAGGAACGAATTAACACTTAGGCTTCATTTCCACTGGCGTTTTTACAGTCACTTTTCTGAGCGTTTTTACAGCTTAAAAACGCCTGTCCATGTTTACTTAAGGAGAAAAAATAATTTTTTTTTTGAGCTTTGAGCGTTTAATGCCTGCCGTTTTTACAGCTCTATTGCTGGAGCTTCAGAACGCCCTGGTCCCGCGTTTTTTTTTACAGCTTAGAATACCCCAAGGTCAATTGCTGCCGTCTGTCCATGAACGGAAGAGAAATTAGAGTTTCACTAACATTTCATATTTTTGATATGCGTCACCATGTACTTTGATTATATAAAAAGATAATGGATGTTTGTGCTTACAATATAATCCCTGTCTGAGTTAATTCAAGGACACAGCCAAACTCCTTAACAGATGGGTTTATTGCCACAAACTTGGAGAGAAGCACGCCCTGTGCAACTTAAAAACCACACCTGGCAGTGTCAGAAATAAAGTGGACCCAGAATAATAAAAGACTAGAACAGAGAATCAACCCCAGACAAAACTAAGACTGCAATACCTTTCAGCAAAAGCTGGCATTCGCTGAGGCAGGTATATCAACCTTTTAAAACTTGGTAAACGTGTGAACCGACGACCAGTTGGCCGCCTTGCAAAACGAGGCAGAAGGAAGAAATGCGCAGTAATCAGAAACCGAGCCTCACAGTCTAATAGAGCATTGGCCTGGATAACTGTTCTGACGCCAACTGGAAATGGCAAGAGACACAAAAAAAAATAAAAAATGATATGCAAATCTTTCCACTTCCTACTCCCAAGAAACTAGGCAAGAAATAAATCCTGTGTTGTAGATGAGGAATTTGATCCTTTCCTCACCATCCAGCTCTTTAACCAATATAAGTCGGCAGAATGGCACATCCACGTACAGGTACGTGGCCCTTTAAGCCCAGCTGTGGGGTCACGCACGTGACTTAGTCCGAAGCTCCGTGACCCGATCAGTCCTCTGGAGCTGAAGAACGGGGAGAGGTGTGTGTAAACACACCTTCCCCTTTCTTCACTGTGGCAGAGTCATTGATTGTGTCAATGACGTCACACGTACAGCCCCACACAAATGAGGTCACACTTAACCACTAGCGGGTGCTGAAGGGGTTAACTCCCAAACTGCAATTGTCATTTTCACAGTAAATAGTGCATTTTTATAGCACTTTTTGCTGTGAAAATTACAATTTTAACACATTTTTGGCGACCATTGTCAGATGTGTCCGCCATAATGTCGCAGTCACAAAAAAAAAAGTCACCATTAGTAATAAAAATGCAATAAAGCCATCCCCTATTTTGTAAACGCTCTAAATTTTGCACAAACCAATAAACACGTTTTAATATATTTTTGGGGGATATTTATTATAGAAAAAGTAAAAAAAAAAAATCTCAAAATTGTCACTATTTGTTTATAGTGCAAAAAATAAAAACCGCCGAGGTGGTGATCAAATAACACCAAAAGAGAGCTCTATTTGTTTTAAAAAAAAGACGCTTATTTTGTTTGGGAGCCACGTCGCACAATTGTCAGTTAAAGAGACGCAGTCCTGAACCGCAAAAACTGGCCAGGTCCTTTACCTGCCTAAAGGTCCGGGTCTTAAGTGGTTAAGGTAGCGGCATCATACCCATCCATAATAAAGTTTGGCTGTGTCCAATGCTTTTTTGCATCCCTTCCTTTGTATGAACTGCTTAGTGATCCTGCCAGTCCCAGCGCGGTCAGTTGAGCCTGTAAATCCAATTGTCAGGCTTCAGTTAAGAGGGGAGGAAAAAAAAAAAAACACCTCTCCACTGGGATGATCAGTGTACTCCATCTCCTGCCGATACACCCTTTATCACTGTGCATTTCTGTCTATCTTACACTGGTCTGTGCTTGTGGGCTGCTTTACAAAGCAAGTGGATACTTTAAAGCGGAGATACATATACATAGCAGCGGCTTGACTTAATAAATGGACACTTACCTGTCCAGGGTGCTTGTGATGTCGGCAGCCGAAGCATCTCTCAGCTACCCCCACCGCCATCCTCGTGAGAGAATCAGGAAGTGAAGCCTTGCAGCTTCACTTCCCGGTTCCCTACTGCGCATGTGTTATCACTGGTCCCTGCTGTCTGTGTTTCCCAGAAGACGACAGTGTAGGTGTCAGACATGACAGGTCTCCACGATCTATGCCAGGAAGTGGGAGCAAATACCTGTAACACACAGGCATCTGCTCCCCCTGAAGGGTGTGCAAAATGTGGCACTGGAGGGGTTCAAAAAGCGGGACGTTACATTTTTGGGTGGAACTCCACTTTAAGTATTGCAAAAACAATTTTCCAGTTTCTGCCACAACTACTGCATACATAATTTTGATATCACTACTGCAAAAAGTTATTTCTACCATGTGTCTCATATATAAACCTTGAGCAATTTTGCATAGTCAGTCGTATTTGGAGCCAGAAGCCCAATTTTTGGTACATTAAATATGCAATTTTAGTTTACCGTCGAAAGAAAACCATTTTAAAACATGACAGTACTATTATTTTCACAAAGGAGAAAATAGGCATACATGTATATTTTTATTTTAAAAAAATACATACAATACAAGTTAGCATCCAGGGGGGGGGGAACAAAAGATTTACTGAAATTTCTTTTAAGCCATTTCCTTTTTTGAAAAGCCAAAATACTATGGTATATGCTTACATCTGAATGTTAAAAAAAAAAAAAAAACACTTCAACATGTTACCATGACAGAACACACTAGGAGATTTTAAAGGAGTTGCTGTTAAGACACTCCTTTTGGAATTCGTAATAGTCCTACAAAAGCAGGTGGGGGGGGAAAAAAATGCATAAACCTGCACCGTGCCATCTGTCATTTCAAAGGGGGGGGGGGGGATTTTACACCAGCAGTCTCTCTATAGATTGCTGGACACTTTGAATCTGGGGCTTTAGCTGGGAACCTTCCTTAATCGTAACTGCACATGCAACAACTGGTCTTGAGACCCCACAGGCTCTTCCCAATGCTTGCTTAGAGCGCACAAAGACATAGGGGACGTTCTTATCCTCGCAGAGAAGAGGAAGGTGAAGAATGATCTCAAGTGGTTCTGCATCAGCTGCCATTACAATGAACTCTGCAATCCCTCTGTTTAATGTTTTTGTGGCTGCAAGATAAAGATAAATAAAATAAATAAAAATTGTAACCAGTTTGCTCAACAAAATATTTAGCATAGAGAAATCAACCCTTCCAGTCTATAAAAATGGTTGTGTTTATGCACATCATAGAAGCAACCCCATGAACAATTTAGCCATCATTCTGATTTCCAGATAGTCCAAATAATCAGGTCTTTTTTTCTGTGCCAAGCATAAACAAACAGTTATCGCCAAGGAAATTCAAGTAGACAAGACTTTGACCTTGTATCCAATGAGCCACTCAAGGGTTAAAGGATAAGTTCACTTTTAAAGAAAATTGACCATGCAGTATTTTATGCAATTGCCATATCTCAGCAGCTGCAATGGGGAGCACACACAGCTTTTGAATAAGATTGCCAACCCGTGTTGCTGGAGGCAAGCGCTCAATGTTAGGAATGTCTGGCAACTAGGCAAGGTGGGCAATGTAAACAATTGAGTTTTTTTAGCCAGCCTTCAGAGGTACCCCAGAAAGCGCATATATTTAAATAAATTACTTTTTTTCCTCCTGCGGGTGCCCCTTGACTACATGGCAAATTTTCTTCAAAATTTTAACTTGGCATTTCAAATGCCAGCTCCACCTTTTGGACTATGTTGCCTGTTACATCTGTACAGCTTTTTTAAGATGTGGAAAGTTTAAAGAGGATATGTCCAAAGCATTTTGTGATATAGGGTCAACGTTTACTGCATGCGATAAGGGTATGTTTTATGCCAAGTAAATTACATGCTACCTGCTTAAAAACTGTCCGTCGTCACAATGGTTCTCCGTAGGTGTATGGCAGCGCAGGCAGGCTCAGTTGCAGGCAGCGCACACTGGCTCCGGCCGCACGAGGGGCGTGAGGACTATGTCCTCCGGCAGCCCGCATTTGCCTTGTGCACAGGCAGAATGGAGAAATACCTATGTAAACAATGCATTTCCTCGTTCTGACAGCAGACATAACAGGGATCTACTGTCATCTACTCCCAGTAACCTGCCCCCCCCCCCATTAGAAACACTCATAGGGAACACAGTTAACCCCTTGATCATCCCCTAGTGCTAACCCCTTCCATGCCAGTGACATTTACACAGTAATTAGTCTATTTTTAGCTCTGATCGCTGTATACATGTCAATGATCCCAAAAGAGTGTCAAGTGTCCAATCTGTCCGCCGCAACCTCAATAAAAGATCACTGCCATTACTAGTACAAAATGCCATAAATCTGTTCCCCATTTTGTAAACACAAATTTTTGTGCAAACCCATCAATATATGCCTAGAGATTCTTTCCCAAAAATATGTAGAAGAATATATAGGAGGCCTAAACTGATGAAATTTGTTTTAAAAAATAAATGTGGGATATTACTACAAAACGTTAACATTTTCTTCATACAGTAAGTGTGGCTTTTGTTTATAGCGCATAAAATAGCAGGGGTGTTCAAATACCACCAAAAGAAAGCTCTATTTGTGTGGGGGAAAAAATAAATAAAAAATGTACCCCATGGATTGCTTTTACATGACAGTGCTTCACAAGCCAAAATAAAAGTACTGGGATGCTGCAGGCATCATCCCAATATAACCACAGAAAGTATGTCGCAGGGCAGCAAGTGGGTACTACTTATACTGCTTGCATAAGTAAATAGTTATGAAGGTATATCATTTTTTTTGTTTTAACCCCCCCCCCCCCCCCCAAGGAGGGGTTTTGTCAGCCAGGTACACCCTCCTGTAGGGGCAAACAGTTTCCAGGAAGTAAATGCTACGCGAGCCCTTACTTAAAATGGCTGCAGCTAGAAATGCTATGGGGTACCACCAGGTTGATTGTACTGTAATGCTGAATTGTCTAATAAATGTTTGTTCAAAAATAAAGAAATGCTATGGGGTGCTTTTTAAAATGATTTCTCAACAAAAAGAATGCAGACAGATGGAATGGAGAGTTTGCTTTGAAATCTAAAAGCCAATTAAAGCAGAGTTCCACCCATTTAAATGTCAGCAGCTACAAAAAGTGTAGCCATTTAATTTGAATAGACACTCATTTGTCCCAGTCCAGTGAAGGCTCACGCCTCTCCACGGCACCGGCATTGCAAGTGTGGGCATCCGGCTGTATCAGCTTGTTGCTTCACAGCAGGGCAGGCACTACCTTGAATGTCAGGGCAATCTTCTGGGAACTGACTTGTCCCAGAAGATTGCAGGGAGAAGGGGGGTGTGAACTTTTACACAGCAAATCAGTGCCAGGAGAGAAAGTGGGAGCTGGGTACCTGTGAAAACCAGGTACCCACTTCCCGCCAAAAAAAAAAAAAAGCCAAATGTGGCATGTCAAGGGGTCATGAGCACTTAAAACGCAAGTTCTATTTTTCAGTGGAACTCCGCTTTAACATTTTCAGTGCTCACATACAGTTTAGTTTTGCTAAACATTTTGGCTGTCGTAACGCTAAAGCCTCATGCACATTGGACAAAATGTTAATTTATTCTTGACACTGGAATGAACACTCAAATTTACCTAGTGTTTAGATGCATTTGTAGTCTTAGGCACAAAAAGTTTTACTGCTTAAAGCGGAGGTTCACCCAAATAACATCTATAAGACAAAATTCTTTATACTTCCAACATGTACAGTAGGCACTTTTTTTTTAGGCTGTACATACCTTATAATCTATATTTGCAATCCGGCTTCTGGGTACTCCCGCGGGAGTGGGCGTTTCCAAGCTGAGCCCAATGTAAGCTGGGAGTTCGCCCAGATAAATGATGCCTTTCAGAAAAAGTCCCCCCCGGCGGATAAGGCACCCCCCTGTATTGCGTAGGCACATCACGGAGTTTCCGAAAGTAGCTGAAAATGTAGAGCCGGGAGTTTGCTCTACACGGCGCCTGCGCACCGACTAGGAGCCGTGTAGAGCTGACTGCGCAGGCGCCATATAAAGCCGACTCGCAGCTCTACATTTTCGGCTACTTTCGGAAACGGACTCTTCTACGCAATATGGGGGGGGGGGCTTATCCGCCGGGGAGTAACCTGAAGTCGGATTGCAAATATAGATTATATGGTATGTACAGCCAAACAATAAAAGTGCCTACTGTACATGTTAGAAGTATAAAGAATTTGGTCTTGTATAGATGTTATTTGGGTGAACCTCCGCTTTAAATGCACCTCTCCCAATTGTGCTGGTGATTTTTTTTGAGTCTCGAAACAAGTGTACATATTTGCCAGCACACCATGGAATGACAACTTCCGGTCAAAAGATTTTTTTTATGAAAAATCAAATCACAAAAGGAAAGTGCAATGTTTTGGAGCCGTGCAGGGCCCCACCGTCGGCACATGCCTAAACAGGGGGCCCTGCGCGGCTCCAAAACATTGCACTTTCCTTTGTGATCTCTCATATTAAAAAAAAAAAGGCCTTTTGGAGGGAAGATATCAATCCATGGTGTGCTGGCAAATATGTACGCTTGCTTGATGTTTCCAGGACCCAACTGGTAATCGTAGCACCCACCATTTTATGAGCCATATTTTCCCGGAACGTGTGCAATAGGAATATTGATCAGTCTAAATACTAATTCACCAATAAACTCCTATGAGCACATTGCCACACAGGGGGTGCATTTTAGAGATAAAGAAATAAAAAAACACCTGGGGGAGGGGGGAAGCCACTTTCTTTATATCCTGTGTACATGAAGCCAATAGCTTCAGGGAAAATGGTTCTGGCTTTAGGTACACTTTAATCAGAACTCGCCTATTATGTTCATTATGACTGAACACTGGAACAACGTAAACCTGTCATCCTCAACCCCAGGATTCTTCCAGGGACAATACAACTGGCACTCGTATCGCTTCTCCACTGTGTTAGGCAATGCTTTGCCAGCACTGAGAAGTAAAGAACATAAAAGCATGCTATTCATACACAACGCTGCGTACCTTCATTGGCTCCTTTGCGAAGCTGCTTGTAATTGGAGCCCTGCTGCACCAGATCTAGAAGAGTCTTTGAAAGTTGAGCATCGGCCAATGGATAGGCTTTGGGGTTCACTTCTGGTTCAGTCTGTAATACAATATAGAACACTGAATACACGTCCGACCGTCTCCATACAATGCAATGAGACCGATCAGTCTGAGATAGGAGCGCATGGCTGTAGTCTGAGCACGTGCGCATACATCTTCATAACACGGTACCCCGCACACTCCCCTCCCCGTACACAGCCACACTACGGACATACAGTTTACCCTCAACACCCGCCATACCATTTTACACCCGGGTATGAAGTCGTCTTGTCCTCTCTGCCCGGAAGCTTCACGGAGGAAGAATCAAATGAGCCTCTGTACAGCAATGCAGCGGCAACGTGTTCTCAACTTCCGGCGCTTTGTGGAAAGGCGGAGCTTGTATCAAACCATTTCCTATGACGCTAAGCGACGACTGCTTGCGTGCGCTCTTACTGCCAAGGTTTCACCGCTGGTTGGCGCTGTGACACAGGACAGAACAACGTAATAAGGTCTTTATTATACAGCAATAACCGGCCGCTTCCACGGTAATAGATAAGTATAGGCAGCGCGTGGTGGTTGTGTAAAAGAGATGAACCCAGTGTTGCCAACCTCCCAACTGTCCCTGATTTGGAGCAATGTCCCTCTGTCCCTCACTCCTCCTCATTTGGTCTGATCTATATAGATATATATAAAATGCACTTTTTATCCATCAAAAAGTGTTTCCCAAAGCTAAACCTTCCATTTCATTTCTAAATAGCTGCATTTGTAAATTCCAAAAGCCAATATAAAGGAAAATGAGTGGTAAAAAAGTACTTGTTGGTTTAGCCAATCTTATTTTTTTTGTACAATTCTTCTTTAAGGGGCGTGGCAAGGGTGTGTGTCCTATACCTGCATACTTTTGCTGATTGGTGTCCCTCATTCTCATCTTAGAAAGTTGGGAGGTATACAACCGTCCGTATTTTTACAGACAGTTCGTAAAAACGGGCACTTTTTCCCCCTGATCGTAAATGTTTGTGGTTGCAGGAATGTGCCCGTAAAAATAGCCGAGATCGGTTCGGCTTGGAACTGCGCATGGAGATTGGAGGCAGGGGGTGATGGCTGCGGTGGCACTGAAGAGGGGGATGGAGGCAGGGGGAGATAGGAGGCAGTGGCACCGCCGAGGGGGATGGTGGCACTGCAGAGGATGGGGGATGGAGACAAGGGTTGTTTTGTGGGTCCACCACAGAGGGGGATGGAGACAGGGGGCCTGGGGGAGATTGGAAGCAGGGGGTGATGTAACTAAATAATTTGCCCTTATTATATTGAAAATAACAAAAATATATTTTTTTTACCTAATATCTACCTTAAATCACATTGCTATTTGCCTAGCGTACTTGTTTGTAGCCTAAATACTGAAATTTGCACCTACAACATTTTTTCTTTTAAGTTTTGTGAAATGCCAGTAAAAATGTGGCTGTGCCAGTAAATTTGGGGTGTCGTTTTGGTTTACAGCAAAACACTCAAACAGGGAACAAGTTCTGACCCAAAAGGCGAACCCTATTGAAGTCTATAGGAACAGAACAGGAAAAATCAAAAGTGCCCATTTTTAAGGATTGTATACAATTAATTGGCCATACATAGGGCCAGATTCAGATAGAATTGCCTATCTTTATGCGGGCATAGCGTATCTCAGATACACTACACTGATGTAACTCAGAGAGGCAACTACAGTATTCATAAAGCACTTGCACCTAACTTTGCGCCGGCATAACTTAATTCCTTCGGCGTAAGCTGGTGCAACTGCAAGTGGGTGTGTCGTTATGCAAATTAATGGTCTAGTGATTTACGCCCGGCGTATCTTGGACGGAGCATGCTCAGTACGTTCGTTCCCTTGTGAGCATGCTCACAACTATGCCGACCCAACTTACAGAGATACGCCGGCCCAACTTACACCCAGCCGATGCAAAAGTACATCCAGTTTTATTCCCCCATAGGGAAGGTACTTTTGCTGTGAGATGGCTGCTCCCGGTCCCCACAGGCAGAGGAGGAAAAAAAACCTTAACACCCAGGAGATGTCAGCCCTCATAACAGCAATGGAGACTTATGAACAGGGCCGCCATCAGGGGGGTACAGGCAGTACACCTGTAAGGGGCCCGGGGGTCCCCAGGGGCCCGGATGGGAACCCCCCTTTTTTTATTTTATTTTTATTAAAAAATATATATATATATATTTTTATTTATATGTTTTTGATGGACAAGAAGGCCTGGCTTGCAGTCTCTGCTCTAATTCATTTCTAAGGTGTTCTATCGAGTTGAGGTCAGGACTCTGTGCAGGCCAGTCAAGTTCCTCCACCCCAAACTTGCTCATCCGTGTCTTTATGGACCTTGCTTTGTGCACTGGTGAGCAGTCATGTTGGAACAGGAAGGGGCCGTCCCCAAACTGTTTCTACAAAGTTGGGAGCATGAAATTGTCCAAAATGTCTTGTTATGCTGACGCCTTAAGAGTTCCCTTCAATGGAACTAAGGGGCCAAACCCAACCCCAGAAAAACAACCCCAGACCATAACCCCCTTTTATCAAATGATTTGGATCAGTCCACAAAGCAAGGACCATAAAGACATAAATGAGTTTGGGGTGGAGGAACTGGACTGGCCTGCACAGAGTCCTGACCTCAACCCGATAGAACACCTTTGGAATGAATTAGAGCGGAGACTGTGAGCCGGGTCTTCTTGTCCAACATCAGTTCCAGACCTCACAAATACACTTCTGGAAGAATGGTCAAACATTCCCATGGACACACTCCTAAACCTTGTGGACGGCCTTCCCAGAAGAGTTGAAGCTTTTATAGCTGCAAAGGGTGAGCCAACCCAATATTGAACCCTACAGGCTAAAGGATCGCACACACAATCGAATATTCCGATAGACGCGTTTTGTCGTATAATCAAACCGTCTGTACGCTCCATCGGACAAAAGAGCAGAAAAAACACGTAGTTTTGTGAATGTTGGCTGAAAAAATTCTGCTGTCTGTATGCAGAACAAAATATATATATAATTATTATTATCATTATTATTAGGGCCCAGAGGTCCCGGATGGAACGCCCCCTTTATTTGGTAATTTATTTTTATATAAAAAAGGGGGGTTCCCATCTGGGGCCCTGGTGGCCTCCGGACCCCTAAACAAATAAAAATATAAAAAAGTTTTTTTTTTAAGGGGGTTCCCATTCAAGCCCCTGGGGACCCCCGGTCCCCTTACAGGTGTACTGCCTGTACCCCCCTGATGGAGGCCCTGGTGGCGGGGGACCCATTAGTAGTGCTAGGACCACGGCTGCCATGTGTTGTCCTGTAACGGTGCTGCTGAAGCTGCTCTCCAGCTGACTTAAGCAAGTCTGGAGCAAAGTTACCCCTGCTTTTATGAGGGGTAACTTTAGGCTGGCCAAACAGCTTAGGCACACCGCGCGTAGCCTGCGACGAACGGGCCTATGTTCGGGAATTGGCGTTTCTCCCTCATTTGCATATTTGCATAGGAAATCAATGGGTTTGCCAGATGCGTCCGGCATAAATATGCACCTAGGATGTGCAGGCGTAGGCAAGTTACACCGGTCGGGAGTAGCCTATTTTGGTGCGTATCTAGTTCTGTGGGTACGGTGCATAGATACTCCGGCGCAAATTTACACTTACGCCGCGCATCTCCATATACCCCGGCATAACTTCTTTGAGAATCTGGCCCATAGTGTCCAGGGTAAGGTGACCAGATTTTTAAAATTAAATCCGGGGACATATTTTTGTCTTTACTAGTAATGGCGGCAATCATCGACTCTCTCTGCCGCCGTTGCCGCCCGCCTTACAGCCTCTCAAGTCTTACTCTTCGGGCCCCAGGCTACTACTGGATGGGAAGCGGAGGAAGATCCCTCCACCAGGGAAGGCAAGGAGATAGGCAGGTGGCTGGCCAGGATTTGAGCCAAGGCAGAAGAACATGCGAGCGAAGCTGAATGGGCATGTGCCCGAAACTGAAGAAATATTCCCTCCGCTCCAACCAGCATATGATCATCAGAAAGGGGCACAGATAATGGGAAAATTACAACCCCCCTATGCTAGTAGGCACGGTGGAGCAGGGGATGGTGTAATTCAAATTTTTTTTTTTCATTTTAATTCTGCACTGATTGTCTTTGAAATTGCCCCTGCACCTATTAAATCCAATCTGGGGACAAAACCAGGGACAGACTTGGTCCGGGGACAGTGTCCTCAATCCAGGGACTGTCCCCTGAAACCAGGGATGTCTGGTCACCCTACCCTAAGGTAGTAGGAGCATCAAAGCGGGGTGTGTAATTCAGATTTTTTTTTATTCTGCACTGACTGTCTTTGAAATTGCCCCTGTTTAACCACTTGGCACTTAAACCCCCTTAACCACTTGCTTACTGGGCACATATACCCCCTTCCTGCCCAGTCAAAATTTCAGCTTTCAGCACTGCGTCGCTTTAAATTAAAATTGCGTGGTTGTGCAACGTGCCTTACAAACAAAATTGACGTCCTTTTTTCCCCACAAATAGAGCATTCTTTTGGTGGTATTTGATCGCCTCTGCGTTTTTTTTTTTGCGCTATAAACAAAAAAGAGCAACAATTTTGAAAAAAAACACAGAATATTTTTTACTTTTTGCTATAATAAAAATAGAATTTTTTTAAAAATATATATTTTTTTTCTCAGTTTAGGCCGATATGTATTCTACATATTTTTGGTAAAAAAAACAATCGCAATAAGCGTATAGTAATTGGTTTGCGCAAAGATTATAGTGGCTAGGAAATAAGGGATATAATTCTGACAATTTTTTTTTTTTTTACTAGTAATACGGTGATCTGCGAATTTTGTCAGGACTGCGATATTGCGACGGACACATCGGACACTTTTGACACATTTTTGGGACCAATTACATTTATACAGCGATCAGTGCTATAAAAACGCACTAATCACTGTATAAATGTGACTGGCAGTGGAGGGGTTAACACTAGGGGGTGAGGAAGGGGTTAAATGTGTGTCCTATGAGTGTTCTAACTGTGTGGGGGGAGGGGGGTGACTGGGGGAGGTTACCGATGCTGTCTCCCTATGTACAAGAGAAACAGCATCTGTCTTCTCTCCCTGACAGGACGTGGAGCTCTGTGTTTACACACAGAGCTCCACGTCCCTGCTCTAAAACTGCCGATTAGCGGGTACCTGGCAGACATCGCGACCGCCAGGCACGCGCATCGGCATCTCGGGGACGCGCCGGGTGTGCGCGCGCACCGCAATCGGCGCGCGCGCGCCCCCCAGTGGCCGGAAAAAACTATGCCGTCAATTGACGGCAGCTTGGGAATTCAGATCCCCAAAGCTGCCGTCAATTGAGCATATGCCGGGCCTCAAGTGGTTAATAACCAGACCAATTTTCAGCTTTCGGTGCTCTCACATTTTGAATGACAATAACTCAGTCATACAATACTGTAACCAAATGAAATTTGTGTCTTTTTTTTCCCACAAATAGAGCTTTCTTTTGGTGGTATTTGATCACTTCTGCGGTTTTTATTTTTTTCGCTATAAATGAAAAAAGAATGAAAATTTTGTAAAAAAATGAATTTTTCTTAATTTCTATTATAAAATTTAGCAAAAAAGTAATTTTTCTTCATAAATTTGGCCTAAAATGTATACTGCTACATATCTTTGGTAACAAAACAAAAAAAATGTAGATATTATTTAGTCTGGATGAAAGTAATAAGGTCTACAGTACCAATTACTGAAAATTGATCAATTTGATTATACCTGATGTACTGACAGCCTCTCTCATTTCTTGAGACCCTAACATGCCAGAAAAGTACAAATACCCCCTGAATGACCCCTTTTTGGAAAGAAGACATTCCAAGGTATTTAGAAAGAGGCATTGTGAGTTTTTTGAAGTTGTCATTTTTTCCCACAATTATTTGCAAAATCAAGTTTTTTTTTTTTCCACAAAAGTTTCATATTAGCAGGTTATTTCTCACACACAGCATATGCATACCACAAATTACACCCCAAAACACATTCTGCTATTTCTCCCGAATATGGCGATACCCCTTGTGTGAGACTTTTACACAGCTTGGCCACATACAGAGGCCCAACATGCAGGGAGCACCATCAGGCGTTCTGGAACACCCAGACCAATTCTGACATTTCTCTCCTACATGGAAAAATCATAATTTATTTGCTAGAAAATTACATAGATGCTTTTTTTTAGCAAAGACCATAGAGAATACAATGGCGGTCGTTGCAACTTTTTATCGCGCATGGTATTTGCACAGCAATTTCCTGACGCCAGACATGGCAGCATACCTATGATATAGCCCCGCCACTATATCCACCCACAGGACACGTGATAACTCTCTATAAAACTCTGACTGAGAGCTACCTTCCCCATTTTCCTTTTTTGTCCTCAAGATCAACCTACAGACCGTTTCATTCAGGATAATCCCTTACCTGCCGACGATGTTGAAGTTCCGGCTGGGTTCAGCCTCTCCCAGTTCGAGGTCCCACATCTTAGGCACGCTAAATGCACCTACAAGGTGGGGAACCACTTCTGGTGGTCTTCTGGGGTTGAGGTGTTCTCTAATCAGAGACGACATTCCTATTTTGGCATTGCCGGCGATGGAGTCTGATTTGAGCAAGCTGGGACTGCATGATGCCTTCTTTCCTATGGAAGCCTATTTCCAGGTCTGTCAGTTTCTTTCTTGTTCTCATGTCTTTAAAGGCCCCATACACACTGCAACTTTTGTTGTCTGATTTCCTTTAGAATTGCCAGGACCATGTGGTGCCTGCCTGATTGCATACAGGTTGAGGCTTTAGGGTTTGGCCTCATGTTGTGTGGTTTGATAAATCTGAAGGGTAAAAATCTGCAGAAGATTGTATGGTGTGTAGCCAGCTTAAAAGTGTCCTTTTGTGTGGATGGGTGTTGGCCTTTCCTAATTGTATTAGAGTAGAGGTGAGAG
This sequence comes from Rana kukunoris, assembly GCA_029574335.1. Taxonomy (NCBI): domain Eukaryota; kingdom Metazoa; phylum Chordata; class Amphibia; order Anura; family Ranidae; genus Rana; species Rana kukunoris. The sequence continues at coordinate 90,351,223 of CM056055.1, read as the reverse complement.
AGGACTGAGTCTCAGGTGATTCAATTGCAGGGAGCAGTTAAACAGCTAATGAATGTCTTTGCTTTTTAAGCATCTCCTTCTGAGGTAAGTCGTATCTATCCTAGTAATGGGGATATATGGGGGGAGGAGTAGGAGCAATGTTTTACAAGGGGGATGGGGGTTCTGCCAGATTATTTTGTTTAAATTATTACTATTTGTAAAAAAAAAAAAAAATGCTGAGATATATGTATATATTTTTCTCTTTCACTTCCTTTATTTCTGTGGTCATGCAGTCCCCCATGCACCTTTCAGTAACTCCCATCAGCATTAGCCTACTGCCACATAACAAAGACCACCCCCACTATCAGGTAGAGGGCCAACTTTTGGTAAGTAAGAAGACGTGGGAGAAAAGAGTGCATTGAGCCCTGACGAGCGTGCCTTCTTATCTGTTGCAACCCCGGCCACTCACACCCGCTCAAGGAAGTTCAGAGGCCCTCTCTGGATCATCAGGATTTTCAGGGCGGAAGGTGTCTCCTCCAGTCCTGGCAGACCCCAGTACAAATGGTGCAAATGTACGCTTAAGAGAACGCACACAGCTTCTCCTCTGAGGGCTCAGCACCCGAAAGGCGAATGTTGGTCATGTGGAGATGACCCTATGCCTGGAAAGCTACTTTGCAGCGACTGCTTCAGGCAGCTTGCCAGAGAGAAGTTTGGGAGTCAGCAGGTGTCACCTTGCTCAGCAAAATAGTCCCCAACCCCCTGGCTGAAATTTCCGGTCATCTCGGGCAGCCAGGGACAGAAGTGGATGGACAGTATGGGCACTACACCAGGTCTAAACCAAGCCATTCAACCCTCTCTAACTGGAGGCGTACCAAGCACTTCGGGGGTGTCTCCAGCCCAGCAGATTAAGCAGGCTAGTTCCCCAAACCCAGTATTATAGCCAACCTTTCAGGCAGAGGGAGATGATATTGCCTCCTCCTCAACAGAAGATCCTGAAGGTTGAGGCTTTGTTTTATGCTAATATCCTCATTCGTTATGGCAGTAAAGCTGCACTGTAATGGGTGGATCCGGTACCTCCTCCAAAGAAGGAGAAAACCAGTTATGACACACTGTACAATCTGATTTAAAATTGTGTGACAATCGCTGTACAATATGCATTAGGTACCGTTATTCTTTCAGGGCACCCCAAATGCCATGCGATTCTGCTGTGATAGGTCACGTTGGAGAACGCACCTTTCAAAACATTGTGCAAAGTTGGTCACCCTCAAATAGGAGCAGGAGCTTCTATTTGCGCACATAGGGCAACCAAGTGAATGGGCCGCATCCATGCGATTTGCAACATTGTGTACAAATCGCTCTCTGAAAATCGCATTGCATATACATTGGTCTACTCTAAGTGACAAATTCAAATACCTCTGAAAGGTGACCTAAGCACAGATTGCCTTTTAGGGCAATGGCAGATCCTGCTGCAAGTGTGAGCAAGCCTTTGGGTTCCATAGGAGGAATCTAAAGAAGCAGGTAAGCTATCTTTTTTCTCTTATGACAGAAATAGGAAGCCTGTTTTAGGAGGAATGAGAAAAGGGAGAGAGAAAATCCTCCTCAGCCAATAGGCTGCAGAAGTTGTATCCACGAATGGGGAAGGATGCGACTCCTTTATCTACCCACCAACGGTGGATGCGGCAGACTGACCAAGAATGTGACACTTCCGATGGAAGGTTCTTCCTCCTTTCACGAGATCCTTGTGAGACGCATTGCTTTAACATCCATAGCAAGTGCTATGTGAGCATGTGGGCGCAGAACTTGGAGTATGCGATTAAACCCAGCTGCCAAAGAGAAGAGTCATCAAGGCTCTTGATGAGATAACTTTCAGCGGACTCTACAGATGAGGCAGCTATAGACATCATTCAATGGTCATCCAGAGCCATGCTTGGCTCAGTCGCAGCCAAAGGTGCACTGGGGCAAAATCCTGGGCGGCTGGCCCATCCTCAGCTGAATTGCTGTAAGCTGCCTTTTGATGGGAAGGCGCTGTTTTGTCAAAATACTGGAAACTATCTTCTCCAGGGTTATAGGAGGAAAATCAGATCTTCTGCCCCAGGATCGAAGAGCCAGAGGGGGCAACCATTCAGAGGAGCGCCAAACAGGTACTGCAATTTTGGAGGCTTTCGCCCATCCTAGGGCGTCAGAAAGCGTTAGAGGGGTACACATTCAACCTTCATAAGATCGCAGGAGGCCAAGACCCATGCGGCTCCCCAGGATACTCAGAAGCCCTTTTAACGCCAGGCCTGCCCAGGAGGCAGTTGGAGCCAAGTGGCTCAAAGTGACCCAGTTCCGGTAAGACCACTACCGATGAATGGTGGTTTCAGCCCTCAGTGGTGCAAGGCCATGTAAGAGAAGAAATGGCTGCGCATCCAGGAATTTCGATATTCCTTTTTTTGTTCAAAGCGATGACACCAACACGAGGTCACATAGACGCATTTCACACATTCATTTTGTGCTTAATCATTACCAATGGCAAGGCCGTTATTGGTTATTTAATCGGCAGCCTCCAGAACTACCTCAAGAGGCTGAATCAATTTATATGGATAGACTCAAGATGGAGTCTCTCCATGCCATAAATCCAGGTCATTCAACAAGGTTACTGGAGGATTTCAGTGGACCTGCATTATACCTATCAGCATGTCCTGATCCTTCAGTCATACCAACAGTTTTGATTTGAGGGGCAAGCATTGCCAAAACTAGTTGGTCCCTATGCGGAATATGCTCTACCTAGGGGCCTGGTTTAGTACTCAGGCAGCCTCAGCTTCTATGCTACCTCAAACTCCCCAAAGTCAGGGAGATGTTCCAACAGGCGTTGGTTGCACCAGTGATGTCAGCATCCCAGTGCATGAGTGCTCTCGAGACAATGGCTTTTGTATTCCGATGATCCTCTGGGCTCACTGGAAACTCAGTTTTCCAACAAGGCTTCCTGACGCAATGGAAGCGTTTTGTCTAGCCAGAGGCACCAGAGTTCTGGTGATTGAAAAAAAAAAAAGAAAAACTGCTAAATGGCTTAGTCTATTAGGGCTGCAGCCATGGATCATTATCGCTACAGATACCAGCACAGCAGGGTGGGACACCACCTGCGAGCATCTTAGGATTCAGAGCAGGTGGGAATTTCCCACTCAGGGCCTAGTTTCCATATTCTGAAACTCCTACCAGCATTGACATTGAACACTTTACTGCCACACACATAGGGTCTGCCAGTCCTACTCTGTCTGGACCACATGGCAGCAGTCCCATATACAGCGACAAGGTGACATGCACAGCCAGTCCCTCCTGGGAGAGGTGGAACCAATCCTGACTCTGGCCCAGCAATATCTCCCAGATTTGAGGGCCATATATCTGCCATATATCTTCCAGCCTATCAGAATTTGGAAGCGGATTGTCTATCCGGGCAATTCAAGGATCTGTCAAGGGACCAGCTCCGTCCAGCCCCAGCTCCGTGACAGGTCAGCTCGGGTGCGCTCGCCTGAGCTGCGCACGTGCATTCGCGGCGTATCCGCGCGCCGTGTCCGGGGGCACGCCCGCGTGACGGTGTGCGCACGCGCACACAATCTTGTTCCGCCCCTGGCCAAGCAGAAGCCTGAGCGGCTTATTTAAATCAGCTCCCCACAGTCTTCTGGTTGCTGGTTTGTAAACAGCGTTTGAGTACCTGACTTGTTACCTGTTATTGGATTCTTCACCTGCTTGACCTTTGGCTTACGTTCCCAGACCTCTGCTTTCTCCAATCCCTTGACCTTGGCTTGAACCTGGACTCCTGGCTTTCTCCTGCCCTTTGTACCCCGGCTTGAACACTGGACTGTCTGCTTCCTCAGAACCCCTGACCACGGCTTGTCTCCTGGACTTTTCTTCTGCCTTGTCCTTGTCTACTCAGTATCTCACTCCAGTCTATCCGTCTGCTGCAGCTCCGAACCATCCCGGTGGATCTTCCGCCTGTCCCTGCTTGACCTGCCGGATCTGCATCTTCCCGCTGGTACCGGTGCGTCCTTCCCCCCTGTCCCAATCCCATGGGGGAGGATCGCGCCAGGTCGCAAAGGTGAGCCGCCCTCAGCATCTCGGCCTTGGTAAGTGTACCCATGATAGTACAAACCAGCCAGATGTCTGAGGCCGACAGGGCACGCTCACCCTTCGAGACTCTCTGCCAACAAGTCTCGGCACTAACAGAAGCGGTGCAAAAATTACAAGAAGGGTAGCTACAGATGGATGGCCGCCTTCAACAACTAACCTCTGCACCTGGACCCGCAGCCCCTTCGGTGACCCCAGGAACAGGGGCGTCCACCTCTCAGCCTGCTTCAACTCCAGCAGTGGTCGTGTCTCACCCAGAACCCCGGGTGCCTACACCAGAGCGCTTTGCAGGCGACCGCAAAAAGTTCAGGGCCTTTAAAAACGCTTGTTCTCTGTATCTGGCCTTGCAACCCAGGACCTTCTGCTCTGAGGCCGTAAAAGTGGGCTTTGTGATCTTGCTCCTTTCCGATGAACCTCAAGCCTGGGCTCACAGTCTGATGGAGCAAAGAAATCCGATACTGGACACGTTGGACTCCTTCTTTGAACACATGTCCAAACTATACGACGACCCTCTGCGTTCTGCCACGGCTGAGGTTACCCTCCACAACTTGAATCAGGGCAGGAGGCCCGTTGAAGACTATATTGCGGAATTCAGGAAATGGTCCGCCGACACTGGATGGAATGAGGCGGCCCTGAAGTACCAATTCCGCCAAGGACTATCTGAGTCCCTCAAGGATGAGTTGGCTCGAGTCGATCCCCCCGTCTCACTAGAGGGGTTGATTCAGTCGGCTACCCAGCTGGACCGACGCCTTCGGGAACGGCGGGCGGAGCGTTTCCAAACAAACCGTCCCAGTTGGATTCCACCAAGACTCTCTCCTGCTCCTCCGTGTCTCCCGGTCCCATTGGCCTCCTCCCTTCCAGACCCCAAACCCATGCAGCTCGGGGTAGTCCGGCCTCCTCTCACTCCCGAAGAAAGGCAGCGAAGACGCCAGTCCAACTTGTGTCTGTACTGTGGCAGAGCTGGCCACTTCCTTCGTTCCGGCCCGGTGAGGCCTAGTAAGTTTAAACCGCCACCCGCCTTCAATTTCCACGTTACTAACCTACCACAGACTTATGTTATCCTCTTTCTCTCTTTACAGCTCCCGGAGGGGGCAACCCAGCTGCCAGCCATAATTGATTCCGGAGCATGCAGCTGCTTCTTGGACTCTGCCCTGGCCCTGAAGCTGCATGTTCCCTGCTGCCCTAAGGACTTTCATCTGCAAATCCACCTAGCAGACGGCTCTCTTTCCCGGTCCGGACTTGTCACTCAGGAAACCCAGCCAATCCTTGCCATCTCTGACACAGGACATCAAGAATTACTTTGCCTGGATTTGATACCTTCTCCACTGTTCCCCATCATCTTGGGACTCCCATGGCTGCAGGTCCACCAACCCTGTATAGATTGGCACAAGAAGGAGATTGAGTTTTTATCCGCCTACTGTTCACAAAACTGCCTCCTGCCCGCCCAGGCCTCTTGTTCCACCCTAGCTACTATGCCGGACAATCCCCTTCACATCCCTTCTGCTTATGCTGAGTTTAAGGACGTCTTTGACAAACGGCAAGCTGATCACATTCCTCCGCATAGGCCATATGATTGCCCTATCGCTCTCTTGCCCGGTGCCAAGATCCCTTTTGGCCGTATCTTCCCCTTGTCCGAGACGGAACTAGTCGCCCTCAAGGCATATATTGATGAAAACTTAAAGAAGAAGTTCATCCGCCCTTCCTCTTCTCCTGCCGGGGCGGGGATCTTCCTCGTCGAGAAGAAGGATGGGTCCCTCAGACCCTGTATTGACTACAGGGAGCTAAACAAAATTACCATCAAAAATAGGTATCCGCTACCTCTCATCCCAGAACTATTCCAGCGGTTTCGGGCAGCCCAGTTCTTCTCTAAACTAGATCTCCGAGGGGCCTACAATCTTGTCCGGATCAGAGACGGGGACAAGTGGAAGACGGCCTTAAAATTCAGGTTCGGGCACTTCGAGTACCTGGTAATGCCGTTCGGCCTTTGCAACGCCCCTGCCACGTTCCAGCACCTAGTTAATGACATTTTTCGCCAACACCTAGATGACTTCCTAGTTGTCTATTTAGACGATATCCTCATCTTTTCGGTCTCTCTCGAGCAACATCGTTCCTACGTTAAGAAGGTTCTAGCCATTCTCAGGGAACACAAATTATACCTCAAGGCCGAGAAATGTGAATTCGAAAACGATCCAATTCCTGAGGTTCATCATTTCTACTAGTGGGATTGCCATGGACCCGCAAAAGGTCAAGGCGGTCCAAGACTGGCCAGCCCCAGGCGACAAGAAGGCCATACAACGATTCATTGGGTTCGCCAATTTTTACCAGAGATTCATCATTGGCTTCTCATCTATTGTAGCCCCCATCACTGAGTTGACATGTCAGGGGTGTCGCTTCCACTGGTCCCAGAAAGCACAAGAAGCATTTACTCAACTTAAAGTGATGTTCTCCTCTGCACCCGTCCTACGGCACCCTGACCCAGCTCTGCCCTTTGTCTTGGAAGTCGACACCTCTGAAATAGCTACTGGCGCCATCTTATCACAGAGACAGGGACCCAAAGCTCTCCTCCACCCGGTGGCCTACGCATCCCGGAAATTGACCTCCCCAGAAAGGAACTATGATGTGGGGGACCAGGAACTGTTGGCAATTAAGTTCGCACTTGAAGAGTGGAGATATCTCTTGGAAGGGGCTCTCCATCCCATCCTAATCTTTACGGACCATAAGAATTTGGAATACCTGCGAACGGCCAAACGCTTAAGACCTAGGCAAGCCCGCTGGGCCCTCTTTTTCACTCGCTTTCCATATCACCTACAGGCCCGGCTCAAAGAACGGGAAGGCGGATGCCCTTTCTAGGATGTTCTCAGATACTTCCATCCCGCCGGAACCTAGTACCGTCTTGGCCGCCCAGAATTTTTTTTTAGTCTCCCAAACAGACTTGCTAAACTCCCTAAAGGAGGCCTCCAAGCACTGTACCGACCAAGCCGCATCTGCCCTAGAGAGACGGGACGACTTGCTGTGGTCACGGGGTAAGATTTTTGTACCTGCGGTACTAAGGCAACGAGTACTATGTACGTTTCATGACCATAAATTAGCGGGCCATTTCGGGTTACGAAAGACTGCCGAATTGCTCAGCCATTCCTTCTGGTGGCCAAAGTGGAGACTTGACTGCAAGACCTATGTTTTATCCTGTTCCCGCTGCCAACGCTGTAAAGGGCCCAAGACCAAGTCCTGCGGCCTATTGAAACCTCTCCCGGTTCCGGAACGCCCATGGACAGAGTTGTCCATGGACTTTATAGTGGACTTACCTCCCTCGGAAGGCTTCACAACAATTCTGATCGTGATCGACCGCCTGTCCAAACTGGCCCATTTCCTACCCATGATTGGCACACCCTCTGCGGCTGACACAGCAAAAATCTTTTTCAGGGAAATTGTGAGACTGCATGGGGTGCCCAAAAGCATTGTGTCCGACAGAGGGGTGCAGTTTACGTCCAAATTCTGGAGGGAACTCTGCAGAACACTGGAAATCAAAGTCTGTCTCTCGTCTGCCTATCACCCGCAATCCAACGGTCAAACGGAAAGAACCAACCAAACGTTAGAACAGTACCTCCGCTGCTTTTGCTCCGTATCACAGAACGATTGGGTGTCTTTATTACCGTCGGCAGAGTTTGCCTATAATAATTCAGTGCATGCCTCCACTAACCAAACTCCTTTTTGGGCTAATTTCGGCTATCATCCTTCCTCCCTTCTGGACTCCATCCCTGAAACACCCGTTCCAGCGGTCCAGGAGCACCTAGCTCACATCCAACAAAACTTCCAAAAGTTCCGGGAGGTCATGTGGCAGGCACAAGAAAACTTCAAAAAATTCTACGACAAGGGGAAGAAGGAGTGCCCTGCTTTTGAAGTAGGGGACGAGGTCTGGCTTTCCTCTACTAACCTCAAGTTACCAATCCCTTCACAGAAACTGGGCCCTAGGTTCATCGGCCCATTCCGAATCAAACGGAAAATCAATCCCGTGGCTTTTGAACTAGCACTACCTGAAACTTACCGGATCCATCCGGTCTTTCATGCCTCTTTGCTCAAACCAGTCACAGTAAACCCGTTCCCTGGGAGAGAAGAGCTCCCACCTCCGCCAGTGGAAATTGAGGGAGAGAGGGAGTTCGAGGTGGAGACCATCCTGGGCTGCAGGAAAAGGGGAAGGCAGCTCCAATATCTAATCAAATGGAAGGGATACCCCCCTGAAGATAACTCCTGGGAGCCTTCCAGAAATCTGCACGCTCCCCGCCTGATACGGTGCCTCCCGGTGCGTCCTTCCCCCTGTCCCAATCCCAGGGGGAGAATCGCGCCAGGTCGCAAAGATGAGCCGCCCTCAGCATCTCGGCCTTGGTAAGCGTACCCATGATAGGATCCCAACGAATGGTCCCTTCACCCTGAAGTGGAGGTTCGCACAACTGGATCTGTTTTGCCTCATCGGCCTGCTACAAGGGGAACCGGTTCCTCTCACACTACCCTCATCCATTAGTGGAGGGGACAGATGCCTTTACCAAGCCTTGGGTTGGGCAACTGGCCTATACCTTCCCTCCAGGAATTTTAGGATTAAAGAAATTGTTGAGCTTTGACAGTCATCACAGGTTTTCCTTACTGGCCTCACAGACCATGGGTCTCTCTGGCAATGGGTATCAGCGTGTGCACACCGATAATTCTGCCTGTGACTCATCTCCTCTTATCTGAGGGAGATGCACTACATCGGCAACCATCACGTCTAAACAGGGGCGGACTGACCATAGGGCAATTCGGGCACGGACTGAGGGCCCGTGGCCAGTAGGGGGCCCCATGACAGCTTCCACGATCTACCCGTCAATCACAGCTAGCCGACGGGTAGATCGTGTCCCGAATACCTGCAAAGAGACTGCAGTTAGTAAACACACCTCTGATGATGCGCCGGCCCCTCCTTCCCTCCCATCCAGTGGCGGGGGAGAGGTGGAGCTCCCCCCCCGCCAGCCCGCCCCAGGCCGTCCGACTTGTATTCAAAACGGCCGCGGTCCTCGCTGTGATGACCACATGCCTGGCCGCATTCTGGGACTTGTAGGCGCAGACCACACAAACGCCCTGTGATTGGCCGAACAGGGTCATGTGCGGCAGCACGCTGTGGAATTCTGGGACTTGTAGTCTTGATGCGAGGCCCAGAATTCCACAGCGTGCGGCCGCACATGACCCTGTTCGGCCAATCACAGGGCATGTGTGTTGCGAGCTGCAATGGATCGGCGGAGCTGGTCGTGACCACTTGCTGGAGTCCCGCCTCTGCTGTGTGCACTGTGTTACTTTCAGAGGTCTCTCAGCCTCATCTACCCCCCTCTCTGTCAGTGCTCTTCCCCCAGCCCCCCCTTTGTTAGCCACTCGCTCTCTGTCAGCACACCACCCCCCCCTCTGTCAGCACACCACCCCCCCCCCCTCTGTCAGCACACCACCCCCCCTCTGTCAGCACACCACCCCCCCTCTGTCAACACACCACCACCCCCCTCTGTCAGCACACCACCCCCCCCTCTGTCAGCACACCACCCCCCCTCTGTCAGCACACCACCCCCCCTCTGTCAGCACATCACCACCCCCCCTCTGTCAGCACACCACCAGCCCCCCCTCTGTCAGCACACCAGCCCCCCTCTGTCAGCACACCACCTCCCCCTCTGTCAGCACACCACCACCCCCCCTCTGTCAGCACACCACCACCCCCCCTCTGTCAGCACACCACCCCCCTTCTGTCAGCACACCACCACCCCCCCCCCTCTGTCAGCACACCAACCCCCCCTCTGTCAGCACACCGACCCCTCCCTCTGTCAGCACACCACCAGCCCTCCCTCTGTCAGCACACCAGCCCCCCTCTGTCAGCACACCAACCCCCCCTCTGTCAGCACACCACCCCCCCTCTGTCAGCACACCACCCCCCCTCTGTCAGCACACCACCCCCCCTCTGTCAGCACACCACCAGCCCCCCCTCTGTCAGCACACCAACCCCCCCTCTGTCAGCACACCAACCCCCCCTCTGTCAGCACACCACCCCCCCTCTGTCAGCACACCACCAGCCCCCCCTTTGTCAGCACACCAGCCCCCCCCTTTGTCAGCACACCAACCCCCCCTTTGTCAGCACACCATCCCCCCTCTGTCAGCCCACCACCCCCCCTCTGTCAGCCCACCAGCCCTCCTCTGTCAGCCAACCCCCCCTTTGTCAGCCGACCCCTTCTCTGTCAACCACAGCACCTCTCTGTCAACCACAGCAGGGAGCCAGGCCCGTCACCTGCAGCAGGGTGCACTGTGCAAGCTACCCACTGACCGACAGCAGGGAGCCAGCCAGTCACCCACAGCAGGCTGCACCATGTCAGCCAGCCACCAAAACACCCACTGACCCATGTCAGAGAGCCAGGCCAGCCACCAAAAGCAGGGTCCAACAGTGACCCACCCACAGAAGGGTCAGGGTGCTAGCCAGCCACCCACAGTGACCCACCCACACCAGGAAACCAGCCAACCACCCACAGGAGCCAGCCAGCCACGGTGACCCACCCACAGCAGGGAGCAAGCCAGCCACCCACAGGAGCCAACCAGCCACAGTGACTATCCACAGCAGGATGCCAGCCACCCACTGTGACCCACCCACAGCAGGGATCCAGCCAGCCAAAGCAGGGTGCCAGCCAGCCACCAACAGGTGACAGCTAGCCACCCACAGTAACCAGCCACAGAGGACGCAGGAGCCAGTCAGCCACCCACAGAAACCAGCCAGAGAGGACGCAGGATCCAGCCAGCCACAGAGGATGCGAGAGACAGCTACAGCACCCATAGTTAAGGTAAGAGTAGCACTACACAGTGCCAATTTTATTTATACTTTCTATATTGTGCCCTGCTGTCCCCTGTGCACTGTTTATCTCAGGTTCAACACCCAGAATTGAGGCATCCACGCAGTGCAAGCTGGGGGTGGGGCTTTGTGTGGGTGTGGTTTGAGTGTGGGCAGGGACACAGGAGGCCCCATGATCTCCTGTTGCCCGGGGGCCCCATGAGTTGTCAGTCCGCCCCTGCGTCTAAATTTAGCAACCTGGAAATTGTAAGGCAGAGGTTACAAGAGTTTTCCAGATGTTTTCCAGAGGGGATTAGAACTCTGCAGAGTTCTTTGAAGGGATCAATCGATGCTATCTACTCCAGAGTATGGATTAGGCCCACAAGCTTTGCAGCTGGGCATCAGTTTGACTCTTGTGACCCAAATTTATCTCAAATCCTGTCTTTTCTACAATCTGAATTGGATTTGGAGCTCAGTTTGCTTAAGGTGAACATTTCTGCCATCTTGGCTTTTTCCCCCCAAAAAAATAAATGGGCAGCAAACCTGCTGATGGATCACTTCATGAGAGGTACTTGGACTATGCCTTCCCAAGAGAAATAGGTTTCCTTTAATGGGACCTGGCAGTAGTCCTCAATTTTCTAGCAAACCCTCATTGTACTCTTGACAGAAGACTGCTCTTTATGGGAGATCTCCTTAAAATCGGCTTTTTATTAGCCTTGATTTCGGGGGAAAGTGCGTCGACTCCAAAATTTGGGGCGGCAGAACCTCATTCCATGTTCTTCCGAGACAGGGTTGGGGCTTAGATCTTTTTGTTCCAAAGCGTGACATCCATGTTTTGTCTTTCCAGTGAATGGGTGCTTCCAGCCTTCCCAGTGCAATCAGATGCCGATCTGCTCAAGTTAGGCTTTGAGGACTTTGGAATGTCCATCTCAGGCTACTTTTACATTCAGAATGTTTAAGATTTAAAGAGTAAGTGGCCTCGGCCCGAACCATCTCGGCCTGAATCGTGAAAATACTCTCTGGGCATGTGGAGGCGGTAAGGATCCTCCAGAGATAGTTAGAGCTCATCGCTCAACCAGGGTGATGTCATCTTCTTGGATAGCACAGGCAGGGTTGTCTCTGTAGACAGTCTGCAAAGAGGCTAGCTGGTCATCACATTATATGTTCTTAATACACCACAGGGTGGATCTAGCAGCTCTTACTACGGTAGAGTTTGGGAGGAAGTTTATTCAAGCTTCTTTGTCTTTTTTAAGTTACAGCATTAAACCCTCCCTCTAGAAAGCTCTTCATGTATCATAGGTATGCTGCCATGTCTGGCGTCAGGAAAATGGAAAATTGTATCAAATACTTACCGTAATTTTCCTTTCCTGATGCCAAGACATGGCAGCATACGAACCCTCCCTCTGATCTTTGTACTTTATACGGAGAATGGGGGAGGTAGCTCTCAGTCAGAGTTTTATAGAGAGTTAAACGTGTCCTGTGGGTGGATATAGGGGCGGAGCTATATCATACGTATGCTGCCATGTCTTGCCATGAGGAAAGGAAAATTACGGTAAGTATTTGATACAATTTTCCATTTTTTTTAACGCATTTTGTTTGGAAAAAAAACAGTTTTGTGCTTTTAAAAAAAACAAAAACATTAAAGTTAGCCCAATGTTTTTGCACAATATGAAAGATGAAGTTACGCTGAGTAAACAGATACCCAATATGTCACCCTTCAATATTGCACACGCTTGTGGAATGGCACCAAACTTCGCTACTTAAAAATCCCCATAGGTGACGTTTTAAATACTTTTACTGGTTACATCTTTTTAGTTGGAGAAGAGGTCTAAGGCCAAAATGATTGCTCTCGCTCTAACATTCGCAGAGATACCTCACATGTGTGGTTTGAACACCGTTTTCATATGTGGGCGGGACTTACGTGCACGTTCGCTTCTGTATACGAGCACGCGGGAACAGGGGCGCTTTAAAAAAATGTTATTGTTTATTTTACTTTATTTATTTTAGTTTGACAGGTTTTTCCCCAAAAATAAATCAAATGATCACTTTTATTCCTATTACAAGGAATGTAAACATCCCTTGTAATAGGAATATAGCATGACAGGTCCTCTTTACAGTGAGATATGGGGTCAATAAGACCCCACATCTCACCTCTAGGCTGGGAAGCCTGGAAAAAAAAAACGATCCTGGCTTTGATCGTAGCGGTGAGTCGGAAGAAGCACCGGAGGGCGAAGGGAGTGGGGACGTCCCCTTTTGCCTCCCGTACGATCAAGAGGCGGAACATGATCAATCTCATGGTGTAGGGAAACGCCGGCTGAAAAAAATCATATCTGAATGATTCCTGTAGCTGCAGGCATCATTCAGATATCCCTGCACAAAGTTAAGGACGTCATTTGATGTGGGCGGGAAGTGGTTAAAACGCATTTTTTTTCCCCAGAGTATTTTCCGTTCAGAAATTTCCCGCCGTGCATTGCACGAAATCACGTCGTAACGTCATTCGTTGTTTGAGAAGCGTCGTTTACGAACATTCCTATTCCCGGACGACTTACGTAAAAAATAATAAAAGACGTCGGAAAACGTAGAAATTCGACGCGGGAACGACGGCCATACTTAACATGGGCTGTCTAATATTAGAGCAGCAAAAAGCTGGTATAGTGTTACGCAAAAAAAAGATGACTAAAGGTGCCGTAAGAGATTTCGAATGAAGATTGTAATTTCGGGGATCGCCGGCAAAAGCTAATTTGCATACCCCGACGCGGAAAACTACGGGAAGTCCACCCAGTGGCCGCAATTTTATTGCAGTGTAGATCCGAAGGCGTACGAACACGTAATCCAGTCGAATTGAAGCCCGCAGCAGTCTATTCATGGTTTGAGGTTTTCGACTAGCTAAAAAACGTGCGTAATTTTAAATTACTCAAGTCTAACACCAGTTAGACAGGAGTAAGGGCTCTGTGAATCTGGCCCAATATTTTTTACTTGTTGCTATAATAAATAGCCCGATTTAAAAAAAAGTCTAGGCAATACGTATTTTTCTACATATTTTTGGTAAAAAAAAAGAAAATCGCAATAAGCGTCTGGTTTGCGCAAAAGTTATTGCGCTTACAAAATAGGGGACAGAATTATTATTTTTTTTTTTACTACTAATGGCGGCGATCAGCGTTTTTTTCATGACTGCGACATTATGGCGGAGACATCGGACACTTTTGACACATTTTTGGCGCCATTCACATTTATACAGCGATCAGTGCTATAAATATGCACTAATTACTGTATAAATGTGACTGGCATTGAAGGGGTTAACAGTAGGGGGTGAGGAAGGGGTTAAATGTGTACCCTGAATTGTGTTCTAACTGTGGGGGGAGGGGGGTGACTGGGGGAGGTGACCGATCTATGTCCCTATGTACAAGGGACACAGATCAGTCTCCTCTCTCCCCTGACAGCACATGGATCTGTGTGTTTACACACACAGATCCACGTCTTGTCCCTGTAGCCGCCGATCCCGAGTGCCTGGCGAACATCGCGGCCGCCAGGCACGCACATCGGCATCTCAGCGATGCGGCGGGCACGAGCGCGCCCCCCAGTGGCCTGGCGGAGCGGAGGCCGTAAAAACACGGCCTGTTAGAGAAGTAGAACCACCCTGTGGCCGTACAAAGTCGTACGGCCATCGGGTAGTGGTTTAATATCGTGCCTGGGGGGTTACCTTAGTCTGCCTGTTGTAAAGTGCAGGAAAAATGAAATTTCTAAGGAAAAAATTAGTAAAATCACATTTAAAGGGTCACTAAAGGAAAACATTTTTTATCTAAATAACTTCCTTTACCTTACTGCAGTCCTGGTTTCATGTCCTCATTGTTCATTTTTGCTTTGATGTTGCTGTAAATCCTCTCTGTTCTGGACACTTCCTGGTTGTCTATTTCCTGATAACCACAGTACTGGGAGCTTTCTCACTGTGGTCACTAATCAAGGAGGTGTGATTACTGTGTGTCTAAAATTCCTCAGCCCCAATCCAGTTTCGTTTTACAAACCAACACTGCTCTCTGGCTCTGTACTACAGAGAGACAGGAAACAACAGCCAAAACGAAACTAGAACTGTAGGTGCATTATATGATTGATTTTTATCTATTTTTAATCATTTTTAAAAGGAATCAGTTAACTATTATGGGCCAGATTCAGGTAGATGGGAGCATCTTTGCTCCAGAGTAACGCTTCTCATTTGCGTTACGCTGCAGAAATTTTAGGAGCAAGTGCTGTCATTCACGAAGCACTTGCTCCTAAAGTTGCGGCAGCGCATCGCAAATGAGCCAGCGGAATTCAAATTGGGCGGGTACGGGGCGTGTAGTATTAAAACGAAGCGCGTTCCCGCCGCGAACGTACTGCGCATGCGTCGAGTGTCAAAACATCCCCGTGCGCATGCTCCAAATTCTGTGAATGAACGTCAATGACGTCACATTCCCATTCATGAACGTTTTACGCAAGCGACGTTTTTTTTTTTTTTTTCCGACGCGATGACGACGCCTATACCTAACATAGGATATTCCAACCCCATGTAGGTATAACTATGCGCCGCGTATCCCGTCCGGAAACGTCGTAACGTCACTGCATCGCGCCGGAATGCGATCGTGAATTGCCGATTTCCGCTCATTAACATATTTTTCGAGCGGAAATCGGCGGGAACGCCCCCGGCGCCATTTTTAAGTTGAAGTAACGATGCGATGGCGAAACTCAGTTACGCTGCTCGCATCGGAGCTTCAACCCGGCGTTTCTTGTTTTCTGGTTACAGAAACGCCGGCTTAAAGTCACAGTTAGGCTGGCGGATCACTGGATCCGCCAGCCTAACTGTTCCTGAATCTGGCCCTATGTCTCTATACCCTGTAAACAGTCATTTCAGGAAAGTGGGAAAAACAACTGCGCTAATTATCAAAGAAAAACAAAAAACAATGTAGCAGCCAGCACACAGACAAACAAAGTCAAAGTGAACGTGGAGAAAGAAAGTGCAGCGCTATACTAATTACTTTTGTGAAAATGCTGCCAAATTCACATGACATAACAATGTGAAATCAAACAAAAATTGTATGTAAAAGCATAGTAAAAGACAATTGTACTCAACATGTGTGGAATGCTGATATAGTCCATACATATGTTGGCAAACTGATGAGTGAAAAAACCAACCAAACAAAATAAACAAAAATGAATAGTTCATAGGTGTGTCCCAAATGGATGAATGAAATCTTCACATATGATGCCAGTTCAAGGAAATTGAAACAACAATGATGGCTTGTCTGTAGCAACCTTCAGACTATCAAAATCAATGGAAATGGATACTCTTACCAGCTGTGGTGGACTCACATGTTAGTACTAACAGCAAGTCAGATCAGGCATGGTGGTCACAGCGGACCCTGGGCTCTGTGCGTGAAAGGTTTTGCAGCGATGGTTACTCCAGCTGAGATGATGGATTCAATCTTGGTCGGATACCTCACTTCAGGGACAGGAACCCGGATAACAAAAGGCCAATGGAGGGATGGCCAGGCTCATGTATCAACACAACATGTGTGGCATGGGAAAAAGAAAAAAGAAATGCTCCTAATGGTGCAGATCAAAAAACCAATGAAGGCTTTATTTAAAATAAATGAATAAAATCACGTGAAAAATATATCTAAAAGCAGTATGGGGTACTATGGATGTTACCCGACTAGTTTCGGCTCAAAGCCATCAACAGGGGCATCTGTCTGTACCCCCACACTGCTGAGTTTAAATAAGACAAGTAATCCGGAACTCCACCCCTGAAAGGGAGGAGACAGGAAGTGAACAATCTTGACAGGATATAGTACATCAAAACAAATGTTCTAATATACAAATATAAAGCAGGATCTGTCATACCAATGTTTGACATGATTGAACAATCAAAAAGGTAAACGTATAAAGCATATACAGTATATATAATGACATATAAATAGTAATAAGCATCTAATTCAAACTTTACCGAAACATATATCCCAATGGACAGCAAAGCAGCGTACAATAAAACATACAAAAAAAAAAAACATGCATGCCCTATGAGTAGTGACCAGTAAGGGGCCTTGATCAACTGCCATAAGCAACACTGAGCCACTCTAATGGACCAAGGCACTACCCCATACAAAAAGGTCCGCCCAAAACCTAAGTTAATGCAGTGCATGACAATAAAGAAACAGGAACCACATAGAAATCCGTCTGTTGGGGACACACAGAATAACCAATGAGAGCAAGGAAAGACTGGAGGGGCGGGTCCGGTGATGTAGGAAGGAACAACATCCAACCCGCATAGCTCGTAGCTAACCGCACCCCCATGCCTGCCCAATGTCATATGGAGAGCTAGACAATGGACAGCACAAAGATCTGTAGCCAATCCAAAGTAGGTGGGTGCGGCGCCGATAACGTCATCGACACCGCCGCCCACAACCAATCCAAGGGGAACCGCATTCGTGACTGACAGGCTTCAGCAGCCAGACATGCAATCCAATGGGCGGGCGAGACGTCAAAAAACGTCATCTAACATACCCATTGCATCCGCCCATCGGGAGGCACAGGCGCATCGCCGATCGGGAAGCGGGTAAAACTACCCACACTACCCGAACGTACATAGATGCGTCATTACGTCACCCTCATGGACTGAAGAAAGGGGGGGGGAGAGAGGGGTGGAAGTCCGTGTCTCCAGAGAAGGAACGCTCCACCCTGGGCTGTGAATTCCAACCCCAGGGGACACCCTCCCATAAAGGCCATAAGCAAGCTAATAATGACACCAGGATGTATTTATGGAAGAACAGTAATGTTAATGTATAAAACAACATAACAACGAGTTGTGCAAAAGCAAAACTTTAGTAACCTAGAAAAATAAGGGCAACCAGTGTAACACCTAGATGGGACATGAACGTCGCAACTGCCCAATAGATGGACGCATATCCACAAAAAGGGAAGAAAAAAAAAAAACCTGAAATGAGTAAGTAATTATATAATTCTTCCTTCTCTCCAAAGTTTGGACACATGAGCACAGGACCTCACGCCCGGTTAATGAAGCAATTGACATCCCAATCCACATTCATACCGTGGGGCGTGTAGCTCCTGAGCTCATGTATCCAAAAAGTCTCCAAACGGGAGACACCCCTAGTACAAGAGTCGCCCCTCCAGTGGGGGACAAACTTATCAATGACTTGGAAGGAAGTACCCCTGGGGTCACTGGCGTGGTGTTCCAAAAAATGTCTGGAGACAGTGTGTTTAGGGCATCCCTTTTTGATCTTACCCAAATGTTCGTTAACTCGAATGGCAAAGTTCCGAATGGTTCGGCCCACATATTGCATTTTACAGGGACATGTGATGAGGTACACTATGTAACTAGTAAAACATGTGGTGAACTGTTTCATCTTATAACTGCGGTTAGTCACAGTAGAAATGAATGTGTCTGTTCTTCGTCTGCCTAAAACATTGACAATGCATGTGTTACACTTCCGACACGGATGATATCCTTTCGTTTCTGGAAAGAATGTGGCCTTTATAGGGGGGTCTATGACATTGGGTGCAATATCACTCTGTATAAATTTGGCTCCCCTAAAAATTAGACCTGCTTTCTCAGGTAGGCAAGGTCACAAAATTTTGTCGCTACGGAGCACCTTCCAGTGCCTATTAAGTATTTTCTTAATGTCGTTATGCTGTACAGAAAAGTCGGTGAAAAAAGACCATTTGAACCTATCATCGTAGTTTTTCTTAGGTTTGTCAACCAATAGAGAAGACCTTTCTATATTGGATACAGTGTTGATGGCATCATCCAATTCACGAACTCTGTATCCTTTGTCTAAAAATCTATCCCTTAAGGTCTGACACTGGGACTCGAAGTCCTCCCTTCTGGTACAATTCCTCTTCATCCGAAGGAACTGGCCCTGAGGGACAGATCGCAGCCATTGGTGGTGATGGCAACTATCGACCGGAATGTAACCATTCCGGTCGGTAGGCTTGAAAAAGGTCTTAAATTCAAAATGACCACCAATGGCTGAGATCTCAAGATCCAAAAAATGGATGGAGGTTGAACTGACTTCGTATGACAACACAATCCCACAATTGTTGTCATTAAGGAAAGACATGAAAGAGTCAAGAGACTCTCTCGTGCCTTTCCAAAGGAGGAGGATGTCGTCGATATAACGTGCCCACAGGACCAATTCGGGTCTCTGTGGGGCATCAACGACATCATTAGTTGATCCCTTTGGCCCCACGTATTCCGGTCATCTATTACCTGCCGAAGGTTCACAAGGACCCCGTCAATCCCCCTGGGCGACCGATCGTCAGCGGGATTGACTCCGTGACATCTCGCATCGGCAGGTATATAGATCACTACTTGCAGCCCTTGGTAAAATTGGTTCCCTCTTATCTGAGGGATACCAAGGATACCATTAAACGACTGGAGGCTGTTCATTATCAGGGAGAAATACTGATGGTAACGGCAGATGTTGCTGCCTTATACACATGCATCTCCCACCAATTGGGACTGGATGCAGTGGAATTGTTTCTTACACGCAATCCATCCCTTTCTGTTATCCAGAGGAACTTCATCATGGAGTTATTAGACTTTGCCACAAAGCATAATTACTTCTGGTTTCAGGGCCAGTTCTTTTCCCAAGTCAAAGGCGTGGCTATGGGGGCTAAATATGCCCCTAGCCTCGCCAACTTGTTTATGGCCCAGTGGGAGGAGGATGTCGTTGATGCCCCACAGAGACCCGAATTGGTCCTGTGGGCACGTTGTATCGACGACATCCTCCTCCTTTGGAAAGGCACGAGAGAGTCTCTTGACTCTTTCATGTCTTTCCTTAATGACAACAATTGTGGGATTGTGTTGTCATACGAAGTCAGTTCAACCTCCATCCATTTTTTGGATCTTGAGATCTCAGCCATTGGTGGTCATTTTGAATTTAAGACCTTTTTCAAGCCTACCGACCGGAATGGTTACATTCCGGTCGATAGTTGCCATCACCACCAATGGCTGCGATCTGTCCCTCAGGGCCAGTTCCTTCGGATGAAGAGGAATTGTACCAGAAGGGAGGACTTCGAGTCCCAGTGTCAGACCTTAAGGGATAGATTTTTAGACAAAGGATACAGAGTTCGTGAATTGGATGATGCCATCAACACTGTATCCAATATAGAAAGGTCTTCTCTATTGGTTGACAAACCTAAGAAAAACTACGATGATAGGTTCAAATGGTCTTTTTTCACTGACTTTTCTGTACAGCATAACGACATTAAGAAAATACTTAATAGGCACTGGAAGGTGCTCCGTAGCGACAAAATTTTGTGACCTTGCCTACCTGAGAAAGCAGGTCTAATTTTTAGGGGAGCCAAATCTATACAGAGTGATATTGCACCCAATGTCATAGACCCCCCTATAAAGGCCACATTCTTTCCAGAAACGAAAGGATATCATCCGTGTTGGAAGTGTAACACATGCATTGTCAATGTTTTAGGCAGACGAAGAACAGACACATTCATTTCTACTGTGACTAACCGCAGTTATAAGATGAAACAGTTCACCACATGTTTTACTAGTTACATAGTGTACCTCATCACATGTCCCTGTAAAATGCAATATGTGGGCCGAACCATTCGGAACTTTGCCATTCGAGTTAACGAACATTTGGGTAAGATCAAAAAGGGATGCCCTAAACACACTGTCTCCAGACATTTTTTGGAACACCACGTCAGTGACCCCAGGGGTACTTCCTTCCAAGTCATTGATAAGTTTGTCCCCCACTGGAGGGGCGACTCTTGTACTAGGGGTGTCTCCCGTTTGGAGACTTTTTGGATACATGAGCTCAGGAGCTACACGCCCCATGGTATGAATGTGGATTGGGATGTCAATTGCTTCATTAACCGGGCGTGAGGTCCTGTGCTCATGTGTCCAAACTTTGGAGAGAAGGAAGAATTATATAATTACTTACTCATTTCAGGTTTTTTTTTTTTTTTTTTCTTCCCTTTTTGTGGATATGCGTCCATCTATTGGGCAGTTGCGACGTTCATGTCCCATCTAGGTGTTACACTGGTTGCCCTTATTTTTCTAGGTTACTAAAGTTTTGCTTTTGCACAACTCGTTGTTATGTTGTTTTATACATTAACATTACTGTTCTTCCATAAATACATCCTGGTGTCATTATTAGCTTGCTTATGGCCTTTATGGGAGGGTGTCCCCTGGGGTTGGAATTCACAGCCCAGGGTGGAGCGTTCCTTCTCTGGAGACACGGACTTCCACCCCTCTCTCCCCCCCCTTTCTTCAGTCCATGAGGGTGACGTAATGACGCATCTATGTACGTTCGGGTAGTGTGGGTAGTTTTACCCGCTTCCCGATCGGCGATGCGCCTGTGCCTCCCGATGGGCGGATGCAATGGGTACGTTAGATGACGTTTTTTGACGTCTCGCCCGCCCATTGGATTGCATGTCTGGCTGCTGAAGCCTGTCAGTCACGAATGCGGTTCCCCTTGGATTGGTTGTGGGCGGCGGTGTCGATGACGTTATCGGCGCCGCACCCACCTACTTTGGATTGGCTACAGATCTTTGTGCTGTCCATTGTCTAGCTCTCCATATGACATTGGGCAGGCATGGGGGTGCGGTTAGCTACGAGCTATGCGGGTTGGATGTTGTTCCTTCCTACATCACCGGACCCGCCCCTCCAGTCTTTCCTTGCTCTCATTGGTTATTCTGTGTGTCCCCAACAGACGGATTTCTATGTGGTTCCTGTTTCTTTATTGTCATGCACTGCATTAACTTAGGTTTTGGGCGGACCTTTTTGTATGGGGTAGTGCCTTGGTCCATTAGAGTGGCTCAGTGTTGCTTATGGCAGTTGATCAAGGCCCCTTACTGGTCACTACTCATAGGGCATGCATGTTTTTTTTTTTTTTTTTTGTATGTTTTATTGTATGCTGCTTTGCTGTCCATTGGGATATATGTTTCGGTAAAGTTTGAATTAGATGCTTATTACTATTTATATGTCATTATATATACTGTATATGCTTTATACGTTTACCTTTTTGATTGTTCAATCATGTCAAACATTGGTATGACAGATCCTGCTTTATATTTGTATATTAGAACATTTGTTTTGATGTACTATATCCTGTCAAGATTGTTCACTTCCTGTCTCCTCCCTTTCAGGGGTGGAGTTCCGGATTACTTGTCTTATTTAAACTCAGCAGTGTGGGGGTACAGACAGATGCCCCTGTTGATGGCTTTGAGCCGAAACTAGTCGGGTAACATCCATAGTACCCCATACTGCTTTTAGATATATTTTTCACGTGATTTTATTCATTTATTTTAAATAAAGCCTTCATTGGTTTTTTGATCTGCACCATTGGGAGCATTTCTTTTTTCTTTTTCCCATGCCACACATGTTGTGTTGATACATGAGCCTGGCCATCCCTCCATTGGCCTTTTGTTATCCGGGTTCCTGTCCCTGAAGTGAGGTATCCGACCAAGATTGAATCCATCATCTCAGCTGGAGTAACCATCGCTGCAAAACCTTTCACGCACAGAGCCCAGGGTCCGCTGTGACCACCATGCCTGATCTGACTTGCTGTTAGTACTAACATGTGAGTCCACCACAGCTGGTAAGAGTATCCATTTCCATTGATTTTGATAGTCTGAAGGTTGCTACAGACAAGCCATCATTGTTGTTTCAATTTCCTTGAACTGGCATCATATGTGAAGATTTCATTCATCCATTTGGGACACACCTATGAACTATTCATTTTTGTTTATTTTGTTTGGTTGGTTTTTTCACTCATCAGTTTGCCAACATATGTATGGACTATATCAGTATTCCACACATGTTGAGTACAATTGTCTTTTACTATGCTTTTACATACAATTTTTGTTTGATTTCACATTGTTATGTCATGTGAATTTGGCAGCATTTTCACAAAAGTAATTAGTATAGCGCTGCACTTTCTTTCTCCACAAACAGTCATTTCAGCCAAACATTTTTTTTCCTTTACAACTCCTTTAAGTTGACTCGTGGTTGCAATTGCTGGCACCCTGCTATTTAAAAAAAGAAATAAGAAAAAAACAGCACGTAGTCCCCCAGTCTATACAAGGCTCTAATCCTAGCACCCAGCCTGGCAGGCTCCACGTCCTCAATATGGGGTATGGGGTGCGTGCTACGCCAAAGCACCTTGTCCGGTGTCTCTTCCCCACAACCACGGGCTGTGGTTGTGGGGGTCTGCAGACAGGGGCCTTATCGGAATCCGGAACCATACCAAGACACATGCCCTCAACATAGGGGGGTGGGAGCTTTGGGGTAGAGGGTCTCTTCCCCACAACCCTGGTCTGTGGTTGTGGGGGTCGGCGGACAGGGGGCTTATCGGAATCTGAAAGCCCTAGTTAAGAAGGGGGCCCCCAGATCCCACTCCCTCTATGTGAATGAGTATGGGATACATAGTACCCTTACCCATTAATTAAAAAAGTGTCAAAAAGTCATAAAAACACAGAGACAGTCAATAACACTGCCTGCCGCACATGAAAAATAAAAATGCTCTGTACTAATTGACTGCCGACTGCCTAATGCCTCCTCTGCCGTTTGACAGTTCTTATAAAGGTAAGGGCCACCGGGTGACATCATGTGTGGCATCGGCCCCTTGTGACGTCACCAACCCAACATGTACCGGTTCGTGATGTCACAAAGGGGTGGTGCCACCAGGTGGCCCCACCCATAGCTATATAAAAACTGTCACATGGTGGAGGAGGCATTCGGCAGTCGGCCATCAATGAATGCAGAGCGTTTTTTTTATTTTGTTCGGGTGCAGCGGGTGGCGCGATTGAGGATGGATTTGCATCAGGAACATTTTGTTTTATTTTTTAACCACTTACCGACTGAGCCATAGCCAAAAAATGCCTACAGCACGGTTGGATAACTCTGGGAGGGCGTATTCCAGACCTGACTCGTCACGGATCAGGGTAAAGGGCCAATGTCAGATGTCAATAAATCGGAGCTTGTCTGGTTCAGCTCCACCCTTCTCCTTGCACTGATTGATACAGTGTGTGAGGATTTTTTGGAAGAAGCATGAAAATATGTTTCTAACTGGGAAAAGTTTGGACTTTGTAGGCACAAATTAAAAAAAAAAGAAGATATTTAATAGAAAAAGACACAGAAAATACAACACGACATTTGCACTGTACTATGCATTAGAATAAAGTAGAAAATATATAAATAATAAGAACCACATAGGTCACTCTGAAAAACATTCACTTGTTAGCCACAGGGCTATATGTAATTCAAACAGTATATGCGCTGGGTGGAGAGATGATTTCAGATGAAGACCCTTAGTTGGTTCTTAGGCGATATAAGAGCTGCTCTTCATGTTTCGCGACTATATTGGCGTCGCTTCTTCAGGAGCTTCTAAATATCAAAAGACAAATATGTGCATAAACATTAGATTAAAAATATATTTATTTACATACTAGCCTAAATAATAGGCAAAAACAGTGATTAAAAAATGCATGCATATGTATACGATATACTCACCGAAACAACGGTGTTTAATTATTTTAGAAATGGAAAAAAAACGCTGGCGTACTGTGTCCCACAATCAGAGCCCGACTATCAGACCGCACCCTACACCATGGAGGGTGAGGACTGATGATGCCACCTAAATACCTCACCGTGCATCACGGCAACAACCAGTAGAGGCAAAAAGGAGAGGTTCTGATGAATAATGAAAAAATATATAATAGTAAACCAAAAATAGTTGACATTGAACAATAACCACTTCTATAGATATAGGTACAAATTAAAGGTAAACTACCTTAAATAGATCGGGTTCTTGGGTAAAAACGATTTGGTCACACCATCAGAACTTCAGGGGGCATTCAACGTAACTCACTAGGATTACTCGTTGGTAGCTTTCTAAGAAGTAAAGTTTAGTAAAACAATTTGATTGTTATAACGCGACTAACTGGATAAGATAAATATACCAGAAACAAAAAAGAAAAGTTTTTGCTTGGACTAGCAAACAATTATAATCTTTGCTTTTTGTTTTTTAATATTATCTTAAAGATATGTAAAGGATGGTAGTAAACAATAAGGCCGTCTGATGTTACCACCCCCCTGCGCTCAGCTGGAGTAAACAAATAACTGAACTTAAATAAATAAGTAGCTGCTGCTATTTAAAAGTAAATATGAAAGAAATATACCAGTGTTAATGATATTGTGAAACAAATATCAATAAAGTGTATAAAGCAGCGCTCAAATGAATAAATGACACACTATACATATATATCCTCCAAGTGAATGAAAGTGAGCAAGTGAATGATTACTTGATATATAAACAAAGTGAAAAGAAAAAAGTCTGTAATCCGTGAATATCAAATGAAACAATAGATGAAAACACTCAGTGATGGTCCATACACAATGATGTCTAATGGACTCCTTGGTTGTTCTTCCACCGCACCACAAGTGTTGAAGTGAATCCACCACCCTGTAGAAAATTACGCACTCACCAAAAATAAATGCCTCACACTTTTGGCAAATAAGCTCTAAGTGGGAGACCTCAGGTCCGTTAGTGATGATCCAAATCAAAGCAATGATGTATCAAAACACGCCATATAGTAAAGGGAAAAGAAAGCGCACAATAGTGTAATATTGCAAAGCAACTTTTTATAAAACACCAAACTCAAAATCCTCCAAAATGTGCACTCACAAAAGATCCTTTAAAACCACGCATTGAACATACAAATGTGATACACAGCTTCTCCAGGTGAACCAGTGGTCGCGGCGGACCAACGAATAGCAGTCCAAACGTACTCACAACCCCTTCTAGTATGTTGCGTAGTTGTTGTAGAGGGTGCCGGTCTCCACTCTAATCATTCCACACTTTCAATATCCAGGAAACTACTGAAATGATGACATAGGGCCAGATTCAGGTAGATGAGAGCATCTTTGCTCCAGAGTAACGCTTCTCATTTACGTTACTCTGACGACCCTTTCAGCGCAAGTACTGTTATTCACATAGCAATTGCGCGTAAACTTGCGCCAGAGTAACGATAATGCGCTGGCGTAACCCGACGCAAGGGGAAGTGGGTGTGATCATATGTAAATGATGGGCGGAGCCCAGCGCAGAGGCTTACGTTCAGCGCATCAACCACGGAGCTTGCGCAGTGAGTGAGGCTCCACTCGCCCCCTTTGTGCGCATGCTCACAACTTCCGTCGGCACCACTTCACGGGAAACGTCAGCGCAATGCCTTCCGTTGGGCGTTTAAATGCGCCCGTAGAAGCGCCATTTCGGCACTAAAGTATATCCTGCTCCCCCTCCCCGCAGTGATGTTACTTTTGTTTTGAGATGGCTGCTCCCGTTCCCCGCAAACACACAGGAGAAAGCTGAACTTTAATGGCCAGGAGCTGTCAGCCATCATCTCGGCTATGGAGACCTATGATGTCTTCCTCCATGGCTGTAAAATTTGACAGACAAGCATGGACAGAGGTGTTGTCCTGCAAGTGGGGGTGCTCAGCTAGCTCTTATCGTCGGTAACGCTGCTGTAGCTGCTCTCCTGCTGACCTGTGGCCATCTGGAGTAAAGATAAAGCAGCCTTTTGTAGAAATAACTTTGCGCCGGACGGACGAGATACGCGCGGCGCATGTAGCCAGCGTATGGTGCTAATCCGTTCGTGAATTGTGAAAAATCCCTCATTTGCATATTTGCAGGGGAAATCAATAGGCGCGACTGATGCGCCAAGCAAAATTAAGCGCTGACGATACTCTGGCGTCGGAACGTTCCGCCGGTCGCAAATGGCCCGTTATTGGGCGCATCTAGTTTGGTGGGTACGGGCACATAGAAACGACGGCGCATCTTCACAGTTACGCGGCGCATATCGAAATACTCCAGCGCAAGTGTTGCTGAATCTGGCCCCTAGTGACCAAATTTCGACATGTTTCGTCACGTGGACTTAATCATGGAGATGGTCATTAGGTTCCCGGTCATCGTTTAAATAAAAAAATATAAAAAAAATTAAAAAAATCGCCAATTGGGATAGCGAATGGTGTATCCCATCATGGTCAGATGACAGTCGTTTCCCACGACGTCATCCGTACTCGACGTGCGCTGCGTCCACAACGTCAGCAGCGCGCCCGCGTCATCGCGTCATCGGGTGCCATGTACGTGCGGGTGCCCCCGCGTGTGTAACAAACACATCATCACGTTCCGCCGTTGGTAACCGAGCGCGCGCATCCTCCCAAAAGTTGTTCATACAGTGGTCATGTAGAAGTACTGCAGTGGCAGTCTTCCCAGCGATTAAACCAGGGAACTGCAGCTTCAAAAAACCACCGTATTGAACAAACAGATCGGAACTACTAGTCGAGTGTAGCCATGACCACAGGTTACCCAATATAATCAATTCAATTATTATCCAAGATTACACCAATACATATACAGTGTAAAAAATATAAAATGTATAAAATTTATCTAAAATCCAAAAATTAATAATAAAGTACACATGACTGAAATAGAGCATGTTTAGACAAATAATTATCCAAACATGCCAATATTAGAGGAAACTAAAAATCTATGTTTCATAATTCAATAAAACTTTTCTGTTTAAAAAAAAAAAAAAATCTATGAAAATTAAGGAGTTTAACACATCTGCATGACATGTTGTGCTTGCACTCCATCTAGTATATGACCCTAAATGTAAAGAAGTACAAACATTACAGGTAAATATCTCACAAATTAATGAGGGGAATACAAACAATGATAGTAGGTGGCTCAGTTGCAGAACCCCTTAGGAATGTCCTATCTCTATCTCATTTCACCCCAAAACATAAAATAAATTAAAATGAAACAATAATGGTAGCTAATGTATACTAATGGAAGGCCAGTTGAAAGTCCTGATCACATTACGAATTAGGCATTATTAATGAAACAGTTCACATCCAGTTCTATGTTGAGGCCCCTAGGGAATTGACTTTTTAGGAGGAAAATCCACTTAGTTTCCCGTTGAGATAGGTCCCTTACCCTATTTGACCCTCTCCATGTCGGGTGAACACTATCTATACCACAGAATTGGGCCAAGGAGGGGTCCTTATTATGTTTCTCCTTAAAATGCACCGATACGCTGTGGTAATCAAATCCTTTTTTGATGTTCGCTAGGTGTTCAGCCACGCGTATTCTAAGGAGTCTTTTTGTTCTCCCCACATACAACAGGCCGCATGGGCACCATATCAGGTAGACAACAAATGAGGAATTGCAAGTGATGAACTCACTTATGGCAAAAGTGGTCCCATCACTCGCCTCCACCTGCCGTTTACCTCTATTTTGAATTTGGACCGTTCTACAACATATACACTTAAAGATAGCCTATGAATTGAGGAAGAAAGTCTTCTCAAAAACGGGCTATGGGTGGCAATAGATGAGCGCCCGATATAAAGGCTGAAAACTGGACTGAAAAAGACACCAATGTAAGAAGATAAAGAGAAAAGGTATCCAACGCTCCAATAGTATTGGAACTGGAGGTGCTTTGTGAGATACTTGTGGGAACTGAAAAAGGTAGAGGATAAGCTTAGCATACCTTAGACAGGAATCCTGGACGAGTACACAATGGCAGCCACGCTGAGAGTAGCATCGGGTGTGTTCTCCCTCCCAACACCAAAGGAATGAGGGGGCCGAGCTAACCTAATATACCCTCCTCGGAATGACGTCAGAAGGATTTGCGTCATTCCGGCCGGCCTAGAAATCCCATATCGCGCATGCACGGAGCGCGCATGCGCAGAAGAGCCGCAAAAGCGGCTCGTGAGCTCAATGGTCAGCTCACTGGGCGGGAGGATCCCCCAGCTGGAATAGAAAAAAAGGGGGGAGTCCAAGTTTTGCCATCAGCAGGTCCAAAAAGTCATTGCTCATAAACAGAGCAGTAGACCAGGCCCATTGATGGCTTACATGGCTGTGCTCAATGGCGCAGGGTGATGTGGCGGAATTGGTGTACTGCAGTCAGGCTAACAAACCGTGGGACACAGATAGCACAGCATATGAGTAAATGACAAAGCATTTAAATACAATCACACGCAAATGCATGTATACGTCAGTAGATAACTTTTGAAAAAAGTTATTACAATATGTTGAAAATAAAACATTTATTAACTAAATGATACAATTTATAAGCCCAAAAATAGATAATAAAAAATAAAAAATCAATCAACAAAGAGAGAGGAAGCCCCAGTCAGTTTTGGGGCTTGCGGGAAAAGGGGACTTGTCTCAAATATTATTTTGTTAGCATTTTCTGAAATACAAGTCACAAGAAATCTCCAACAACAGCCCTATTATAGTGATCTGTTATTGCTTCTTAGATAATATTGACTCAGAAAACAGAGGGGGGCATAAATAGATAATAGTGAAATCCCTCCTGAGATCTTCTGTAATCTCATACAGGCCTTTCAAAGGAAAGGCCTGTATGAGAGAACTTCATTGATCCCGGTAAGGCTTTGTGGCGTTTAAACGCTCTATCCATCGTGTTTCCCTTTGGAGGATATGCTGATCCCAGTTTCCTCCGCGGGGATCTTGTGGTATGACCTCCAGTACTATGAATCGTATTACTGAGGTATCAAATTTGTGGACAAGTCCTAAATGGCGGCTAATTGTGGTAAGCATTTTAGCATATTGAGAATAAAAAATATGATCATATATCCTTTGTTTAAACTGGCGGATTGTCTTACCCACATAGAACGCCCCGCATTTACAGGTCATTAAATAGACCACCCCCTTGGTCTCACAAGAGGCTTGAAAGCGAGGTCTAAAGATTTCTCCATTTGGTAGGCCAAATTTGGTACCAATGTGCACCCAAGAACAGTATGCACAGTGGCCACACCTAGAAATGCCTGTGATTAATTTTGTGGTGGTACAGGGATCTATTTTATAATGACTGCTTGTCAATTTGTTGCCCAGGGAAGAGCTTTTCCTGAATACTATTTCAGGGGATTGTTTGACATATTTGCCTACTGTGGCGTCCCCACTGAGTAGATACCAGTGTTTTTTGGAGGCAATTTCGCAATTGTTGATGTTGGCTCGAATTTTTGGTAATAAACCTTGTAATCTGTTGATCATTATTTTCATTTTTCTGTGAGTGAATCAGGGAAGTTCTATCTCTATTTAGAGCTTTATTGAATGCCTTTCTCAATAATGTTTTGCTATATCCTCTTTGTAGAAGACGTGACCGCAATTCATTGGCCTGGGCTTTAAAGTCTGTTTCATGAGTGCAGTTCCGTCTAAGCCGGATGTATAGGGCATTGGGGATGCTGTGGACAAGATGCGTGGAGTGGCTACTTTGTGCGTGAAGCACGGTATTTCCTGCTGTCTGTTTGCGGAACAGCTTGGTGGCTACGTAGTTGGATGCATCCCTGTAAATGTGGAGATCTAAAAAGGATATTGAATCCTTGTGGAATTCAAAGGTAAATTTAAGATTAAAGTTGTTAATATTGAGGTGTCCAATAAAGTCTTGTAGTGATTGTACTGTACCTGTCCAAATTAAAATAATGTCATCAATATACCGATACCAGCATAACACTTGGGTTAGATATTGATCATAGATCTCATTGGAGGTATTTTCCTTCTCCCACCCCCCCCAGGTACAGGTTTGTGTATGCCGGGGCACAACAGGTGCCCATGGCAACGCCCTGTACCTGGAGGTAGTGGGAGTCTAGGAAGGAGAAGCTGTTGTGATGGAGGATAAAGGACAAAAGCTTTAATATGAACATTTGAAGTTTCCATGTGCGGTGGTCTTCTTCCATTAGGAAGAATCTAATGACGTCTAGACCTAATTGATGCGGTATACTCGAGTACAATGCCTCGACGTCAATGCTGACAAAAAGAGCATTGGTAGGAATAGCCACACCCTCTAAGTGTCGCAATAGATCAGAAGTATCTTTGACGTATGAAGGAAGGCTGGTGACATATGGCATTAAAAAGAAATCCACCAATCTGCTGGCATTCTCAGTAATTGATCCAATTCCTGAGATTATAGTTCTGCCAGGTGGTTTATTTTTGTTCTTGTGAATTTTTGGGATAGCATAAAAAATAGCATCACATGGGAATGGTATATTCAAATATTGTCATAAGTTTGTTGGTCAATTAAGGCATCATTAAATGCAGTGTACAAAATTAACTTAAATTCTAGATTAAATTGGGTTATAAGATCCTTCGTAATTGGTTTGTACCACTCGACATTTCTGAGAATGTCGAAGCACATTTGTTCATATTGATCGCGTGTTAACAATACTATGTTCCCACCTTTATCAGAGGCCTTTATTATTGTATCCTTGCGAGCTTGTAAAGATTTCAATGCCTTTTGGAGTTCAATGCTGAGATTCGATGGTATTGGCGCCACTCGACATTCTCGACATTTATTGTTCAGTGGAATAAAACGGACTTCCCTAGAAAAAGCAAAGTCCGTTCCGCCCCCATGCTTTGAGTGACAGGTTATTTACATATCTCGTGCACCAGCCTGCAATCATGCACAGTTTCTATAAACAGTGCACAAATCTCACCCCCCCCCCCCCTCTCCTCTCCCTTCTAGCTATCCTACATTTGTCTGCTTGTCCTGTGTTTTGATTGTATGTTTTCAAAACATGAGGCGAGGTGAACCACAGTTCAATGTTATGAGGAAATGCTCCAGTGAACAGCCATCAGAATATACATAGACAAGTGATTAGGGGAGATATATGTAGTCCGAGCTTGAGTGATCTTCTTCTTATTGTTATATTGCAGTGTGTGTGTCTGAGGTCACCTGATCACATATGCAAAATTCTTATATTATCAGGATGTGTTATGTGGGGGAGGGGTGGATTTCTCACTTTTTATACTTACACCCATAAGGCTGAATGAACTTAGGGCTGGTTCACATTAATGCGCTGTGCGAGATCGCAGGTGATTTGCACCGCACTGCTGTTCAGATCACATGCGATGTCTGTGTGATGCGATTTTAGCCATACAAACTGTATAGCTGAAATTGCATCTCATTTTGAACAAACATGCACAGGACCCTTTTTTTGGTCCACACCAGAATCGCATAGGTGTTCACACCCATGCAATCCGATTCATGTCCTAACTGTCAGTTTGCAGTGCGATATGCAAGCTGAAATGGGGGTGTCATTACTATTATATGACACTCCCCAGCAGTTCGCATATAGCAGTGTGAACTGCCGTGCAAGTCGGGTGTGATGTGGGAACCCGCAGTGGATTCGTAGGGTTCCCGAATAGCACCAGTGTGAACCGAGCCTTGTTGGGAGCAGTCAGATGACATTTGTAGGCTGTATGCTTTGAGGCTTGGTTCACACTGGTGCGATTCAGGAAACCTGCGAATCCACTGCGGGTTCCCACATCACAACCGACTCGCACGGCAGTACACACTGCCATATGCTGGGGAGTGTCATACAATGGTAATGACACCCCCATTTCAGCTTGCATATCGCACTGCAAAATGACAGGACATGAATCAGATCGCATAGGTCTGAACACCCATGCGATTCTGGTGCGGACCAAAAAAAAGGGTCCTGTGCGTGCTTGAGACAAATGGATTTTTTTCTTTTTATTAATTTTTACAATAAGATTTTTTTTCTTTTTACAATTTATTTTTGTACTATTGATGGGAGGGTGGATTTTTTTTTTAAATATATTTTTTCACAGTGCTTTTGGGAAAGGGGGATGGGGCAGTGGTCGGTGTCAGTAGGCTAGTGGTCGGTGTCAGTGGACTAGTGGTCGGTGTCAGTGGGCTAGTGGACGGTGTCAGTGGGCTAGTGGACGGTGTCATTGGACGGTGTCAGTGGGCTAGTGGTCGGTGTCAGTGGGCTAGTGGTCGGTGTCAGTAAGCTAGTGGTCGGTGTCAGTGAGCTAGTGGTTGGTGTCAGTGAGCTAGTGGTCGGTGTCAGTGGGCTAGTGGTCGGTGTCAGTGGGCTAGTGGTCGGTGTCAGTGGGCTAGTGGTCGGTGTCAGTGGGCTAGTGGACGGTGTCAGTGGGGTAGTGGTCGGTGTCATTGGACGGTGTCAGTGGGCTAGTGGTCGGTGTCAGTGGGGTAGTGGTCGGTGTCAGTGGGGTAGTGGTCGGTGTCAGTGGGGTAGTGGTCGGTGTCAGTGGGCTAGTGGTCGGTGTCAGTGGGCTAGTGGTCGGTGTCAGTGGGCTAGTGGTCGGTGTCAGTGGGGTAGTGGTCGGTGTCAGTGGGGTAGTGGTCGGTGTCAGTGGGGTAGTGGTCGGTGTCAGTGGGCTAGTGGTCGGTGTCAGTGGGCTAGTGGTCGGTGTCAGTGGGCTAGTGGACGGTGTCAGTGGGCTAGTGGACGGTGTCATTGGACGGTGTCAGTGGGCTAGTGGTCGGTGTCAGTGAGCTAGTGGTCGGTGTCAGTGAGCTAGTGGTCGGTGTCAGTGAGCTAGTGGTCGGTGTCAGTGGGCTAGTGGACGGTGTCAGTGGGGTAGTGGTCGGTGTCAGTGGGCTAGTGGTCGGTGTCAGTGGGCTAGTGGTCGGTGTCAGTGGGGTAGTGGTCGGTGTCAGTGGGGTAGTGGTCGGTGTCAGTGGGGTAGTGGTCGGTGTCAGTGGGGTAGTGGTCGGTGTCAGTGGGCTAGTGGTCGGTGTCAGTGGGCTAGTGGTCGGTGTCAGTGGGCTAGTGGACGGTGTCATTTAACGGTGTCAGTGGGGTAGTGGTCGGTGTCGGTGTCAGTGGGGTAGTGGTCAGTGTCAGTGGGCTAGTGGACAGTGTCAGTGGGCTAGTGGACGGTGTCAGTGGGCTAGTGGACGGTGTCAGTGGGCTAGTGGTCGGTGGACAGGACGCACAGCGCTCGGTAACAAATGGCTGCGGGGGATGGAGCTGAACACACGGAGCAGGACGAGGGGGGGGGGCGGAGGGTGAAGACACGGTGCGAGGGGGGGGCGGACAAACTGAGGAGGGGTGGGTGTGTGGAGGGGGATGACATCGGGGGAGGGGACGACTTAGGGCATTGAGGAGAACACTCGGGGATGATCGGTGCGATGGGACAGCTGTAAGCACCGATCCCCCCCCCCCTGCATGACTTATTATGTGAAAAGCCGCGGGAGGGAGGAGGAGAAGCAGATGATAAAAAGCCATGCAGGGGGTCGGTGCTCACAGCTGTCCTGTCGCAGCGATCATCCCCGACTCTCACAGGACATCAATGTGAATGTGAGCTGACAGGGGGCCGTGAGCGCGCTCTACTATTACGCCGAACAACAGACCTGCCCACCAAATCTGGACTTTGCGGGGGTTTAAACAGCAAAATGGGGGACATTTGACAGGTAAGGATACATGCAGGAGGCTTGTACGTCCTTATAGAACAGCACCATGGCAGTAGTTTAGAATTGATGAGAGTGGGTTTACATCCTCTTTAACCACTTAAGGACCGCCTACTGCACATTTACATCGGCAGAATGGCACGGCTGGGCACATCAACGTATATATACGTTGATTTTAGTACCCAGCTGTTTTTTTATATATTTTTGGGGGATATTTATTATAGCAAAAAGTAAAAAATATTGCATTTTTTTTAAATTGTCGCTCTATTTTTGTTTATAGCGCAAACAATAAAAACCGCAGAGGTGATCAAATACCACCAAAAGAAAGCTCTATTTGTGGGGAAAAAAGGACACCAATTTTTTTTGGGAGCCACGTCGCACGACCGCGCAATTGTCAGTTAAAACGACGCAGTGCCGAATCGCAAAAAGGGACAAGGTCCTTTACCTGCATTTTGGTCCGGGTCTTAAGTGGTTAAAGAATCAAACGAGTTATTGAGTTAAAGAACCATAAGGGCCAGATTCACGAACAGTTAGGCTGGCGGATCGAGTGATCCGCCAGCCTAACTGTGACTTTGAGCCGGCGTTTCTGTTTTCTGTAACCAGAAAACAAGAAACGCCGGGTTAAAGTTCCGATGCGAGCAGCGTAACTGAGTTTCGCCATCGCATCGTTACTTCAACTTAAAAATGGCGCCGGGGGCGTTCCCGCCGATTTACGCTCAAAAAATATGTTAATGAGCGGAAATCGTCAATTCACGATCGAATTCCGGCGCGACGCAATGACGATACGACGTTTCCGGACGGGATACGCGGCGCATAGATATACCTACATGGGGTTGGAGTATCCTATGTTAGGTATAGGCGTCGTCATCGCGTCGGGAAAAAAAAAAAAAAAAACGTCGCTTGCGTAAAACGGTCATGAATGGGAATGTGACGTCATTGACGTTCATTCACAGATTTTGGAGCATGCGCACGGGGATGTTTTGACACTCGACGCATGCGCAGTACGTTGGCGACGGGATCGCGCTTAGTTAGCATACTACACGCCCCGTACCCGCCAAATTTGAATTCCGCCGGCTCATTTGCGATGCGCTGCCGCAACTTTAGGAGCAAGTGCTTCGTGAATGACAGCACTTGCTCCTAAAATTTCTGCAGCGCAACGCAAATGAGAAGCGTTACTCCAGAGCAAAGATGCTCTGGACTACCTGAATCTGGCCCTATGAGTTACAAAGAACTATATGAGTTACTGAGTTAAAGAATCGTATGAGCTGTTAGAATCCAGTACACTGTAATAACCATGAGTCACCACCAGGAGAACAATACACTGAATCAATGATCAGGGAGCAGAAATACACTACAGACTGACTGCTTTAAAGACAGAGGGCCAGATTCAGGTAGATGGGAGCATCTTTAATCTGGAGTAACGTTTCTCATTTACGTTACTCTGGCGACATTTTAGGAGCAAGTGCTGTTATTCATGAAGCACTTGCTCCTAAAGTTGCGGCAGCGTATCGAAAATGAGCCGACGGAATTCAAATTGGGCGGGTTCGGGGCGTGTATTATTTAAACTAAGCGCGATCCCGCGGCGAACGTACTGCGCATGCATCGACTGTCAATGCATCCCAGTGCGCATGCTCCAAATTCTGTCAGTGAACGTCAATGACGTCAAATCCCCATTCATGGACGTTTTTTTTTCGACGCGATGACGACGGCTATACTTAACATAGGATACTCCACTAGGGGGCTGCTTTATCTTTACGCCGCGTATCTCTTATGGAAACGTCGGAAAGTCACTGCGTCGCGCCCGAATACGTTTGTGAATTGCCGATTCCCGCTGATTAACATATTTTTCCGGCGTTAATCAGCGGGAACGCCCCCAGCGCCATTTTTAAATAAAAGTTGCGATGCGATGGCGAAATTCAATTACGCCGCTCGCATCGGAACTCCAACCCAGCGTTTCTTGTTTTCTGGTTACAGAAAACAAAAACACCGGCTTAAAGTGACAGTTAGGCAGCCTAACTCTACCTGAATCTGGCCCAGAGAGGACAAAGAGTCAGAATAAGAAAATATACTCATTCAGATTCATTCTTTAACCCTTTAGTATTTAGTTAGCTTATCCTAACGGAGATATGTATGTTAAATAGGACAAACATCCCTTCTGGGACCAGGGGCGGACTGACAACTCATGGGGCCCCCGGGCAATAGAAGACAATGGGGCCCCCGGGGAATAGAAGACCACTCAAACTTGCTGTCACCTGTTAGTCAGTGTCCACTTGGGAGGGGAGAGGGGCTTGGTGAGGGGAGAGAACGAGAGAGAGAGAGAGAGAGAGGGGGGATGGATGAGAGAGAGAGAGAGGGGGGGATGAAAGAGGGGGGATGGAAGAGAGAGAGAGAGAGATGGAAGAGAGAGAGAGATGGAAGAGAGAGAGAGAGAGAGAGAGAGAGAGAGATGGAAGAGAGAGAGAGAGAGCGAGAGAGAGAGAGCGATGGAAGAGAGAGAGAGAGATGGA